>CM053026.1:464251962-465470019 GCA_028564925.1 Lithobates sylvaticus | reverse complement strand
TTTTTTTTTTTTTTTTTTTTTTTTTTTTTTTTTTTTTTTTTTTGCTGCCACAAACACACTATAAGTCCTATGGGTGCTGCTGACACAAAGACACTATTAGGTACTATATGTGTGCTGCTGAGAAGAAAATATAGGACCTATGTGTGCTGCCACAAACACACTATAAGTCATATGGGTGCTGCTGACACAAAGACACTATAGGTACTATATGTGTGCTGCTGTCAAGAAAATATAGGAGATATGTGTGCTGCCACAAACACAATATAAGTCCTATGGGTGCTGCTGACACAAGACACTATAGGTACTATATGTGTGCTGCTGAGAAGAAAATATAGGACCTATGTGTGCTGCCACAAACACACTATAAGTCCTATGGGTGCTGCTGACACAAAGACACTATAGGTCTTATATGTGTGCTGCTGAGAAGAAAATATAGGACCTATGTGTGCTGCCACAAACACACTATAAGTCCTATGGGTGCTGCTGACACAAAGACACTATAGGTACTATATGTGTGCTGCTGTCAAGAAAATATAGGAGCTATGTGTGCTGCCACAAACACACTATAAGTCCTATGGGTGCTGCTGACACAAAGACACTATAGGTACTATATGTGTGCTGCTGTCAAGAAATATAGGAGCTATGTGTGCTGCCACAAACACACTATAAGTCCTATGGGTGCTGCTGACACAAAGACACTATAGGTACTATATGTGTGCTGCTGAGAAGAAATATAGGAGCTATGTGTGCTGCCACAAACACACTATAAGTCCTATGGGTGCTGCTGACACAAAGATACTATAGGTACTATATGTGTGCTGCTGTCAAGAAAAATATAGGAGCTATGTGTGCTGCCACAAACACACTATAAGTCCTATGGGTGCTGCTGACACAAAGACACTATAGGTACTATATGTGTGCTGCTGTCAAGAAAATATAGGAGCTATGTGTGCTGCCACAAAACACACTATAAGTCCTATGGGTGCTGCTGACACAAGACACTATAGGTACTATATGTGTGCTGCTGAGAAGAAAATATAGGACTATGTGTGCTGCCACAAACACACTATAAGTGCTATGGGTGCTGCTGACACAAAGACACTATAGGTACTATATGTGTGCTGCTGTCAAGAAAATATAGGAGCTATGTGTGCTGCCACAAACACACTATAAGTCCAATGGGTGCTGCTGACACAAAGACACTATAGGTACTATATGTGTGCTGCTGTCAAGAAAATATAGGAGCTATGTGTGCTGCCAAAAACACACTATAAGTCCTATGGGTGCTGATGACACAAAGACACTATAGGTACTATATGTGTGCTGCTGAGAAGAAAATATAGGAGCTATGTGTGCTGCCACAAACACACTATAAGTCCTATGGGTGCTGCTGACACAAAGACACTATAGGTACTATATGTGTGCTGCTGTCAAGAAAATATAGGAGCTATGTGTGCTGCCACAAACACACTATAAGTCCTATGGGTGCTGCTGACACAAAGACACTATAGGTACTATATGTGTGCTGCTGTCAAGAAAATATAGGAGCTATGTGTGCTGCCACAAACACACTATAAGTCCTATGGGTGCTGCTGACACAAAGACACTATAGGTACTATATGTGTGCTGCTGAGAAGAAAATATAGGAGCTATGTGTGCTGCCACAAACACACTATAAGTCCTATGGGTGCTGCTGACACAAAGACACTATAGGTACTATATGTGTGCTGCTGTCAAGAAAATATAGGAGCTATGTGTGCTGCCACAAACACACTATAAGTCCTTTGGGTGCTGCTGACACAAAGACACTATAGGTACTATATGTGTGCTGCTGTCAAGAAAATATAGGAGCTATGTGTGCTGCCACAAAAACACTATAAGTCCTATGGGTGCTGCTGACACAAAGACACTATAGGTACTATATGTGTGCTGCTGTCAAGAAAATAAAGGAGCTATGTGTGCTGTCACAAACACACTATAAGTCCTATGGGTGCTGCTGACACAACGACACTATAGGTACTATATGTGTGCTGCTGTCAAGAAAATATAGGAGCTATGTGTGCTGCCACAAACACACTATAAGTCCTATGGGTGCTGCTGACACAAAGACACTATAGGTACTATATGTGTGCTGCTGAGAAGAAAATATAGGACCTATGTGTGCTGCCACAAACACACTATAAGTCCTATGGGTGCTGCTGACACAAAGACACTATAGGTACTATATGTGTGCTGCTGTCAAGAAAATATAGGAGCTATGTGTGCTGCCACAAACACACTATAAGTCCTATGGGTGCTGCTGACACAAAGACACTAAAGGTACTATATGTGTGCTGCTGTCAAGAAAATATAGGAGCTATGTGTGCTGCCACAAACACACTATAAGTCCTATGGGTGCTGCTGACACAAAGACACTATAGGTACTATATGTGTGCTGCTGAGAAGAAAATATAGGACCTATGTGTGCTGCCACAAACACACTATAAGTCCTATGGGTGCTGCTGACACAAAGACACTATAGGTACTATATGTGTGCTGCTGTCAAGAAAATATAGGAGCTATGTGTGCTGCCACAAACACACTATAAGTCCTATGGGTGCTGCTGACACAAAGACACTATAGGTACTATATGTGTGCTGCTGTCAAGAAAATATAAGAGCTATGTGTGCTGCCACAAACACACTATAAGTCCTATGGGTGCTGCTGACACAAAGACACTATAGGTACTATATGTGTGCTGTGTCAGGAAAATATAGGAG
The DNA here is from genome assembly GCA_028564925.1 of Lithobates sylvaticus. NCBI lineage: Eukaryota > Metazoa > Chordata > Amphibia > Anura > Ranidae > Lithobates > Lithobates sylvaticus. The sequence continues at coordinate 465,467,260 of CM053026.1, read as the reverse complement.
CTATGTGTGCTGCCACAAACACACTATAAGTCCTATGGGTGCTGCTGACACAAAGACACTATAGGTACTATATGTGTGCTGCTGTCAAGAAAATATAGGAGCTATGTGTGCTGCCACAGACACACTATAAGTCCTATGGGTGCTGCTGACACAAAGACACTATAGGTACTATATGTGTGCTGCTGTCAAGAAAATATAGGAGCTATGTGTGCTGCCACAAACACACTATAAGTCCTATGGGTGCTGCTGACACAAAGACACTATAGGTACTATATGTGTGCTGTGTCAGGAAAATATAGGAGCTATGTGTGCTGCCACAAACACACTATAAGTCCTATGGGTGCTGCTGACACAAAGACACTATAGGTACTATATGTGTGCTGCTGTCAAGAAAATATAGGAGCTATGTGTGCTGCCACAAACACACTATAAGTCCTATGGGTGCTGCTGACACAAAGACACTATAGGTACTATATGTGTGCTGCTGTCAAGAAAATATAGGAGCTATGTGTGCTGCCACAAAACACACTATAAGTCCTTTGGGTGCTGCTGACACAAAGACACTATAGGTACTATATGTGTGCTGCTGTCAAGAAAATATAAGAGCTATGTGTGCTGCCACAAACACACTATAAGTCCTATGGGTGCTGCTGACACAAAGACACTATAGGTACTATATGTGTGCTGCTGTCAAGAAAATATAGGAGCTATGTGTGCTGCCACAAACACACTATAAGTCCTATGGGTGCTGCTGACACAAAGACACTATAGGTACTATATGTGTGCTGCTGTCAAGAAAATATAGGAGCTATGTGTGCTGCCACAAACACACTATAAGTCCTATGGGTGCTGCTGACACAAAGACACTATAGGTACTATATGTGTGCTGTGTCAGGAAAATATAGGAGCTATGTGTGCTGCCACAAACACACTATAAGTCCTATGGGTGCTGCGGACACAAAGACACTATAGGTACTATATGTGTGCTGCTGTCAAGAAAATATAGGCGCTTAGTGTGCTGCCACAAACACACTATAAGTCCTATGGGTGCTGCTGACACAAAGACACTATAGGTACTATATGTGTGCTGCTGTCAAGAAAAATATAGGAGCTATGTGTGCTGCCACAAACACACTATAAGTCCTATGGGTGCTGCTGACACAAAGACACTATAGGTACTATATGTGTGCTGCTGAGAAGAAAATATAGGACCTATGTGTGCTGCCCACAAACACACTATAAGTCCTATGGGTGCTACTGACACAAAGACACTATAGGTACTATATGTGTGCTGCTGTCAAGAAAATATAGGAGCTATGTGTGCTGCACAAACACACTATAAGTCCTATGGGTGCTGCTGACACAAAGACACTATAGGTACTATATGTGTGCTGCTGTCAAGAAAATAAAGGAGCTATGTGTGCTGTCACAAACACACTATAAGTCCTATGGGTGCTGCTGACACAACGACACTATAGGTACTATATGTGTGCTGCTGTCAAGAAAATATAGGAGCTATGTGTGCTGCCACAAACACACTATAAGTCCTATGGGTGCTGCTGACACAAAGACACTATAGGTACTATATGTGTGCTGCTGAGAAGAAAATATAGGAGCTATGTGTGCTGCCACAAACACACTATAAGTCCTATGGGTGCTGCTGACACAAAGACACTATAGGTACTATATGTGTGCTGCTGAGAAGAAAATATAGGACCTATGTGTGCTGCCACAAACACACTATAAGTCATATGGGTGCTGCTGACACAAAGACACTATAGGTACTATATGTGTGCTGCTGTCAAGAAAATATAGGAGCTATGTGTGCTGCCACAAAACACACTATAAGTCCTATGGGTGCTGCTGACACAAAGACACTATAGGTACTATATGTGTGCTGCTGAGAAGAAAATATAGGACCTATGTGTGCTGCCACAAACACACTATAAGTCCTATGGGTGCTGCTGACACAAAGACACTATAGGTATTATATGTGTGCTGCTGAGAAGAAAATATAGGACCTATGTGTGCTGCCACAAACACACTATAAGTCCTATGGGTGCTGCTGACACAAAGACACTATAGGTACTATATGTGTGCTGCTGTCAAGAAAATATAGGAGCTATGTGTGCTGCCACAAACACACTATAAGTCCTATGGGTGCTGCTGACACAAAGACACTATAGGTACTATATGTGTGCTGCTGTCAAGAAAATATAGGAGCTATGTGTGCTGCCACAAACACACTATAAGTCCTATGGGTGCTGCTGACACAAAGACACTATAGGTACTATATGTGTGCTGCTGAGAAGAAAATATAGGAGCTATGTGTGCTGCCACAAACACACTATAAGTCCTATGGGTGCTGCTGACACAAAGATACTATAGGTACTATATGTGTGCTGCTGTCAAGAAAATATAGGAGCTATGTGTGCTGCCACAAACACACTATAAGTCCTATGGGTGCTGCTGACACAAAGACACTATAGGTACTATATGTGTGCTGCTGAGAAGAAAATATAGGACCTATGTGTGCTGCCACAAACACACTATAAGTCCTATGGGTGCTGCTGACACAAAGACACTAAAGGTACTATATGTGTGCTGCTGTCAAGAAAATATAGGAGCTATGTGTGCTGCCACAAACACACTATAAGTCCTATGGGTGCTGCTGACACAAAGACACTATAGGTACTATATGTGTGCTGCTGAGAAGAAAATATAGGACCTATGTGTGCTGCCACAAACACACTATAAGTCCTATGGGTGCTGCTGACACAAAGACACTATAGGTACTATATGTGTGCTGCTGTCAAGAAAATATAGGAGCTATGTGTGCTGCCACAAACACACTATAAGTCCTATGGGTGCTGCTGACACAAAGACACTATAGGTACTATATGTGTGCTGCTGTCAAGAAAATATAAGAGCTATGTGTGCTGCCACAAACACACTATAGGTCCTATGGGTGCTGCTGACACAAAGACACTATAGGTACTATATGTGTGCTGCTGAGAAGAAAATATAGGAGCTATGTGTGCTGCCACAAACACACTATAAGTCCTATGGGTGCTGCTGACACAAAGACACTATAGGTACTATATGTGTGCTGCTGTCAAGAAAATATAGGAGCTATGTGTGCTGCCACAAACACACTATAAGTCCTATGGGTGCTGCTGACACAAAGACACTATAGGTACTATATGTGTGCTGCTGTCAAGAAAATATAGGAGCTATGTGTGCTGCCACAAACACACTATAAGTCCTATGGGTGCTGCTGACACAAAGACACTATAGGTACTATATGTGTGCTGCTGTCAAGAAAATATAGGAGCTATGTGTGCTGTAGGGATGAGCCGAACACCCCCGGGTTCGGTTCGCACCAGAACCTTCGAACCGACCGAAAGTTTGCGCGAATTTTCGAACCCTATACGTTATAATGGACGCGAACGTTCGAAATCAAAAGTGCTAATTACAACGGCCAATATGCATGTTAATGTCAGAAAACAGGTTTGGGGACCCGGGTCCTGCCCCAGGGGACATATATCAATGCAAAAAGAACTTTTAAAAACTAACGTTTTTTCGGGAGCAGTCATTTTAATGATGCATAAAGTGAAAAAAAAAAGTGAAATTTTCCTTTAAATATGGTACCTGGGGGGTGTCTAAAGTATGCCTGTGAAGTGGCATGTGTTTCCCGTGTTTAGAACTGTCCTTGCACAAAATGACATTTTTAAAGGAAAAAAAGAAGCCATTTAAAACCACTTGCGGCTTTAGGTTTGTTCTTAAGTAGAATCTGAACAGGTACATTATGAAGTGTAGCTCCATCCCAAAAAAATCTATTTTTAAGCTTTTTGGAGAACATAGGGAGGGGTTATCACCCCTGTAACATTTGCTGTCTTTGCACATCTGTTCAGAACATGTCACCTCACTTTCCGTCCCAATGACAAATGTTTTTGGAAAAAGTGGGGTTTTAATTGTTCATTATTAGGTCCTCATATGGTGGAATTATTTAATAAAGTAAGCTCTGAGACAGCTTTCCCCAGAGACACCTTAAAAGCACATATTACAGTAATCCCTAAAGAAGGAAAAGACCCTACCTCCTGTGGTAGTTATAGACCTATTTCACTCTTGAATAGTGACCTTAAATTATTTACAAAGATCATAGCTACTCGAATCGCAGAACATATACAGCCGCTGATACATCTTGATCAAGTGGGATTTATTCCAACTAGAGAAGCCCGAGACAACACAATTAAAGTGTTAAATCTCATTCATATAGCACAGGAGACACATACTCCGAGCGTTATAATAGGTACAGATGCTGAAAAGGCATTCGATCGTGTCAACTGGAACTTTATGTTTGCCGTTCTGCGTTATATAGGATTGAGGGAACATATGCTGCAATGGATTGGCAAGATTTACCTGCATCCATCAGCTCAAGTTAAAGTAAATGGAATTTTATCAGATCCCTTTTCTATTTCAAATGGGACTAGACAGGGGTGTCCATTATCTCCGTTGCTTTATGCTATATCCTTGGAACCCTTTCTTTGTACGATTCGGTTGAATCCAGACATTACTGGAGTCAGAATAGGAGAGCGGCAGCATAAGGTTTCAGCTTACGCGGATGATCTGCTTTTTTCTCTTACTAACCCTATGGTCTCACTGCCGAATTTGGTGCGTGAATTTGAGATATACGGTGGGATCTCGAATCTACGGATTAACTTTAGTAAATCGGAGGCTATGGGGATAGGTATCCTTTCTGAGCCGCTTAAAAATCTGCAGTTAAATTTTAAGTTTAAATGGACAGATACAGCTTTGAAATATTTGGGAACATATATCCCGTCTGATCTATCCCGGGTTTTTGAACTTAACTTCCCTCCTCTTTTGACTAGAACACGTATGCTGTTGGAAACCTGGAATAGGGGACTATTTTCGTGGTTCGGTAGATGTAATCTTTTAAAGATGAGTATCTTACCAAAATACTTATATTTATTCCAAACTTTACCGATTAAGATACCATCTCAATATTTTAAACAGATTAACTCCCTGTTTATCCAATTTATATGGGCACATAAGAAACCACGTATTTCGAGAAGTCAACTAGTCCTACCTAAACATAGCGGAGGTATTGCACTACCAGACGTATTTAAATACTATCAGGCAGTACATCTAGGGCGACTCATAGACTGGAATCGTCACTCAATAGGCAAATTATGGACCCAGATTGAACAGGCACAAACTGATGTCCTATTGAAGGGAGCACCATGGTGCTACGATAAATTGCCTGCATATCTAAAGATGCACCCTTTGATAGGCCCCACGGTAAGAACCTGTTCACAGGTGATCGTTAAAACTTCGCTTTCATCAGTGGACTCTCCTTTGACGCCCATCCTGGGGAATCCGAGATTCCCTCCAGGTCTTAGAGAACATAATTTCTCTACTTTGAGACAGACTAACCGTTTCCGAGCATTCAACTTTTTACTATCAGACGGCTGGCCCTCGATAACGAAATTAATAGAACCCTCTGGCTTTTTCGGCCTACCGTTTTGGGATGCCTTGCAGATTCACCACTTTCTCCATTCACTGAAGCCCTTAGAGAGGTTCAGTCGACAATTATCTATCTTTGAAAAATACTGTTCAGAGGAGGGGACTGTAACGCAAACTCTTTCGAAGATGTATGATCTATTGATTACCCCCTCGGAACAACTACATCCATCTTGGATGGAGAAATGGGAAGGAGAGATAAACTGTAAGTTCACAACCAGTCAAAGGCAGAATATAGTTGAGCTTTCGTTGAAGACATCGATATGCACTAGGATACAGGAGATTAATTATAAAATACTGACACACTGGTATTATACTCCACAGAAGATGCATAAATTCTACCCGGAAATACCAGACCGTTGTTGGAGATGCCATGAGGAGGGAGGCACGATGTTACATATCTTTTGGTCTTGTCCAAAGATAATACCATATTGGAGGGAAGTACGGAACATTATACAAAAATTCTCCGATTATACGATACCTGAAAACCCATCTTTTTTTCTATTACATGTTACGACTATTCCAGTTAAAAAATATAAGAAATCTATCTTAAGGCATTTAGTGAACGCGGCAAAAGCATGCATCCCTCTTAGGTGGAAAAAAACTTTGCCCCCTACCATTGGATGCTGGCTCCACAGGGTGGAAGAGATTAATAAGATGGAAGACCTCACACTCTCAGCACAAAACAAACAAGAAGAGTACTCTGAGGTATGGAAAGGGTGGAATACGTTTATCCTATCTGAAGAAGGCTTGACGATGCTCAATTCTGATCATTTGGCAGAGGCATCATAATAGACAGTTGACAATTAAGTATCCAGTACTTATTGGGGCCTTTAACTCCTTTTTTTTTTTTCTTTTTATTTATTTATTTAATTTTTTTTCTTGGTGCTTTTTTTTTTTTTTTTTTTTTTTTTTTATTTTGGTTATTTAGAAAATTGGGAAATTGGGTGATACCAGGTATAGTGGCTGAGGGTTATTTTTCCTCTCCCAGATTGTTACAATACTGACGTTATATCGTCTTTTTTTTCTTTTTTTTCTTTGAGAGGAACATAGAAGATGTTAAATACGAGATGTTATGACCACTATATGGAATATTGTATCATTTATCTAGCGCATTTTGTTACGTTACTGTACATATATGGCGGACATGAAAACCTGGACTCACCCTTTGTGGTTTAAATAAAATATTTGAAAAAAGAACTGTCCTTGCACAAAATGACATTTTTAAAGGAAAAAAAGAAGCCATTTAAAACCACTTGCGGCTTTAGGTTTGTTCTTAAGTAGAATCTGAACAGGTACATTATGAAGTGTAGCTCCATCCCAAAAAAATCTATTTTTAAGCTTTTTGGAGAACATAGGGAGGGGTTATCACCCCTGTAACATTTGCTGTCTTTGCACATCTGTTCAGAACATGTCACCTCACTTTCCGTCCCAATGACAAATGTTTTTGGAAAAAGTGGGGTTTTAATTGAAACAAGGATTGGTGATAAAGTATCAGTAGAGAGGAGATACCTTTTTCCCAAATTAAATCTAACAGGATAGAATTTCCCTTCCTAGGGGTAGATTTCCTCTCACTTCCTGTTTTCTCTTTCCATTTGCAAGTAGGAGTCGTTTGTAAGTTGGATGTATGAAAGTAGGGGCCTGGCGTATATACTCTGCAGAAATTTGCCCTATTAGATGTTGGTGTAGCCACAAGACTGGTGGGCACAGGAATGGGCCCTGCTGTGAGTTAATAGATCAAGATTTGTAATTGCATGCACCTGTTGAACAGGGCAGAAAAATTGGGGGGGTGGTGGTGGTGGTGGTGGACGGTGTTGCCACAAGACTGTAAGCTCTCACAGTTACTCTTGGTGGGCGCAGGAATGGGCCCTGCTGTGAGTTATTAGATCAAGATTTGTAATTGCAAGCACCTGATGAACAGGGCAGAAAAATTGGGCCTTTGGCGGTGGTGGTGGTGGACGGTGTTGCCACAAGACTGTAGGCCCTCATAGTTACTCTTGGTGGGCGCAGGAATGGGCCCTGCTGTGAACTATTAGATCAAGATTTGTAATTACCCGCCCCTGTTAAACAGGGGCTGAAAAATTGTGCCTTAGGCACTGGTGCTGGTGCCACAACACTGCAACCCCTCACAGATACTGTACTTGGAGCACAGCAGTCACACGTGTTGCGAAGCATTTTTTTAAAAAATTGTAAGTACACGCCCCTGTTAAACAGGGGCTGAAAAATTGTGCCTTAGGCACTGGTGCTGGTGCCACAACACTGCAACCCCTCACAGATACTGTACTTGGAGCACATTGTTGCGAAGCATTTTTTTTATAAAAATTGTATGTACACGCCCCTGTTAAACAGGGGCTGAAAAATTGTGCCTTAGGCACTGGTGCTGGTGCCACAACACTGCAACCCCTCACAGATACTGTACTTGGAGCACAGCAGTCACACGTGTTGCGAAGCATTTTTTTTAAAAATTGTAAGTACACGCCCCTGTTAAACAGGGGCTGAAAAATTGTGCCTTAGGCACTGGTGCTGGTGCCACAACACTGCAACCCCTCACAGATACTGTACTTGGAGCACATTGTTGCGAAGCATTTTTTTTATAAAAATTGTATGTACACGCCCCTGTTAAACAGGGGCTGAAAAATTGTGCCTTAGGCACTGGTGCTGGTGCCACAACACTGCAACCCCTCACAGATACTGTACTTGGAGCACAGCAGTCACACGTGTTGCGAAGCATTTTTTTAAAAAATTGTAAGTACACGCCCCTGTTAAACAGGGGCTGAAAAATTGTGCCTTAGGCACTGGTGCTGGTGCCACAACACTGCAACCCCTCACAGATACTGTACTTGGAGCACAGTGTTGCGAAGCATTTTTTTATAAAAATTGTATGTACACGCCCCTGTTAAACAGGGGCTGAAAAATTGTGCCTTAGGCACTGGTGTGGTGGCATGGATCATTGAGGAGGAGGAAGAGGATAGTCAGTGAACATAAGAGGACAGTCACTCAGCATCAGCATAGGCAGTCTTGAAGGGATGTGATGTGACATTAAAAATTATTCGGTTATATCCTCCTCAGGTGCCTGGTAGCTGGTGGTGATCCAAGACTGATTCATTTTGATGAAGGTCAGTCGATCAACCGAGGCGGTGGACAGGCGCACCCTATGATCAGTCACAAATCCTCCAGCAGCACTGAATGTGCGTTCGGACAGAACGCTGGAGGCAGGACAGGCCAGTAGCTCAATTGCATACTGTGCAAGCTCTGGCCAGTGATCCATCCTCAGGACCCAGTAAGCCAGAGGATTTTCGGTGGGAAAGGTGTCCAAGTCTGACCTTGCCCCAAGGTATTCCTGCACCATGTATATCAGACGCTGGCGATGGTTGCTGGAACCGATCATACCTTGGGGCTGCGGACTAAAAAATTGTCTGAACGCATCGGTCAGACGTCCACCTTCCCCACCGCTCCTTCTGCTACTGACCGAAGCCTCAGCTACTCGTCGCCCAGGACCAGGAGTTTGTAGCCTCCCAGTTTCTGGGAACGCGTTGCACAGACCTTTCTGCAAGGCCTCCCTGAGATGTCTCATCCTCTGCTCCCTCTGCGACGGCAAGATAAGGTCCGCAACCTTACCCTTGTACCGCGGATCAAGGAGAGTGGCCAGCCAGTAATGGTCCCTCTCCTTGATCCGAAGAACACGAGGATCCTTCCGCAGGCTTTGCAGGATCAGGGAGGCCATGCAGCGTAGGTTAGCTGAGGCATTCGGTCCGGAGTCTTCTGGGTCACTGAGGATGACATGATCGCCAGCCACCTCCTCCCAGCCACGTACAAGTCCACTGGTTTGTTGGGACTGTACATCATCCCTAAAAGACTGCTGCTGCTGATGCTGAGTGCCAGGCTCCACCTCCATGCTCACACAATCCTCCTCCTCCTCCTCCTCCTCCTCCTCCTCATCCTCTTCCTGTGTGATGGGTGGGACAGGAGGAACACTGTCTGGATAAAGGGGGCCTTGAGAGGCAAGGAAGTCCTCCTCTTCCTGCCTCTGTTCTGCCTCAAGTGCCCTGTCCATTATCCCACGCAGCGTATGCTCCAACAGGTGGACAAGAGGGACAGTGTCACTGATGCATGCACTGTCACTGCTCACCATCCTCGTGGCCTCCTCAAATGGTGAGAGGACAGTGCATGCATCCCTGATCATGCTCCACTGACGTGGGGAAAAAAAACCAAGCTCCCCTGACCCTGTCCTGGTGCCGTAGTCGCAAAGGTACTCATTGATGGCCCTCTGCTGCGTGTGCAGTCGCTGCAGCATGGCCAACGTTGAGTTCCACCTGGTGGGCATGTCACATATTAGGCGGTTCTTGGGCAGGTTCAGCTCCTTTTGCAGCTCAGTCAGCCGAGCACTGGCATTATAAGATCGGCGGAAATGCACACAGACTTTCCTGGCCTGCCTCAGGACATCCTGTAAGCCTGGGAACCTGCCCAAGAACCGCTGCACCACCAGGTTGAGGACGTGAGCCATGCAGGGCACATGGGTGAGCTGCCCCTGTCGCAGGGCGGAGAGGAGGTTGGTGCCATTGTCAGAAACGACCATTCCTGGCTTAAGCTGACGTGGCGTCAACCACCTCTCGGCCTGCCCCTGCAGAGCTGCCAGAACCTCTGGCCCAGTGTGGCTCCTGTCCCCCAAACACACCAGCGCAAGCACGGCATGGCATCTTTTTGCCTGCGTACTTGCGTAGCCCCTTGTACGCCTACGGAGCATCGCTGGTTCCAAGGACAGAGCACTGGAGGAAGAAGAAGAGGAGGGGGTGGAGGAGAGAGGTGTGTCACAACCAGTAGCAGTAGTAGCGTTTTGGAGGCGTGGTGGCGGAACAACCTCCAACACTACTGCACCTTGTCCTGCATCCCTCCCAGCTGCCAATAGAGTGACCCAATGGGCCGTGAAAGAAAGGTACCGTCCCTGTCCATGCCTGCTGGACCATGAGTCAGCGGTAATATGCACCTTACCGCTGACCGCCCTGTGCAGCGAGGCATGGACATTGCCCTCCACATGCCGGTGGAGAGACGGAATCGCCTTCCGTGAGAAAAAGTGGCGTTTGGGAACCTGCCACTGAGGAACCGCACATTGAACAAACTCACGGAAGGGGGCCGAGTCTACCAACTGAAAAGGCAGCAGTTGAAGTGCTAGCAATTTAGCCAGGCTAGCATTCAACCGCTGGGCATGTGGATGGCTGGGAGTGTACTTCTTTCTACGGTCCAGCAGCTGGGGCAGGGAAATTTGCCTGCTGCAATCGGACGTCGGTGTACTGCAAGTACTTGGTTGTGACACACCTAATTCTACACCTTCAGTCCTCTCAGAGCAGCTTTCAGAGAGGACTGAAGGTGTAGTGGGGATGGAGATCCCAGCTGAGGAGGAGCAAGGAGAGGTCCGCTTAGTTCTTTGGTGTGGGTCTTTTATGTGTGCCTGCCAACGAGCTGCATGGCAGGTCGCCATATGTCTGGTCATGCTTGTGGTGCCCAAGCGGCTGATGTTTTGGCCACGCGAGATACGCTTGAGACAAATATTGCAAATAGCAGTGGTGCGATCTGCTGCACTCGTCTCAAAAAAGGCCCACACCAAAGAACTTTTCTGATAACGTGCAGAGGCAGCGCCCTGCACAGGCGGAGCTCTGCGGTGTTGTACAGTTGCTGTGCTGGCCTCTACCTGGCCTCCAGGGGGCACCCTGCCTCGTTGGACATGTGACGCCGCATCCTCCTCCTCCTCGTCCTCCTCCTCATCCTCTCTCCCTTCAGGCACCCACGTGGAGTCAGTGACCTCATCATCCCCTCCCTCTTCACCACTAGAGCAAACCTGGCAGTAAGCTGCAGCTGGTGGAACAGTACTGCCAGATTCCTCAAGCTGGGTATCATCATCCGAGCCTTCGAATCGTTGGGCATCCTCCTGGAGCATGTACCCAACACTGTGCTCAAAGAGTTCGGGGGACTCCTCAGGAGGACATGGTGGGTCTAGGGAAGGGGTGGCTGATGATGCTCTGCCAGTACCCTGAGCCTGGGTGAGAGAGGATGAGGAGGATGAGGAGGGCTTGGTCATCCATTCTACCAAGCCTTCAGCATGATGCGGCTCCACATGTCCAGCTGCCGAAAACAAAGACGCGCGTGTCCCATGGCCACGTGCTGATGACGATGCACGACCACGTCCACGTCCACGGCCACGTCCACTAGAAACAGAGCCTGCCTGCCCTGTGTTCTTGGCTCTGCACGCTCTGCCTCCCCTTGGCGGTCTTCCAGCCATTGTAGTCGGTAGTCCTGTGGGTGCTGCTGAGAAGAATATATAGGAGCTCTGTGTGATGCCACTAACACACTAGAAGTCCTGTGGGTGCTGCTGAGAAGAAAATATAGGAGCTCTGTGTGATGCCACTAACACACTAGAAGTCCTATGGGTGCTTCTGCAAAGAAAATAGAGGAGCTCTGTGTGATGCCACTAACACACTAGAAGTCCTATGGGTGCTTCTGCAAAGAAAATAGAGGAGCTCTGTGTGATGCCACTAACACACTAGAAGTCCTGTGGGTGCTGCTGAGAAGAAAATATAGGAGCTCTGTGTGATGCCACTAACACACTAGAAGTCCTATGGGTGCTTCTGCAAAGAAAATAGAGGAGCTCTGTGTGATGCCACTAACACACTAGAAGTCCTGTGGGTGCTGCTGAGAAGAAAATATAGGAGCTCTGTGTGATGCCACTAACACACTAGAAGTCCTATGGGTGCTTCTGCAAAGAAAAAAAGAGGAGCTCTGTGTGATGCCACTAGCACACTAGAAGTCCTATGGGTGCTTCTGCAAAGAAAATAGAGGAGCTCTGTGTGATGCCACTAACACACTAGAAGTCCTGTGGGTGCTGCTGAGAAGAAAATAGAGGAGCTCTGTGTGATGCCACTAACACACTAGAAGTCCTGTGGGTGCTGCTGAGAAGAAAATAGAGGAGCTCTGTGTGATGCCACTAACAGACTAGAAGTCCTATGGGTGCTTCTGCAAAGAAAATAGAGGAGCTCTGTGTGATGCCACTAACACACTAGAAGTCCTGTGGGTGCTTCTGCAAAGAAAAAGAGGAGCTCTGTGTGATGCCACTAACACACTAGAAGTCCTGTGGGTGCTGCTGAGAAGAAAATATAGGAGCTCTGTGTGATGCCACTAACACACTAGAAGTCCTATGGGTGCTTCTGCAAAGAAAAAAGAGGAGCTCTGTGTGATGCCACTAACACACTAGAAGTCCTATGGGTGCTGCTGAGAAGAAAATATAGGAGCTCTGTGTGATGCCACTAACACACTAGAAGTCCTATGGGTGCTTCTGCAAAGAAAATAGAGGAGCTCTGTGTGATGCCACTAACACACTAGAAGTCCTGTGGGTGCTGCTGAGAAGAAAATATAGGAGCTCTGTGTGATGGGACTAACACACTTCAAGTCCTATAGGTGCTTCTGGGAACAAAATATATGATCTCTGTGTGATGGGACTAACACACTTCAAGTCCTATAGGTGCTTCTGGGAAGAAAATATAGGTCTGTGTGATGGGACTAACACACTTCAAGTCCTATAGGTGCTTCTGGGAACAAAATATATGATCTCTGTGTGATTGGACTAACACACTTCAAGTCCTATAGGTGCTTCTGGGATCAAAATATATGATCTCTGTGTGATGGGACTAACACACTTCAAGTCCTATAGGTGCTTCTGGGAACAAACTATATGATCTCTGTGTGATGGGACTAACACACTTCAAGTCCTATAGGTGCCTCTGGGAAGAAAATATAGGTCTGTGTGATGGGACTAACACACTTCAAGTCCTATAGGTGCTTCTGGGAATAAAATATATGATCTCTGTGTGATTGGACTAACACACTTCAAGTCCTATAGGTGCTTCTGGGAAGAAAATATATAGGTCTGTGTGATGGGACTAACACACTTCAAGTCCTATAGGTGCTTCTGGGAACAAAATATATGATCTCTGTGTGATTGGACTAACACACTTCAAGTCCTATAGGTGCTTCTGGGAACAAAATATACGATCTCTGTGTGATGGGACTAACACACTTCAAGTCCTATAGGTGCTTCTGGGAACAAAATATATGATCTCTGTGTGATGGGACTAACACACTTCAAGTCCTATAGGTGCTTCTGGGAACAAAATATATGATCTCTGTGTGATGGGACTAACACACACTTCAAGTCCTATAGGTGCTTCTGGCAAGAAAATATAGGTCTGTGTGATGGGACTAACACACTTCAAAGTCCTATAGGTGCTTCTGGGAACAAAATATATGATCTCTGTGTGATTGGACTAACACACTTCAAGTCCTATAGGTGCTTCTGGGAAGAAAATATAGGTCTCTGTGTGATGGGACTAACACACTTCAAGTCCTATAGGTGCTTCTGGGAACAAAATATATGATCTCTGTGTGATTGGACTAACACACTTCAAGTCCTATAGGTGCTTCTGGGAACAAAATATATGATCTCTGTGTGATGGGACTAACACACTTCAAGTCATATAGGTGCTTCTGGGAACAAAATATATGATCTCTGTGTGATGGGACTAACACACTTCAAGTCCTATAGGTGCTTCTGGGAACAAAATATATGATCTCTGTGTGATTGGACTAACACACTTCAAGTCCTATAGGTGCTTCTGGGAAGAAAATATAGGTCTGTGTGATGGGACTAACACACTTCAAGTCCTATAGGTGCTTCTGGGAACAAAATATATGATCTCTGTGTGATTGGACTAACACACTTCAAGTCCTATAGGTGCTTCTGGGAACAAAATATATGATCTCTGTGTGATTGGACTAACACACTTCAAGTCCTATAGGTGCTTCTGGGAACAAATATATATGATCTCTGTGTGATGGGACTAACACACTTCAAGTCCTATAGGTGCTTCTGGGAACAAAATATATGATCTCTGTGTGATTGGACTAACACACTTCAAGTCCTATAGGTGCTTCTGGGAACAAAATATATGATCTCTGTGTGATGGGACTAACACACTTTAAGTCCTATAGGTGCTTCTGGGAACAAAATATAGGAGCTCTGTCTGCCTGCCAGGAACACACTACAAGTCCTATAGGTGCTTCTGGGAAGAAAATATAGGAGCTCTGCCTGCCTGCCACGAACACACTACAAGTCCTATAGGTGCTTCTGGGAACAAAATATAGGAGCTCTGCCTGCCTGCCAGGAACACACTACAAGTCCTATAGGTGCTTCTGGGAACAAAATATAGGAGCTCTGCCTGCCTGCCACGAACACACTACAAGTCCTATAGGTGCTTCTGGGAACAAAATATAGGAGCTCTGCCTGCCTGCCAGGAACACACTACAAGTCCTATAGGTGCTTCTGGGAACAAAATATAGGAGCTCTGCCTGCCTGCCACGAACACACTACAAGTCCTATAGGTGCTTCTGGGAACAAAATATAGGAGCTCTGCCTGCCTGCCAGGAACACACTACAAGTCCTATAGGTGCTTCTGGGAACAAAATATAGGAGCTCTGCCTGCCTGCCACGAACACACTACAAGTCCTATAGGTGCTTCTGGGAACAAAATATAGGAGCTCTGCCTGCCTGCCACGAACACACTACAAGCCCCTCTTTCTAAATCAATCTAAATGAATGAATCTATCTAACTCAATCTCTCTAAGTAAATCTCTCTAACTAACTAAATCCAGCAGAGTGTCACAGATCTAGCCTGCTCTATCTGCGCCGGAACAGCATGTGACCGGCGCAGACGGCGTGGCGGCCTTTTATAGGGGGGGCGTGTACTACAGCCCCTGAGCTGTAATTGGCTACAGGCGTCCTGCCTGTAGCCAATTATGGCTCTTCGAGTTTCCGGGGCTGTGATTGGCCAAGCATGCGGGGTCACAGTGCATGCTTGGCCAATCATCAGCCAGCAATGCACTGCGCCGGCCGCGCCGGCCGCAATGCATTGCGGGGCCGCTCGCATCACACGAACGTGATGCGAGCGGCCAAAATAGTTCTGGGCTCGCCGAGCGAGCGAACGCCCGGTGCTCGATGCGAACGTGGGTTCGCATCGAGCACCGGGCCCATCCCTAGTGTGCTGCCACAAACACACTATAAGTCCTATGGGTGCTGCTGACACAAAGACACTATAGGTACTATATGTGTGCTGCTGAGAAGAAAATATAGGAGCTATGTGTGCTGCCACAAACACACTAAAAGTCCTATGGGTGCTGCTGACACAAAGACACTATAGGTACTATATGTGTGCTGCTGTCAAGAAAATATAGGAGCTATGTGTGCTGCCACAAACACACTATAAGTCCGATGGGTGCTGCTGACACAAAAGACACTATAGGTACTATATGTGTGCTGCTGTCAAGAAAATATAGGAGCTATGTGTGCTGCCACAAACACACTATAAGTCCTATGGGTGCTGCTGACACAAAGACACTATAGGTACTATATGTGTGCTGTGTCAGGAAAATATAGGAGCTATGTGTGCTGCCACAAACACACTATAAGTCCTATGGGTGCTGCTGACACAAAGACACTATAGGTACTATATGTGTGCTGCTGTCAAGAAAATATAGGAGCTATGTGTGCTGCCACAAACACACTATAAGTCCTATGGGTGCTGCTGACACAAAGACACTATAGGTACTATATGTGTGCTGCTGTCAAGATAATATAGGAGCTATGTGTGCTGCCACAAACACACTATAAGTCCTATGGGTGCTGCTGACACAACGACACTATAGGTACTATATGTGTGCTGCTGTCAAGAAAATATAGGAGCTATGTGTGCTGCCACAAACACACTATAAGTCCTATGGGTGCTGCTGACACAAAGACACTATAGGTACTATATGTGTGCTGCTGAGAAGAAAATATAGGAGCTATGTGTGCTGCCACAAACACACTATAAGTCCTATGGGTGCTGGTGACACAAAGACACTATAGGTACTATATGTGTGCTGCTGAGAAGAAAAAATATAGGACCTATGTGTGCTGCCACAAACACACTATAAGTCCTATGGGTGCTGCTGACACAAAGACACTATAGGTACTATATGTGTGCTGCTGTCAAGAAAATATAGGAGCTATGTGTGCTGCCACAAACACACTATAAGTCCTATGGGTGCTGCTGACACAAAGACACTATAGGTACTATATGTGTGCTGCTGAGAAGAAAATATAGGACCTATGTGTGCTGCCACAAACACACTATAAGTCCTTTGGGTGCTGCTGACACAAAGACACTATAGGTACTATATGTGTGCTGCTGTCAAGAAAATATAGGAGCTATGTGTGCTGCCACAAAACACACTATAAGTCCTATGGGTGCTGCTGACACAAAGACACTATAGGTACTATATGTGTGCTGCTGTCAAGAAAATATAGGAGCTATGTGTGCTGCCACAAACACACTATAAGTCCTATGGGTGCTGCTGACACAAAGACACTATAGGTACTATATGTGTGCTGTGTCAGGAAAATATAGGAGCTATGTGTGCTGCCACAAACACACTATAAGTCCTATGGGTGCTGCTGACACAAAGACACTATAGGTACTATATGTGTGCTGCTGTCAAGAAAATATAGGAGCTATGTGTGCTGCCACAAACACACTATAAGTCCTATGGGTGCTGCTGACACAAAGACACTATAGGTACTATATGTGTGCTGCTGTCAAGAAAATATAGGAGCTATGTGTGCTGCCACAAACACACTATAAGTCCTATGGGTGCTGCTGACACAAAGACACTATAGGTACTATATGTGTGCTGCTGAGAAGAAAATATAGGACCTATGTGTGCTGCCACAAACACACTATAAGTCCTATGGGTGCTGCTGACACAAAGACACTATAGGTACTATATGTGTGCTGCTGTCAAGAAAATATAGGAGCTATGTGTGCTGCCACAAACACACTATAAGTCCTATGGGTGCTGCTGACACAAAGACACTATAGGTACTATATGTGTGCTGCTGAGAAGAAAATATAGGATCTATGTGTGCTGCCACAAACACACTATAAGTCCTATGGGTGCTGCTGACACAAAGACACTATAGGTACTAAATGTGTGCTGCTGTCAAGAAAATATAGGAGCTATGTGTGCTGCCACAAACACACTATAAGTCCTATGGGTGCTGCTGACACAAAGACACTATAGGTACTATATGTGTGCTGCTGTCAAGAAAATATAGGAGCTATGTGTGCTGCCAAAAACACACTATAAGTCCTATGGGTGCTGCTGACACAAAGACACTATAGGTACTATATGTGTGCTGCTGAGAAGAAAATATAGGAGCTATGTGTGCTGCCACAAACACACTATAAGTCCTATGGGTGCTGCTGACACAAAGACACTATAGGTACTATATGTGTTCTGCTGTCAAGAAAATATAGGAGCTATGTGTGCTGCCACAAAACACACTATAAGTCCTATGGGTGCTGCTGACACAAAGACACTATAGGTACTATATGTGTGCTGCTGTCGAGAAAATATAGGAGCTATGTGTGCTGCCACAAACACACTATAAGTCCTCTGGGTGCTGCTGACACAAAGACACTATAGGTACTATATGTGTGCTGCTGAGAAGAAAATATAGGAGCTATGTGTGCTGCCACAAACACACTATAAGTCCTATGGGTGCTGCTGACACAAAGACACTATAGGTACTATATGTGTGCTGCTGAGAAGAAAATATAGGAGCTATGTGTGCTGCCACAAACACACTATAAGTCCTATGGGTGCTGCTGACACAAAGACACTATAGGTACTATATGTGTGCTGCTGTCAAGAAAATATAGGAGCTATGTGTGCTGCCACAAACACACTATAAGTCCTATGGGTGCTGCTGACACAAAGACACTATAGGTACTATATGTGTGCTGCTGAGAAGAAAATATAGGAGCTATGTGTGCTGCCACAAACACACTATAAGTCCTATGGGTGCTGCTGACACAAAGACACTATAGGTACTATATGTGTGCTGCTGTCAAGAAAATATAGGAGCTATGTGTGCTGCCACAAACACACTATAAGTCCTATGGGTGCTGCTGACACAAAGACACTATAGGTACTATATGTGTGCTGCTGTCAAGAAAATATAGGAGCTATGTGTGCTGTAGGGATGAGCCGAACACCCCCGGGTTCGGTTCGCACCAGAACCTTCGAACCGACCGAAAGTTTGCGCGAATTTTCGAACCCTATACGTTATAATGGACGCGAACGTTCGAAATCAAAAGTGCTAATTACAACGGCCAATATGCATGTTAATGTCATAAAACAGGTTTGGGGACCCGGGTCCTGCCCCAGAGGACATATATCAATGCAAAAAGAACTTTTAAAAACTAACGTTTTTTCGGGAGCAGTCATTTTAATGATGCATAAAGTGAAAAAAAAAAAGTGAAATTTTCCTTTAAATATGGTACCTGGGGGGTGTCTAAAGTATGCCTGTGAAGTGGCATGTGTTTCCCGTGTTTAGAACTGTCCTTGCACAAAATGACATTTTTAAAGGAAAAAAAGAAGCCATTTAAAACCACTTGCGGCTTTAGGTTTGTTCTTAAGTAGAATCTGAACAGGTACATTATGAAGTGTAGCTCCATCCCAAAAAAATCTATTTTTAAGCTTTTTGGAGAACATAGGGAGGGGTTATCACCCCTGTAACATTTGCTGTCTTTGCACATCTGTTCAGAACATGTCACCTCACTTTCCGTCCCAATGACAAATGTTTTTGGAAAAAGTGGGGTTTTAATTGAAACAAGGATTGGTGATAAAGTATCAGTAGAGAGGAGATACCTTTTTCCCAAATTAAATCTAACAGGATAGAATTTCCCTTCCTAGGGGTAGATTTCCTCTCACTTCCTGTTTTCTCTTTCCATTTGCAAGTAGGAGTCGTTTGTAAGTTGGATGTATGAAAGTAGGGGCCTGGCGTATATACTCTGCAGAAATTTGCCCTATTAGATGTTGGTGTAGCCACAAGACTGGTGGGCACAGGAATGGGCCCTGCTGTGAGTTAATAGATCAAGATTTGTAATTGCATGCACCTGTTGAACAGGGCAGAAAAATTGGGGGGTGGTGGTGGTGGTGGTGGACGGTGTTGCCACAAGACTGTAAGCTTTCACAGTTACTCTTGGTGGGCGCAGGAATGGGCCCTGCTGTGAGTTATTAGATCAAGATTTGTAATTGCAAGCACCTGATGAACAGGGCAGAAAAATTGGGCCTTTGGCGGTGGTGGTGGACGGTGTTGCCACAAGACTGTAGGCCCTCATAATTACTCTTGGTGGGCGCAGGAATGGGCCCTGCTGTGAACTATTAGATCAAGATTTGTAATTACCCGCCCCTGTTAAACAGGGGCTGAAAAATTGTGCCTTAGGCACTGGTGCTGGTGCCACAACACTGCAACCCCTCACAGATACTGTACTTGGAGCACAGCAGTCACACGTGTTGCGAAGCATTTTTTTTTAAAAAATTGTAAGTACACGCCCCTGTTAAAACAGGGGCTGAAAAATTGTGCCTTAGGCACTGGTGCTGGTGCCACAACACTGCAACCCCTCACAGATACTGTACTTGGAGCACATTGTTGCGAAGAATTTTTTTATAAAAATTGTATGTACACGCCCCTGTTAAACAGGGGCTGAAAAATTGTGCCTTAGGCACTGGTGCTGGTGCCACAACACTGCAACCCCTCACAGATACTGTACTTGGAGCACAGCAGTCACACGTGTTGCGAAGCATTTTTTTTAAAAAAAATTGTAAGTACACGCCCCTGTTAAACAGGGGCTGAAAAATTGTGCCTTAGGCACTGGTGCTGGTGCCACAACACTGCAACCCCTCACAGATACTGTACTTGGAGCACATTGTTGCAAAGCATTTTTTTATAAAAATTGTATGTACACGCCCCTGTTAAACAGGGGCTGAAAAATTGTGCCTTAGGCACTGGTGCTGGTGCCACAACACTGCAACCCCTCACAGATACTGTACTTGGAGCACAGCAGTCACACGAGTTGCGAAGCATTTTTTTAAAAAATTGTAAGTACACGCCCCTGTTAAACAGGGGCTGAAAAAATTGTGCCTTAGGCACTGGTGCTGGTGCCACAACACTGCAACCCTCACAGATACTGTACTTGGAGCACAGTGTTGCGAAGCATTTTTTTATAAAAAATTGTATGTACACGCCCCTGTTAAACAGGGGCTGAAAAATTGTGCCTTAGGCACTGGTGTGGTGGCATGGATCATTGAGGAGGAGGAAGAGGATAGTCAGTGAACATAAGTGGACAGTCACTCAGCATCAGCATAGGCAGTCTTGAAGGGATGTGATGTGACATTAAAAATTATTCGGTTATATCCGCCTCAGGTGCCTGGTAGCTGGTGGTGATCCAAGACTGATTCATTTTGATGAAGGTCAGTCGATCAACCGAGGCGGTGGACAGGCGCACCCTATGATCAGTCACAAATCCTCCAGCAGCACTGAATGTGCGTTCGGACAGAACGCTGGAGGCAGGACAGGCCAGTAGCTCAATTGCATACTGTGCAAGCTCTGGCCAGTGATCCATCCTCAGGACCCAGTAAGCCAGAGGATTTTCGGTGGGAAAGGTGTCCAAGTCTGACCTTGCCCCAAGGTATTCCTGCACCATGTATATCAGACGCTGGCGATGGTTGCTGGAACCGATCATACCTTGGGGCTGCGGACTAAAAAATTGTCTGAACGCATCGGTCAGACGTCCACCTTCCCCACCGCTCCTTCTGCTACTGACCGAAGCCTCAGCTACTCGTCGCCCAGGACCAGGAGTTTGTAGCCTCCCAGTTTCTGGGAACGCGTTGCACAGACCTTTCTGCAAGGCCTCCCTGAGATGTCTCATCCTCTGCTCCCTCTGCGACGGCAAGATAAGGTCCGCAACCTTACCCTTGTACCGCGGATCAAGGAGAGTGGCCAGCCAGTAATGGTCCCTCTCCTTGATCCGAAGAACACGAGGATCCTTCCGCAGGCTTTGCAGGATCAGGGAGGCCATGCAGCGTAGGTTAGCTGAGGCATTCGGTCCGGAGTCTTCTGGGTCACTGAGGATGACATGATCGCCAGCCACCTCCTCCCAGCCACGTACAAGTCCACTGGTTTGTTGGGACTGTACATCATCCCTAAAAGACTGCTGCTGCTGATGCTGAGTGCCAGGCTCCACCTCCATGCTCACACAATCCTCCTCCCTCCTCCTCCTCCTCCTCCTCATCCTCTTCCTGTGTGATGGGTGGGACAGGAGGAACACTGTCTGGATAAAGGGGGCCTTGAGAGGCAAGGAAGTCCTCCTCTTCCTGCCTCTGTTCTGCCTCAAGTGCCCTGTCCATTATCCCACGCAGCGTATGCTCCAACAGGTGGACAAGAGGGACAGTGTCACTGATGCATGCACTGTCACTGCTCACCATCCTCGTGGCCTCCTCAAATGGTGAGAGGACAGTGCATGCATCCCTGATCATGCTCCACTGACGTGGGGAAAAAAAACCAAGCTCCCCTGACCCTGTCCTGGTGCCGTAGTCGCAAAGGTACTCATTGATGGCCCTCTGCTGCGTGTGCAGTCGCTGCAGCATGGCCAACGTTGAGTTCCACCTGGTGGGCATGTCACATATTAGGCGGTTCTTGGGCAGGTTCAGCTCCTTTTGCAGCTCAGTCAGCCGAGCACTGGCATTATAAGATCGGCGGAAATGCACACAGACTTTCCTGGCCTGCCTCAGGACATCCTGTAAGCCTGGGAACCTGCCCAAGAACCGCTGCACCACCAGGTTGAGGACGTGAGCCATGCAGGGCACATGGGTGAGCTGCCCCTGTCGCAGGGCGGAGAGGAGGTTGGTGCCATTGTCAGAAACGACCATTCCTGGCTTAAGCTGACGTGGCGTCAACCACCTCTCGGCCTGCCCCTGCAGAGCTGCCAGAACCTCTGGCCCAGTGTGGCTCCTGTCCCCCAAACACACCAGCGCAAGCACGGCATGGCATCTTTTTGCCTGCGTACTTGCGTAGCCCCTTGTACGCCTACGGAGCACCGCTGGTTTCAAGGACAGAGCACTGGAGGAAGAAGAAGAGGAGGGGGGTGGAGGAGAGAGGTGTGTCACAACCAGTAGCAGTAGTAGCGTTTTGGAGGCGTGGTGGCGGAACAACCTCCAACACTACTGCACCTTGTCCTGCATCCCTCCCAGCTGCCAATAGAGTGACCCAATGGGCCGTGAAAGAAAGGTACCGTCCCTGTCCATGCCTGCTGGACCATGAGTCAGCGGTAATATGCACCTTACCGCTGACCGCCCTGTCCAGCGAGGCATGGACATTGCCCTCCACATGCCGGTGGAGAGACGGAATCGCCTTCCGTGAGAAAAAGTGGCGTTTGGGAACCTGCCACTGAGGAACCGCACATTGAACAAACTCACGGAAGGGGGCCGAGTCTACCAACTGAAAAGGCAGCAGTTGAAGTGCTAGCAATTTAGCCAGGCTAGCATTCAACCGCTGGGCATGTGGATGGCTGGGAGTGTACTTCTTTCTACGGTCCAGCAGCTGGGGCAGGGAAATTTGCCTGCTGCAATCGGACGTCGGTGTACTGCAAGTACTTGGTTGTGACACACCTAATTCTACACCTTCAGTCCTCTCAGAGCAGCTTTCAGAGAGGACTGAAGGTGTAGTGGGGATGGAGATCCCAGCTGAGAAGGAGCAAGGAGAGGTCCGCTTAGTTCTTTGGTGTGGGTCTTTTATGTGTGCCTGCCAACGAGCTGCATGGCAGGTCGCCATATGTCTGGTCATGCTTGTGGTGCCCAAGCGGCTGATGTTTTGGCCACGCGAGATACGCTTGAGACAAATATTGCAAATAGCAGTGGTGCGATCTGCTGCACTCGTCTCAAAAAAGGCCCACACCAAAGAACTTTTCTGATAACGTGCAGAGGCAGCGCCCTGCACAGGCGGAGCTCTGCGGTGTTGTACAGTTGCTGTGCTGGCCTCTACCTGGCCTCCAGGGGGCACCCTGCCTCGTTGGACATGTGACGCCGCATCCTCCTCCTCCTCGTCCTCCTCCTCATCCTCTCTCCCTTCAGGCACCCACGTGGAGTCAGTGACCTCATCATCCCCTCCCTCTTCACCACTAGAGCAAACCTGGCAGTAAGCTGCAGCTGGTGGAACAGTACTGCCAGATTCCTCAAGCTGGGTATCATCATCCGAGCCTTCGAATCGTTGGGCATCCTCCTGGAGCATGTACCCAACACTGTGCTCAAAGAGTTCGGGGGACTCCTCAGGAGGACATGGTGGGTCTAGGGAAGGGGTGGCTGATGATGCTCTGCCAGTACCCTGAGCCTGGGTGAGAGAGGATGAGGAGGATGAGGAGGGCTTGGTCATCCATTCTACCAAGCCTTCAGCATGATGCGGCTCCACATGTCCAGCTGCCGAAAACAAAGACGCGCGTGTCCCATGGCCACGTGCTGATGACGATGCACGACCACGTCCACGTCCACGGCCACGTCCACTAGAAACAGAGCCTGCCTGCCCTGTGTTCTTGGCTCTGCATGCTCTGCCTCCCCTTGGCGGTCTTCCAGCCATTGTAGTCGGTAGTCCTGTGGGTGCTGCTGAGAAGAATATATAGGAGCTCTGTGTGATGCCACTAACACACTAGAAGTCCTGTGGGTGCTGCTGAGAAGAAAATATAGGAGCTCTGTGTGATGCCACTAACACACTAGAAGTCCTATGGGTGCTTCTGCAAAGAAAATAGAGGAGCTCTGTGTGATGCCACTAACACACTAGAAGTCCTATGGGTGCTTCTGCAAAGAAAATAGAGGAGCTCTGTGTGATGCCACTAACACACTAGAAGTCCTGTGGGTGCTGCTGAGAAGAAAATATAGGAGCTCTGTGTGATGCCACTAACACACTAGAAGTCCTATGGGTGCTTCTGCAAAGAAAATAGAGGAGCTCTGTGTGATGCCACTAACACACTAGAAGTCCTGTGGGTGCTGCTGAGAAGAAAATATAGGAGCTCTGTGTGATGCCACTAACACACTAGAAGTCCTATGGGTGCTTCTGCAAAGAAAAAAGAGGAGCTCTGTGTGATGCCACTAACACACTAGAAGTCCTATGGGTGCTTCTGCAAAGAAAATAGAGGAGCTCTGTGTGATGCCACTAACACACTAGAAGTCCTGTGGGTGCTGCTGAGAAGAAAATAGAGGAGCTCTGTGTGATGCCACTAACACACTAGAAGTCCTGTGGGTGCTGCTGAGAAGAAAATAGAGGAGCTCTGTGTGATGCCACTAACAGACTAGAAGTCCTATGGGTGCTTCTGCAAAGAAAATAGAGGAGCTCTGTGTGATGCCACTAACACACTAGAAGTCCTGTGGGTGCTTCTGCAAAGAAAATAGAGGAGCTCTGTGTGATGCCACTAACACACTAGAAGTCCTGTGGGTGCTGCTGAGAAGAAAATATAGGAGCTCTGTGTGATGCCACTAACACACTAGAAGTCCTATGGGTGCTTCTGCAAAGAAAAAAGAGGAGCTCTGTGTGATGCCACTAACACACTAGAAGTCCTATGGGTGCTGCTGAGAAGAAAATATAGGAGCTCTGTGTGATGCCACTAACACACTAGAAGTCCTATGGGTGCTTCTGCAAAGAAAATAGAGGAGCTCTGTGTGATGCCACTAACACACTAGAAGTCCTGTGGGTGCTGCTGAGAAGAAAATATAGGAGCTCTGTGTGATGGGACTAACACACTTCAAGTCCTATAGGTGCTTCTGGGAACAAAATATATGATCTCTGTGTGATGGGACTAACACACTTCAAGTCCTATAGGTGCTTCTGGGAAGAAAATATAGGTCTGTGTGATGGGACTAACACACTTCAAGTCCTATAGGTGCTTTTGGGAACAAAATATATGATCTCTGTGTGATTGGACTAACACACTTCAAGTCCTATAGGTGCTTCTGGGATCAAAATATATGATCTCTGTGTGATGGGACTAACACACTTCAAGTCCTATAGGTGCTTCTGGGAACAAAATATATGATATCTGTGTGATGGGACTAACACACTTCAAGTCCTATAGGTGCCTCTGGGAAGAAAATATAGGTCTGTGTGATGGGACTAACACACTTCAAGTCCTATAGGTGCTTCTGGGAACAAAATATATGATCTCTGTGTGATTGGACTAACACACTTCAAGTCCTATAGGTGCTTCTGGGAAGAAAATATAGGTCTGTGTGATGGGACTAACACACTTCAAGTCCTATAGGTGCTTCTGGGAACAAAATATATGATCTCTTTGTGATTGGACTAACACACTTCAAGTCCTATAGGTGCTTCTGGGAACAAAATATACGATCTCTGTGTGATGGGACTAACACACTTCAAGTCCTATAGGTGCTTCTGGGAACAAAATATATGATCTCTGTGTGATGGGACTAAACACACTTCAAGTCCTATAGGTGCTTCTGGGAACAAAAATATATGATCTCTGTGTGATGGGACTAACACACTTCAAGTCCTATAGGTGCTTCTGGCAAGAAAATATAGGTCTGTGTGATGGGACTAACACACTTCAAGTCCTATAGGTGCTTCTGGGAACAAAATATATGATCTCTGTGTGATTGGACTAACACACTTCAAGTCCTATAGGTGCTTCTGGGAAGAAAATATAGGTCTGTGTGATGGGACTAACACACTTCAAGTCCTATAGGTGCTTCTGGGAACAAAATATATGATCTCTGTGTGATTGGACTAACACACTTCAAGTCCTATAGGTGCTTCTGGGAACAAAATATATGATCTCTGTGTGATGGGACTAACACACTTCAAGTCATATAGGTGCTTCTGGGAACAAAATATATGATCTCTGTGTGATGGGACTAACACACTTCAAGTCCTATAGGTGCTTCTGGGAACAAAATATATGATCTCTGTGTGATTGGACTAACACACTTCAAGTCCTATAGGTGCTTCTGGGAAGAAAATATAGGTCTGTGTGATGGGACTAACACACTTCAAGTCCTATAGGTGCTTCTGGGAACAAAATATATGATCTCTGTGTGATTGGACTAACACACTTCAAGTCCTATAGGTGCTTCTGGGAACAAAATATATGATCTCTGTGTGATTGGACTAACACACTTCAAGTCCTATAGGTGCTTCTGGGAACAAAATATATGATCTCTGTGTGATGGGACTAACACACTTCAAGTCCTATAGGTGCTTCTGGGAACAAAATATATGATCTCTGTGTGATTGGACTAACACACTTCAAGTCCTATAGGTGCTTCTGGGAACAAAATATATGATCTCTGTGTGATGGGACTAACACACTTCAAGTCCTATAGGTGCTTCTGGGAACAAAATATAGGAGCTCTGCCTGCCTGCCAGGAACACACTACAAGTCCTATAGGTGCTTCTGGGAAGAAAATATAGGAGCTCTGCCTGCCTGCCACGAACACACTACAAGTCCTATAGGTGCTTCTGGGAACAAAATATAGGAGCTCTGCCTGCCTGCCAGGAACACACTACAAGTCCTATAGGTGCTTCTGGGAACAAAATATAGGAGCTCTGCCTGCCTGCCACGAACACACTACAAGTCCTATAGGTGCTTCTGGGAACAAAATATAGGAGCTCTGCCTGCCTGCCAGGAACACACTACAAGTCCTATAGGTGCTTCTGGGAACAAAATATAGGAGCTCTGCCTGCCTGCCACGAACACACTACAAGTCCTATAGGTGCTTCTGGGAACAAAATATAGGAGCTCTGCCTGCCTGCCACGAACACACTACAAGTCCTATAGGTGCTTCTGGGAACAAAATATAGGAGCTCTGCCTGCCTGCCACGAACACACTACAAGTCCTATAGGTGCTTCTGGGAACAAAATATAGGAGCTCTGCCTGCCTGCCACGAACACACTACAAGCCCCTCTTTCTAAATCAATCTAAATGAATGAATCTATCTAACTCAATCTCTCTAAGTAAATCTCTCTAACTAACTAAATCCAGCAGAGTGTCACAGATCTAGCCTGCTCTATCTGCGCCGGAACAGCATGTGACCGGCGCAGACGGCGTGGCGGCCTTTTATAGGGGGGGCGTGTACTACAGCCCCTGAGCTGTAATTGGCTACAGGCGTCCTGCCTGTAGCCAATTATGGCTCTTCGAGTTTCCGGGGCTGTGATTGGCCAAGCATGCGGGGTCACAGTGCATGCTTGGCCAATCATCAGCCAGCAATGCACTGCGCCGGCCGCGCCGGCCGCAATGCATTGCGGGGCCGCTCGCATCACACGAACGTGATGCGAGCGGCCAAAATAGTTCTGGGCTCGCCGAGCGAGCGAACGCCCGGTGCTCGATGCGAACGTGGGTTCGCATCGAGCACCGGGCCCATCCCTAGTGTGCTGCCACAAACACACTATAAGTCCTATGGGTGCTGCTGACACAAAGACACTATAGGTACTATATGTGTGCTGCTGAGAAGAAAATATAGGAGCTATGTGTGCTGCCACAAACACACTAAAAGTCCTATGGGTGCTGCTGACACAAAGACACTATAGGTACTATATGTGTGCTGCTGTCAAGAAAATATAGGAGCTATGTGTGCTGCCACAAACACACTATAAGTCCTATGGGTGCTGCTGACACAAAGACACTATAGGTACTATATGTGTGCTGCTGTCAAGAAAATATAGGAGCTATGTGTGCTGCCACAAACACACTATAAGTCCTATGGGTGCTGCTGACACAAAGACACTATAGGTACTATATGTGTGCTGCTGTCAGGAAAATATAGGAGCTATGTGTGCTGCCACAAACACACTATAAGTCCTATGGGTGCTGCTGACACAAAGACACTATAGGTACTATATGTGTGCTGCTGTCAAGAAAATATAGGAGCTATGTGTGCTGCCACAAACACACTATAAGTCCTATGGGTGCTGCTGACACAAAGACACTATAGGTACTATATGTGTGCTGCTGTCAAGAAAATATAGGAGCTATGTGTGCTGCCACAAACACACTATAAGTCCTATGGGTGCTGCTGACACAACGACACTATAGGTACTATATGTGTGCTGCTGTCAAGAAAATATAGGAGCTATGTGTGCTGCCACAAACACACTATAAGTCCTATGGGTGCTGCTGACACAAAGACACTATAGGTACTATATGTGTGCTGCTGAGAAGAAAATATAGGAGCTATGTGTGCTGCCACAAACACACTATAAGTCCTATGGGTGCTGGTGACACAAAGACACTATAGGTATTATATGTGTGCTGCTGAGAAGAAAATATAGGACCTATGTGTGCTGCCACAAACACACTATAAGTCCTATGGGTGCTGCTGACACAAAGACACTATAGGTACTATATGTGTGCTGCTGTCAAGAAAATATAGGAGCTATGTGTGCTGCCACAAACACACTATAAGTCCTATGGGTGCTGCTGACACAAAGACACTATAGGTACTATATGTGTGCTGCTGAGAAGAAAATATAGGACCTATGTGTGCTGCCACAAACACACTATAAGTCCTTTGGGTGCTGCTGACACAAAGACACTATAGGTACTATATGTGTGCTGCTGTCAAGAAAATATAGGAGCTATGTGTGCTGCCACAAACACACTATAAGTCCTATGGGTGCTGCTGACACAAAGACACTATAGGTACTATATGTGTGCTGCTGTCAAGAAAATATAGGAGCTATGTGTGCTGCCACAAACACACTATAAGTCCTATGGGTGCTGCTGACACAAAGACACTATAGGTACTATATGTGTGCTGCTGAGAAGAAAATATAGGACCTATGTGTGCTGCCACAAACACACTATAAGTCCTATGGGTGCTGCTGACACAAAGACACTATAGGTACTATATGTGTGCTGCTGTCAAGAAAATATAGGTGCTATGTGTGCTGCCACAAACACACTATAAGTCCTATGGCTGCTGCTGACACAAAGACACTATAGGTAATATATGTGTGCTGCTGTCAAGAAAATATAGGCGCTTAGTGTGCTGCCACAAACACACTATAAGTCCTATGGGTGCTGCTGACACAAAGACACTATAGGTACTATATGTGTGCTGCTGTCAAGAAAATATAGGAGCTATGTGTGCTGCCACAAACACACTATAAGTCCTATGGGTGCTGCTGACACAAAGACACTATAGGTACTATATGTGTGCTGCTGTCAAGAAAATATAGGAGCTATGTGTGCTTCCACAAACACACTATAAGTCCTATGGGTGCTGCTGACACAAAGACACTATAGGTACTATATGTGTGCTGCTGAGAAGAAAATATAGGACCTATGTGTGCTGCCACAAACACACTATAAGTCCTATGGGTGCTGCTGACACAAAGACACTATAGGTACTATATGTGTGCTGCTGTCAAGAAAATATAGGAGCTATGTGTGCTGCCACAAACACACTATAAGTCCTATGGGTGCTGCTGACACAAAGACACTATAGGTACTATATGTGTGCTGCTGTCAAGAAAATATAGGAGCTATGTGTGCTGCCACAAACACACTATAAGTCCTATGGGTGCTGCTGACACAAAGACACTATAGGTACTATATGTGTGCTGCTGAGAAGAAAATATAGGATCTATGTGTGCTGCCACAAACACACTATAAGTCCTATGGGTGCTGCTGACACAAAGACACTATAGGTACTAAATGTGTGCTGCTGTCAAGAAAAATATAGGAGCTATGTGTGCGCCACAAACACACTATAAGTCCTATGGGTGCTGCTGACACAAAGACACTATAGGTACTATATGTGTGCTGCTGTCAAGAAAATATAGGAGCTATGTGTGCTGCCAAAACACACTATAAGTCCTATGGGTGCTGCTGACACAAAGACACTATAGGTACTATATGTGTGCAGCTGAGAAGAAAATATAGGAGCTATGTGTGCTGCCACAAACACACTATAAGTCCTATGGGTGCTGCTGACACAAAGACACTATAGGTACTATATGTGTGCTGCTGTCAAGAAAATATAGGAGCTATGTGTGCTGCCACAAACACACTATAAGTCCTATGGGTGCTGCTGACACAAAGACACTATAGGTACTATATGTGTGCTGCTGTCAAGAAAATATAGGAGCTATGTGTGCTGCCACAAACACACGATAAGTCCTATGGGTGCTGCTGACACAAAGACACTATAGGTACTATATGTGTGCTGCTGTCAAGAAAATATAGGAGCTATGTGTGCTGCCACAAACACACTATAAGTCCTATGGGTGCTGCTGACACAAAGACACTATAGGTACTATATGTGTGCTGCTGAGAAGAAAATATAGGAGCTATGTGTGCTGCCACAAACACACTATAAGTCCTATGGGTGCTGCTGAAACAAAGACACTATAGGTACTAAATGTGTGCTGCTGTCAAGAAAATATAGGAGCTATGTGTGCTGCCACAAACACACTATAAGTCCTATGGGTGCTGCTGACACAAAGACACTATAGGTACTATATGTGTGCTGCTGTCAAGAAAATATAGGAGCTATGTGTGCTGCCAAAAACACACTATAAGTCCTATGGGTGCTGCTGACACAAAGACACTATAGGTACTATATGTGTGCTGCTGAGAAGAAAATATAGGAGCTATGTGTGCTGCCACAAACACACTATAAGTCCTATGGGTGCTGCTGACACAAAGACACTATAGGTACTATATGTGTGCTGCTGTCAAGAAAATATAGGAGCTATGTGTGCTGCCACAAACACACTATAAGTCCTATGGGTGCTGCTGACACAAAGACACTATAGGTACTATATGTGTGCTGCTGTCAAGAAAATATAGGAGCTATGTGTGCTGCCACAAACACACTATAAGTCCTATGGGTGCTGCTGACACAAAGACACTATAGGTACTATATGTGTGCTGCTGAGAAGAAAATATAGGAGCTATGTGTGCTGCCACAAACACACTATAAGTCCTATGGGTGCTGCTGACACAAAGACACTATAGGTACTATATGTGTGCTGCTGTCAAGAAAATATAGGAGCTATGTGTGCTGCCACAAACACACTATAAGTCCTATGGGTGCTGCT
Source organism: Lithobates sylvaticus (assembly GCA_028564925.1). Classification (NCBI taxonomy): domain Eukaryota; kingdom Metazoa; phylum Chordata; class Amphibia; order Anura; family Ranidae; genus Lithobates; species Lithobates sylvaticus. The sequence continues at coordinate 465,435,683 of CM053026.1, read as the reverse complement.
GACACAAAGACACTATAGGTACTATATGTGTGCTGCTGTCAAGAAAATATAGGAGCTATGCGTGCTGCCACAAACACACTATAAGTCCTATGGGTGCTGCTGACACAAAGACACTATAGGTAATATATGTGTGCTGTGTCAGGAAAATATAGGAGCTATGTGTGCTGCCACAAACACACTATAAGTCCTATGGGTGCTGCTGACACAAAGACACTATAGGTACTATATGTGTGCTGCTGTCAAGAAAATATAGGAGCTATGTGTGCTGCCACAAACACACGATAAGTCCTATGGGTGCTGCTGACACAAAGACACTATAGGTACTATATGTGTGCTGCTGTCAAGAAAATATAGGAGCTATGTGTGCTGCCACAAACACACTATAAGTCCTATGGGTGCTGCTGACACAAAGACACTATAGGTACTATATGTGTGCTGCTGTCAAGAAAATATAGGAGCTATGTGTGCTGCCACAAACACACTATAAGTCCTATGGGTGCTGCTGACACAAAGACACTATAGGTACTATATGTGTGCTGCTGAGAAGAAAATATAGGACCTATGTGTGCTGCCACAAACACACTATAAGTCCTATGGGTGCTGCTGACAAAGACACTATAGGTACTATATGTGTGCTGCTGACACAAAGACACTATAGGTACTATATGTGTGCTGCTGTCAAGAAAATATAGGAGCTATGTGTGCTGCCACAAACACACTATAAGTCCTATGGGTGCTGCTGACACAAAGACACTATAGGTACTATATGTGTGCTGCTGTCAAGAAAATATAGGAGCTATGTGTGCTGCCACAAACACACTATAAGTCCTATGGGTGCTGCTGACACAAAGACACTATATGTACTATATGTGTGCTGTGTCAGGAAAATATAGGAGCTATGTGTGCTGCCACAAACACACTATAAGTCCTATGGGTGCTGCTGACACAAAGACACTATAGGTACTATATGTGTGCTGCCGTCAAGAAAATATAGGAGCTATGTGTGCTGCCACAAACACACTATAAGTCCTATGGGTGCTGCTGACACAAAGACACTATAGGTACTATATGTGTGCTGCTGTCAAGAAAATATAGGCGCTTAGTGTGCTGCCACAAACACACTATAAGTCCTATGGGTGCTGCTGACACAAAGACACTATAGGTACTATATGTGTGCTGCTGTCAAGAAAATATAGGAGCTATGTGTGCTGCCACAAACACACTATAAGTCCTATGGGTGCTGCTGACACAAAGACACTATAGGTACTATATGTGTGCTGCTGAGAAGAAAATATAGGACCTATGTGTGCTGCCACAAACCCACTATAAGTCCTATGGGTGCTGCTGACACAAAGACACTATAGGTACTATATGTGTGCTGCTGTCAAGAAAATATAGGAGCTATGTGTGCTGCCACAAACACACTATAAGTCCTATGGGTGCTGCTGACACAAAGACACTATAGGTACTATATGTGTGCTGCTGTCAAGAAAATATAGGAGCTATGTGTGCTGCCACAAACACACTATAAGTCCTATGGGTGCTGCTGACACAAAGACACTATAGGTACTATATGTGTGCTGCTGTCAAGAAAATATAGGAGCTATGTGTGCTGCCACAAACACACTATAAGTCCTATGGGTGCTGGTGACACAAAGACACTATAGGTACTATATGTGTGCTGCTGAGAAGAAAATATAGGACCTATGTGTGCTGCCACAAACACACTATAAGTCCTATGGGTGCTGCTGACACAAAGACACTATAGGTACTATATGTGTGCTGCTGTCAAGAAAATATAGGAGCTATGTGTGCTGCCACAAGCACACTATAAGTCCTATGGGTGCTGCTGACACAAAGACACTATAGGTACTATATGTGTGCTGCTGTCAAGAAAATATAGGAGCTATGTGTGCTGCCACAAACACACTATAAGTCCTATGGGTGCTGCTGACACAAAGACACTATAGGTACTATATGTGTGCTGCTGAGAAGAAAATATAGGAGCTATGTGTGCTGCCACAAACACACTATAAGTCCTATGGGTGCTGCTGACACAAAGACACTATAGGTACTATATGTGTGCTGCTGTCAAGAAAATATAGGAGCTATGTGTGCTGCCACAGACACACTATAAGTCCTATGGGTGCTGCTGACACAAAGACACTATAGGTACTATATGTGTGCTGCTGTCAAGAAAATATAGGAGCTATGTGTGCTGCCACAAACACACTATAAGTCCTATGGGTGCTGCTGACACAAAGACACTATAGGTACTATATGTGTGCTGCTGAGAAGAAAATATAGGAGCTATGTGTGCTGCCACAAACACACTATAAGTCCTATGGGTGCTGCTGACACAAAGACACTATAGGTACTATATGTGTGCTGCTGTCAAGAAAATATAGGAGCTATGTGTGCTGCCACAAACACACTATAAGTCCTATGGGTGCTGCTGACACAAAGACACTATAGGTACTATATGTGTGCTGCTGTCAAGAAAATATAGGAGCTATGTGTGCTGCCACAAACACACTATAAGTCCTATGGGCGCTGCTGACACAAAGACACTATAGGTACTATATGTGTGCTGCTGAGAAGAAAATATAGGACCTATGTGTGCTGCCACAAACACACTATAAGTCCTATGGGTGCTGCTGACATAAAGACACTATAGGTACTATATGTGTGCTGCTGTCAAGAAAATATAGGAGCTATGTGTGCTGCCACAAACACACTATAAGTCCTATGGGTGCTGCTGACACAAAGACACTATAGGTACTATATGTGTTCTGCTGTCAAGAAAATATAGGAGCTATGTGTGCTGCCACAAACACACTATAAGTCCTATGGGTGCTGCTGACACAAAGACACTATAGGTACTATATGTGTGCTGCTGTCAAGAAAATATAGGAGCTATGTGTGCTGCCACAAACACACTATAAGTCCTATGGGTGCTGCTGACACAAAGACACTATAGGTACTATATGTGTGCTGCTGTCAAGAAAATATAGGAGCTATGTGTGCTGCCACAAACACACTATAAGTCCTATGGGTGCTGCTGACACAAAGACACTATAGGTACTATATGTGTGCTGCTGAGAAGAAAATATAGAACCTATGTGTGCTGCCACAAACACAATATGGCTCCTATAAATCCCTGCCTGGGATGGGACAGAAGGTTGGGACAGAAGTTGGGGTGCAATGCTGTGCTAACAGCACTGCGGTTGGTGCTACTGCTATGCTGTACTAACAGCACGCACACACCAGACTAATCCCCAGCAGCAGCTAATATCACACTCACTGTGCAATCAGCAGCAATGAATGATCAGTATTCAGTAATGATGAATGGTAGCAATGGTTTAGCAAAGAAATAGCAATCAAGCAAAGACAGAATCAGCAGACTGCTCTCCCTAAAGCCGGAACACATGTGACTGGGGCCGACGGCGTGGCGGCCTTTTAAATGGTGGGGCGTGTACTAAAGCCCCGGAGCTTTAATTGGCTACAGGCGTCCTGCCTGTAGCCAATTATTGATCTCCTAGTTTCCGGCGCTGTGATTGGCCAAGCATGCGGGGTCACAGTGCATGCTTGGCCAATCATCAGCCAGCAATGCACTGCGCCAGCCGCAATGCATTGCGGGGCCGCTCGTATCACACGAATGTGATGCGAACGGCCCAAATAGTTCTGGGCTCGCCGAGCGAGCGAACGCCCGGTGCTCGATTCGAACGTGGGTTTGAATCGAGCACCGGGCCCATCCCTAGTGAATTATATCCATGCCATAACAGTCAGGACATTGAGGCTACTATAATATACTGTAGCAGCATTAGATACAGTTGTGCACATACGTTTACATACCTTGGCAGAATTTATGATTTCTTGGCCATTTCTCAGAGAATATGAATGATAACATAAAAACGTTTGTTTCACTCATGGTTAGTGTTTGGATAAAGCCATATATTATCAATCAACTGTGTTTACTCTTTTTAAAATCATAAACACAACAGAAGCTACCCAAATGACCCTGATCAAAAGTTTACATACCCCAGTTCTTAATACCGTATATTGCCCCCTTTAACATCAATGACAGATTGAAGTCTTGGCATTTGTGGATGAGGCTCTGTCTTATCAGATAGTAAAGCTGCCCATTACTCTTGGCAAAAAGCCTCTAGTTCCTGTCAATTCTTGGGCTGTCTTGCATGATCTGCACGTTTGAGATCTCCCCACAGTGGCTCCATGATATTGAAGTCAGGAGACTGAGATGGTCACTCCAGAACCTTCACTTTAACCAATGACAGGTCGACGTGGCCTTTGGTGTTTTGGATCATTGTCATGTTGGTATGTCAAAGTACGTCCCATGCGCAGCTTCCTGGCTGATGAATGCAAATGTTTCTCCAGTATTTTTTGATAACATACTGCATTCATCTTGTCATCAATTTTGACCAAATTTCCTGTGCCTTTGTAGCTCACACATCCCCAAAACATCAGCGATCCACCTCCGTGTTTTTTACAGTAGAAATGGTGTACCTTTCATTATAGGCCTTGTTGACTCCTCTCCAAATGTAGTGTTTATGGTTGTTGCCAAAAAGCAAAATTTTGGTCTCATCATTTCAAATGACTTTGTGCCAGAAGGTTTGAGGCTTGTCTCTGTGCTGTTTGGCGTATTGTAAGCGGGATACTTTGTGGCATTTGCGTAGTAATGGCTTTCTTCTGGCGACTCAACCGTGCAGCCCATCTTTCTTCAAGTGCCTCCTTATTATTATTATTCACAATTTATATAGCGCCAACAGTTTATGCAGTGCTCCTTATTGTGCATCTTGAAACAGGCACACCACATGTTTTCAGAGAGTCCTGTATTTATATCACTTTCCTGTTTCATCCAGTTTAACTACCTTTTCCCGCAGATCTTTGACAATTCTTTTGCTTTCCCCATGACTCAGAATCCAGAAACATCAGTGCAGCACTGGATGAAAGATGCAAGGGTCTGTCAGGAGTCCAAAAAACTCATTGACCTTTTATACACACACACACACACTAATTACAAGCAAACAGATCACAGGTGAGGTTGGATACCTTTAATAGCCATTTAAACCCCCTTGTGTCAACTTGTGTGCATGTTATCAGGCCTAAATCACCAGGGTATGTAAACATTTGATCAGGGTAATTTGGGTAGTTTCTGTTGTGATTATGATTTAAAAAGAGTAAACACAGTTGATTGATAATAAATGGCTTCAGCCAAACACTAACCATGAGTGAAAGAAATTTTTTTGTGTTATCATTCATATTCTCTGAAAAATGGCCAAGAAATCATAAATTCTGCCAGGGTATGTAAACTTATGAGCACAAATTTACATACAGTAAATGGTGCTGTGTTCTGGCAGCAGTATGAGACACTTGCTGTCTGCTGCTGGACATAGATTGAGTAAGTCTATGTGCATACCCCCCAATCAGGGGAAGCCTTGTATTTTTTATCAATAAATACAAGGCTTCCTCTGTTGAGATGGAGAGGCAGATGGGCAACATGGTGCGTGACATCACAATCTCCACCTTGGCCAATAAGAAAAAGCCTTGTATTCACTAATAAAAATGCATGGCTTCTCCTGAATGGTGGGCATATGCTAAGGTGACTCAATCTGTACCAAGCAGAAGAAAGGAAGTGTCTTATACTACTGACCAAACAAAACACCTGCTTACTGTATGTACCTAATAGGGATGAGCCGAACACCCCTGGTTCAGTTTGCATCCAGAACATGCGAACGAACCGAACGTTTGCACGAACATTCGAACACTGTTAAAGTCTATGGGACTCGAACGTGAGAAATCAAAAGTGCGAATTTTAAAGGCTAATATGCAAGATATTGTCCTAAAAAGGGTTTGGGGACCGGGTCCTGCCCCAGGGGACATGTATCAATGCAAAAGAAAGTTTTAAAAACTGAAGTTTTTTTCGGGAACAGTGATTTTAATGATGCTTAATGTGAAAAAATAAAAGTGAAATATTCCTTTAAATATCGTGCCTGGGGGGTGTCTATAGTATGCCTGTAAAGTGGCACATGTTTCCTGTGTTTAGAGCAGTCACTGCACAAAATGACATTTCTAAAGGAATAAAAGTCATTTAAAACTGCTTGCGGCTGTAATGTAATGTCGAGTCCCGGCAATATGGATGAAAATTATTGAGAAAAATGGCATGGGTAACCCCCCAGCCCATTACCAGGCCCTTTGGGTCTTGTATGGATATTAAGGGTAACCCTGCACGCAAATTAAAAAAGGAAAAGGTGTGGGGGCCCCAGGCCCTATATACTCTGAACAGCAGTATACAGGCAGTCCCCTGGTTACAAACAAGATAGGGACTGTAGGTTTGCTAAGTTGAATCTGTTCGTAATTTGGAACAGGTACATTTTTTAAGTGTAGCTCCAGCCAAAAAAAAAAAATTAAGCTTTTTGGATAACATAGGGGAGGGTTATCATCACCCCTGTAACATTTGTTTTATTGCCTGTGCCCCTATTTAGACGATTCCACCTCACTTTCTGTCCCAATGACAATTGGATTTAGAAAATTTGGGGTTTTTAGGGAAACAATGATTGGTGGTAAAGCATCAGTGGAGGCACCTTTTTCCCATATTAACTCTAATGCCCTGCGCACACGATCGGATATTCCGACAACAAAATCCCATGTTTTTTTTCCAACGGATGTTGGCAAAAACTTGTCTTGCATACACATGGTCACACAAAGTTGGTCGGAAATTCCGAATGTCAATAACGCGGTGACGTACAACGCGTACGATGAGCCGAGAAAAAATAAGTTCAATAGCCAGTGCTGCTCTTCTGCTTGATTCCAAGCATGCATGGCACTTTGTGCATCGGAATTGTGTACACATGATCAAAATTTGCGGGAACGGATTTTGTTGTCGGCAACACTGTAAGCCCACAAAGTTACTCTTGGTGGGCACAGGAACGGTCCCTGCTGTGAAATATTAGATGAAGAATTGTGATTACACGCCCCTGTTGAACAGGGGCAGAAAAATTGGGTCTTAGGCAGTGGTGGTGGTGACACAGCACTGTAAAGCCTCACAGATACTCTTGTTGAGCGCAGGAACGGGCCCTGCTGCGAAATATTATAGCAAAAATTTTAATTACACACCCCTGTTAAACAGGGGAAGAAAAATTGGGCTTTAGGCACTGGTGCTGGTCCCACAACACTACAACCCCTCAGCATAACAGGATAGTCACTCAGCATCAACATAGGCAGTCTTAATTCATAAAAAAATGAATCGGTTACATCAGCATCAGGTGCTTGGTAGCTGGTGATCCAAGACTGATTCATTTTTATGAAGGTGAGCCCATCAACCAAGTCTGTGGACAGGCGCACTCTGTGTTACAATTGGTCAAAACGACCAAAAAGTGAAATGACATTCACAGTGTAACAACAGTGGATGAAGAGTGTTCATATATTAGACACTTAAAAAGACGTCTCTCATCAAACTTGCTATACTGAGTGAATCAGAGACAGCAAAAAAGGTGAAAGCATAAAACTAAATCAGAACCACCTAAAAAATATAAAACAATCACAATGTAACAACAATCAATAAAAAATGTTACTAAATAGAAAATAAAAAATATAGAAATATATGCAAAGTCCACCGTGAAGTGTTGAAACATATATAATGTCGCATAGAAGTCCAAGCCACAGTGACGGGACTATAAAAGACAATGACGTCCTTTGTATGATAGGTCTAACCCATCCAATGCAGGAGAGTATTCCAGACTTCACAGAAATCGCATCACATATAATCGCAAACTTGGAGATGCATCTCAATTGGCCACCAAGAGGCAATGACAAGGACAGGGGCTGGTAGGGAGAAGGTAATAAATACTCTTACCCTTAGATGTGGACCCACACACCTTGATGGTGGGTCAGTCAGGCAAAGGGTAGAGATCTGCAACCAACGATCCTCATCTGCAACAGACGATCCTGCCAGTTGTATGGTCAAACGGCACTCTGTGGTCTGTATAGCCAAGGTGTTCAATATAGGGTGTCCTCACCGAATATTCCAGGGAACATGCAATCATCCACTCGTAGGCAAATTAATAGAAGGAATAAAGAAAAAAGGCTCCCCATAGAGTAGATCACTCCGGTACAAAATTTATTTGGATAAAAAATTTAAAACATTGTCGTACAACAACATCAATCAAGATGTGTGTAAATAAAAAAGTTTAAAAAAGCGTGTAAGTCCAGCCAGCAGGCTATGTACCCGACATGTTTTGTAACAAAGTACTTCAACTGGGGCTGTGATCGGTTACAAAGCCTCCAGCAGCACTGAATGAGCGTTCAGATAGAACGCTGGATGCAGGACAGGCCAGTAGCTCAATTGCATACTGTGCAAGCTCTGGCCAGTGATCCATCCTCAAGACCCAGTAACCCAGTGGATTTTCGGTTGGAAAGGTCTCCAAGTCTGATCTTGCCCCAAGGTATTCCTTCACCATATAAATCAGACGCTGGCTGGAGCGATCAGACCTTGGGGCTGCGGACTAAAGAATTGTCTGAACGCATCGGTCAGATGGCCACCTTCTCCACCGCTCCTTCTGTGACTGAACGAAGCCTCAGCAACATGTTGTCCAGAAGGACCAGTGAATTGTAACCTCCCAGGCTCTGGAAACGCATTGCACAAACCTTTCTGCAAGGCCTCTGCGAAGGCTGAATAAGTTCCTTACCCTTGTAACGTGGATCAAGAAGGGTTGCCAGCCAGTACTGATCCCTCTCCTTGATACCACAAATCCGAGAGTCCTTTCGCAGGCTTTGCAGGATCAGGGAGGCCATGCAACGTATGTTTGCTGAGGCAATCGGTCCGGAGTCCTCTGGGTCACTAAGAACAACATGATCCGCAGCCACCTCCTCCCAGCCACGTATAAGTCCATGGGTTTCTGGGGACTGTAAACAATCCCTTTAAGACTACTGCTGATGCTGAGTGCCGGGCTCCACCTCCATGCTGGCACAATCCTCCTCCTCTTCCTGTGTGATAGGCGGGCCTGCAGGAATACTGTCAGGATAAAGGGGGCCTTGAGAGGTAAGGAAGTTCTCCTCTTCCTCCCTCTGTTCTGCCTCAAGTGCCCTGTCCATTATTCCATCCAGCGTGTGCAACAACAGGAAGGCAAGAGGGACAGTATCACTGATGCATGCACTGTCACTGCTTACCATCCTCGTGGCCTTCTCAAATGGTGACAGGACAGTGCATGCATCCTTGATCATTAGCCACTGGCCTGGCAAAAAAAAAGCCAAGCTCCCCTGACCCTGTCCTGGTGCCATACTTGCACAGGTACTCATTGATGGCCCTTTGCTGCGTGTGCAGCTGCTGCAGAATTGCCAACGTTGAGTTCCACCTGCTGGGCATGTCACAGATGAGGCGGTTCTTGGGCAGGTTGCATTCCTTTTGAAGGTCAGCTAGCCGAGCACTGGCATTATATGACCAGCAGAAATGCCCACAGACTTTCCTGGCCTGCCTCAGGAGATCCTGTAAGCCAGGGTACCTGCACAAGAACCGCTGCAGCACCAAATTAAGGACGTGAGCCAAACAGGGAACATGGGTCAAGTGTCCCTGTCGGAGGGCGGAGAGGAGGTTGGTGCCATTGACGCAAACCACCATTCCTGGCTGAAGCTGGTGGGGTGTCAACCACCTCTGAACCTGCCCCTGCAGAGTTGCCAGAATCTCTGTCCCAGTGTGGCTCCTGTCCCCTAAGCAGACCAACTCAAGCACCGCCTGGCATCTTTTTGCCTGAGTGCTTGCGTAGCCCCTAGAACGCCTACGGAGCACCGCTGGTTCCGATGACAAATCTGCACAGGAAGAGGCCATAGAGGAAAAAGAAGAGGAGGGGTGGAGGAGAGAGGTGTGTCAGAATCACCACCACCAGCATTTTGGAGGCGTGGTGGCTGAACAAGCTCCAACATTACTGCACCCTGTCCTGCATCCTTCCCAGCTGCCAGCAGAGTTACCCAGTGCACCGTGAAAGAAAGGTAATGTCCCTGTCCATGCCTGCTGGACCATGAGTCAACGGAAATATAGACCTTACCGCTGACCGCCCTGTCCAACGAGGCCAAGACATTGCCTTCAACATGCCGGTAGAGAGCCGGAAGGGCCTTCCAAGAAAAAAAATGGCGTTTGAGAACCTGCCACTGAGGCACCGCACATTCCACAAATTCTCAAAAGGAGTCTACATGCTGAAAAGGCAGCAGTTGGAGTGCTAGCAATTTAGCCAAACTAGCATTCAGCCGTTGAGCATGTGGATGGCTGGGACCGAATTTCTTTCGATGATTTAGCAACTGGGGTAGGGAAATTTGCCTGCTACAATCGGATATAGGTGTACCGCTAGCAGATTGCCCGCAAGTGCTTGGGACACCTAATTCTACACCTTCATTCCTCTCAGTGCAGGTCTCTGAGAGGACTGAAGGTATAGTGGGGTTGGAGATCCCAGCTGATGAGAAGCAAGGAGAGGTCCGCCTTGTTCTTTGGTGTGAGTATTTTAAGTACTGTTGCCAAGGACTGCATGGGAGCTAAACATATGTCTGGTCAAGCATGTGGTGCCCAAGCGGCTGCTGTTTTGGCCATGCTTGATACGCTTCAGACATATGTTGCAAACAGCAATGGTGCGATCTGCTGCACACGTCTCAAAAAAGGCCCACACCAAAGAACTTTTGAAAAAACGTGCAGTCAGCAGCGCCCTGCACATGTGGAGCCCTGCAGTGTGATGTAATCAGTTGGCTGTCCTTAAGTTGGCCCCTGGAGGGCATCCTGCCTCGTTGGAGATGTGCCTCCTCCTCCTTCTCCTCCTCTCTTCTATCAGGCACCCACGTAGCGTCAGTGACCTCATCATCCCCTCCCTCCTCACCACTGGAGCAAACCTGGCAGTATGCTGCAGCTGGGGTTTCTTGTCCTTCTTGGACACCTCCTCTCTCTGGGCTCACGTTACTGCCTTTTATCCTCAACCTGGGTACCATCATCGGAGCCTTCAAAACGCTGCGTATCCTCCTGCAGCATGTACCCGACACTGTGGTCAAACAGTTCCGAGGACTCCTCAGGACATGATGGTGGGGCTAGGGAAGGAGTGACTGAGGCCATTGAGCCAATGGAATAGGCCGCTTTGGCAGCTGCATTGGCATCCAAACTTCTCTTAGCCTGGGTGACAGAGGATGAGGAGGATGAGGACAGCTTTGTGATCCACTCTACCAACTCTTCTGCATGTTGTGGCTCAACACGGCCAGCTGTGGAAAAAAATGACAAGCGCGCCCCATGGCCACATGCTGAGGATGCACCGTGTCCACGACCAGCGCTGTTGGCTGTAGACACAGAGCCTGCTTGAACTCTTTTAGTGGCCTGTGAGTGTCTGCCTTTCCTTGGTGGCCTTCCAGACATGCTGTAAAATTGGATTAGCAAAACACCACCTAAAGTTTGCTAGAAAAATTACACCAGGAATGGCCTGCAGTCAGGTATAGGCTTGGCTAGACTAGAATGCAGTGGATATATATGTAGGAGACTGTATATATATATCTCTATGCACTGCAGATCACTGAATCACCTAACTGGCCTGCTTGACTGAAAGTATGTTTGAATACGTACACCAGGAATGGCCTATAGTCAGGAATAGGCTTGGCTAGACTAGAATGCAGTGGGTATATATGTAGGAGACAGTATATATCTTTTATGCACTGAAGATCACTGAATCACTTGCCTGCCTGAAAGTGTATTTGAAAACGTACACCAGCAATGGCCTGCAGTCAGATATAGGTTTGGCTAGACTGGAATGCAGTGGATATATATATGTTGGAGACTGTATATATATTTAATGCACTGCAGATCACTGAATCACTTGCCTGCCTGAAAGTGTATTTGAAAACGTAAACCAGCAATGGCCTGCAGTCAGATATAGGCTTGGCTAAATTGGAATGCCGTGGATATATATATATATATATATATATATATATATGTATACATGTTGGAAACTGTATATATATTTAATGCACTGCAGATCACTGAATCACTTGCCTGCCTGAAAGTGTATTTGAAAACTTACACCAGAAATGGCCTGCAGTCAGATATAGGTTTGGCTAGACTGGAATGCAGCGGATATATATATATATCCGGACGCCTTTTTTTTAGTTAGTTATTCATATATTTATTTTTATTTTACTTATGTATTTATTTATTTTTTTCTCCATCCACCATCCATCCTGTCCGGGTTAAGCCTCTCTTGGATCAGAAGACCCCCCCAGATGGGCTGTAAATCTCCCGAGGAGTGTGGGTTCCCGTGGTGCTGGGATTGTATGGTACAGTATAAATGACTGTGTATTACTGGCAAGGTCACAACAGTATAAATTACTGTATACACCTTCGTTAGGCAGGTGCTGGCATTCATGCAGTGGTTTGGCTCGCTGGGACTTGCAGTTCACCACCTCCACATGTATTCCTTTCAGGAAGCTCAGAGTTCAACAGGTGAGGTCAGAGGTAGCTTCCTCTTGGATTGCTTAGCAAAACACCAGAAGGATCACTACTGATTTGCAGCAGGCTGTGTCCTCTAGGCTAATCCTCAGTCTCCAGCTGATCAATCTACTACTCTGCTCTGGTAAGCCTGACGTCTGTTACTAACTGCTGTGTTACTTGTCTGGACTGTTTTTATTATCCTTGGAGTTTTGCCTGCCTGCCTAACTGCCTTAGCACTGAAGATTCGGATGGAGAAGTTTATTTTATTTTATTTATTTGGTAGTTAGTTAGTTATTTATTTTTATTTTTTAAAAAAGAGAGCACATCCTCTGTTTTACAGAGAGAAGGGCCCAATGCGTGCTAAATGCCCGCAAAGAGGTTCCTAATCAGCACTCCAGCCTCAAAAGAGTAAAAAGAAGACTGGACATGACAAATCGCAGAGTCGCATGCAGCTGGATAGACGCCTGTTGTCGCTGCATTCCAGATCTCCCTCACCCTTACCTCACTTTAGTCGCTCGGACTGGAGCCAAGAGAGGTCCAGACATCAGAAAGCCTCTAGAAAGAGCATATCTGGGCGCAGACAGAGAAGAAGATCCTCTTCTTTGGATAAGTCTTCATCGCCAGCCCAGGCAGAAGAGCTCATCAGAGGAAAGTGCGTTTGTGTATCTTGCTTCAAGGAGGCGGCTCAGGACAATGCTGCAAATGCACGCCAGGTTAAATCCTACATTAAGGACACAGTCAAGGAAGGGTTAAACAGCCTTTCAAGGAATCCTGCTCATTCTGCTGTATCTTTAATCATCTGCAGATTCAGATCATGTGTTTTCACGATGTTTTAACTCTGAAGTCGATAGCGATTCGGATCCATCTGAGGCTGTGATGGTCTCGGAATCGCATACGTTTGATTTTTTCGCACTGGTTCCCCCCTTGGTGGAGGCTGTTAAGGATACGATGAAGTGGCAGGGAGAGTTGTCACCTCCAAAGAAACAGCAGAGATACTACCCGTATTTAAAGAAATCATTACCTTCCTACCCATTCATTTCTGAGATTAAAGAAGTATTTGATGATGAGTGGGCGGGGCCTGATAAGGGGCTCAATGTGCATAATAGAGTATCGAGGCTGTAGCCCTTGGGACACTATGCCTAAGTTGGATACTTCATTGTGAAGATTCGCTTGCCACATTCCACTTCCGCTGGAGGAGTCGGATGCCTTTAGGGATCCTATGAACCACAGAATAAATGCAGACCTGATAAAAAAGGAAGTTGTATAGTTTGGCCGGAGCAGCCTGCAGGCCGGCGGTAGTGCTCACTTCTGTGGCAGAAGCACTTGGGGTGGAGTTGCACCTGTGCGTTTTTTATTTTTATTTATTTAATTATTTTGGTGCTTTTTGCAGTACCATTTATTTACTGTGGTCTCCTAGGGGACGTGTTCTGTGGTGCAGCTCTGCGGAATACAGGAATGCATGGGTGTGAATCCAGCCTTAGACTGGGGGTAGCGGAGCTGGTGGATGGATGTTCAGATGAAAGTCTGGGAAGTGACAGTTCTTCTTCTCTTTTGCAATTTTCAAGACTGCTTTAGATTTTGTGGCTGAAGTGGCTGTTGACCAGGTCAGGGAGCTGGTTCAAAAATTAAAGCAAAGATATTGGCTCATTCCTTCACAGCCCACAGAGCTTTATGGTTGAAGCGTTGGTCAGCTGATAAAGCTTCTAAGCACAGTTATGTTAAGTTCCATTCGGCAGGAAGCTACTATTCCGGAAGACTTAGAATCAGCAATTCAGCTGGTTTCCAGCGGCAGATCTAGCCTAATCCTGCAGAAGAGAAAAAGTCAACAGCAGCCCTTTCGGTTTAGCAAGAGATCCAAAGAAGGATTCAGAGGCCAGTGCTTACAGACAGTTTTTCAGACAGTGGAAGCAAGCCGGTTCAACCTTCCAGAAACCTTCCAAGCCCAGGGCCAACGAAGCTCCTAAGGCTTCAAATAGGTCCTTCTGAAGGTGTTTCCACTTGACCCTCTTGAGTAGGAGCAAGACTCAGGGAGTATGTTCCCCTCTGTTTTTGTCCCAGAGGCTTCAGGGGATTTCGGAATTCTTACATGAAGGTACCACAATTCAAAATTGAGTCATTGGACTCAGGAGACTGGATGGTTTCCATCGATCTGGTGGTGCGTATCTTCTTGTTTCGATAGACGCATCTCTCCATCGATTTCTCAGATTTTCCGGGGAATGCTCTAATTTTCAATTTTAATGTCTCCCATTCGGTCTCTGCACGACTCTGAGAATGTTCTCAAAGCTACTGTCTGCTGTCATCGCGACTCTCAGGGTCAAGGGAGTGCAAATATTCCATTATCTAGACGACATGCTACGTCTGGGTCCATCAAATGAGCTCCTTCTACTTCATGTGAATTTCACCTGTAAAACACTAGCTTGTTTCGGTTGGTTGTTCAACTCTCGGAAGAGCCAGATGCATCCGACCCAAATGTTGGAGTATTTGGCAGTACAATTCCACACGGATCAGGGTGGTGTTTCTCTTCCTCAGAGGAAGGTCCAGGAGATTCAGTCTTAGACAAAGCAGTGATAGCCAGGCCGTCTATGATGGTGAAGCAATGCATGCAGTATCTGGGGGTTCTATCAGCCACAGTTCCAGTAGTCCCGTGGGTCAGGTGGCGCAGAAGGAGGTTTCAATGTAACTTTCTTCTTCAGTGGGATCGTCACTCCTTGTTCCAGAAAAAATCTATCTGCCAATTCCAAGAATCTGGTCCCTGGTTTGGTGGTCAGTACATCGCAATCTTTCCCCGCAAACTTCCATTGAAGGCCTCAGAACCAATAGTGGTGACGGCCAATGCCAGTCTGGCAGGCTGCGGGGCACACTGCCTGGGACAGCAGGGTCAAGGCCGATGGAACTTTTGTGGGGTGAAGAGTTCAAGTTTCCTGGGATGGGATGCTGTTAGATGCACTCTCTTAGCATTCCAACCTATGTTGCGAGGTCGAACTGTCAAGGGTCTTTGAACAACTACGGGGGCTTAGGTGTCTCATCAAGGGGGCACAAGAAGTCGCCATCTCCTTCAGGTGGCATGTCAATCTACCTATGTGCAGAGAAGAATCTCGGCTCTCTTACTTCATCTTATCTCCCAGAGCCTGGGAATGTTTTAGCAGATCACTTGAGTCAAGTCTTTGAGGATCACAACAAATGGGGCTTCAATCGATAGATCTTATGGCATTGGAGGAGAATTGCCAACCGCCTTGCTTCTCCTCCCGGACCTGGCATCCACAGGCGTTGGGTCGGGGTGCTCTGTCCAGGTCTTGGAGTTTCCCCTTGGTATATGTGTTCCTGCCGCTTCCATTGGCTCTCAAAATCCTGCTGAAGATTCAGCGAGAAAGGATCACAGCAATAGTAGTCTTACCTTACTGACTCAGGCAGCCGTGGCTCCATCTTGCTTTGCAGGATAAAGTTGGGCTCACCAATCCCACTGCCTCCTTGTCAAAATCTTCTTTTGTGGAGTGGGGCCTGGCACCCGAACCGCAGGAGGGTGAAGTTTAATAATTTGGAAGTGAGAGGGAGGCTTGAGCTGGCTTGGGTCTCTCAGGCAGTATAGTGGAGACATTATTACAGGCTCATAAGAGGTCCAAGATTGTGACCTATTACCAGATCTGGAATACTACGGAAAGGGTTTGGGGCCTTGGATCTCCTTCGGTATCTAACATTTTGGAATTTCTGCAGAGTAGTCTCTTAGGATTAGCTTATAATTCCCTGAAGGGTCAAATCCCCGCTTTGTCGGCTATGTCATGTACAAGATATGCTCTACATAAGTTGGTGATCCAATTTTTAGGGGCAGCCATAGAAATTTGACGTCCATTGAAATCGTTTTTTCCAAAAGAGGACTTAACACTAGTCTTGGGAACATTGCTGGTTCCTCCGTTTGATCAAGCTTTCTCTTGTTCATTTTTACTTTTAACAGTTTATTTGTTTTGTACTAGCCGTTGCCTCGGCCAGAAGAATCTCCGTGTTGTGCGCCTTTTCATCTAAAGAACCATATTGTTTGGTGCTCCCAGACAAGACAGTCCTTAGGCCGATACCAAGCTTACTACCTAAGGTTGCCATATAATTTCGTAGGAACTGGGAGGTCATTCTCCCAGCCTTTCCGGCGGATACAGCTGATGAGTGGAGTAGGTTAGACCTGGCCTCTGCGGTTTCAACCTACCTGGAATGGACTAAAAGCAGATCAGCTGTAGTTTTTCCCAATGGGCCCTAAAAGAGTATACAGGCAACTTCCAGAATTGTGTCTTCCGGATTTGTCAAAGACCATACATATTGCATACAGAACGCTGGGCCTTCCTCCTCCTTCAGAGATCGAAGCACATTCAATGAGGGGTATGGCAGCATCCTGGGCAGCATACGCAAAGGTCGCCCCTGTGGTAGTTTGCAGAGCAGCAAGCTGGAGCGCGCCCAACACCTTTTATTAGGCATTACAGGCTTAATTTGGCTTGTCCACCTGAGGAAACATTTGGCTATATGGTTATTACGGCGGCTGTTGCAAATTTGAGTACCATTGCATTGAGGGTTTAGCTGATTTTTTGTCTTCCCTCCCTTTTTAATGTTGCTTGGTACATCCCATAGTAGGCTGACATGGGGAGGTCCAGGAATAAGGAAAATTGTTGCCCATACTTATCGTAATTTTCCTTTCCTGGATCCTCCCCATGTCAGCCGGAGGATTCCCACACAGTTTATCCGTCGCGAGGCGAATATTTTTTGAACACTGGTGTGGGCAGACAGCCGCCCTTTATAGGCTAGAAAAAAGGTGGTCCTGGAGGGGTCAGAGGGGGCGGAGCTGACCCATAGTAGGCTGACATGGGGGGGATCCAGGAAAGGAAAATTACTGTAAGTATGGGCAACAATTTTCCTTAATATACTAAATAATGTAAGTAAAAGGAAAAGTAATCACGCTAATCTCATAAATAAACAACAAAATTGTGCTAAAGTGACACTGAAGCTGCTACACTAGAATGTGACAAAAATTCAAAAAACATGATGGTGAAAATGTAGCGCTAAAATAAAAAAAAAGTAAATCAACTTGTTATATTTCAAATAAACTATATAAAGTGGGTATGAAGTCCACGTGAGTGTCTCTGTATGGTGAACAGATAAACCAAGAAAAAGTCCAATGTTCTAAACAAAATAAACACAATAAGAGTGAAAAGTCCCAAATTAAACCAAAAATGATGTCAGGACATGGGTATCTTGAAGAATCTTCACGTAAATACTTTATGAGATGTAATAATAAACAGAAATGCGCTTACCAGAACCAATGGACCCCCTGTCAGCGACAGAGGGTCAAACGAGCATATGAAGGCTCGAATAGCTGTCAGCCTTGGCATTCACTGGACTCCTGGGGGTGTGCTGGTGGAGACACCTTGTCTCAGCTTTACTGGAAGGATGAAGACGATCAAACAAAGATGGCCTGAAGTTGGATGTAGAAAACCAAGCAGCTGGAACCACAAACCCAGAGAGAGAAATCCACAGCAAACAGGAGGCTGGAACCAATAAGTTACCACATCTAATGTGGTGATGACTCACACAGGATATTCCCCAGATGTATTTCAACCGGAAAAAAAAGGAGAAAAGAAGAAAGCACAAGGGGCTCCAATTGTTAGGTACCTGAGTGATGAGCCTGACTTTGCTGGGAGAGGGCCTCTCTTACGGCTCTGGTTCAGGGCCCACTGAAGTGGAGACAGTGGTCCCGTGAGCACAGCGGGGTAGGAGTGCCTGGACTGGATGCGGTGGCAGGTGTAGCTGGCCGATAACACTCCTCTGGAAGCTGAGACTGGTAGGCAACGGAGCAGGGTCCGGATACAGGATGCCCCCGAGATGACGTCAGCGATCCTGGGGATGTGCAGCATGTGGAGAAGGAGGCAGAGGGGTAGTCAGGCAGGCCGGGTCTGGTACACTTGGCAGGCAGGTAAGTGGGTTCAGGCAGAAGAGTAGTCAAGCAGGCAGGAGGTCAGCGTTCAGTATCAATCAAGCAGAGTCAACAAGCCGGGATCAGGGGTGGAGAAGGCAGCAGAGTCAAACGGAAGCCGGGTCAGGTTTTCAGGAGGGTTCAGACAGAGACAGGTTTCACAGGGATAAGACTGCAGACGAACAGCACCAGTACAGTGCAACTGCCACTCTTTTTAAAGGGCCACTGGCGCCAAACAGCGCCAGCGCGTCACGTGTGCGCCCGCGATGCGCGCGCCCGCGCTCGCCGCGCACGCGCGCGCGCCTGAGGAGTCCGCCGGAGCGCACCCCCGTTTCGACGCCCGGACGAATCAGCGGTGCGTGTGCGCATGCGCGCATGCCGATTCGACCGCACATCGCGAGTGGGGCCCTGACATTGCCCCCCCACAAGGGGCAACCTCCGGGTGCCCAATTGGTCATCCTTTTCGGGGTGCGAAATGAAAAAGGCACGAATTAGTCTCTTGGCATGTATGTTGTCCTCGGGTTCCCAGGAGTTACTCTCCGGACCGTAGCCCTTCCATTTGATTAGAAATTGCCTTTGCCCTTGTCGCCTTCTGCAATCCAGGACAACCTCCACCTCGTACTCCTCGTTCCCATCCACTAGGACAGGGTCAGGAGGCCCGGACTCCCTATTGGGGAAGGGATCGGGCACCGAGGGCTTCAACAAGGAGACATGAAACACGGGGTGAACTCTCATGGTGTCAGGCAGGGACAGTTCATAGGACACCTCATTAATCCTCCTTTTACAGGAAAAGGGCCCAGGAACTTGGGTGCCAACTTCTTAGATGGGCAGGCTAACTTTAAATTAGACGAAGAAAGCCATACCTGATCCCCGATTTGCAGATTTAGTTCTCCTCTCCTCTTTTGGTCAAAGGCCTTCTTACTGTCCGCCTGGGCCTTGGTTATGGCATCCTGAAGAACCTGATTGTTGCGGCTAAGGAAAGTCACCGTGTCCTGGACTGCTGGAACAGAGGTTTCTGCAAGGAAATCGGGGAGAAAGGTTAGGTGGAACCCATAATTAGCAAAGAACGGGGACTGCCCCGTGGTTGAGTGGCTGGCATTGTTATATGCAAATTCCGCTAAGGGCAGTAGAGACACCCAATCGTCCTGCACGAATGAAGTGAAACACCTAATGTATTGTTCAAGGGTCTGGTTCGTGCGCTCAGTCTGCCCGTTGGTCTGTGGGTGGTAAGCCGAGGATAGGGCCAGCTCGATTTTCAGGCTCTCACATCGTGCCCTCCAGAACCGAGAGGTGAACTGGACTCCCCTGTCCGAAACTATGTTCTTGGGTACCCCGTGTAACCTAATGATCTCCCGGATAAACACACGGGCCGTCTCTGCTGCGGATGGAGTTCCCTTTAGGGGCAGAAAGTGGGCCATTTTTGAGAGTCGATCAACGACTACAAAGATGGCCGTGTGGCCTTCAGAGGGTGGCAACTCGACAATGAAGTCCATCGTAATCATACGCCAGGGACGGTCGGGTGCAGGAAGCGGCTTAAGTAGGCCTCAGGCTCGGCCCCTAGTGGTCTTGCTCCGGGAACATACTGGGCAGGAGCTAACGTACTTGGAACAGAATTCCTTTAGACCAGGCCACCAGAAGGTGCGCTGCACCAGGTCAAGGGTCTTACGGGCCCCAAAGTGTCCTGCTAGAGGATGATCATGGAGGAGGGCCAATACTTTAACCCGAACGGGTTCGGGGACAAACACCTGGCTATCCTTCCACAGCAATCCCTCCCTTGGGGTTAATGCCAGGCCCGGGGGAAGGAGCGGGTTCAGGGATGCCTCCCTGATCTGGGACAGTAAGTCTGGTTGTAACAAGAGGAAACTGCTTGCGGGAAGGATGGTATCCGGAGGTGTAGGGTCTTTAGGGCAGTCATACATGCGGGAGAGGGCGTCAGGCTTCACATTCTTAGATCCAGGCCGGTAGGTAATGTGGAAGTTGAAACGAGAGAAGAACAGGGCCCAGCGGGCTTGTCGTGGTTTTAAGCGTTTCGCCGTCCTCAAATATTCGAGATTTTTGTGGTCTGTGTATATTAACACAGGATGAACCGCCCCCTCCAGCAAGTACCGCCATTCCTCCAATGCTGATTTAATGGCTAGCAGTTCTCGGTCTCCCACGTCATAGTTCCTTTCAGCAGGGGAGAGTTTCCGGGAAAAGAAGCCCACAGGGTGCATTAGGTCGTTCTTTCCCTGGCGTTGGGAGACCACGGCTCCCACTGCTACCTCGGAGGCATCTACTTCCAGGATGTATGGGAGAGATGGGTCAGGGTGACTGAGGATGGGGGCGGATGTGAATCGCCCCTTAAGTTTTTCAAATGCCTCCTGAGCTTCTGGACCCCAATGAAACCGTATATTCTGCCTTGTTAGCTGCGTGATTGGTGAAATGATGGCCGAGAACCCCTTGATGAACTTCCTGTAAAAGTTCGCAAATCCGACAAAACGCTGCACACCCTTTTTGTCAGAGGGGGCCGGCCAGTCTAGTACAGCAGCGACTTTTTGTGGGTCCATCTCAATGCCTGCTGGGGAGATCTCTAGTCCCAGGAAGTTGATGCTCTGCTGCTCAAAGGTGCATTTCTCTGCCTTGGCGTATAATCCGTGTTGACGGAGACGGAGCAAGACTCGGCCCACATGACCCCGATGTTGCTCAAGCGTCCTGGAAAAGATCAGGATGTCATCCAGGTATACAATGACAAAAATGTCCAGAAAGTCTCTGAAGACCTCATTTATGAGGTGCTGGAAGGTGGCCGGGGCATTACAGAGGCCAAAGGGCATGACCAGGTATTCGTAATGCCCGAAGCGGGTGCGAAAAGCAGTCTTCCACTCGTCACCTGGTCGAATGCGGACCAGGTTGTAGGCCCCCCTTAAGTCCAGTTTGGAGAATATAGTGGCCGCTCTTAGCTTTTGGAACAGTTCAGGGATTAAGGGTAGAGGATATCGGTTTTTGATCGTAATTTTATTTAGTTCCCGATAATCTACACAGGGTCGGAGGGACTGGTCTTTCTTGGTCACAAAGAATATGCCGGCCCCGGCAGGAGAAGTGGAGTGACGGATGAACCCCTTCTTCAGATTCTCCGAGATGTAGGCCTTCAGGGCCTCTTGTTCCTTCTCAGAAAGGGGGAAGATACGCCCAAAAGGAATCTCAGCTCCCGGCAAAAGTTCAATAGGGCAATCGTAGGTGCGGTGTGGAGGTAGAGAATCCGCCCCTCGTTTGCTAAAAACGTCCAGGAATTCATGGTAGGGTTCCGGCACTACTTGACCAAGGTTAACATCCGAGTCCAGACAGAGAAGCGTAGTGGGTGGTGCAGAAACTTCATGTAGGCAGTGCTCCAAGCAGTAGGGGGACTGGAACTTGACTCTCCCCGTGGACCAACTGATGGTTGGGTCGTGGGCCTGCAGCCAGGGAATGCCCAGGATTACCGGAAACAAAGGGGAAGAGATTACATCCAAGGTTAATAGTTCCTTGTGGTGAAGGGAAGAGGTGGTGAGCAGAGGTTGGGTCTCTTGAACAACTTGGCCCGATCTAATGCGGGAACCGTCGGCCAAAAAGACGGATAGTCCGTGAGCCTTTCTCTGGAGAGGAATGTCGTGCTGGCTGGCAAAAGTGGCATCGATGAAACAGCTGCAAGCTCCAGAGTCAAGGATAGCGCTGGTGAGAACCGTCTTTCCCAGGAACTGAAACGACATGGATAAAGAGATGTGGGTGGCATGGACTGGCAAAGGTACACGGTTGGCTGACACAGACGAAAGGCACTTACGTGTCTTACTTGGGCATCGGTTCACAAAGTGTCCAGACCCACCGCAATACAGGCACAAGTTCAGTTGCCGGCGCCGGGCTCGTTCCTCCGGAGTCAGAGTAGGTCGCATGAGACCAAGTTGCATCGGCTCGCCGGCGTCAGGAGAAGAATGGGTAGGGCCCACTGGTTGAGCGGGCAGGTAGCGGGTGGCCGGCAATGGGGCTCTTGCAGTCATCCAGGCCGGCCGGTGGACTTGAGCAGATCTCTCAACTCTGCGCTCCCGGAGCCGACGGTCAATCTGAATACTCAGGTTTATTAGGCCCTCCAGAGTATCAGGGGTGCCCACGCGGGCAAGTTCGTCTTTTAGGCCTTCAGAGAGGCCCGTGCGGAACTGATGCCTCAGTGCAGAGTCATTCCATTGGGTGTCTGCGCTCCAGCGTCTAAAGTCTGTCACATAGTCCTCGGCCGTTCTGCGGCCCTGCTGGAGCGCAGACAGAGCAGACTCGGCTGTGGTGGTTAACTGGGGGTCCTCGTAGAATTGCGCCATAGCCTCCAGAAAGGATGAGAGGGACTGGGTCAACATGCTTTCTCCCTCCAACAGCCGGTGTGCCCAGATCTGAGGTTCGCCCTGCAGTAGCGAGATCACAAACCCCACTTTGGTGGCTTCTAGGGAGAAAGTTCTGGGTTGTAGGGCGAAATACAACTGACAGGCGTTGTGGAAGACCCGGAACTTGGAGCGATCGCCGGAAAACCGATCTGGAACAGGCACTCGTGGTTCTGGAGGCAGCATTACCACTGCAGGAGGAGGAGTAGCAGGTGGTGCAGGAAGCTGAGGAGGCGCAGGGGCCGCAACGTCGGGACCAGCAAGTTGCTGCACTCGTCCTTCTAGTCTAGTATATCCGTCTTGAAGAGATTGCACCGCCTGGGTGAGGGCTGCTAGATGGGAGCAGATCTCCCTCATGGTAGAGGCTTCAGCGGTGCGTGTGCGCATGCGCGCATGCCGATTCGACCGCACATCGCGAGTGGGGCCCTGACACCAATAGTGCAGGTCAAAAAAGGGAGGTTTTAATGATAAAAAAACATCAAGGTAACAAATAAAAGTGATCACAATTAAAAAGAGCAATGTGGGAATAGGTATAACCTGGACTGACGCGTTTCGTGCTGCGGACTGTTTAGGGATCCAGCATTGTCCTTACCTGAGCTGATTCTTTAGTCAGGGAAACCAGCAGTGAAGCCTTGAGACTTTACAGCCAGTTTCCCAATGCGCATAACCCCACTCCCCCCAAAAAAGTGCCAAAAATACAGAGGAGGGGGGAGGATGCAAAGAAGTGGAACTTCTCCTTTTGGGTGAACAAGTATTATGTGAATAAAAATATTGTGGATTAATCTGTAATAGAGTTGAGTGGACACCTGGATGTTCGGGTTCGGCGGGTTCAGCCGAACTTCGGAAAAAAGTATGGGTTCGGGACCGAACTTGACCCCGAACTCCAAACCCCATTGAAGTCAATGGGGACCCAAACTTTTGAAGACTAAAATGGCTGTAAAAAAGTAATGGGAAGGGCTAGAGGGCTGCAAATGGCAACACAATGTTGTTAAGAGCATGGCAAGTGCTCTGCAAACAAATGTGGATAGGGAAATAACTTAAAATAACATAAAAAAAATAAAAAATAAAAATAATATGCTGGAGGGCCCCCTTCTCAGCGGAAGAGGTACAGGTAGTCATTAAGAACCTCAGAAACTCAACGGCACGATGCCACACATATGGTGGGAATGCCCCAGAATACGCCCTTTCTGGAAAAAATTATTCAATTTAATGGATAAGATAGTGGGAAAATAAAATACTTGGAAATAAAAAAAATAAAAAAATGATAATCTTGACCTAGGAGGACGAGGTCCATATGGAGTAGGAGGTTGAGGTGGCGGTGGATATGGCGGTGTAGGTGGAAGTGGCGGTGGAGGAGGACGAGGTAGCCAACACTGGTTCAAAAATACAACAATGGCTGGGTAAGGCTGGTGGTGATGTGTCGAATTCTGTCCCCCGTCACATAGTGTCTGCCCTGTACAGCGCTTGCTCAGTACGTAGGACAAGGGGATTTCGAAACTCTCCGAAGACGATGCGTGGTGAGTCCAGGTTCAAGCCACATCATCCGAGGTTGAAGCCGACCCAAGCGAGGCCGTGCCCAAATCGTGGCGAGCGAAGTGAGCCTGTGAGGGGCCCTGTTACTATGTGATACCGTATGTCCACTTGGATGGTGGGGCTTGAACCTGCACTTATGGTGCAGGCGCTGTTTATCTTCAGAGATTTTGTGAATCTCCTTGTCCCCCGTACTGCGCAAGTGCTGCGCCTGCACAGTAAGTGGCCGGACACTATCTGATGGCCAGACAGTTTTTGTCAGAACACCGGTATATATGTCTATTCTGCACAAGGTATGGACAAGTCCTGTGGGATCCATGCCTGGTTCATTTTAATGAACGTGAGCTTGTCCACATCGGCTCTGGACAGGTGGCTGTGCTTGTCTGTGATAACGCCCCCTGCCATGCTAAATACACGTTCAGATAATACACTGGCTGCAGGGCAGGCCAGCACCTCCAAGGTGTAAAGGGCAAGCTCAGTCCATGTGCCCAATTTGGAGACCCAGAAGTTGAAGGGGGCAGACCCGTCATTCAGTATGTGTAGGCGTGTGCACACATACTGCTCCACCATGTTGGTGAAATGCTGCCTCCTGCAAAGACGTTCCATCTCAGCTGGTGGTGCTGGTTGTTGTGGCGTGCTGACAAAGCTTTTCCACATTTCGGCCATGCTAATCCTGCATTCTGAGATGCTGGTGGTGCCCCGGCTGCATTGGCGACCTCTTCCTCCTCCTCTGCCTTCGCCTTGTGCTTTCACAGTACCCCCGCTGTCAAGTGGGAATGCCACCAGCAGCGCGTCTACCAGCGTGCACTTGTACTCGCGCATCTTACGATCACGCTCCAGTGAGGTAATTAAGGACGGCACGTTGTCCTTGTAATGGGGATCCAGCAGGGTGGCCACCCAGTAAAGAGCACCAGTTAAAATGTGGGAAACTCGGCGGTCATTGCGGAGACACTGCAGCATGTAATCACTCATGTGTGCCAGGCTGCCCAGAGGCAACGAAAAGCTGTCCTCTGTGGGAGGTGTATCGTCTGTGTCCTCTGTATCCCCCCAGCCACGCACCAGTGATGGACTTGAGCTGGTCTGGGTGCCACCCTGCTGTGAACATGGTTCCTCCTCCTTCATCTCCTCCTCATCCTCCACCTCGTCATCCTCCAGAACTGTGCCCTTGCTGCCGGACAATAGTGTACCTGGTGCTTGTTGGTGCAGGAACCCACCCTCATAGCCACTTGTGAATGACTGCCCTGAAAGCCTTGGAAATGATCCCTCTTCCTCCTCCTCCTGTGCCACATCCTCTTCCATCATCGCCTGAAGCGTTTTTTCAAGGAGGCATAGAACTGGGATAGTAACGCTGAGAATGGCGTCATCGGCACTGGCCATGTTGGTGGAGTACTCGAAACAGCGCAACAAGGCAGACAGGTCTCGCATGGAGGCCCAGTTATTGGTGGTGAAGTGGTGCTGTTCCGCAGAGTGACTCATGCGTGCGCGCTGCAGCTGAAACTCCACTATAGCCTGCTGCTGCTCGCACAGTCTGGCCAGCATGTGCAAGGTGGAGTTCCACCTTGTGGGCACGTCACATATGAGACGGTGAGCGGGAAGGCCGAAGTTACGCTGCAGAGCTGACAGGCGAGCAGCAGCAGGGTGAGAACGTCGAAAGTGCGCACAGACGGCCCGCACTTTCTGCAGCAGTTCTGGCATATCGGGGTCATTTTTAAGGAATCTCTGGACCACCAAGTTCAGCACATGCGCCAGGCAAGGGATGTGCGTCAAACCGGCTAGGCCCAGAGCTGCTACGAGATTTCACCCATTATCGCACACCACCAGGCCGGGATTGAGGCTCACTGCCACCAACCACTCATCGGTCTGTTGTTCCATGTCCCTCCACAACTCCTGTGTGGTGTGGGGTTTTTCCCCCAAACAGAAATGTTTTAAAACTGCCTGTTGTTGTTTACCCCTGGCTGTGCTGAAGTTGGTGATGAAGGTGTTACGCTGACCGGATGAGGAGGCGGTAGAGGATGAGGAGGTGGAGTAGGAGGAGTTAGCAACAGGAGGCAAACTGAAGCGCCCTGCAATCCTCGGTGGTGGAAGGACATGCACCAACTGCTATCCGCCTCAGGCCTAGCCGCCGCTACATTTACCCAGTGTGCTGTTAGGGAGATATAATGTTTAAATATAAAATAGTGCGGCGCTCATAGAGCACTAAAAATAACAATCAATGTCTAAAAGTGATGATACTAAATTATGATACAGTATCCAAAAATAAAAATTAATATATGAATGTGTGTCACTAAAAATAGTGAACAAACAAATATGATAAATCAAATGGATTGTGAATCAAAAGATCATATATATGGAAAGGGTTGGTAGACCTACTAATCACATAATCGCATAGATCACATATACAATAAATATGACAGTAGAAAATTCTTGAATATATATCACCATATAAACAAAACCATATAGCAATGTGTGTTACAAATAGTGATCTAAGCAAAAAACACCACCTAATAGTGACATAAATTCAACATTGGTGCGTTAAAAAATATATAACAGGTGACTTGGTGCAAGTTGTCTGTTGCAGTCCACCACCTCTTGGGAATGCGCTTACCAGATAGCGTGAACTCAGATAGGCTTACGCCGTATGAGTCACAAAAGGCAGTTGGTGTCACTACACCTGTGGGAGCATCTACTTGGGGATGGTGCCAAACGACAAGATCCTTCACTGGATATATCCAAAGAACTCTCAGGAGGGAGGGATGATGGATGTTATACCACTGGTAGTGCTCAAATTAGTGGGACCGATAAAGAGAAAAATGGAGCCACATAGTGTAATACCATAGGGGATTTATGTTGACAAAGCATATAAAAATGGGTACTCACATTTAAAACGACATGTAAAAGCATATAATGGTCTACTGGTAACAGCTAACCGAGTCCCGACGCGTTTCGCCTCATACAGGCATCATCTGCTGTTAGGGAGATATAATGTCCCTGACCGTGCTTACTGGTTCACGCATCCGTAGTTAGGTGGACCTTGCCACAGATGGTGTTGCGCAGTGCACACCTGATTTTGTCCCCCACTTGGTTGTGCAGGGAAGGGATAGCTCGCCTGGAAAAGTAGTGGCGGCTGGGCACGACGTACTGTGGGACAGCCAATGCCATCAGCCTTTTAAAACTCTGCGTCTCCATCAGACGGAATGACAGCATTTCAAAGGCGAGGAATTTTGAAATGCTGGCATTCAGGGCCAGGGATCGTGGGTGGCTAGGGGGGTACTTCCTCTTCTGCTCCAGTGTTTGGGAGATAGAGAGCTGAACGCTTCCATGGGGCATTGTGGAGATGGTTGGTGACCCAGGTGGTAGTGTTGCTGGCAGATCCTCTGTTTGCGGGTTGGCAGGTGCCACTGTCACTACAGAGGTGGATGAAGAGGCCGAGACTGCAGCAGAAGAGGAAGCAGGAGGAGCCAAAGACCTTTCTTGGTTTTTGAAGTGTCTACTCCACTGCATCTCGTGCTTTGCACTTAGATGCCTGGTCATGCAGGTTGTGCTCAGGTTGAGAACGTTTATGCCTCGCTTCAGGCTCTGATTGCACAGCGTGCAAACCACTTCAGCACATTGTCTGAAGAACTGCCATGCTAGGGAACTCCTTGGACCTGGCTTTGGTGTGCTCGGTCCCTTGCTGCGTTGGGCAGTAGCAGACGTACTGTCTAGGGGACGGACGCTCCGCTTTTGCACCCTGCTCCCTCTTCTGCTGTGCTGGTGGCTCTGTGCGACCACCGCCTCTTCCTCCGAACTACACTGGTCACCTGCATGATGTTGATTCCATGTGGGGTCAAGGACCTCATCGTCCTCCACATCATCTTCCACCCAGTCTTCACCCCTGCCCTCCTTGACGGTCTGCACAATGGCGAAAGCAGCAGCAGTTGGCACCTGTGTTTCGTCATCATCCGAGACGTGCTGCGATGGTCCTCCCATGTACTCATGAAACATAAGTGGTTGGGCATCGGTGCACACAATCTCTTCCACTTCTGGGGCAGGGCTAGGTGGATGGCCCTGGGAAACCCTGCTAACAGAGTCATCAAAAAGCAGAAGAGACTGCTGCATGATTTTGGGCTCAGACTGCTTGGCTGATTTGCAAGGGGGTGAGGTGAAAGACTGATGGACATCGGCTGCAGGTGCCAACTCTTAACTTTCATCAGGAGACTGGGTGGGAGACAATGTAAAGGAACCAGAGGCACTGTCAGCAGCAACCCAATCTACTATCGCCTGTACTTGTCCTGGCCTCAACATTCGTACAGCCTCATTAGGTGCGCCGAAATACCGCTGCAGGCTCTGTCGCCTACTCGCACCTGAGGAAGGTGTTTCACTTGTGCGTGTAGCTGGCACAGATCGACCACTTCCTCTCCCTGCAACAGGAGCTCCACCAGCAGCACCATGTCCCTTTTTTGACGATCTCCTCTTATTTTCAAAATGTATGATCTTGCCCTAAATGGGTGTTTTTGCAATAGCAGAAAAAACCCACAGACAGTATGTACAGAGTGTATCTCCAAAACTGCAGAAAATGCTATACAAAAAAAAAAAATTCACTCAAATTTTTTTTTTTGGAATAGCCCAATAATGCAGAAGACACTGCAAATTTTTTTTTTTTTTTGCAATGTTTTTGCAATAGCAGACAGTATGTACAGCGTGTATCTCAAAA
The DNA here is from genome assembly GCA_028564925.1 of Lithobates sylvaticus. Lineage (NCBI taxonomy): Eukaryota > Metazoa > Chordata > Amphibia > Anura > Ranidae > Lithobates > Lithobates sylvaticus. Next base: position 465,406,674 of record CM053026.1, on the reverse strand, counting down.
ACTGCAAAACTGCAGAACATGCTATGAAAAAAAAAGAAATTTCACTCAAATTTTTTTTTGGACATAGCCCAAAAGAAGAAAAATAGATCGATTGAATATGTCACACACTCCTGCAAACATGCAGAAAACACTGCAAAATTATTTTTTTGCAATGTTTTTGCAATAGCAGAATACACCCACAGACACTATGTACAGGGTGTATCTCTCAGTAAGATATGCAGTGCTGGTGCACTGAGCTTGCAGATAAAAGTTATATTTTGTCTGGCACTGGGCTCATGGCAGTGTAAAAAGACTGTGCACTGCAACCCAACCAGATCTTAGAATTTATTTCTGAATCTGGATAATTCTCTCTCCCTCAAAACAGACACAGGAACCTTGATCTAAACTCTCTAGCTATGTAGATCGCTTACTAATTAGAAGATATTTCAGGAATGTGGACTGACTCCTAGCATGTAATTCTCTCCCTGACAGCAGCCAAGAAACATTCCCTACACTGTGTAAAGCAGAGTGATGCGCTGTGCTGTGTGCCTCTAGCTTATATAGAGGCTGGGTCACATGCTGCACTGGCCAATCACAGCCATGCCATTAGTAGGCATGGCTGTGATGGCTTCTAAGGGCACACTAGTGAAACTAATGTGGATTGGCTGCCCTGCAGCTTTTAAAAAGGCGCCAATACATCGCCAAACACCGGACCCGAACCCGAACACACAGTCAATTGTTCGGGTTCAGGTCCGGGACCCGGACACCCAAAAGTCGGGTACGGACCCGAACTTTACAGTTCGCTCAACCCTAATCTGTAACATGCAAGCAGTTTAATGCACCTCCAAATGCTTACATGCAGTCCCAGCTTTCATATTGATTGTTACCAGTCTTGGGGAGCTCCAATATAAAAATCTCTACGTCATTGAGAAAAATCAGCACTTGTCCTGCTACCTCCCTTTTCTGGCTTTTCCTGAAATCCCATCTCTCTGATGATTGTCCTCACTAGCCAGTCAAGAGGTCCTAGAGTTGGAAGGAGACAAAGTCAAGCACAGACGTTATAGAAAAAGTTAAAATTTGCACTGTAGAGATAAAACTGCTTGCAGGCACCTGGAGCAGTTTGCAATTGAATGTTAGTGACAGATTAGCAAGTTCTAGATTAGTACAGGCTTGCTTTAAAAAGAAGAGCTCTTTAGCAAAATTCTTACACATTTTTGTAAATATTTTATTATGTGACAACACTGAAGAAATTACACTTTTCTACAATGTAAAGTAGTGAGTGTACAGCTTGTATTACAGTGTAAATTTGTTATCCCCTCAAAATAACTCAGCACGCAGCCATTAAAGTCTAAACTGCTGGTAAGAAATGGGAGTACCCCCTAAGTTACAATGTTCAAATTGTGCCCAATTAGCCATTTTACCTCCCCGGTGGCATGTGACTCATTAGTGTTACAAGGTCTCAGGTGTGAATGGGGTGCAGGTGTGTTAAATTAGCTGTTATCGCTCTCACTGGAAGTTCAATATGGCACCTCATGGCAAAGAACTCTCTGAGGATCTGAAAAAAATAATTGTTGCTCTACATAAAGATGGCATAGGCTGTAAGAAGATTGCCAAGACCCTGAAACTGAGCTGAAGCACAGTGGCTAAGACCATACAACAGTTTAACAGTTAACCAAAGAAGTTGAGTGCACATGCTCAGCACCATATCCAGAGGTTGTCTTTGGGAAATAGACATATAAGTGCTGCCAGTATTGCTGCAGAGGTTGAAGGGGTGGGGGGACAGCCTGTCAATGCTCAGACCATACGCTGCACACTGCATAAAATTGATCTGCATGGCTGTCATCCCAGATAGACGCCTCTTCTAAAGATGATGCACAAGAATGCCCACAAACACTTTGCTGAAGACAAGCAGACTAAGGGCATGGATTACTGGAACCATGTCCTGTGGTCTGATGAGACCAAGATAAACTTATTTGGTTCAGATGGTGTCAAGCATGTGTGTTGGCAACCAGATGAGGAGTAACAAGACAAGTGTGTCTTGCGTACATTCAAGCATGGTGGTGGGAGTGTCATGGTCTGGGGCTGCATGAGTGCTGCCAGCACTGGGAAGCTACAGTTTATTGAGGGAACCATGAATGCCAGCATGTACTGTGACATACTGAAGCAGAGCATAATCTCCTCCCTTTGGAGACTGGGCCACAGGGCAGTATTCCAACATGATAAAGACCCCAAACACACCTCCAAGACGACCACTGCCTTCTTGAAGAAGATGAGGGTAAAGGTGATGGACTGGCCAAGCATGTTTCCAGACCTAAACCCTATTAAACATCTGTGGGGCATCCTCAACAGAAGGTGGAGGAGTTCAAGGTCTCTAACATCCACCAGCACCGTGATGTCATCATGGAGGAGTGGAAGAGGACTCCAGTGGCAACCTTTGAAGCTCTATGAACTACACACCCAAGAGGGTTAAGGCAGTGCTGGAAAATAATGGTGGCCACACAAAATATTGACACTTTGGGCCCAATTTGGACATTTTCACTTAGGGGTGCACTCACTTTTTTTTGCCAGTGCTTAGATATTTATGGCTTTGTGTTGAGTTATTTTGAGGGGACAGCAAATTTACACTGTTATACAAGCTGTACACTCACTACTTTACATTGTAGCAAAGTGTCATTTCTTCAGTCTTGTCACATGAAAAGATATAATAAAATATTTACAAAAATGTGAGGGGTGTACTCACTTTTGTGAGATACTGTATATTTCTTCACCGGGTATTGTTAAAAAAACATAATTACTCTTTAAACTTTTGTTGGTATATAAGTTTTTCAGCCATTTATACATGCTAACATGCCCCAGTTATGTCACAATCATGCCTAAGGACATTGTAGTGTACTAAGAAAAAGGTAAAATGTAAAATGCTTTTGTAACAATTTAAGGCAACAATAGTTATTATTTAGAAATTATAGCATGGAAATATTTTGACTCAAAAATGTATTCAGCTGTCTACTTCAAGCAGGATCTTTTGTAAGGACATATTAGCCAAAGCCACCCAGAGCCTTTAACCTGGCTTCCTAAAAAAAAAAAAGCATGAGATAGTGAGTGACACTGGGACATGTTTTTTCATCTTTTATTCTAGACAGCTACGAACCTACTGTATAGGCTGACATTTTTTTAATTTTATTAATTTTGCATATTTTTTTCATACATTTATGATAGATAAACAAGTGCACATTTTAAAAGGCATTAAACTTAGTCAGTAACATATTAAAGATAACTGAAAAGTTCCTGTACAGATTTAACATCTTTAGGATTTATCATGAATTCATGTATTCATAAATTTGCATGCCACATTATCACTGTTGAGGAACAAGTTTACAGTACCACTGTTGAGGAACAAGTTTACTGAATGACTGCAATTAAAAAAATTATGAAGAACAAAAGAAATGTTAAATAAATATGTATAAAATTCTGGAAACAAATATGTATAATCCATGTCTTATTAATAGTGCACACATTGTCTTGTTTATAATAGAAAAAGACTATAGCTATTCAGTCCAAATCAATCCAAATCAAAGTCCAAATCCAGCCAGAAAACTTTTTTTAGTCTTAAATAGAATAGAAAAAAATGAAACACCTGTTATGTTTGCCTCTTTGGAAAGGTTTCCTCTTAATTTTTCAGTTTCAATCATTTTTATTCATTCTTACTTTCCACGATATAAGAAGTAATACAAAATATAGCAACAATAGTAATTTGCTAATGTTACATACACAGCAACATTGGTACTCATAAGGCACCAAGTAACAAAGTTGGATTGCCCATTATTTGGATAAAGAGTCCAGGTAGTTGGTGTAGGCCGACTCACACCAGTTCTATGATGTGAAGGACCCTATTTGGGAGAGAAACATTGCCTTTACAAGTAGAAAATATAAAAGTCCTTAAAACCTAGGGAACCATTAGTACTGAACATCAGTAAAAGGCTCTATATAACAGCAATACTTTAATCTTATAACCAGTAACATCCTAGGGCCAGATCCAAACATCTGTCTGACCAGGTATTTGGGTCCAGGGCCCACTCTACTAGTACCAGGAGTACCACGTACATGGAATAAGATATAGAGAAATCAAAGAATAGAGAGATACTGGAGGAGAATGGAGAAGAGAATAGTAGGTCTAAGGAAGAAAAGAAAGAAACTGGTACCGCCCAGAGGTCAGACTCTCTCAAGCCTTTGGGTCAACTCCACGTGTCTGGTACCTGCAAATAGCTAAGCGAGGGAAACCAAATGTTTTCAAAACACGATTATTTGTCCCGCAAGGCACTCACAATCTTTTCGTTCAGCATGATCCAGGTGAGTTTGCGCTTTATCAAGGCAGGATCAATAACTGGACTTTTCCATGCAGATGTAGGTGTAGATGACCCCAATAAGATGGGTGTAAGTGCCTCTATTATGGTATAAAAATCCCTGGTAAGAAGCTCATAATCAAAATTATTGTGAATCTCCTAATAAATCATATATTTGATAGTGGATATTATAAAAAACTTCATATGGTGATGAAAATTAGAAGAAAACCAATTCCTACAATAGTGTCAGATACTCAACCAAATATTGTGACACTCAACATGTCCAATATAGAATACTAACACCAATAATGACCTCTTGGTCGTGATCAAGTGCTAATTATATGTGTTTACACAATAAACATAAAATGAAACAGTATTTAAGTGCTCCCACAGAAAAAAATGATCGCTCAATATATATATAAATGATAATCAAAAAACAGTGTACCACAACTGTGGTAGATAAGAGTCACACCAAATAATAAACAACTCCTCCTTAATAGAATCCAGATCCAGGACACACCAATGACCTGGACATGAATATGAGTAGTGGTAAAAAATAGTGTCTCTAGAGAATACAAAAAATCACCATAAAACAAAAATATTTTAAATCAAAAGTTCATAGAATAATTAACATCAGTTGAGTGTTGAATTGCACTTTTTCTTAATAACTGTGAATCCTTTTTATTTTTAAAAACAATATAACAAAGAAAGCCAAATGGCCACTCACATTCTCCGGTGCCATGCAGATGCTATAGCGATTTTAGTCGCTAAAAACATAAAATAAATCAAAGTCTTTGTGTGTTTTTTTGGCATATACTCTCAAGTGGCTTGTTTAACAGGGCTATGCTTGCATCTTAATAATAATTACCATAGTTATTGAGTAAACAAAAGAGTGTAGCCTCATCCAAAAACTGCAAACTTTAGGACAAGGTAAGGTAGTACCACAACCCCTGAAGCAGGAAGCTGACGAACCTGGGTACATCCTTGAAAGGTGCTCTGGGCATGAACTTTGTACCCCGCTTTGATCAGAGCAGTGTTCAGTACACCTTTGTGAATACAGGTACTCCAGAAACACCAGTCCTCTGCCTCAAAGGTCATAACTAAATCTCTCTCCCACTTCATCTGGTAAGAAAGTTTATCAGATGGAGTGTTAAAGAGCTTTTATAGAATAGATATGCATCCCCATAATGGGGTCTCTTGCATACATTTGTTTACGAACATAGTGCATACTGTCAAGGCTGTGATTCTGCACTAAAGCAGAATGACGACCGATCGGTGGTTGCGTTATCCTGACTGGACGTCATATGATGTCCAGCAGGATAAGGTTCAATCATGCACCCACGGAGGCGCGCATCGCGGCAATCGGTGGTGTGGTGTATCACTCTGACACACCGCAACTCCAATCGTGGTAAAGAGCCTGTGACGTAGGCTCGTTACCACATGATCAGCTGTGACCATTCATAGCTGATCACAATGTGTCACCAGGAAGTGCTGGTAAACGGCTTTCCCGGTTCGCGCTGACAGGGAGAGCTGATCGGCAGCTCTCCTATCAGAGAGGGTGTCTGCACTGATAATCAGCCCCCATCAGAGGTGCCCACCACAGCTGCAACCCAATGCCCATCAGATGTCAGTCAGTACCTATAACAATTCCACTCAGTTCCCACCAAAGGGCCAATCAGTGCCCATCAGTGCTGCCTATAAGTGTCCATCAAAGCTGCCTTTTTGTGCCCATCAGTGCTGCATATCAGTGCCGCCTCTCAGTGCCCATCAAGTCTACATATTAGAATGCCCATCAAACCACCTACCAGTGCCCATTAGTGCCACCTTATCAGTGCCAACTCATAAAAACCCCAGTGGTGATTAAATACTAGCAAAAAAAAGCTCTATTTGTGGGAAAAAAATTATAAAAATTTCGTTTGGGAACAGTTTTTCATGACCGTGCAATTGTCATTTAAAATGTGACATCGCTGAAAAAAGTGTCCTGGACAGAAGGGGGGAAGTGTTCGGTATTGAAGTGGTTAAAAAATTATACATTTTCTGTAAACTAAAGTTTTCAGAAAGTCTTCAAGCTATGTATAAAGTATGATGAGGAACTTATCCCTTTGTGGTCTAAGAAATCCCCTATGTGTTAAAGGCCCTGGTTCATCCACCAGTGAAACCCAGACTGCCCAGTAGGAAGAGGAGATTGCGAAACGGGGGGGCTGCAGGTATGTGGGGGGAGCGCAGGGGCCAACCCCTACAGGTCATGTGCCATAAATGTATGGAATGGGAGAGCGTAGGGCACAAGATAGCTTTGAAATGTTTTGGGGGTAACCAGAGCATTGAATCTATTGCAGTTGGAGAACAAGCCAGGGCTTCTAAGGACACCCAGTCTGGCCTATGATGTCTACTATGGAGTTGGCACAGCTGTGCTCCACATCACATAATACTTTCTGAAGTCCGGGACTCCCATACCCCTCAGGTCTCTAGGTGCATACATTGTGGTCCTAGCCACTCTGCAACCTTTGGCTCCCCACATGAACTGAAAAATTTGTGACTGAAACTGTAGCTTAGCAATTAATGCAACCGGAATGGGCAAGGTTCTAAAGTAATATAGCAACCTGGGTAGAACCATCATTTTAACTGAGGTGATCCTCCCTATACACATAAGACCTACATCTGACCCCATCCTCACCTCTTCCAACAGTCTACCGAACAGGAATAGGAACAGCTGGATAATTGCCTTATAAAGGGAAGAGACGGTAGGAGTCAATCTAATGCCTAAATAAGGGAGTGAAGTTTGTTGCCACTGGAATGGGTATTGGGACTGTAGGCTCTGGAAAACTGATTCTGGCAAGTTAACGTTCATTGCCTCTTACTTGTCACAGTTGACAATGAGGTCCGAAATTTCTCTGAATCGATTCAGAAGGGACAGTAAATTCAGCAAAGTGGTGTTCGGAGAAGTGACAAATAAAAGCAGATTGTCTGCGAATAACGCATACTAATGATTACGACCCCCACACTCTATTCCCAGAATATTTTTATCCTGATGGAGAGCATCCACCTCTCTAATCATGCAAAAAAAATATAGGGCCATGAAAGAGAGTCGAATGCCTTACGGATGTTGAGCGATAAAAGCATACCAGTTCTAGGTGTTTCCCCATCCCATGAGGAGCATAATAGAAAGATAAGGTCTAACGCCCTCCTCATCTGGTGTGCTGTTTGCCTGTGCGGGAGGAAGCTCACTTCATCAGAATGGATAAAGTCAGCTAAAAAGGTCAACAACCTATTTGGTAAAATTTTAGTAAACAATTTCAAGTCATTATTGATTAAAGATATAGGCTGGTAGTTTGCCACATCAATGTGGTCTTTGTGAGGCTTTGGAATAAGTGTGATAAATGCCCTATTAGAATCCAAATCTTTGGAGCTCCACCCTGTATATTGTTGAAACTGCGTCAGAGAGTGGCCAAGAGTGTGGCAAACTTTTTATAATACAGTGACATAAATTGGTCTGAGCCATTGGGGCCTGCTTAATAGCTAACAACACTTCCGCTACTGTTAACTACTTTTCTAGAAGTTCTTTGTGTTCATCCTTTAAGGAGTTAAAAGTCTTGTTGATTAGCTATATTCTTATAATAAGTATGGAATTCTTGTAGGATCAGTTTGGGGTTTTGGGTAAAATAACCATTGGTTTTCCTAATCTTAGGGCCGTGGGGTGGGGCACCTAGGAGCCAGTGTTGTCACCAACATTTTTCCTGGCTTATCTACTTAAGAGTAAAACCTAGCCTGGGTCTAGCATAGTTGTTTTTCCTCCTTTTTTGAGGCAGACATTCAACTCTAATCTACCAGGTCCAGCATAGAATTTTGTTTATGTTCCTTCAGTAGTCAATTCATCCTCTTTTTGTTTAAGCAAAGCATTGTAGTGGCAGCTATCTGAATCAAGCGACCCCTGACTGTAGCCTGATGAGCAACCCAATTACACATTGGGGAGGTTTGGGCAGGGTCATTCAAAGAACAATATTCCTTCAACGCAAGTTCGATATCAAGGCATGTTGCCGGAGTGCTGAGATGAGATTTGTTTAAGCACCAGGTATAAGAAGCCGTAGGACTATGAAGGGACAAGAGGTGTACTACAGGAGAGTGATCTGACCAAGGATTCTCCAACATCTTGGCTGATGTACACATTGAGATCACAAAGGGGATGTGAAGATGTGGTCTATACGCGAAAAAGTCAGGTGCACGCAGGAGTAAAAAGTGTAGTCCTGTTTAGTAACATTACATTCTCTCCAAATGTTCACCAGGTCATAGTCATGTAACAGTTTTGCAAATTCCGTGCTCAGCTTGGTAGGTTTAAGTACCTGGAAGCCCGACGGGCACGTCTTAGCTTGAGAGGAGTCCAAGGTAATCTTGGCGTCTCCCCCCATCAATAATGTACCTCAATACGAGGAGACAATTTCTGGAAAAGAGTGTGGAAAAACCCAACTGATTCTTGTTCGGGGCATAATAGGTAAGGAGCGTCACTAAAGTATCCTCCAGATCCCCTCGTCCTTCTGGGTCAGGTACAATTTGTAAATGGGAGAATGCAACACCCTTCGATAAGCATATGGCTACTCCCTGTGTTTTATCTGGGGCATAAAAAAGACCGGATATTGCTTGTGGATACATTTAGGCCTATAGGAGTAGGGAAAATGAGTCTCCTAGAGAAATACTATGTCTGAAATACTATGTCTGCTCCCACCGAAAAATTATTTATAGCCTTACGCCTCTTTACTGGTGAATTTAATCCTTGTGTATTATGGGTCAGAAGGGTGATGGGTTTTACTTTTGGGGAACTAGCCATAGTGAGTGTCAGAGCAGAGAGCACTTACCGCCTCCTTGGAAGACCAACCTACCAAGACCCCCGGATGGACCACAAGGAAAAGGAGGAAAAGATGAGAAGAAAGAAATGAGTTATATGCCCACAGGAGGGCAAGAACCTGTAATAGACCCAAAAACAAACATCTTTAGTGCAAGATGCATTCAAGCAGAGTAGAAACAATTCCAAAAGGGAAACAATTTGCCTTAATGTACATAGATAGAGTAGGCCTTGATAAATGACATCCAGGTCCTCTGCCTCCCAGAATAAATAAACAGGAGAGAGTGAAGTCAGGGTGAGGCACAGGACTCGCTGAAACAGCCTGGACTGAGTATCAATCATAAGATATTTTGTATGGCATAGACTCAGCATAGTGCAATAAACAGTGAGAGAATCATAACGCTCAGTTGAACAAAAATACTGTTAGGTTATATAACTTTCAATCACAGTGCTACCAGAGGTCCCTCTAGTGTATGTATTTTGCTAAAAAAAAAAAACATTAAAAGCTTAATTAACACTGAGTCTTAAAGCGGAGTTCCAGCCACAATTTTTTTTTTAAAGTCAGCAGCTACAAACACTGTAGCTGCTGACTTATTAATGACACTTACCTGTCCAGGGAGCCCGCGATGTTGGCCTTCCAGAGGCCGATCCGTCCATCGGATCGGGTGGAGGTGCCGCCATTCTAACTAAGGGAAACCAGCAGTGGAGCACCTCTCAAAAGTGGGTGGAACGCCACTTTAACTGGGATAACATAAAAGAAGAATAAACTGTCATGGTGGTCTGGACTGTCGACGGGACAGGCTTCTAGTAATGCGAGCAGGTTGCCACAATGAAGACATTGGTCATTCAGGTCTGCTGCTACCCCCATTGGACGATGAAGGAGGCATAGAAATGAAGCCTAAGTGCTTTAGCAGAGCTTCTCCATCAGGGAAGGTTGAGAATGAATATGATTTGCCCTGGTACCAAAATGTTATACGGAAGTGGAATGACCATCTGTACTTAATTCCCTTTTGTCGTAGCGGCAGAAGGAGAGGCTTAAAGTATCTACGTTTTTGCATAGTGGCCGGGGAAATGTCTGCAAAGGTTTGAACTTCATGACCTAGTAGTTGGGTCGATGGAGTCTCACAGGCTTTTTGCATGACTTTTTCTTTCACCCGATAGTAATGGGGCTCCGCTATAATGTCCCTGGGAGGACCATCGGGGGGCACAGAAGTGAGGGCCCTGTGGGCTCGATCTAGCTCCAAATTATGGTCAATCAGGTCAGGTAACAGAGTGGTTAACAGTTCAGTAGTAGTGGCCTGAACATCAGTCACTGATTCCCGAAGGCCCCGTATGCGGAAATTATACCTGCAGGAGCGGTTTTGTAAGTCGTTTCGTCTTCATTTTCAAGACAATTGTCACTAGTACATGAAGTGGTAAAAATTCTCCACATCAAGAACATGGCAATAGTTACACTTTTTTTAGGTTTGGAAGGGCTAATGTCGGTTTAAGGTTTATGTTGCTGTCTGTGACCCCAGCTGTGATTTTCCTTCCTGATCATTATAGGCATTTGACTGACTATACCTCAGTAGAATTTAGTTTTAAAATTTTAGTTTTCTGAACTTTTATAATGGTTAGCGAGGTCAAATTAATGTTCATTTTTGACTGTAGTGACAAGAAAATTTTGTTGCAGCAGGGTGGAAAATGTTTCGCGAACAAATTAAATTGTAACTGCGAATGTGGTTTTTGTTTGGGAAAAAACATACATCCTTTAATGAAATCTGTTCAATGTTTCTGGGATTCCATTCAAATAGCAGGTCTGTGAAATTTTTTAGGAATTTAAAATAAAATGATCTAATTTAATGATGGCAAGAAAGAATGTTCTGATGTGTAATTTTTCAGAAATTTTGTATGCACACGCAAATAAAAACCTAACCAAGTATGGCCAGTTAACTCAACTAAATGTTTTTGAAGTTGAAGTTTGGCTTTAAATATTTGGCCACCAATTAGAACATAACATGAAAAAAAAAAAAAAAAAAAAACATTATTTCCTATGCTCAAAGCTCAGTAATTGCTGTGTTGGCATTGTGGACTACTGATGTGACAGAGATGTTACTCATTTATCTAAGCTAACTCAGGAGAGAATAAGAGGGAGGGAGCAACATATTTCCAACTAACACTGCTGTGGAAGTGACACCAGTCCTCTGATCAGTTGTGACAATTTTATTTACAATCCATACATAATTTGGTTATTGCTAAAACTGTATCATGTACATGGTCACCCAGCATAAATAACAGGTGTTGCGTATGTTCTGGAAATAGCCTTAATATCTGTATGAATATGGCAAAACTGTACAAAAAGTTATTTGGTCTGTGTATAAGTTTTTATTTGACTGTCACTTGTTTTGCAAATGTACTGTATATGCTGAACTAAAAAATTCACAACCAATAGAGTGCTTGGACAGAATTCATACTCATGCACATTTACATATAGGATTTACAAAGGAATCTTTCAAAATTCATAATTTTTGGAATACTTCGGTACTGGGTGATTTTTAAATTGCTGTTTTCTCAACGCAAAAAGAAAAATATCTGATGCTGCATATATTTGAACATTCTTTCAAATATGATAATCTTTAGAAATACCTACAATTAAATTACATTTTTATAGACAACCATGGAAAATTGTAGAAGCCTTACCACCATGTTCTGTATTCCAGATGAGTATGTCATATTGTAAACCCTGAATGCTGCAACATCACTGACTAAACTTTGTTATAATTTGACCCAGTTAAAAATAGGCTATGCAAACACAGAAGAGAAAAAAAGTTTTTAAATTCTAAGCAAAACAAATATATTCAAATTTCCATATAAGAAAACCTTTTTTTTTGTAGGGAAGAAAACTGATTAAAAATGGTCTTAGTTTAAATCAGTCTAGTACAAAATGTATGATAGCTAATATGTCATTGTTGAGCTAGGCATATAATACCTTGTTATTGCTTTTATTAAGCAGAAAAACACATTTATGACCAGTTTAAGAAACACCTTGAAAAGCAATATAATATCACAAATATTATAAATTATAAAAATCTAACTAAAATGCTGAAATATATTCATCTATATTAAAACATATCTGATTATGTGATACTGTAAAAGAAGACAGAATAAAGAAATGTGCCTGCAGAATTTTACATTATTAATGATCCTCAATGTCTAATTGGAAATCTGCTACTCTACCCCAGGGGGGTGATTAATTTAGCAGGCTACGAGGTTTGATTAAAAGAGAATGAAATGTCTGACATGCAGTCTATTTATCAGATATTATGATATTAAGCTGTCTAATCACAAATGTACCTAAATTAGGACATAAGACCCTTGAATGTCATTTTTTCCTTTGTTTTATGGCAACATTAGATTGGCATAAAACTTTAAAAGTAAACCTGTATCATTATGGGAGGGCCATCTTATTATAAAATAAAACTAACAGCTGGGAGCATATTGAACGTTAACCTACCCTTTTACACATATAGAAACACAATCACACAACTCAGCAAATTGAAGCAATGTATTCATTTAACCACTTTAAGATCAGGTCTTTTTCTGACATTTGTTGTTTCCAAGTAAAAATCAGTATTTTTTGCTAGAAAATTACTTAGAACCCCCAAATATATATATATATATATATATATATATATATATATATATATATTTTTTTTTAATCACCCTAGAGAATAAAATGGCGAACGTTGTAATATTTTTTGTCACATTGTATATGCGCAGCGGTCTTCCAAACACAAATGTTTTGGAAAAAATACATTTTAATGAATAAAAAAACAACAAAGCAGTAAAGTAAGCCCAATTTTTTTGTATATTTGTGAAAGATGATTTTACACCGAGTAAATAGATACCTAAAATGTCATGCTTTAAAGTTGCGCACACTCATGGAATGATGACAAACTATGGTTGTTAAAAATCTCCATAGGTGACGCTTTAAATTTTTTTACAGGCTACCTCTTTAGTGTTACAGAGGAGTGCTAGAATTTTTGCTCTCACTGTAACGATCATGGCGATACCTCACATGTGTGGTTTGAACACCATTTACATATATTTTTTTATCACTAAACATCCCTTGTAATAGAAATAAGCATGACAGGTCCTCTGTATTGATAGATCTGGTTTCAAAAAGACCCCAGATCTGTCACTTACCTTTAAAAGCAAAACCAAATGTCATTTTGACTTTAATAAAAAAAAATCCCTTTAAGCCCGAGAGGCGGAAGTGACGTCAGATGTCGCTCCAGTCCTCCAAGGGCATAGAGCCGAATGAGAGCCATCTTGCCCTCGCTTGACTTTCTGCCCAGTCGCTGATCATACTGGATCACTTCTGGGTTTACCGAAGCCTCCGGTAAACTCGGAAGACCCCGGCAAGTGGCAGGAGGGAGGGGGCGCCTTTCCCACGACCTATAAAAGTGATCCCACGGCGAATGCGCAGCTGAGATCATTTTTTATCGGAAAGCCGGCCACCTGCTGTAAATAAAGATACTGGAGTTATGGCAGCTAGCTGCTGCCATAACCCCGGTATTTAGTGTCAATGTAATGGCATATATTTACAGTTAGTCTAGATCCACAAAATTAGGTTGATTTACTAATGGAAAAGGCTGCTCACTCATAAAAGTGATTTTAACTTTGCAAAGTGAATGTGAGTTTGTGGCTGATATACTAATAGTGTAATGTATGTTTACTTTGCATTGTAAGGAAATGTAACTAAATGAAGTGAAGTTGTTCTGACTTCTAGTATTCAAACATTTCCCTTGACAATGATTGGGGATTTTTTGCAAAGTACATTTTTAGCACATTCACTAGGATAAGTAAAATATTCACTTTGCAAAGTGAACATGCACTTTTCCTTTAGGAAATCATCCATGGAGTCACATTTCTCCTGCCTGTACCTCAGCCAGTGCAATATACATGGTGCTTCTGGATATGAGGGAGCATGTGACCTCCTCCCATGTGAGAGGACTCAGATATAATGCCCAATCATCAGACCTAGGCATTGCCACATGATGGAGATGGGTAAAGGGGCTGCTTCCTTTAGTCTTCTAAACCAGTGACACGGGATATTATGTTGCTGGTTGCAACAGAAATAGGAACAGAGACAACAGGGAATCATTAGAAATGTGAGTATCACTGAGTGGGAAGGGCTTGTCACATACTGCCACTTTCCCTTGAATGTCTTTCCCTACCAACAGACATCAGGTGAAGATTAGTCATTTGCTAATATTCACCTTGTAGGCATGTAAACAAATGCATCCCCAAGTCATAGAAGAGGTGGTATCAAAATCAATGGAATAATATTTTAAGGATATCCAAGTACAACATTTTAATATATTGCCACTTATCAGTCTTGCCAGAAATTCAGTGTCCTTGTCACTTACTGTGAGTTGAACTAAAAGCACAAACAACGTTATCTTCCTAAGTACTAATTTGTACTAATAACACATGATAGCTGCAAACATAATTGGTTGCTAGGACACAGGCGGAAACACAACATCATCCAGGTTCAACAACAAGCTACAGCAGTTTGTGTCCTGAACAAGAGATCCTCTGGCAATCAGAGCAGATGCTCTGGTAGTTCCATGGAGCCAGTACTGGTTTGTGCTTTCGTTGCGCAGGATTCGGAGAGAGGGAGTTCCAGTCATTCTGGTGGCACCAGCCTGGCCCAGAAGGCCCTGGTTCCCGGAGATTGTGAGACTGACAATAGACAGGCCATGGACGTTTCCACTTCCCCCTGATCTACTGTCTCAAGGTCCTATATTCCACCCCAATTTACAGTCTTTAAATTTTTAAAGTTTTAAAAAAAGGACCGTGGCATCTTGGGACCAGTGGTGTCTAGTGAATGCTAGAAAATCTGTCACTAGGAAGATCTATCATAAGGTCTGGAAGACTTATATTGCTTGGTGTGAAGCCAAAAAATGGCATCCTCGGAAATACGTGTTTGGGAGAATTCTCTCTCTCTTTTCTACAGTCAGCTGTGGAGATCAAATTGGCTTTGATTACAATCAGAGGTCAAGTTTCGGCCCTATCAGTATTCTTCCAAAGGCCTTTAGCCTCCCATTCACTGATCTAAACCTTTATGCAGGGGGCAACTCGCTTGATTCCCCCCATTAGGTCACCTATGTGTCCTTGGGACTTGAACTTGGTGCTGTCTGTGTTTCAAAAACAACCATTTGAGTCTATCAAGGCAATTACATTAGACTTGCTGTCCTGCAAGCTAGCCTTCCTGATGGCCATCAGCTCGGCTAGAAGGGTGTCGGAGTTGGCAGCCCTTTCGTGCAGGGAACCATACTTGATCCTTCACCACAACAGGGTCGTGCTATGACCTGTTCCATCCTTTTTGCCAAAAGTGGTGTCGGCCTTTCATTTAAATCAGGACATTATTTTGCATTCTTTTTTCTCTCAGTCTCGTTCAGCGGAACAGAGGTGACTGCATTCTTTGGATGCTGTACGGGCAGTCAAGGTTTATTTGTCTAGATCTGTGGAGATCCGAGGACTCCTTTTTTATTTTACCAAAAGGACCTAAGAAGGGGCAGGCAGCTTCCAAAGCTTTCATTGCCAATTGGGTCAGTCAATTGGTCATTCAGGCCTATGGTCTGAAATGTAAAGCACCTCCCTTTAGGGTGAGAGCTAATTCTACTAGGGGTGTAGGAACCTCCTGGGCTTTTCGCCATCAGGTATCTGTGGCTCAGATTTGTATGGCTGCCACCTGGTCTTCAGTGCATACGTTCACAACATTTTATCAAGTGGATGTTCGAGCAGCCAAGGATTCGGCTTTCAGATGCAGTGTACTGCGGGCTGCCGTATAAGGTCTGATGGCTATTGTTTGGCAGGGTGTCTCCCTCCCCTCAAGGCTATTGCTCTGGGATGTCCCAGCAGGTAATGAATATTAACCTTATGCCGCATACACACGGTCGGATATCTCGTCGGAAAAAGCTCTGATGGTTTTCCTGTCGGAATTCCGCTCAAACTGTCTTGTCTACACATGGTCACACCAAATTCCGACGGTCAATAACACCGTGGCTTACAACACATTCGACTGCACTATAAAAGGGAAGTTTAATGCTTCCGAGCATGCATCAAATTGTTTCCGAGCATGCGTCGGAATTTTGCGTGTCGGAATTGCATACACACGATCGGAAAAAGGTTCTCAATCCAAAGTCCGTCGGAAATTACGACAGAAAAAGACAGATGGGCATACACACGGTCGGAAAATCCGATGAAGAGCTCCCATCGGACCGTTTCCATCGGAAATTCCGACCGTGTGTACGCGGCATAACTCTGTGTCCCATGATGTATGAAAAAGAAAATAGTATTTGTTTGTCATACTTACCTGTGATATCCTTTTGAGTACATCATGGGACACAGAGGTCCCTCCCCTCTTTTTGAGGATTCAGTGCATGCTACAAAACTGAAGTACTTCCTGTATGGGAGGGGTTATATAGGGGTTCACTTCCTGTCTAAAGACCTTTGGTCTACCAGTGTCCATTCACCTGGAGATAAAGTATAACCCAGCAGGTAATGAATATTAGCCTTATGCCACGTACACACACGATCGGACTTTCCGGCGGACTTGGTCCGACGGACTAGAGTCCGCCGGACAATCCGACCGTGTGTGGGCTCCGGCGGACTTTTTCTTCCCAAAAGTCTGGCGGACTTAGAAAGACGTTTTGACTCAAAGTTATCTGCTGGACTCGGCAGTCCGATGGACAATACGGCCATCTGTGTGCTGGTCCGCAGGACTTTTGAAATGAACGGACTTGCCGACACACGGAGTAAAGTTTGTTCATTTTGAACGTGACTCCAGGTAGACGGGACTAGCGAAGGAAGTCAATGCCGCCGCCTCGATCGGCGAGATTGACACCTTGTTAGCCCCGTCACCTGGTATGGATTTAAAGGGGAATCCCCCACATCCATATCAGACCCTTATCCAAGCACGCAGCCAGGCTGGTCAGGAAAGGGGGTGGGGACGAGCGAGCACCCCCCCTCCTGAGCCGGCCCTGCGGCCTCCCCACCCCAAAGCACCTTGTCCCCATGTTGATGAGGACAAGGGCCTCTTCCCGACAACCCTGGCCCTTGGTTGTCGGGTCTGCAGGCGGGGGGCTTTTCGGAATCCGGGAGCCCCCTTTAATAAGGGGCCCCAAGATACCGGCCCCCCACCCTATGTGAATGAGTATGGTGAAAAAAGTGTAAATAAAAAACACAACACAAGTTTTTTAAATACTTTATTAGACAGCTCCGGGGGACTTCTTCCGTCTTAGGGGGTCTTCTCGCCGCACTCCTCCACTATCTTCTTCTAGCTCTTTTACTAGCGGAGGAGCCCGGCTTTCTTCTTCGTCGTCGCCGCCATTCGGGGGTCTTCTTACGACTTCGGGGTCTTGACCAGCTCTTCGGTTCTTCTTGTGGGGCCTCCGCTTTCTTCTTCCAGCTCTTATACTAGCCTTGGCCCGGTCTTCTGTCGGCATTGACTTCCTTCGCTAGTCCCGTCTACCTGGAGTCATGTTCAAAATGAACGGACTTTACTCTGAGTGTCGGCAAGTCCGTTCATTTCAAAAGTCCCACGGACTTCCGCCAAAACTCCGGCGGATTGTCCGCCAGAAAAGTCCGGGCGTGTGTGGTCAAGTCTGCACGTTCAGAAAGTCCGCCGGATTAAGTCCGCCTGATAGTCTGGCTGAAAAGTCCGATCATGTGTACGTGGTATTACTCCGTGTCCCATGATGTACTCAAAGAAAAGGATTTTATAGGTAAGTATGATGAAAAAAATCCTATTTTTGTTGCAGAGGGTGCCAAAATCTGACTTTGTGCAGACTTCTTGGAGAATCGGTAAGCCAATCACATAAGCAAAAAATATATATTTCTGGAGGCATTCCATACACTAACTGTGTACAGAATGCCTTCAGGCTGCCGAACTGCATTACTGCAATTACTGCAAGGTAATTTTTAACAACATTCAATTACATGGCTTGTGCAGCAATTGTATATGCTATAATATATTGTATATATTTTTTTTATTTGCTTTATTTTTCCCATGAAAGTAGAGTTATCCTTTAAGCTCTTCATTTGTGCCAAGAGTCCGGAACTAACAATTTACAGTTTACCTTGATGTGAGCATACCCACTAGTAATAAAGTATACACATATGCAGCTATGCCATCCATTTAAGACTTTAAAGGAATATTGAAATACACTTGTGATCAAAGAAGAAAGATGTAATAACTACTAGAATGCTGTATGGTGTATTTTTTTCATTTTCTTCAGACTGACATTTCTGGTGATACTGAAAGGGGACTGAAAAGCATAGTCAATGGTAAAGTAGTGCTCTGATGAACAGGCCCACCATATGGGCTACAGCACAAGCTTTGTAACTTGAGCTCTGAGTAAGTGTAAATGATGAACACTCTAAGGCACAGAGCAAGCTGCCTTTTATCTCCTGGGTCCACAGCAGAAAAATAATGCAGGACAAAGACTTTAATAAATCTAGTTTCCTTGCTGCTCCTAAGCATTTTATGCTTTCCAGTGACTGTCTAATGTTACATCTACTATCTACTATCTAAAGTGACTCCAATGTGTCTGTTGTAAAAGGCATGTAGAAAAAATCTAGCATCTGAAGTCACCTGGCACGAGTTGTTTGCTAAGGAAACTCCTGCAGGGTTGATAAAATAAATAAATCTGTACAGTTTTTCTGCTGTGCTTGTCATAGTGACACACGATATATTAAAGTTTACATTTTTTTAAAATTTTGAATCAGTACGAGAAGGACTGTTCAATGAGAAGGGTCCCTATTGCTGGTGGCCAGGCATGTACTGGCCATCAGGACTACCGAGAGTTTCCGGGTGGGCCGATGGCTCAGTGGGCCAGTTTGTGTCTCTCCCTCCCCCTCCTGTTGGCTCTCAGGTGCTGGAGAGATAGAGACACAGAGAATCGCTCTGTAATTGCCGTGCTGATCATCCTCCCTGTCCTGTTACAAGTTTGGGTTTGGGAGTCTGGGTCTCATGCTTATCATAATGACAGAAGGCCGAGCCAGCTGGAGCAGCAGCGCTTCCACCCCTAAGCCCGCCCCTGTGTGCGCAAAATACATCTTCAACCTGTAATGTGTGGAGAAGGGCACACAACACTAAGATGCAGGACTGGATGATGTTATTTTAGTGTCCCGACTCCCAACCATCAAAAGGAGGGAGGATATTTGCATCTCATCTCGGTGTTAGCCATTAATGCGTTGTCCATGCTGCAGCCCCTCCCGTCACATTTTGACTTCAGTTCCAGGAAGGAGAAGACAAAATCAGTCCTCGTGCTAACTCCCAATATAGGTTTTTCTTTATGTTTACTTCCGGGAAGGGGAGAAGGAGGTTCTGCAGCAGCAATCAGCAAACTTTTTATAAGTGGCTGCCTTACATTTGAATCCGGTCTTCCTTGGATGTCCAGACCTAGCTTCAGCAGAAATATATTATCCAGGAACTCTAATCTCATAATAGACAAAGTGATTCCTGCATATGCACTTGTCCATATATAGAAACAGAAAAAAGATGACTGCGCTGCAAACTAATAATTTAGCACACCAGTGACAGAGTGTTATAACTATACTCATAAGTGTATATACCAAAATTCCAAAATGATATAAAATAAATGAAATATGCTTCTGTACATCATACACTAAAATTAATAATAATGTGATCTGAGGAAAATTAGTGAACATTTAAGTTGTAAGACATTCAATGTGAAAAAAAAAACATTTCACCATATATCACTCAAAAACTAGATTGAACAGTGTGGGTATCTCACATATATGATTGCAGCAGCTTTAGGTTTTTTATTTTTCATTTTTTTCTTTTTTTCTTTTTTGTGACACAGTACTTATTCATTTGATTTTTGGACAGCGCAGTAATACACACTTTTCCACTTGTCCATATATGCTCCATTTATTTAGAACAGCAAAGGATAGGCGTGGCCTGGCCGTGATCCGAGATGGCAGATTGAGGTGAGAGCTCCCGCACAGAGAGGACTCAAAAAGCCGTTTTAGTGGGAAATTTTTGCCCCATCAATGATGGGCAGAACTAATAGGAGCACCTCAACCCCCAGAGCGGTGACTGATCCCGGAACCCAGCCCGGGAAAAACATGCCGGAGCTCTTCCGCTCTCAGAAGGCAGGAAAGCACGAGGCTCCACAAGCGCCCCAGTCCGCACAGGCCTCACAAGCCTCATCCCCACTCTACAGCAATAGCAGCGACCCAGCAGTAGCGATGGAGGGATCCGATAACCTGCTACACCCCCCAAGCCTCCTAGACTTACAAAACGACCTACAAAAGGTGGCCCTGGACATAAGGCATACAACAACAGCCGCAATCTCCGACCTGAAGGCGGACATCCACAGCATGGCCCACAGGATAATGGACATTGAACAAACAACGCACACACAAGCAGCGGCTATCAGGCAAGTCCAACAAGCCTATGACACCCAGCTTCCACACATCTTCGAGCTCCACCGTCAAGTGGAAGACCTCGATAATAGGGGTCGCTGCCACAACGTACGGGTGAGAGGGGTCCCGGAAAGCATTGAAACGCCTGGCCTACTACAAGCGGTATGTGCTATTTTCAATGATTTATTAGATCGCCCGCTTGACACCCCAATTGCAATGGAACGTTTCCATCGTGCACTGAGACCCCAACCCCGTGATACGGAGCCACCCAGAGATATTGTGTGCTGCATTGTGAACTTTCCTTTAAAGGAGGAAATCCTGCGCAAAGCCAGGCTGAGAGGCCGCATTCTGTTCAACGGAACAGAAATTAAACTGTTCCAGGATCTTTCACAAATAACTCTGCAAAACAGAAGATCCATGCGCCCTCTGCTGGATGTGCTCCGCTCCCGCAACATACCTTACAGATGGAAATTCCCGTTCTGCCTGTCGGCCACCGCCAGGGGACGCACTGCCATGCTCCGAACTCCAGATGACCTTCCTATCTTTTGCGACCAACTCGACATCCCGAGGATGGAACTTCCGGATTTGTGCGCATTCTACTTCCCGTCGGAACCCTGGAAGCAGGTAACCCTCAACACATCCCCGAAATCGCAGCGACAAAGATCCAGAAGGCGCCGATTGGACACATCACCACCGGAGAATCGCCTTTCACGCCGTGACCAGCCGGCGCGCAGCCCGAATTACGCCACGCCGAGACGGGATCGTCCAGATGCATAGCGGTCGGTGTTTAAAGCGCAACCTACGCTTTCCACAACAGTATGTAAGTGACCCACCAAACCGCCCCCCCCCCCCCCCGATGCCCGTCCGCCCTACCCCACAGTTATCCAACCAAGCGGACTTTGGCCACCCCTTTAATCTCAGGCCGAATAGAGACACCCATCCCAGGCTCCCATCCTAGTAGCACCACACGCACTGTACAAGGGACAACCACTTCGTTTTGCCCCATTACTTGCGTCCACCACTCAGCACCGAGACGTTGTAAAATGGGTTTGGGATCTTGTGCACGGGGGGGTAGAGGATGTAACTTAGACTCTAATCCCTTTTTCACCGCACGACCAACGCTACCTGACCCAACGGCATGTACATCAAGGAGTCATTACAGGAGAACGCTAACCACCCCTAACTTCCAGCTTACCGCAGCTACGTTTGGACAAAGATGACAGGGCCCTCGGCTCTCAATGGTCTTTACCACTTTCATGCTCAGCGAACTCACTAATCCCGCATCCTATCCCACTTTGCTCAAGGGCGCCGAATCCTTAAACAAAGCCTTTCCCCTCAATGGCGGGCTACGCTGGGAAGGTCATAGCAGTGTATTAGTTTTGAATTCATGTTTATTTGCTATTTGACTTTATGATTTCTAGCTCTCCACAGGACCACCATAACACACCCACGGACCACCTACCCTGACGATACCCTATCAGTACCGGCCCAGCTCATCAGGAGACCAGGAGTTGCAGTCCATAAACCAACACTTGCCTGACTGGTATGTAACCTAAGGTAGACGACACCGACATCAGACTTGTCCCCATTGAGGGTAGCTGCTTGCCCACTCCCCCCCCTAGACCTCCCCCCTACACCCGGTGTATCCCCCCATTTCCCCCCTGTACACAACTACAGGACCCCAAGATCCCAAGAATTTACCCACCCCCGTCATAACCTCGACTGAGCCTACACTACTTATTTGAGTGCGAGACGCACCAAACTAGAAAGGAACTCACAGCCCCCCAAAACAGAAACGACTGCAACCTAATTATTGGAAGTAGCCTCAACCTACCTGAGGAAGTTCACGACTTAAGAGAATTCCCAAACCCAGACCCATCCACATAGAAACGACTTGCCCACGGACACCCAAACCGGAAAGGGATATCCTCAAGTTGTTGAAAATTAATTTTCATTGTGCTAGGGTTTCTATCTTAAATATGTATGTTTTTCAAAGACCTGGCTTTTTGTCCCAAACTTTGCTCTGTTACCCCCCATTTCCGCATCTGGTCTCACTCTTATTAGGAGTCCCAAAACCCTAAGCAAATCCGCTCCCCCCCAACGGTGGGCTACACTGAGAAGGATATAGCACTGTATAAGTCCTCAATGTATGTATAAATGATGTATGACTATATGGTTTCTAGCTCTCCACAGAACCAACACGACATATTCACGGACAACCTGCCCTGACGATACCCCATCAGAGACGACCAACCCTCCCAGGAGACCAGGAATCGCTCAACATCAACCGTCACCTGCCCTACCGGTTTGCAACTTAAGGTAGACAACACCAATACCAGACATGACCCCTGTGGTATACCCCCCTGTGCACGATCATGGGGTCCCAAGACCCCGTGCCCTTACCCACCTACGTGACAATCTCGACCTAGTCTACATTACCTAACGGAATGCTAGGCGCATCAAACTGAATTGGCTCGCACAGTCCCTAACAGACGTGACCGCAACCTAATTACCAGAAACAGCCTCAACCTATCTGAGGAAGCCTACGTACTAAGAAAACTCCCAAACTTCTACCCACCCACGTAGAAGCGACCCACACATAGGAACTCAGACCGAAAAGGGGTGCCCATAAGTCCGTTAAACTTTATTCTCACTATGTTTATGGTTTATGTTTTTTAAAAAATATATGCTTTCAGAGACCTGGTTCTCGTCTTTATCTTTTTGTCTCAAATATTGATTAGCAATTCACTTTCAGAATCTAGGCTACCTGCCTTGACTAGAACTCACAGCTATGTCAATCCTGATAACAGTCTTGTCTCTTAACCCAGTTGCTCCGTATTACGAGATCTAGTCGACAGATAAATAAGTTCTGCCCCTAGCGCCCGGACCCCCCTCCTCCAGACTGTCTTTTATTGCTAGACAATCTCTCTATATTTCATGCCACTCAAACTACTCACACCCCACTTAAACCTACTTATGCGTTCAGAGTCCTCTCTGATGCCTTGCCATTTAGATCCCTACTAGTACCCGTTACCCCACACAGCATCCCTTTGGGATTCTAGCTGACCAACCAGCTGTATATTTACAGGTGGAACAAACCCCTCCCTTTTCTTTGGTTTGGCTCCACCTCTGGTTGCTCCTCTCACACAATCTTTGTACAACCACCCCACTCCCCCCCCCCTTCTTTTCTCATTTTTTTTCTCTCGCTTCTCCCTATTCTCCCCTTCTCCACCCTTTTTTTTTATTCCCTTTCTCTCTTCTTGCTTTCCCTTCTCCGTGCTCCCTTCTCCCTACATTCAGCCCCGCACCCCCAGAGTCAATTCTGAAAGCCCTCTTGCTTCACTCCCGATAGGGTAATCTCTCCCTCTTTTCACCTCTTCCCCCTCTCTCTTGATCCCCCACCCTCCTCCCTCTCTAACCCCTCCCCCCTCTCTACCCCCTCTCCAAGGCATTTTCTCGTACATAATCGGGGGCCGTCCCCAGTCCCTGACCAGACTCACAACCCCAACCAAGAACACTTACTACCCCTTGCATCTCTCCAAAATGCAGACAGCTCAAACTACCAAACAACCCCCCTCCTTAAGATGCGTCTCCCTAAACGTGAAGGGCTTAAACATCCCCGAGAAGAGATCCCAGATTCTTACAGAAATGACCAAACACAAAGCCCACTTCCTCTTCCTACAAGAGACCCACTTTAGATCAGATTCTATTCCCAATCTCCGAAACCAAATTTATAAAACCGCATTACATGCTCCTAACCCCCTAGCAAAGACCAAAGGAGTATCGATCCTGATATCCAAACACGCAAACTTCAAACTAAAGGGTTCTCTAATAGACCCAGAGGGCAGATACATTTTTATCAAAGGCCTCTTCGAAACCAAACCAGTTACACTCGCAAATGTATATTGTCCCAATGAACACCAGGTCTCCTACTTCAGGAAAATCTGTGATCTCCTGTCCAACTTCCAAGAAGGCATGACCTTACTGGGTGGGGATTTCAACGTCCCACTTAATCCCACCCTGGACACTTCCTCTGGCTCCTCTGTCCTCCCATTTAGAGCACTACGACAGATTAAATTACAACTGCAAAACCTCACTCTTCACGACACCTGGCGCACCATGCACCCCGACACCAAAGACTATACCTTCTACTCCTCTCCCCATCTAAAGTACTCACGGATAGACTACTTCTTTCTTTCCCAGTCTGACTTGTCCCTCGTAACTAACACTTCAATAGAACCTATGTTCCTATCTGACCATCATCCTATCAAAATTGACCTCACCTTCCCCGACTCCCCCACTAGGACGAAATCTTGGCGTTTAAACCCCTCGCTTCTAAAAGACCCTGAAACACTAAACCAAATTAGAGACACCATCCAAAACTACTTTAACGAGAACTCTACCCCCGATGTCACACCCACGACCCTATGGGAAGCCCATAAATGTGTAGTAAGAGGGAAACTCATAGAGATAGCAACCCTAGCGAAAAAGAGACAACAGGCACTTATCAACTCCCTAGTTGCTAAAATCAGACGCTTAGAATCCCTACACAAGAGATCAACGGCGATAGAGACACTCCAAGAGCTGACATCAACACGAACCCTACTTCTAGATGAGTTGGGAAAACGCACTAGAAGGCGCTATGTATTGCAACAACGCGTTTTCTATGAACATGGGAATAAAAGCGGGAGACTTTTGGCCCGTACTGTTCGCTCGGCCAAAACATCCTCTATTGTTCATCACATCAGAGACAATAAAGGCACAACCCATACCAAAAACGAAGACATTGCCACACAGTTTGAAGCATTCTATTCTAAATTATACAACTTAACCAAGGGAAATTCTCCCTCAAACCTACATGAAAGACGTACCTCTAAAATAAGGGAATATATTAGCTCCTTCTCCCCCAAACCCATCACCCCCCAACAGGCAGAGTCCCTAGACATTGCCATCTCAGCCGGGGAACTTGCTTTAGCTGTGAAACAGATGAAGCCTGGCAGAAGCCCCGGTCCAGATGGACTACCCCTCATATACTACAAAACTTTCCTAGATCTGCTTTCCCCTAAAATGCTCACGATCTTTAACCACCTAGCCGACCCACACTCACAGACAGGCAGACTATTGGAAGCTCATATAACAGTCATCCCCAAAGAAGGTAAAGACTCCTCCCAAGTAGCCAACTACAGACCGATATCCCTCCTAAACGTCGACATAAAGTTGTATGCCAAAATCCTTGCGAATAGAATAATCCCCTTTCTTCCCACCCTTATCTCCCCCGATCAGGTCGGCTTTATCCCGGGTCGTGAAGCCCGAGATAACACCACTAGAACGCTTAATCTCCATCACTGGCTCACCTCTTCGAAATCTCAGGGTTTCTTGCTTTCCCTGGATGCAGAGAAGGCGTTCGACAGAGTGGCCTGGGACTACATGCGAGAAGTCCTGAAGGGGGTGGGCCTCCCACCTCGCATGTGTTCACACATAGAAGCTCTATATCGCTCCCCTTCAGCAAGAGTAAGAGTCAACGGTCACCTGTCGACGCCTTCTCCATATCTAACGGAACCCGACAGGGCTGCCCCCTTTCCCCCCTCATTTTTGTCCTTTCACTCGAACCCCTTCTCAATAGATTGCGTTCAAATCCTGACATCAATGGAATCCAAATTGCAAGCAGGGAATTCAAGGTCTCGGCTTTTGCCGATGACATCCTATTGTCACTTAGAAATCCCCGCACTTCCTTACCCAACCTGCTAGAAGATATGAAAGTATACGGTTCACTGTCAAACCCCAAAATAAATCACTCTAAATCATACGCTCTCAATATATCCATGCCCACAGAAGAGGTCTCCCACTGTAAAGCCTCTTTCCCCTTTATATGGAAAGGTGATGAGATAACATATCTAGGCATCCAAATCACTAAACTTACACATGAAACTTCCAGTCGACCCTAGTTAAAATTCAATCTGACTTGAAGGAACGGGCTAATCTTAACGTCTCATGGTTCGGACGGTCTGCACTTATCAAGATGGTGATACTACCTAAGCTGCTATACCTTATGCAGACCATCCCTATATATCTCCCACCCTCTTTCTTCAAGTCATATAAAAAAGCTTGCTCAATATTTGTTTGGAGGAACCGACCCCCACGCATAAAATATACCCGCCTTACGAGATCCAAGACTAGGGGTGGTATCGGTTTACCAGACATCCATCAATACTATTTAGCTTGCCAACTAGCAAGAGTGGTCGACTGGAAGGTTCATAAGCGGGAGAAAACCTGGGTTCCTCTCGAGAACTCCTTCTCGAGCATTCCATTACATGTCCTACCATGGGTATCACCCACTTGCTGGCCTTCAAATCTCAGAACGCATCCCCTCATTTCCCCCACCCTAACAACATTCAAGAACTTGACGGGCCCTGCTAACCTGACTTCTCACCCGGGACCTATAACACCCTTGCGAGGCAACCCGGAATTCCCCCCAGGGGAATCACACCTTTTCTTGCAAGACGAATGGCCACATGAAGACATTCTAGTCCACCAACTATTCAAGAGAGGCCGCATCCGTCCTCTTGAAGACTTAGTCGCTATATCACAGACCCAATCATTCCCTTTCTGGTCCTACAGACAGATAAGGAATTTCCTCATGACACGAAACCCCCTGACCGCATGCCTGAGGAATCTCACGCAATTTGAAACCCTTTGTACCCAGACCTCCACACAGAGACACGTTATTTCTTATCTCTACTCAATGTTGCAAGAATCACCAACCTACAAACAAGTAACCGACATCGCACGTACCTCCATGGGAAAGGGACCTACAATTATCTTTATCTGATGACGAATGGGCAGTAATCTACACCTACGCACACAAATGCTCGCTAAATGTAGCTCTCCAAGAGAATAGCTATAAAATCATCACTAAATGGTATAGGACCCCTGAACCCCTACACAAATTCTCTCCCTCAATTCCAAATAAATGCTGGAGGTGTAATTCCGCGGTTGGCTCGATGCTCCACATATGGTGGGAATGCACGCTCATTCAACCTTTCTGGAAAGAGGTACACTCCTTGATAGAACAAGTTACAACTTACACTTTAGACTTCAGTCCTGCACAATTCTTACTACACCACTCTTCCCCCTCCAAACGTTCCTATTACAAATCACTAGCGATGCACATGGTTAGTGCCGCGAGACTCTGCATCCCAGCACACTGGCGGTCCACCACCACCCCTCCCATTAGAGAATGGCTGAACAGAATCTCTAAAATAGAAGAAATGGAGGAGTTGATTCACATTTCGCAAGAGAGAGTAGATAAATTCACCACAACATGGGCGTGCTGGATACACTTCAAATCAACAGAAAATTACAAATCCATAATTCCCACGTGACAGAACGGATCTCATAAACCGCTCCCCTAAGAACTTGGATATCCCCCCCGCAAATCAGGGGGATTCCCTGGGAACTGGTGGCGGCCCCTGACATGCCTGAATCCCCCACCCTCCCCCATGCCCCTCCCCTTACCCCCCTCTTCTCTCTCCTTTTCTTTCCCCTTCTCCCCGTCCCCTCCCATACTTTCCCGGAAGACCTGGAATATTTTGGCTATTCTCGGCCTTCCCTGACCATATTTCATAGGAGATCTCCCGACCACAGCCTGTACAAGGTTAAAACCACACTGGCGCCAGGACGGGGCCCGTTGAAGATGGCCCCACTGGCGTAACTACTCTCCCATGTGAACTGGAATACCCAAGAATACATAGGTACCGTACCCCTTTTTTATATATACCCCGCTCTGTTCTTGCCCTCGTTCAGTTCAGCCTTGTCCGGACATACTATATGAACCAATTAGAGGTACCGTAGATTTCATGGTCCTGCTTATGTGATGTTTGTAATAACCCTTGGGATCCCCGTATATCTGTTCATGCATGTACTTATTCAAAACATGTTAAGTGTTTGTTACCTGTTTATGTTAACATTTCCTTAATAAAAACGTTATGGATAAAAAAAAAGAACAGCAAAGGATGAATTAATTTCTCTTTAGTTTGGAAAGGTCAGGAAAATAGTCAGTTATGCACTTCAGTATCTGCAATCCTTCCACACCCCTGGGGGCCACACATGCACTGATTCCCCCTATATCCAGCAATATTATTTAAATTTCTACATTGGCAGTTTTACCGCAGGGTCTCATTGCATGTGTGGTGATTTAGGCGCCCGGACCATTTCTGTTATTTGTTTGTTAATTGTTTGTTTTTGTCTATGTAATTGGTTGTTTTGTGCACCTTATATGTTGATGCATTGATTGTGTTAAGCTATCTGATACCCAGCAAGACCAGCTTTTTATAGCTTTAATTTGCTGAGTAATTCTTTTTAAACTGTTAAAGTTTTGGTACATAATAAAATAAGTAAATTTTATAATTTTTTGATCCTTAATAGCCTGTTACAGCCACAGTAGCCATCTTTATTTCTTTGGAAGGTCTCGTTTTTTGTGACCCTCCTTAGAAAATAATTTGTTTATGCTGTTTTTTGGTTATGGCAGTAGCCTCTGAAAAGAGGAGTGGCATTGGACCAGTAATCATTACTACACAGGGGGGCATATGGTGAGAGTTTGGTCGTCTTTTCTTTTTTTGTATCTATATACCTCCTAACCTGGCTCTATATATCACCCTAACCTGGCTCTATATATCACCTAACCTGGCTCTATATATCATCCTAATCTTGCTCTATAAAACACCTAGCCTGAGTCTAGATACCACCTAACCTGGCTCTATATACCACCTAACCTGGCTCTATATACCACCTAACCTGGCTCTATATATCACCTAACCTGGCTCTATGTACCACCCTAACCTTGCTCTATATACCACCCTAACCTGGCTCTATATCACCTAACATGGCTCTATAACACCCAAACCTGGCACTATATACCACCCTAACCTGGCTCTATATCCCCTAATCTGGCCAACGAGGCTGTGGCAATGTTCCTGCATGATATTAGCCCTTCCCACTTTTTGTGCGTGTTTGCAAAATTAAAGTGTGCCAGTCTGGATGAAGTCCAGGGTCAAATCTTTGTCCCAGTCTAGCCCTGCCATAACCTGGCTCTATATATCACCTAACCTGGCTCTGTATACCACCTAACCTGGCTCTATATATTACCCTAACCTGGCTCTATATATTACCCTAACCTGGCTCTATATACCACCTAACCTGGCTCTATATACCACCTAACTCTACATATCACCCTACCCTGGCTCTATATACCACCTAACTTGGTTCTATACATCACCCTAACCTGGCTCTATATATCACCCTAACCTGGCTCTATATATCACCCTAACCTGGCTCTATATATTACCCTAACATGGCACTATATATCACCTAACCTGACTCTATATATCACTCTAACCTGGCTCTATATACCACCAAACCAGGCTTTATATATATATATATATATATATATATATATATATATATATATATAATCACCCTAACCTGGCTCTATATATCACCTAACCTGGCTCTATATATCATCCTAATCTTGCTCTATATACCACCTAACCTGGCTCTATATATTACCCTAATCTGGCTCTATATACCACCATAACCTGGCTCTATATACCACCATAACCTGGCTCTATATAGCACCATAACCTGGCTCTATATACCACCCTAACCTTGCTCTATATCACCTAACCTGACTCTATATCACCCGAACCTGGCTCTATATACCACCATAACCTGGCTCTATATAGCACCATAACCTGGCTCTATATACCACCCTAACCTGGCTCTATATCACCTAACCTGACTCTATATCACCCGAACCTGGTACTATATACCACCCTAACCTGGCTATATATCACCTAACCTGGCCAACGAGGCTGTGGCAATGTTCCTGCATGATGTTAGCCCTTCCCACTTTTTGTGCTTGTTTGCAAAATTAAAGTGTGCCAGTTTGGATGAAGTCCAGGATCAAATTTGTGTCCCAGCCTAGCCCTGCCCTAACCTGGCTCTATATATCACCTAACCTGGCTCTATATACCACCTAACCTGGCTCTATATATCACCCTAACCTGGCTCTATATACCACCTAACCTGGCTCTATATACCACCTAACTCTTCATATGACCCTAACCTGGTTCTATATACCACCTAACCTGGTCCTATACATCACCCTAACCTGGCTCTATATATCACCCTAACCTGGCTCTATATATCACCCTAACCTGGCTCTATATATTACCCTAGGGATGAGCCGAACACCCCCCGTTCGGCTCGCACCAGAACCCGTGAACGGACCTAAAGTCCGTGTGAGCTTTAGAACCCTATTAGTTATAATGGATGCGAACGTTCGAAATCAAAAGTGCTAATTTTAAAGGCTAAAATGCATGTTATTGTCATAAAAAGTGTTTGGGGACCTGGGTCCTGCCCCAGGGGACATGTATCAATGCAAATTTTTTTTTTAAAAACGGCCGTTTTTTCAGGAGCAGTGATTTTAATAATGCTTAAATTGAAACAATAAAAGTGTAATATTTCTTTAAGTTTCGTACCTGGGGGGTGTCTATAGTATGCATGGAAAGGGGCGCATGTTTCCTGTGCTTAGAACTGTCCCTGCAAAAAGTGTAATTTTTGCAGGAAAGAAAGCTATTTAAAATCACTCGCGGCTAATGTGAATTGATGGCTCCCGTAACACAGAGAACAGTCATTCATTGAAAGTCATTGATAAAAAAAAAGTCATTGATAAAAAAATAAAACAAATTTTAAAAAAAAGCGTGCGGGTCCCCCCAAATTCAATAACCTGGCCCTTCAGGTCTGGGATGGATATTAAGGGGGACCCCAGCCAAAAAAAAATGGCGTAAGGTCCCCCTCAAAATCCATACCAGACCCTTGAGGTCTGGGATAGATTTTAAGGGGAACCCCAGCCAAAAAAATGGCGTGGGGTCCCCCTCAAAATCCATACCAGACCCTTATCCGAGCACGCAACCTGGCAGGCCGCAGGAAAAGAGGGGGGGACACGAGCGCCCCCCCTCCCGCCTGAACCGTACCAGGCCACATGCCCTCAACATTGGGAGGATGCTTTGGGGGTCTGAGACCCCCAAAGCACCTTGTCCCCATGTTGATGAGGACAAGGGCCTCGTCCCCACAACCGTGCCCAGTGGTTGTGGGGGTCTGCGGGCGGGGGGCTTATCGGAATCTGGAAGCCCCCTTTAACAAGGGGACCCCCAGATCCCGCCCCCCCCCCTGTGTGAAATGGTAAGGGGGTACAAAAGTACCCCTACCATTTCACCAAAAAAGTGTCAAAAATTGTAAAAATGACAGGAGACGGTCTTTGACAATTCCTTTATTAAAATCTTCTTTCTTCTTTCTTCATCCTTCGGTTTCTTCATCTTCTCCTTCCGTCATCTTCTTCCATCTTCTTCCATTTTCTTCTTCCTCCGATCCGCTTCTTCTTGCGCTGGTCTTCTTGTCCTTCTCGTCCGGCATCTTCTTCCATGGCGGCCTCTTATACCATGGGGCGTGTACTAAAGCCCCTGAGCTATAATTGGCTCATCCTGCCTGTAGCCAATTATGGCTCTCCTCGCTGCCAGCACTGTGATTGGCCAAGCATGCGGGGTCACAGTGCATGCTTGGCCAATCATCAGCCAGCATTGCACTGCGACTGGCGCAATGCATTGCGGGCCGCTCGCATCACACAAATTTGATGCGAGCGGCCCAAATAGTTCTGGGCTCGCCGAACGGGCGAACGCCCGATGTTCGATTCGAACATGGGTTCGAATCGAACACCGGGCCCATCCCTATATTACCCTAACATGGCTCTATATATCACCTAACCTGACTCTATATATCACCTAACCTGGTTCTAAATACCACCTAACCTGGCTATATATACCACCTAACTCTATATATCACTCTAACCTGGCCCTATATACCACCAAACCAGGCTCTATATATATATATATATATATATATATATATATATATCAATCACCCTAACCTGGCTCTATATATCACCCTAACCTGGCTCTATATACCACCTAACCTGGCTCTATATATCACTCTAACCTGGCCCTATATACCACCAAACCAGGCTCTATATATATATATATATATATATATATTATACCTATATATATATATATCAATCACCCTAACCTGGCTCTAGATATCACCCTAACCTGGCTCTATATACCACCTAACCTGGCTCTATATATCACCCTAACCTGGCTCTATATACCACCTAACCTGGCTCTATATACCACCTAACCTGGCACTATATACCACCCTAACCTGGCTCTATATAACCTAATCTGGCCAATGAGGCTATAGCAATGTTCCTGCAAGACGTTAGCCCTCCCACTTCACTTGTTTTTGTGTGTGTTTGCAAAATTAAAGTGGGCCAGTCTGGATGAAGTCCAGGGCCAAATTTTTGTCCCAGTCCTGTCCTGCCCTGCTGGTGGCTCCTGTAGTTGTTCAAATCTTCCATTCCTTGCCCCATACCCCTGTAGCAGAGATCTTCTTGAATATGTTCACATGGTTGCTGGGGCTGTCATAAGCACTGACTATGCCTGCCATCTCTGTACCCCTTCTCCATTCATAGAAGCTGGATAAAAAGTGCTGGAGGTGGACCTTTCATTCATCCACCCATGCTCCATTCATACAGCACTTTTCAAAGATGGATGATAAACTACAGCTTCTATGAATAGAGCAGGGAGGCAGAAATGGCGGGCATAGACAGTACTCTTGACAAATGTTTATAACTGGGTTCAGCGGTTGTACTAACCCACATAGCACTGGAAGATCACTACTGTAAAGGCACAGGGGGAAAGAGGATGGAACATTTCAAGACAGCAGCCACCGTCGTGTGTGTTGATTAAAAAAAAAAAAAAAAAGAAACAAACCTAAACTGTAAAAGTTCCAAGAAACAAGACATGCACATGCAAAACAGTATACTTAAATACAGTGTATATTGATTAAAGAGAAACCCCAGTAAAAAAAAATCATATCGAAAGATAAAATAAATAAAGATAAACAGCTTTTGCTGTAATACTCAGAGTCACACATTTACGTCACTGGGTGGCCCCGCCCTCAGATATATAAGAACTGTCACAGAGAAGAAGCGTCAGTTGGCGGGAGCCTCCCATGGAGGCGGAACGGTATCGGCTTTTTTTTTTTCGTTCCATCCGGCGGCGTGAATTTACATTGCGTGACATTTTTATTATTTTATTTTTTAATAAAGGATTTGTCCCAAGCTGCCTCCTGTCTTTTTTAAGATTTTTGACACTTTTTTGTGAAATGGTAAAGGTACAATTTACCCCATTACCAATTCACACAGGGGGAGAGGCTGGGATCTGGGGTCCCCTTGTTAAAGGGGGCTTCCACATTCTGATAAGCTCCCCCTCCCGCATACCCACACAACCACCAGGCAAGGGTTGTGGGGATGAGGTCCTTGTCCCCATCAACATGGGGACAAGGTGCTTTGGGGCCAGACCCCAAAGCACCCTCCCCATATTGAGGGCATGTGGCCTGGTATGGTTCAGGAGGGGGCACTCTCTCATCCCCCCTCTTTTCCTGCGGCCTGCCAGGTTGCATGCTCAGATAAGGGTCTGGTATGGATTTTGAGGGGGGGCATACGCCATTTAAAAAAAAAAAAATTGGCGCAGGGTTCCCTTTAAAATCATATCAGACCTGAAGGGCCTGGTAATGGACTGGGGAGGGGGACCCATGCTCTTTTTATCTATATTGCAGAGACCTGACAATTCATTACAGCCACAATCAGTTTTAAATGACAATTTTCCCTTTAGAAATGTCATTTTGCTGTGGTGCTGTCCTAAACATGGGAAAAATGCTCCACTTTACAGGCATACTATAGACACCCCCCAGGCATGATATTTAAAGGAATATTTCATTTTTATTGTTTCACTTTAAGAATTAAAAAAATTACTGCTCCCAAAAAAACGGCTGTTTTGAAAAAAAAGTTTTGCATTGATACATGTCCCCTGGGGCAGGACCCAGGTCCCCAAACACTTTTTGTGACAATAACTTGCATATAAGCCTTTAAAATGAGCACTTTTGATTTTTCATGTTAATGTCCTATAGACTTTAATGTTGTTTCGGCGGCTATCGAATTTGCCGCAAACACTGCATATTGTTCGCTGTTCAGCGAACAGGCGAACACGCGATGTTCGAGTCGAACTTACGTTCTCATCCCTACTAGACATCATATTCTGATTACACCTTTACCATGAACACAGATGGGTGGGTGAGAATCCGGGCAGTTACCTCCCATATTTGGAACCAACTAATCATGAGATGGTAAACATAAGAATTTGCACTATAAAAAAGGGGAGACACAGATGATTCAGGGAGAGAGGACCACAGACCCACATGCCGACATACACCCTCTGTACGAACACAAATTTGGTGATAAGCGACCACTCCCCATCTCGCTGGACGGATCGAATATACATCCTTTCCTTTAAACAGTGGTGAGATACTGACCAAATAATTATTGATAATATTTTTCTCTTCCCAAAATCATAGGAATTGTATCTTACTATTTACAGTGTATTTTATCTTATCCAATACTGTGTGAAGGGTAGTTTAGTATTTAATAATTGTCCCACATTATTGGCCATTTGTGGGTGAAATCAAAATCAACCTGTATTACAACAAATTTGGTTACTGTGGTCCCAGGGAAAGGATTTATCACCCCATTAAAGCTGGTAGCTCTGTTAAATTAATCTTTCCTTCAAATTGATAATATCTATCTGTTGACTCCACTAGACATACTTTGTATTTCTTCCGGCTGGAGAAATTCAGAGGATTGTCTTCCCGAGCGACAAGAGATATTGTGTTTTTGAACTTAAGGCGCAATTACCGCATTATTATTTAACATAGTAATTTGGGCCACCCTGGGGTTATTTGTCAAATATTAAGGAAAATTGTTTTATTGCCGCGTTGATGTCTTTGATAGGGTGTATGAAATATTAATCACCAGAAATCCCGGTTCTGTATGAAATTGTATAATTCTACTTGTAAATTAATAAAAATTATTTACTTATTAATTTTATTGGGAGATATTTATACATTGGTAAGAATTACCCATAGATTAACAAACTCAGGAAATTATTGTGGTATGTTACTGATTGTCTGAACAAAGTTCACATTTTACCGTAAGATTGAAGGCACGGCGCAAAACACTAAGCCCAGGTTCACACCTATGCGAATTTGCAGCGGCGTAAAACACTGTGAATTTGCAGGACATTTCAAAATACATTGATTTCAATGAGGCATGTTCACATATCTCCGGTGCATGCTCACTGCGCATTGCAGAAAAAACATGTGCGTCTTTTGGCCAGTGTGGTGCGGCTCAGGTGCGAATTCAGGCCCATTATCTTCTATGGGCACGCATCTGATTCGCAGCTGGCTTGCGTTGTGAACAGAAATTCGCGCCACTCCAACACCTCCCCCTCTTCCTGTTCCTCCCCTGTGTGTTTTGAAATTCGGACTGGAACCAGCATGGCAAAAAGAGGACGAAAAGCGGCATCAAAGGCGAAAGAATCCGTGGATTGTGAGGAGTTGATCAGACTTGTGAGGGAGAAACCTATGATTTATGACACCCGGCATCCAAAATATAAGGACAATGTTATAAAAAAACGTGCATGGCAGGAAATTGCCAGAGAGCTCTTGCCAGAGTGGAGCAGGTGCTCTTCACAAGTTCAGGCTGACAAATGTAAGTTTTTTTTATTACCTTTCACTACCTGTAGATGCTGTCCTGTATTTTTGATATGGTGTACATTTTTTTCATTTATTATATTTTAAAAAACAGCATATGGTCACCCCCAAATCTGTACCAGGCCACATGCTGTAAACATTGTGCACATAACAGCTTTATATAGGGACGGAGAAGTGCCTAAATAAATGCATAGTGTTAGAATTTGTAAGGTTAGCAATATGATATACACCACAAATGTGAGAGAAAAAAGTTTTATTTGTCATTGCCAAAATTACAGCAAACATTTTTCATACAGCACACTTAGCATTATATTATCATGCTTTTACAAAAATAAAACAAATACATATATGTTTTTAGTCAATAGAATTCATCTACCAAGGCACCTCCCCAGCTGGTGACAAAAAAAAATTCATAAATTCATCACGAATAAGTGTACCAGTAGTGGTGCCCCTAGTAATATTCAAATGTGCTGCCTCCATGTTATGGCTCAGGGAATCCTCAAAAATATAGCCATCTCGTTCACGCACATAGCTGTGCAGTGCACAGGCTGCTTAAATCGCACTGATCGCATGATCAATACTGAGGTTGATAGAAGTATGCATGAATCTCCACTTATTGCAAAGAATCCAAATGCACATTCTACTACTCGTCGTGCCCTAGTCAGCCTATAATTGAACACTCTTTTTTCAGTTGTCAGAGTGCGACTTGAAAAAGGCCTGAGCATGTTCTGGGAAAGTGCGAACGCTTCATCTCCGACAAATACATGTGGGAGGAGAGGCTCTGTAGTCCCGGGCAGGGGACAATCATTGGGCAAGTCTAGTGTATTGTCACGCAGCATGCGGCCAAATGAGGAATGTGAAAATACACTAGAATCTGAGCTGCTGCTATAAGAACCTACATCAATATAAATAAATTTATAATTTGCGTCTGCCACTGCCATTAATACCAACGAATATATATTATAATTAAAATATTGGCTTCCACTAGATGGAGGCTGGAGGATGCGTACATGTTTGCCATCAATGGCTCCAAGACAGTTGGGGAAGTTGCATCGCTCCCAGAATAGGTCCGCTACCATCAACCATTCTTGTTTTTTGGGCTTCTTCATAACCATATCCTTCAGTTCTTCCCATATGACTAGGCAGGTATCCTGAACAATGCCACTAATCGTTGATTTTCCAACCTTGAATTCATAGTGCAAACTTCCAAACAAATTTCCTGTTGCTAAGTACCTATAAAAAAATAAAAAAATGTTGTTATATATTTTTCAGTGCACTACTTACAGACAAGATGGCGTAGCATGCGTGATGCTTACATAAAATATATGTGGCACCTCAAAGAAACAAGGAGTGGCTCGGGGGCAGCGCCTAGGGTACCCTATATGTTTGCCAGGGACTTGGATTTTCTGCAACCCATTGTGGACATGAGGGAGTAAGTTTTCATCGAGATCATCTATGTATCGCACAATCTGTTAACAATGAATATGCCTAGTTAATTGATTACATTTTTACAATATAAAACAGGACAGAATCTAGTTGGGAGGAGCAAGATGTTTTTGATGAAGAACCAGAACAACAAACAGAGGAGGAAGCACCCATAGATGTTCCAGAAGACACAGAGGATTTATCACTAATCCAAACATCTTCCAATCTCTGGGAAGCGAATCCAGATAAACAATGTGCAGTGGCAGAGGAGGCTGTCCCTGGGACATCCTCTGCCCCTGCACACATTGTTCAGCCTGGCAAAGTGCCACGGAGGCGCACAGCACTATCCCAACCTGACCTAAGTGAGCGCTTATTATAAATGTTAAAAAACATGACAGAAAAGGTGGATGCATTTTTATGTCCCGATACAATCCTGGCGCTCAGTTTTGTCCCACTAATTAAAAAGGTACCCCCAGAGCGTTACTATGAAATGCAAAAAAATATAGAAAAAATGCTGTACTCCTTCTCCCAGGAGGGAGGTATGGGGTATGTAAAAGGTGAAAGCGAGTATAAGATTAGTCTATATGCGGACTACTTTCTTGCCTTTCTTCCTGACCCCCTAGTCTCCCTTCCCAACCTACTTAACACGCTCCAGACATTACAAGGATTCTCAGGTCTATGTATCAACCTATCGAAATGCTCAGCCCTTCCTATTAACATCCCTCAACAGATCATCGCCACACTTAGACAAACATTTGGCCTCTCCCTATCCAGCCCCACTCTTTCTTATTTAGGCATACATCTAGCCCCCTCCCTCACAGAAATTTTCAATTCCAACTATCCTAAAGCCTTCACCATGACCAGACGTTGGCTCAAGCTATGGTCCACCTTCAATATCCCCATACTGGGCAGAGTGATTGCCATCAAGATGTCTATCTTACCTAAGCTTCTATACTTTTTCAGGGCCCTCCCTAATTACATACCTCGTCAATCATTGCTGTCTCTTCAAAGAGACATTAACGCTTTCATCTGGCGCAAGAAAAAGCCCAGATTTGGTAAACCCCTAGCATACAGACCTATGGCGCGGGGTGGCCTGGGCCTACCAGACATCTGGCTTTATTATATTTCGGCCAGACTGGCCCAGACGGCCTAGTGGCATTCCACCTCGGGAGCGGTCCCCTGGTTGAGATTTGAAACACAATCCATCCGTCCTTTTTTTCTACCAGGCCTATTATGGCAGCCCAGCTTGAAACCCAGAGAGGTAGGTTCCTTGAATGCTGTAGTAGGACATTCCCTACAGATTTAGTCATTGTACAAAACCAAATTTAAACTTAATTCACCTACTCCCCCCCAGGCCTCGTTCCTTGGGGATAAGAATTTCTCCTTAGCCTTTAGCTCCCCTAGAACTTTTTTTGTGGTGGATACACCACTCGCTAGTTACCCTGAAATCCCTCACGAACCGCCTAGGATTCCTCTCCTTCACAGATCTACAATCCCAATTTCAGATACCAAGGGAAGAATTCTTTAAATATTTACAAATTAGACACTTTTTCGAGACATATTTCAAACGTGAGGTTACTTCTACCCCTAACTTCTTTGAACAACTTTGTTTATCACAATCCAGGGACAGAGGCACCATATCCCTGATTTTTAAATGCCTGCTAGACTCTGACCTTCCCGAAAAGTCCACTGCCATGCTCAGATGGGAGTCGGACCTAGGCACAGTGTTTTCTAATGAGGATTGGTCTGACATGCTAACCAGCCTACATAAATGCTCTAAGTCCATCTCCATTAAGGAAACAATCCTTAAAGTCCATACTTGTTGGTACCTCACCCCTGACAGGGTACACAAATGTTACCCCAGTGTCCCGGAAAATTGTTTCAGAGGCTGCCAGGAGGTGGGCACTTTGCTGCACACCTTCTGGAGCTGCCCTCACCTCCGCCACATCTGGACATCTGAACAGCCGACGTTTCAGTGCGCAGTAACGCTGAACATAAAATTCTCACCGCACTTGTGTGAACCGAGGCTAACATCTTAATAATTCAAATTCCCCATATGTATTATTAAGATTCCATACCACACTCACAACATAAAATTGGAGGCACTGCTGAGATAACGTTAGTATTTTGTATGGGATCAATGATAGTTATTGTGGTGACATAAATAATATTTTGCATAAAATTATAATTTATTATTTTTGAAAAATATATATATATATTTTGCAAAAAAAATGTCTGGTCAAAGTGGATCTTCTGCTGCTAGTGATTGTCAAGAGTCAGCCCCTAGTGGTGGTATTAATACTCAATCAAAATTGGTACAAGTACAGGACATGTTGAAAATTGTTTCTAAAATTTAAATGGTGGATCATGTCAGAAAAAGATCGTCTATTGAAGCTGATCTAGAAGCATACATTAAAGACCTTAAAAGCCACGCCTATCATTTAGGAAAAGACATGGGAATGTGGAAGGTCAAATCTATGAACTCATTATACAAAAGCATGCACAAAAGTGCATTATTGGACGCCCCTTTGGACTTTGTATGGTAGCAAATGTAGTATAAAGATCAAAATGCAATTGAGAAAATGTAGATAAAAAAGGGAGCACAATGGTGCCAACTTTATTTATATATAATTATGAAAATGAAGAAATATATATATATATATATATATATATATATATATATATATATATATATATATATATATATATATATATATATCATGTAAACATGAATGAGTAAAAAGATCCTAAAATTGTACATTGATGAACATTATAGATATATAGAATAATACTCTACAATAACCCAGACTCATTTGTCGAGAAGAAGCATAAACCAGACTGGTCACAGGCTGTTAGGCTAGTTAAAATGACATAAACCCGACATGTTTCGGAATTTGATTTTACATCGTTATATTCCTTCTTCATAACGATGTAAAATCAAATTCCGAAACATGTTGGGTTTATGTCATTTGAACTAGTCTACCAGCCTGTGACCAGTCTGGTTTATGCTTCTTCTCGACAAATGAGTCTGGGTTATTGTAGAGTATTATTCTATATATCTATAATGTTCATCAATGTACAATTTTAGGATCTTTTTACTCATTCATGTTTACATGATGATATATATATATATTTCTTCCTTTTCATAATTATATATAAATAAAGTTGGCACCATTGTGCCCCCTTTTTTATCTACATTTTGTCAATTGCATTTTGATCTTTACACTACATTTGCTACCATACAAAGTCCAAAGGGGTGTCCCCTAATGCACTTTTGGGCATGCTTTTGTATAAAGTTATTAGGATGCTGGTAGCAATAACACATTCATCAATTTCTCAAGCCAATCTTTTTCCCAAATCTATGAACTCACAGTTTCTCTAAGACAAAGGACATAAAAAAGGCGTGATTACATACTTTTGGAACTATGGCCTGTCCTGCTGTATCTTTGTAATGAGTTTAAACCTCAAAATATCCAACAGGGGAAGGATATCTTAGGGTTCCAGTCCTGTTAACAAAAAGGGAATGTGAGCTCACTAGAAAAATAAAGGAGGCCACTGATAAGGCAGATCGTTATCGCGAGTTTAGAATGACAATGCAAGATGAACTAGAATGGTTGCAAAAGAACAGCAAAATAAACCAGCATACAAATCACAGATTAAAT
This sequence comes from Lithobates sylvaticus, assembly GCA_028564925.1. NCBI lineage: Eukaryota > Metazoa > Chordata > Amphibia > Anura > Ranidae > Lithobates > Lithobates sylvaticus. Next base: position 465,365,269 of record CM053026.1, on the reverse strand, counting down.
AAAAAGTGTAAACAATTAAAAAAGGTGCTGGAGAGTTATAGGCAAGAAAAAGGGTTCACCTGACGAAAGTTGCCGAGTAATAGGCAGTGGAAAATTAGAAGGAGAAATACAGTCAAGTCAATAAATATTGGGACATAAACACAATTCTAATCTTTTTGGCTCTATACACCACCACAGTGGATATGAAATGAAAAAAAACAAGATGTGCTTTAACTGCAGACTTCCAGCTGACCAAATCAGGGGAACGGTGTAGGAATTACAACAGTTTGTATATGTGCCTCCCACTTTTCAAGGGACCAAATGTATTGGGACAGATTAACAATCATCCATCAAACTTTCACTTTTTAATACTTGGTTGCAAATCCTTTGCAGTCAATTACAGCCTGAAGTCTGGAACGCATAGACATCAGAAGACACTGGGTTTCATCCCTGGTGATGCTCTACCAGGCCTCTACTGCAACTGCCTTCAGTTCCTACTTGTTCTTGGGGCATTTCCCTTCAGTTTTGTCTTCAGCAAGTGAAATGCATGCTCAATCGGATTCAGGTCAGGTGATTGACATGGCCATTGCATAACATTCCACTTCTTTCCCTTAAAAAAACTCTTTGGTTGCTTTCGCAGTATGCTTCGGGTCATTGTCCATCTGCACTGTGAAGCACCGTCCAATGAGTTCTGAACCATTTGGCTGAATATGAGCAGATAATATTGCCAGAAACACTACAGAATTCATCCTGCAGCTTTTGTCAGCAGTCACATCATCAATAAATACAAGAGAACCAGTTCTATTGGCAGCCATACATGCCCACGCCATGACACTACTACCACCATGCTTCACTGATGAGGTGGTATGCTTTGGATCATGAGCAGTTGCTTTCCTTCTCCATAGTCTACTCTTCCCATCACTCTGGTACAAGTTGTTCTTGGTCTTATCTGTCCATAGAACGTTGTTCCAGAACTATGAAGGCTTTTTTTAAATGTTGTTTGGCAAACTCTAATCTGGCCTTCCTGTTTTTGAGGCTCACCAATGGTTTACATCTTGTGGTGAACCCTCTTTATTCCCTCTGGTGAAGTCTTCTCTTGATTGTTGACCTTGACACACATACACCTACCTCCTAGAGGGTGTTCTTGATCTGGCCAACTGTTGTGAAGGGTGTTTTCTTAACCAGGGAAAGAATTCTTTTTTTTTTTTTTTTTATTGGTGAATATCTGCAGAACGTCTTTGGGGTGGGTTACTATCTGGCCGTCCCTATTCTTGAGTTTATAGACATGTGTGGGTTGGAGGGATTGGTGTAGCTTACGTGAGAACATACCTGATGCTGAGTTACCGTGTAGTAGGAATTTCGCTTTAGACCACCTAAGGGATTTTTCCGTTTTGTCAGATAGTATGGTGTCTAATTCCAATCTTTTTTGGTTAATTTGCGCTAGGGTTTGTGGGGATTGATCCCGGGCATGAGTATAGTACAGATCTTTTAGGTCTTGGGATAGTGAGACAATCTTGGTTAGTTTCTGTTTTTTGTTTCTGACCGCTATATCAATGAGTTGGCCTCTGAGAACCGCTTTGTGGGCCGACCACAGGGAATGAGGGGATATGTCTGCTGTGTTATTTAGGTGGAAGTATTCCTCTATGTGAGAAGTTACTTGTGCGAAAATTGCTGGATCTGACAGCAGGGAGTCATTTAGTCTCCATGAGGCCACCGAGGGAGATATTCCAACATGAGTTGTTTGAAAGGAGACCACCTGGTGGTCTGACCATGGGCAAATTCTTATATCAGCCTTAGCCGAGTTGGCCAAAAGGATGGGGGAGGTGAATATGTAGTCTAGCCTAGCATAGCTGTCGTGAGGGTTGGAGTAGTGGGTATATTCTTTGGCTCCTGTGTTCAAGGCTCTCCAGGTGTCCAAGAGTTGCATTGAATTCAGGGCTTTTGTCAATGTTTTGGGAAAAGAGGTGGCGTGATGTGAGGGTCTACTTCTATCTAAAAGGGGGTGCGCAACAGAGTTAAAGTCCCCACCTACCACCATATGAGGAGAACTGTATTTATCTAACACATGTAGGAATTCGGTAAAGAATCTACTATGGGCAGAGTTCGGGGCGTAAACATTAGCTATGGTGATTGCCTTTCCCTTTATTTGTCCTTGCAGGATTAGATATCTGCTATTCGGGTCTTTGAATGAGCGTATGACCTCGAATGACACATTATTTTTCACAAAAATAGCAACCCCTCTGGCCTTGGACTCATAGGTGGTGTAATAGTTTAGTTTATATGCCTTGTCGAAAAAACGAGGATGAGATGTTGTGGAGAAGTGGGTCTCCTGTAATAAGATAATGTCGGCCCCCATTTGTTTATAGAACCTGAAGGCTTTTCTTCGTTTCCTGGGGGAGTTAAGACCCTGTGCGTTATGCGAAATAATATGGAGACCTGTCATCTTGGGGAAAGAATTCTTCAGTCATCCACCACAGTTGTTTTCATGGTCTTCCAGGTCTTTTGGTGTTACTGAGCTCACCGTTGCGTTCTTTCTTTTTAAGGATGTTCCAAACAGTTGATTTGGCCACACCTATCTCTGATGGGTTTGTTTTGTTTTTTCAGCCTAATGATGGCGTGCTTCACTGATGGTGACAGCTCTTTGGATCTCATATTGAAGGTTGACAGCAACAGATTCCAAATGCAAATAGCACACTTGGAATGAACTCTGGACCTTTTATCTGCTCCTTGTAAATGGGATAATAAGGGAATAACACACACCTGGCAATGGAACAGCTGAGCAGCCAATTGTCCAATTACTTTTGGTCCTTTAAAGCGGAAGTAAACCCATCGATTTAACAGTTTAAAAAAAAAAGGCATGCTGGGAATGCTAACTGCACATTGGCTGTGCTCTCAACCAAACAGTCAAACCATCCAATGGCTGGTGTCATAACGGATCACATGTGCAGCAGTTGAAGATTAAACAGAGGCAAAGATGGCAGCTTCCTTGGCTGAAAATGATAGGGGGGTTTACTTCCACTTTAAAAAGCCGGAAAAAACACCCAAGATTTTTCAGACGGAAAATCTGCTTGTGTGTACGCGGCATTACTAAAGGCAAATAGTCTGTGCCCTCTGCAAATTGCAAGTTGCAAGTTGCGCCAGAGCTTAGTAAATGAGATAATGCTTCACTTTGCAAAGAATAACCAATCACATGCAAGGAAAATTAAAAAGAAATGCATTTTTTTTGCACATGATTGGATGATGGAAGTCAGCAGAGTTTCTGCTCATTTGCTAAGCTTTGGAGCTACTGCTCTTACAGAGTACAACTGCACTTTGCAAAGTGCACAGTCTATTTGCCTTTAGTAAGCCAACCCCTATGGATTATTTTGGTCTGCTGTCTTGTTCTTCTGCTGTCTGTACAAGCCAATTCTGACAAGTTATCCTGACACCAAAAAAAAAAAAAGTGACAGGGGAGGGGGCTCAAGCTGATTGACAGCCTCAGCTCTGTTTCTGTGTGTTGTGTGAAGGGTGTCCCCTCCCTCCAATCAGCTCTCAGAGCTCTCCTCGCTGAGCTCTACAGTTTGTAATTTCAGCTCTCTGCCCATTATGACAGCTCAGGCAATCTTTAAAAAATCTGGAAGACTGCAGATAAAAAGGTACAATTTATGTAGAAGGAGTGGCTTACAACCACTTTAAAAGAAGGCTATACTGGATTATGTACTAAACAGGATGACTGTTGACCTGGTTGACTGGTTATATTCATAGAATTATAGACTTGTTATACATAGAGAATTTGAAGCTATATTGAGAATCAAACCCAGTCTTAAGAACAAATAAATTGTTGCTGAACATACAGGATAAATACAGATACTTAGAATTACACCCAACATTAAAAAAAACATGAATTCTTACTGTACATTGTTTATAGGTACACAGGGGCGTAACTATAGGGGGTGCAGCAGTCGCAAGTGCAACCGGGCCCTGTGCTGCAAGGGGCCCATGTGGCCCCCTCTACATATGGCCGTTGGCAGCATAGGCAGTTAGGCACCGGGCGCACAGGTGTCTGGAGGTGGGGGGTGACTAGCAGAGCTCCATGCTCGACTACCGCACTGGCTGCTCTTTAGTTGTGCATTCTCCACACAACCTGTGTCCTCTGCCGGTCCTCCGGGTCCCCCTCTCCTGCTCCATGCAGTGCTGCTCAGTCCGGTGTCTGTCCTCCCCAGCCAGAGTCCCGCCCCCTGAGTCCGGCTCACACTGCACTGCATGCTTCTCCCGGGCAAACAAACTTTAAGCACACAGATGCAGTGCAGCCCTATGAGAGCCGGCTCCCCAAAGGACACTGCAGGCTTGTCTGCCAGCACCCCCCCTCATACACAGATGTTGACAGGTCTTCCTGGGAGATATGTCCCCTAAGGACAGGGACCCCATCTCCCCTGGGGACAGGGCCCAGTTCTCCCTAAAGGACAGGGACCCCATTTCCCTTGGGGACAAGGACCCCATCTCCTCTGGGGACAAGGCCCACTTCTCCCCAGAGGACAGGCACCCCATTTCCCTTAGGGACAGGGACTCCTACTTACGTGGGGACAGGGACCCCATCTCCCCTAAGGACAAGGACCCAATCTCTCCTGGGGACAGGGCCCACTTCTCCCCAGAGGACAGGGACCCAATTTCCCTTTACCTTCTTCCTCTTTTTCTCAAAGGTGTAACATCATAGGTCTGTTTAGACATATCTCACCAAAGTCCCCCAACGGGACTCCTAAAAAATTGTAAAAAATAATAAAAAAAACTGCTGATACCAGTGGTGGAACTACAGGGCTCACAAAAGTCGTACCTGTGACCAAGCCCTTGAGTTCCACCACCGGACTCGGAGGGAAGGGCCTCGACTGGGGTTCAGGGGGGCCCTTCATGGTTTCTTGCACCGGGGCCCTGAAGGTTCTAGTTACACCACTGTAGGTACAGAATAAGATCTGGAAATCTAAAAGCTGAAAATAAGAAAAGATTTTCTCCTAAGGTTGTGCTATTCATGCTGAAAGAAACTCAAAGATCACAACAAAATCTCTGGTGGAGTTTCAGGCTGGGTTCACACTGGTGGGAACACAGACATTGCATGTGATTTGTACCACATTGCTGTGCAGATCACATGCAATGTCTGTGTGATGCAAATTCAGCCATACAGTCTGTATGGCTAAATTCGCATTGCATTCTTACCAAAATTATACAGGACCCTTTTTTTTATGGTTCACAGTGGAATAGGATTACATGGGTGTTCACGCAATCTGATTCCTATACTATTTCACAGTTCGCACTGTGATCTGCAAACCAATTTTGGGGTGTTATCAACTTACTATTGACACCCGCAGTGGTGCAGTGTGAACTGCCTGCAAGTGAGCCAAGGCCTGATCTAAAAAAAAAAAAAAATCTGAAGTTTCAGTTCCCTTGATTTGAACTCTTCAAACGATATAACCACAATGTTTATAGATTAAGAAATTAGCAGTGTTTGTTTTAAAGGGAAGGTCCGCACACCAAACGAAAAATGAAAAGTCAGAAGCTACAAATACTGCAGCTGCTGACTTTTAATATATGAAAACTTACCTGTCCAGGGTGTCTGCAATGTCGGCACTGCAGCCGATCAACAGATCGGCTGTTGGGAGCAGCCACCGCCATTGCCGGTAAGGGAACCCAGCAGTGCAGCCTTTCAGGGTACTGCACATTCCACGGCGAGGTCCGACGGAAGTGGGGAAGGAGACCTGTCAAAAACAGGTCCCCGACTCCCCTCCCCCCTGAAAGGGGCCAAATGTAGGGAATAAGCAGAAGTTCCACTTGTGGGTGGAACTCCGCTTTAAATCGTTTTTTACTGCTTGTTCAGTATATGTAACTATTTTAGTGTGCATGATCTGGGCACAGGTTCACTTTAAGTTACAGCTGGTATTGGTAATCTGAGAGGTTAAAAAATCTTCTTCATGGTGCATCTGAATTTTAGATTTTAATATCAAATCAAAATTGAGTCTGCTTGCTGTGGTGTCTAATTATTATTCTTAGTTCAAAAGACTTCTTTTTTCTCCAGGGTTTTAAAATTCAATTTGAAAGCAGTAAGGTTCTTTATTGAGTGATAAGGATGTGAGAAATTGTACGGTACCTCTACGATACTTATGTCCTAAGCTGACCCTGCAAATTTGTGCTTCACTGACACTTAGAAATTCCATACCATGATGCATGCAATGTATCGGAAACCCTTTGCAATGTATCGGAACCCCACCCTCAGGGTTGTAAACATTACTATTTAATGAAGCAATATAGCAGCTGAAGTTTAAAGGATAATGCAATGGATATGTAACGTGGATAATCCACGCTACCCCCAGTAAATACTAATGAAGATAAAATATATATAAAAATATATATAGTGAGTACTAAGTAATATATATGATGGTGCTGCAATCTAAAAAAAAAAAAATGTTAAATAAAGGTACTTTGAATTTTAAACCCACTGCACTATGAAGCCCTCTTTTTTCCTTCCATGATTCACCCATTGAAAGTTCTTATTCTTAAACGCGGGTCCCACATAGCATATTGGAGTCTGGACTCACCGGCGGAGGAGAGGATCCTGATGGAATCGTTGAAATTGCCACCCCTCCCTGAGTGATCCCTCCTGTCTGTGCCCATTAGAGCTCCGTAATAGAGATCCTACGGTTTTGGTAAGCTCCCATCTGGCATTTTATTATTCCTTGGCTGTCGTGTGGGACTATGCTGTGAAAAGAAAATTTGTTTTGGGCTTCATATCTAAGGATCTACTTTCAATGTGACTGTTTCGAACACTCTATGGATTTTTCTTGTTTCTTTTTTAGCACAGGGTTTTTTCTTTTCAGCACAAGTTCAATTTATATTTGCTGATCAACATTTATTTTGCTGTTCTTTGTTGTCTTTTGAACACAATTGTTTGAGTTTGCATTTATTGGTGCACATGTTGTATTCAACACAGGTGTTGCACATACATTTGTTTGCTTTTGCACATATTGGTACCCCCTTTTTTTGGTTGCGCATCTATTTTTATCATATAATGCAATGGATAGCCTAAACTGCGTGCCTCCAGTGCAGTTTCAAAGGGTATAATTCTGTGGAGTGCACCCAAGGATACATTTTGATTTGTGGACCCCCAATGCCTCATCCAATATGTTTATCTAAGTCTACTAAGCTATAAAGCAGTGACTTCTGTTGGTTTGTGTCAATACACGATATGTACTGCCCACTAATGTGTCAGTGATACCGAGTGCTGGTATCCTGTGAAACAGGCATGACCAGAAATGCGTGGACTGGCACAGAGAACACCAGGCACAAATATGATATAAAATAATGTGGTTTATTAAAGGATTATGCCAGTAAAACAACAATATAAAACACATACACCAAGACTACCAAAGCCCTAAAAACCTAAACCAGGGAAGACTAATGGGAGAAAGTGATCACAATGAAAAAAACTAAGCCAAATAATCAAGCTAATGATATATATAGATGGCAGGGTAAGACTAAAGGAGTGGTCAGTATCAGAGCCAAGGTCATACACGAAAGATCAGACAGAAGGAGCAGGGAACAAGCCAGGACAGAAAAATGGGGCACAGGATCAGGAACAAGCTGGCGTGTGAAGGATCAGAAACAGGAACAGGGTAGCAGGTCACGAGGCAAACAGAGCTGGGGCACACTGCAAAACATCAAGGCAAGATAGAATAGCAGAGGAGGGACTAAATATGCTCCCAGCAGTCAGCATCAGGTGATGACTATGTACCACCCTCTACCTAGTGTAGGTGCTAGAGTGAGAGTTTTTTGTAGAACAGGTAAATTTAGGCAGGCCTAGCTTTTTCTAGGTCTGTTTGTTTTGATCTGTGGGGCTGAGAGTGGCTTAGAGTAGGCTGGTGACTCACAGCTCATTTCGTCTTTCGGTTACCTCCCTTCTGCTTCTAGAGGCTTCTAGAAGGAAGGTGGGGAAGAGAGGTGGAGCTGTCTGGGGTGTTCTAAGGAGCCCTGACCAATCCCCAACCTGGAGCCCAGCTGGGAGGAGTGGTTCAGGTGGAAGAACTTGAGATGGAGTATTAGGCTGTCGGGACCTTTGAGGAACCCCCCTACTCTGGGGGGGTGACCTTGGGCTAAGGGGCTTGGAACCCAACACAACCTCAAACAAGGGGTGTCCTGAACAGGAGCAGGACTGGAGAGTGGGGAATACTGCCGGGCAAGTCTCCAGGAGTGATCCATTTGGTGTCAGTGAGTGACAGGCACAGTCTGCAGAGCTGGGAGAGGCATGCTGGAGCAGACTGGGAGTGTGCAGTCTGAGATGGATGTAGAGCCAGCGGGAGAGACTGTGATGTTACTGGCAGTAAAGTCGGGCTGCTGCAGGGTTTGCAAAGGGCTGACTGGGATCAGTAGTCCACCAAAGAGGGCAGCTAGCATTCAGATGTTTATTGCTACACTATAGGGGCCCACGGTCCCTGCCTGTAATAAGGTACTTTTGCTAAGACCTGGCTGAAATCAGAGTTAGGTCTAACCATGTGCTAGCCGTGCCTGAAGAATTGTGCTGGAGGGAGAAGGAGAGATAGTCTGCAGCAAGTATTGTGCAGGAGGAGAGTATCTAAATTGTCCCAAACCATGCAAGAATCTTTTTGCTGGGCATCCCATGAATTCCTTAACCCCAAGTTCTAATCCCTCAATAAAATACAAAAACAAAGTGGACTTGTTCATTGTCTTGGAGTGTCTGGAAGTGAATGCCGGGCTGGGCAGGTTGACAGGTGGGCCACAATCACTCAGCAGCCCCTACGGGTGTACTGCTACAACTAATTGCTAGGAACTGATGGCTGCTGAGAGACACCTGCTGGTGGACACTGGAACTTCAACCTATAGGTCTGGGAGCCACAGTGCCACCAGCAGGTGAACCCATTTCTGACATAAAGGCTTTTGAATAAAGGTTTAAAACGGGCAATCAGAGCCGGAAAATACACATCCTGCCTTGAGTCTATCCTCATGCTTAAGTAGGACAAATGTTTTGAATGCATGTGATATTAGAGCATGGTGTGGCAGCATTTGTGGTATACAATTGGGTACACAACAAGAGGGGGATCAAGAAGCTGGCTTCTAGTTCTTCTAATGCCGCGTACACACGTGCGGACTTTTGCCGGCGGACCTAGTCCAGCGGACAATCCCGCCGGACTTTCCAGCTGGGTCCGCTGGACTTTCCAAGCGTGTGGACTTGCCCACACACGTGCGGACTTGCCCACACACGCACGGACGGATAATCCGCCGGCCAAAGTCCGCGGGACTTTTGAAAATGAACGGACTTGCCGCTCATCGGCAAGTCCGTTCATTTAGCACGTGACTTCAGATTACGTAGCTAGCGTAGGCAGTAAATGCCGCCGCGCTGGCTCCGTAAGCTGGCATGGATTTAAAGGGACTCCCCACGCCGAAAAAAACGGCGTGGGGGTTCCCCCCAAATCCACGTCAGACCCTCATCCGAGCACGCAGCCTGGCAGGCCAGGAAAGGGGTGGGGACGAACGAGCGCCCCCCCCTCCTGAGCCGTACCAGGCCGCGTGCCCTCAACATGGGGGGTGCCCTGGGGAAAGGGGGCCGTGCGGCCCCCCCCACCCCAAAGCACCTTGTCCCCATGTTGATGAGGACAAGGGCCTCTTCCCGACAACCCTGGCCGTTGGTTGTCGGGGTCTGCGGGCGGGGGCTTATCGGCATCTGGGAGCACCCTTTAATAAGGGGGCCCCCAGATCCCGGCCCCCCACCCTATGTGAATGAGTATGGGGTACGATGTACCCCTACCCATTCACCTAAGGTGTAAAATGTAAAGTAAAAAAAAACACACACACTTTTGAAAAAATAGTTTATTGCACTGCTCCGGGGGTCTTATTCCGTCTTGGGGGTCTTCTCGCCGGACTCCCCCGCCATTTACCAAGCTCTTTTACCGAGCGGGGGAAGTCCGGCTACCTTCTTCGTCGTCGCCGCCGTCGTCTGGGGGTCTCGATCCGCCTTCGGGGGTCTTCGGGGGTCTTCCGGGGGTCTCTTCTGTTCTTGCGGCGGTCGTCGTCTTCCGCGCCGCCGGCGCCTTCTCCTTCTTCTTGTCCTTCTTCTTCTTCTTCTTCTTCCGATGTTGACCCGACGCTCTCTCTGCCCGGAATGCCTGTGCCGCGCTGCGCTGGGACTTATATAGGGGCATGGGGACAGGGTCACATGTTCATGTCACATGGTGACCCGCCCCCTTGCGATGTCACAGTCCCAGCATCCTCCGGGACTGTGACAACACAAGGGGGCGGGGTCACCATGTGACATGAACATGTGACCCTGTCTCCATGCCCCTATATAAGTCCCAGCGCAGAGCGGCACAGGCATTCCGGGCAGAGAGAGCGTCGGGTCAACATCGGAAGAAGAAGAAGAAGAACAAGAAGAAAGACAAGAAGAAGGACAAGGCGCCGGCGGCGCGGAAGACGACGACCGCCGCAAGAACAGAAGAGACCCCGGAAGACCCCCGAAGGCGGATCGAGAACCCCAGACGGCGGCGGCGAAGACGAAGAAGGTAGCCGGACTTCCCCCGCTCGGTAAAAGAGCTTGGTAAATGGCGGGGGAGTCCGGCGAGAAGACCCCCCAAGACGGAAGAAGACCCCCGGAGCAGTGCAATAAACAATTTTTTCAAAAGTGTGTGTGTTTTTTTTACTTTACATTTTACACCTTAGGTGAATGGGTAGGGGTACATCGTACCCCATACTCATTCACATAGGGTGGGGGGCCGGGATCTGAGGGCCCCCTTATAAAAGGGGTCTCTCAGATTCCGATAAGCCCACGCCCGCAGACCCCGACAACCAACGGCCAGGGTTGTCGGGAAGAGGCCCTTGTCCTCATCAACATGGGGACAAGGTGCTTTGGGGTGGGGGGGCCGCACGGCCCCCCTTTCCCCAGGGCACCCCCCATGTTGAGGGCACGCGGCCTGGTACGGCTCAGGAGGGGGGGGGGCGCTCGTTCGTCCCCACCCCTTTCCTGGCCTGCCAGGCTGCGTGCTCGGATAAGGGTCTGACATGGATTTGGGGGGACCCCCACGCCGTTTTTCGGCGTGGGGATTCCCTTTAAATCCATGACAGGTGACGGAGCTAGCGCGCCAGCATTTACTGCCTACGCTAGCTACGTACCTGAAGTTACGTTCGAAATGAACGGACTGCTCCGTGTGTGGGCAAGTCCGTTCATTTTCAAAAGTCCCGCGGACTTGCCTACTAACGGCGGGATTGTCCGCCGGACTGCCAAGTCCAGCGGATAATTTTAAAACCAAACTTAAAACTTTGGCGCCAAAAAGTCCGCCGGACTTTGGCGCCAAAAAGTCCGCCGGCGCCCACACACGAGGGGATTATCCGTTGGACTTCGGTCCAGCGGATAATCCCGCGGGATAGTCCCTTCGTGTGTACGCGGCATAAACTGTCACTTGGCATAATTTTGGTGAAATTAAATGGAATAAATGATTGGTAGAATTGCATCGCACTAATTATATTACTCTAATTATATTACTAATTATATTACTCTGGAAGCCCAGAGGTGAGCTGTCGCTCGTGTCAGATCTAGTGGGCGACACATTAATTTAAAGTGGAAAAAGAAAACACAATTTGAGTAAATATGCATGTATTGAAGATTTACTTTGGGACTTTATAGATGTTACCTAATACTCACAGCACACCAATCAATTGGACAATTCATTATCTCTTGTATTTTTTATGCTTTTACATATTGCTGTGTTCACACTAAGTTGTTGGATAGATGCATGGAGTTTATTGGCACTACAACACTAAAAGCACTATTTATGTTTACAGTGGTGTGAAAAAGTGTTTACCCCCTTCCTCATTTCCTGTTCCTTTGCATGTTTGTCACACTTAAGTGTTTCGGAACATCAAACCAATTTAAACAATAGTCAAGGACAACACAAGTAAACACAAAATGCAATTTGTAAATGAAGGTGTTTATTATTAAAGGTGAAAAAAAATCCAAACCATCATGGCCCTGTGTGAAAAAGTGATTGCCCCCCTTGTTAAAACATACTATAACTGTGGTTGTCCACACCTGAGTTCAATTTCTCTAGCCACACCCAGGCCTAATTATTGCCACACCTGTTCACAATCAAGGCATCACTTAAATAGGAGCTGCTTGACACAGTAAGGTCCACCAGAAGATCCTTAAAAGCTACACATCATGCCGAGACCCAAAGAAATTCAGGAACAATTGAGAAAGAAAGTAATTGAGATCTATCAGTCTGGAAAGGGTTATAAAGCCATTTCCAAAGCTTTGGGAATCCAGCGAACCACAGTGAGAGCCATTATCCACAAATGGCGAAGACATGGAACAGTGGTGAACCTTCCCAGGAGTGGCCGGCCGCCCAAAATTACCCCAAGAGCGCAGCGACGACTCATCCAAGAGGTCACAAAAGACCCCACAACAACGTCCAAGGAACTGCAGGCCTCACTTGCCTCAGTTAAGGTCAGCGTTCATGCCTCCACCATCAGGAAAAGACTGGGCAAAAATGGCCTGCATGGCAGAGTTCCAAGGAGAAAACCACTGCTGAGCAAAAAGAACATCAAAGCTCGTCTCAATTTCTCCACAACACATCTTGATGATCCCCAAGACTTTTGGGACAACATTCTGTGGACCGATGAGACAAAAGTGGAACTCTTTGGAAGGTGTGTGTCCAAGTATATCTGGCGTAGAAGGAACACTGCATTTCAGAAAAAGAACATTATACCAACAGTAAAATATGGTGGTGGTAGTGTGATGGTCTGGGGCTGTTTTGCTGCTTCAGGACCTGGAAGACTTGCCGTGATAAAAGGAACTATGAATTCTGCTGTCTACCAAGAGATCCTGAAGGAGAATGTCCGACCATCTGTTCGTGTACTCAAGCTGAAACGAACTTGGGTTCTGCAGCAGGACAATGATCCTAAACACACCAGCAAGTCCACCACCGAATGGCTGAAGAAAAACAAAACGAAGACTTTGGAGTGGCCTAGCCAAAGTCCTGACCTGAATCCTATTGAGATGTTGTGGTATGACCTTAAAAAGGCCGTTCATGCTCGAAAACCCTCTAATGTAACTGAATTAGGACAATTCTGCAAAAGATGAGTGGGCCAAAATTCCTCCAGGACGCTGTAAAAGCCTCATTGCACGTTATCGCAAACGCTTGGTTGCAGTTGTTGCTGCTAAGGGTGGCCCAACCAGTTATTAGGTTTAGGGGGCAATCACTTTTTCACACAGGGCCATGATGGTTTGGATTTTTTTTCACCTTTAATAATAAACACCTTCATTTACAAATTGCATTTTGTGTTTACTTGTGTTGTCCTTGACTATTGTTTAAATTGGTTTGATGTTCCGAAACACTTAAGTGTGACAAACATGCAAAGGAACAGGAAATGAGGAAGGGGGCAAACACTTTTTCACACCACTGTAGATGCACTTTAACATCTGTATATATATATGAATTTATATCTATGGATTTTGAGGTACCTTATATGTGTATTCATATGAATTTATAATACCAAGCACGGAGAGCACTTTATATATGGGATGCACTTTTTATCTATATGAATTCTTTGATTTGTGACAGATACACACATTCTAAAATAAGTGTCTACCGGCGCAAATTAAAATAATATTATAATCAAACCATCCAAATTTGTGAAGATGTGTGAATTTGTGTGGTGTGCTGCAGTCAAATAAGGTTCTACTAAAATTAAAACCTGTAAAAAAGTATGAGAAAAAATATATAAAAAATATATATGTGTTGACTGCGCTACCCCTTGAATTATGTGTTTTTAAAGTGCATCAAGCAAAATATACCACAATAAATAAGTTTGTATACATTAGTGATATGCTATCACTTTTATGCTGCAGATTGCTTTCTCAGCACCAGCAGAAATACTACGGACATTTATTGTTGTTTTTTTTGGTTTCGTTTGGTTTGTTTTGCCTAAATTAATTTAGTTTTTTTGGCACGCAATAATTAATATTGGAAGTCACGGGTGAACAGCAGAAGAAAATATTGATTTTTATTAATTATTATTATTATCACTAATGTATACAAACTTTTAGACACACACCTTACTAGTTTTTGTTTAGACAAATTAACAACCATTTAAACACATTTCCAAAACTTTTTATTCTACCTCACAGAATTTCCCTGCTATCGGTTGGAGAAATACATCCAAGTATTCTCCTAATCTGGAATTTACTGACCCAATTCCGCTAATTATAGGTCTGCCTGGCGGTTTTGTTTTGCTCTTATGAATTTTTGGTACCTGAATTTTTGGTACCTGATATATTACCGGGATTTTTGGTGCTTCTGGAAATAAATATCTTCCCTCTTTTTTGTTGATTATTTTATCTGCAATACCTATATTTAGAAATGTTTTCAATCTAGATCTGAATTCCTTATTCGGGTTTTTTCTTAATAGTTGGTATGTGGTGTCATCCCTAACTAATCTTTGTAGTTCCAATCCGTAATCTTTCTTTGTCAATATAACCAGACCTCCCCCCTTGTCCGCGGGTCTAATAACTATGCTTTTGCGTTTTTCTAGTTTTCTAATACCCTGCCATACTCTATCAGGTTTTTTTTGTGTGTCAACTTTGATATTTTTTATTTCTTTCTCCACCATTTTTTTAAATACTTCAATGTATTGGTTAGTACTAGATTTGGGGTTGAAGGTGGATTTGTTCTTGAGTGAGCTATGTGTATATATTGTGCTCTTCTGTTTTCTCCTTTTTCCAAAAAATGTTTTTTTAAATTAAGTTTCCTGACAAATTTATGTAGATCTATAAATGCTTCAAACTGATTAAACGTTCTACTCGGAGCATATTTAATTCCTTTGTCTAATGCTAATAGCTCCTCCTGTGAGAAAACTACGTCTGTTAAATTAAAAATTCCCTCTCCTAATTTTCGCGTTTTCTTTTTGCCCCCTCTGCACCCTCTCCTTCCTGTGGGTTTCTGTTCCATCCACCCTCCTGTATGTTCCTGTTCCAACCACTCCTGCTGGTCTGAAAAACTGGCATAGGTGGTTTGTAAGGTTCCCTCCAGTCCCTCCATCCCCCCTGCCATTGTGGGGGACCATAGTTTAAATTATAGTTGTAATATCCCCTCCCTCTACCTCTGAACCCCCCCCTCCAGGGTCTAGAGTACTGTCCCATGGGTACTTGGTAGGGTGGTGGGTTGGCTTTATTTCCCCCCGATCTGATTTATTGGGGGCTGTTCTTATTTGGGTGCTAGTGCCCGGGGTTGGTTCTGATTTTTTATTCCTGTTTGGGTCTTGGGTACTAGTTGTATTGTTACTGACCCCTCCAGCTTCTATTCCCATCGTTTCTATTTCCTCATTCAGTGATGTGTTATTAGAGTTTATAACCACCTCTTCCTCTTGCCATTTGTATACTCTCCCTCCTATATAATCTTTTTTGTCTCGTTGGTATTTTTTTACTTTTTTGTTTTTTACCTCATTATCTAACTTTGTTAAAAATTCCTGTAATTTACTTGCCCTGGTTTTATAATCATTAGTTTCTATATGGGGCAGCATATTTTCCTTTATATTGTTAATATTACTCTCAATTTTTGACAGTTTTGTTCTTCTTCTGTCAATAATTGTATCAAGTAATTTACTTTCACAGGTGTTAAAAAAGTTGAACCAGGTTTTTGATAGGTTCTCATCTGCTAGCCCATCGTTGGGGCCTAGGTCCCATCTTAGGCTTCTCTGTGTTATTTTGGCTTCTCTGTACCTTTCTAGCGTGTTGATATCCCACCATACCCTTACTTGCTTGTCCATGGCATTTTTGAGGTTTTTAAACCCCTGTTCTAGGTTTACTGCTGTGGTATTATCATAGTTTTAAAACAATTCTTCCAAGTCTAGTCTTCGATTGGCCAGAAACGAAAACACTTCCATTATATGCTGCCAGTGGCGTCTTTTACTAAAATAGTAAAAATGTGTATAAATTCTAAAATAAGTGTCTACCGGCGCAAATTAAAATAATATTATAATCAAACCATCCAAATTTGTGAAGATGTGTGAATTTGTGTGGTGTGCTGCAGTCAAATAAGGTTCTACTAAAATTAAAACCTGTAAAAAAGTATGAGAAAAAATATATAAAAAATATATATGTGTTGACTGCGCTACCCCTTGTATTATGTGTTTTTAATTTAAATATTTTTTATTGAAAAGAAAAATTGGTAACAAACAATACAAAAAACCAACTTGTAGTGCATACATTTTTCAGGATTGTACAGACACTCATAATATGCCACTGTTAACATTGTTAGACTGCTAGTACTTGGTATCTGTAACATGTAGTCTGGGTATTTCTTTATCTTTTAATAGTATGGTTACTTTGCTCTTACCTTTTATACCTTAGAAGCATTTCGAACTAGATAACATCAATATATAGATACGAAGTATTGTTAAACTGCCTTGTAACTACAGGTAGCTATATACTTTCCAACATTCAAATAATAACGGGGGGGGGGGGGGGGGAAGAGATGGGAAAGAGAGGGAAGGGAAGAAGAAGGAGGGGGGGGTTACAGGAAATACAGTGCTCCAATATTCCTAATGAAGTATAATCCTATGTTAATTGTACAAACTTCATTTATTCACTTTGTACAGTGAGTTCCATGATGACCAGTTAGATACGTATCTGGGACCTAAGCCGTCTCTATAGGCTAGAATCTTTTCGTATTCTGAAATGATGTTTACTTTGGTTATTACTTCAAATTTCGACGGAATTTCATTTGATTTCCAGTTGGTGACTATCAAGGACCTAGCGGCAAATATGATTTGCATTGCTATTGCTCTTTCAGAGATTGGATAATCTGTAATATCTATGCTTAGTATGGCTTTCTCGGGTGTGGGGTGACTAATGATCCCCGTAATTTGTGCAATGAGTTTAAAGATTTCATTCCAGAAGCTACGGAGGTGGGGACATGACCACAACGTGTGGATCAGTGTACCCACCTGGCCGCACCCCCTCCAACAGAGATTGGTGTTGTTTCCTGGAAATTTAGCCATTATGTAGGGTGTTAGGTACCATCTTGCTGTAAATTTTGCCGCTAGTTCCTCATAGTTTGAGCATCTCGAGAATTTAATGTTGTTACGAGCGGCTGCTAGCCATTGTTGCTCTGTGAAGGTTTTCCCCAAATCGGTTTCCCACTTGCTATAGTGGGTGTACTTGTGAAAGGAGGATTTGTTATATAAGAAGTTATAAATAAGGGATATGCCCTTGGCTCTGGTGTCTACTGAAGTAAGGTAGCTCCAAATCTGTTTCGGGACTGAGGTGTGTGTACTACTAGTTTGTCGGAACCAAGAGGATATCTGGAGATAAGTTAGGAATTCCGAGGAAGGGATATTAAATCTTGCCTGGATATCTGCGAAAGCTAGTAGATTGCCCTTCTGTGTAATATCCTGCACTACTTTCGCCCCCCCCTTTTACCCATGTTGCAGTGTTTAGGTTTGGGATTAGCCAGCCTAGGGATTCCATTAGTATAGGGATCTCTACATTGGCTGATTCTGACTTGTGAGCTGACTTAAGGTATTTCCAGGCTTCTAAAGCGGCCTGGATAGTGGGATGGTGTGTATGTAATCCAGTGTTACAATGGTTACTTGCTATAAGTAGGGACTGTAAGGTTCTAGGGAAGATCCATGCGTGTTCTAGTTGATGCCAGGGTTTGGATGCAGATTGGGTACTCCAGTCTTTAAGTTGATCTACTATTGCTGCTACATAGTAGTCTTTCAGGGAGGGGACTCCCAATCCCCCTGCTTTCTTATGTTTATGCATCATTTGGAGTGGGAACCTAGATCTTCTACCTGCCCAGATGAATTTTATCATCTGTCTTTGTAGTGTTTTGAGAAAGGAGTCAGGGATGGATATTGGCAGGGTTCTAAATAGGTACGTTATTTTTGGCAGAAGTAACATTTTGTAGGCCGCTAAACGACCATGCCATGACATGAAGTGATTTTGAATCCTAGTTATATCTTTCTGTAGTTTCTGTTCTAATGGAGAATAGTTGGCTTTGAATAGGTTGGAGATTGCTGGGGTTAGTTGTATCCCTAGGTAAGGAATGGAGCTAGAGGCCCACGGATATGGGAGGGCTTTTTGTATGCTAAATTTTAACTTTTTGTCTATCGCTATGCCTAAAATATTAGATTTGTTTTCGTTCACTTTGTAATACGCAATTTTACTGAATGCGACTAACGTATTGTGTGCTGCTGTGAGTGAGGAGTAAGGGTCGGACAGTGTCAAAATGACATCGTCCGCGAATAGTGAAATTTTATGCTGTGTTTTATGCGAGAGGATTCCTTGGATTCCTGGATGCTGTCTAATCTTTTCCGCTAGTGGTTCCATCATCATGGCAAAAATGATGGGCGAAAGGGGGCAACCTTGGCGTGTGCCATTCGTTATGTTAAAGTTTTTTGAGAACATCCCCTCTGTATACACAAAGGCAGATGGAGACGAGTAGAGAGCTAATATGGCTTGTTGGATCCTACCCACAATTCCAAATTTCTGTAATACTTGGGATAGGTATCCCCAGTGGACCCTATCGAAGGCCTTCTCTGCGTCCAGGGCAAGAAGCAGAGAAGGCCCCCCACTTCTTTCGGCAAGGTGTATCAGGTTTATTAGTCTCCTAGTGGCGTCATTGGCCTGCCTCCCCTTCACGAAGCCCACCTGATCTTGGTGGATTAACCTCGGCAAGATGGAGGCAAGCCTGTTGGCCACCAATTTTGCATATACCTTCACATCAACATTTAATAGTGATATTGGTCTGAAATTTTGCGGGGTTGAGGGGTCCTTACCAGGTTTAGGTATGGTAATTATAGTGGCTGTTAGCATTTCTTTCGGGAATGAGGCACTAGACACAGCGGCATCAAAGATCTCTTTCATGTAGGGAGATAGTTCACTGCAGAATAACCGGTAATATTCGGACGAGTAACCGTCCGGGCCTGGAGATTTGTTGTGGGGCATACTTTTAATAATTTTACTGATTTCGGTAATGGACGTGGGAGCGTTTAAAACGTCCAATTCTGTATTAGGTACTTTTGGGAGATTGATGGACTCTAGAAAGTCCGAAATTAGTTGGTCAGATGGTTGGTGTGTGTCAGGGTCGTTTTTGAGGTTATACAAAGCCTCGTAGTAATCGCTGAAGGCATCAGCAATTTCTTTGGGGTTGTACACTGTTTGTTTTGTTTTGGGGTTATGCATGCTATGAATTTTTTGTTGTTTCTGTTTTTCCTGCAGCTGGTTTGCCAGCAATTTCCCCGCCTTGTTGTTGTAACGGTAGCTGTTTGCCTTCAGAGCACGAAAGCGGTTCTCTTGCCGGGAAACCAGGTGTGTGCGCAGTTCCTGTCTAGCTTGAAACAGTAATTCCCTCACCTTTTGCGTAGTGTTTTGTTTGTTCAAAGCTTCTAATCGTTCTATTCTACTTAAGAGATCGTTGAGCCGCTGCCTCCTCTGCTTCTTGGTTATAGCACTTAATTGAATAAGTAAGCCCCTCATGAAACTTTTATGCGTATTCCAGAGCGTGAAGGGATCAGCTACCGAAGGTGAGTTTAGAACAAAAAATTCCTTCATGGCTGTTTTAAGTCTATTTAGGTTTTCAGGTTGTGACATTAATGATACATCATTTCGCCACCTGTTAGCTCTAGTTTCAGCAGGGCGATCCCCCACGCTCATGGAAACGGGTGCGTGATCAGACCACGTAATTACATGTATGTCAGAGCGAGAGATTTTCTGAAGTAAGAATTTGTCTACCAGCATTAAGTCTATACGTGAGTACGAGTGGTGAACATTAGAAAAAAAAAGTAAAGTCCTTTTCCGATGCATGTTGGCACCTCCAAACATCCTGGAGACCCGATGACAGGATAAATTGCGCTAGGGTAGGTCTGCGAGATTTTTGCTGGGATTTAAAGGATACGTCAAGATCCTTATTTGGGATTAAGTTGAAGTCCCCACATATGAGTAGATATCCTTGTTTGACAGCAGTGATCTTTTTCCATATCTTCCGTAGAAAGCGGTTCTGTTTGACATTTGGCAGGTATACATTAACTAATGTGTACTTGGTTTTTGCTATTTCACATACAAGTATAAGGAACCTTCCAGATGGGTCTGCATATGATTCTGTTAGTGAGAATTTCGCTGAGTCTTTAATCGCAATGGCTACTCCTGCCTTTTTCTTCGGACCGTTAGCAAAAAAGCTGTGGGGGTAATTGCGATTAGAGAATACGGGGTGGTTCCCCGTCATAAAGTGTGTCTCCTGGAAACAAATTATGTCACTCCGAAGCCGTCCGGCTTCTTTCCATGCCATTTGCCTTTTGTGAGGGCTGTTTAGGCCCTTGACGTTCAATGAGGCTATTTTAAAAGCCATGCTGTGTTGTGTTTTGCACGTACCTCAGGATGTGGTATAACAATGAGTATAGGGAGAGGAAGTCCAGAGTGGTGAGGATTCCTGTTCTTAGGTGAATCTGTACTTCTTTACGTTGCTATAGGGATTTTCTTTCTCGACCTGGATGTTGCGCGGGTAGTTGTAGTGCTGATCCTGTAACAATAGAGGGTGAGGGGGAGGGTGGGGGAGGAATGGGTATGAGGGAAAGAGAAGGGAAATAAAAAAAAAACAACCGGGTAAACTGGAGTAAAAATTAATTGGCGATTCCAGTGGAATCCGTGCTGGTGAAACACCGCTTAATATTTGGGGGAAGAGCGGTCAGTCAGGTACCAAAACTGGTGTGGTTCAAGCAAGATTCGTCTTTCCGGACTTTCAGGCGGAAGAGTAGTGCTGCAGTTTCGTTATGTCAGCCTGTTTCATTTTCAGAGCTTGTGCGGGTGGAGGGCAGGGAATGTGGTGGGTCTCTTTCGTCACCTTGGGGTTCCAGAATCTGCCATTCTTTCATGAGGCGGATGCCTTCCTTTACGGTAGACACAATATGTGGCCTGTCCTCATATGTTATGAGTAATTTAGCCGGGTACAACCATTTGTATGGAATATGGTGGTTGTATAATGGTTTGGTAATCGTCGCAAGTTGTCTGCGCCTTTGCATAGTGTATGCAGATAAGTCTGCAAAGAATGAGAGGTCCACCAGTTCGTCCGGTAGCTCTTCCTTCTTCCTTGTTACCGCCATAAATCTGTCCTTTATGTGGTAGAAGTGTATTCTGACTATTGTGTCTCTTGGCAGGTGGGATGGGATGTTTTTTGGCCTTGGCAGTCTGTGAATGCGGTCAATTAACAATTCCTCTAGGGGAGCTTCTGTAAGCGTTAATTTCATGAGATTTGTAAAGTACCCCTTTAACTCTGGGGGTTTAACTGTTTCGGGTATTCCACGGATTTTGACGTTGTTACGTCTCGATCTGTCCTCTAAATCTGCTAATTTCTCTTTAATAGAGGTAATCTCGTCTTCTCTGTCGTTATGAGCGTCCACCAGGTCATTGAATGTGGCGGTAAAGTCCTCCATTTTTGTTTCAATGTGGGATACTCTGCTTGAGACCGCTGTGACCTCCTTTTTAAACTGCTGTGTTATGGCTAACATGTCAGCATGCAGGGTTGTGCGTAGGGACACTAACATGTCCTTGAGAGTGGTATCCATAACTGGTTGATTCAGTGTTGGGAACTCGGTTATGGAGTCTTGCAACTCTCTAGTGTCGTCTAGTGAGGAGTCAAGGGCGCTTACCTCCAGCTTCTCTGTGTCCTCCTGTTGTGTCCTTTGCCTGCTTTTCGCTGGACTGGATGAGGCCGACGGTGGAGGTGAGTATGGATGCCGCTGTCCCTCTGTATTTTTGTTGTTGTGGCGTGCTTGGTTCGCCGCGCGGTGAGTCTGATTGTGAGGGCCGCGTGTGGCGTCGCTCCGGTGGCCGGCGCCATCTTGGGCCTTCTGTCGGCTCGGCTGAGCAAAGAAGTCAGTCATCTTACCCGGCCGGGTAAGTTCTTTTCTCTTACGAGATGTCATCTAGGGATGTTCCCGCACCCTATGTGGGCAATTATAGCCTGAAACGAGGGCTGTAGTCGTTGCAATTCCGCCTTCTAAGTCCGGTGGTTGACGGAGCTGAGCTAGTAGGCGACCATCCGCTCTGCTGGCTAGCCACGCCCCCCGTATTATGTGTTTTTAAAGTGCATCAAGCAAAATATACCACAATCAATTTAAAAGTTTGTATACATTAGTGATAATAATAATTAATAAAAATCAATATTTTCTTCTGCTGTTCACCCGTGACTTCCAATATTAATTATTGCGTGCCAAAAAAACTAAATTAATTTAGGCAAAACAAACCAAACGAAACCAAAAAAAACAACAATAAATGTCCGTAGTATTTCTGCTGGTGCTGAGAAAGCAATCTTCAGCATAAAAGTGTTTCAATCCTCCTAATTCTTGTGTCCGTGCTTCCTTTATCCACCACTATAGTGACAACACCACCATAAGAATTGGCCACTCACCAGATGTTAATATAATGAATGCCTTTGGTTCATTAGTAGGGATAACCACTCCACTCCTCTCAGGTCTATGCTGTTTCCAATATACAGATTTACCAATGTCCAACCTCATAAAAAATGAACAACGATCATTTTGCAGTATGTCTGTGCTTTTATTTATAAAAAGGTAAAAACAAATGGGTTCACTCACATTTTTAAGTGCCTATCAGTTGGCACCAAACTTATCCAGCCGCTCGAATGGGTACAGATGGCTGAGGGTATTGCCTGTCTCTCCTATGTCAGCGTGCGTCCCAAGCCTCCTTTTGTTTAACCAGAAGTGACGTAGTCCGTGTTTTAGCAGCCTCTATGCATTTCGCAAACACTCTTGCGTCCTCAGGAAGCTGCTAAATGTTGGTGTGTCACTCTATTTATACCCTAATGCTTGTAATCCTATCTAATTGGTACCGGATCGCTCATTCCGCAATACCGTAAGTGAGCGGTTCGCCATTTTGACTGCTGGTGTCCTCCGCCCATTCATTCCGTGCGACCGGAAGTGAGCGGTTCGCCATTTTAAATGCTGGTGTCCTCCGCCCATTCATTCCGTGCGACCGGAAGTGGGCAATCCGCCATTTTAACTACTGTCAACTTCCGCCCATTTCCGGAAGTTGTTGGGCCGCCATTTTAACTATTGGAATAGTCAACCTCTGTCCCATATTGAGCTATGTGTTTTATCCCCTTGTTGGATTGCATTTAAATTCCCCATTCCGTTTGTTAGGGTGGCCCCATTCAAGCGCCTGCAGAAATTTTTACAGTATTGGAAACTGTATTAGACATCTGTATGCTATTAAATATAAAAATTATGTTTAAAAAAAAAAAAAAATATATATATATATATATATATATATATTTGCAATCTTTTCCCTTTGCTGCATGTCACATTTAGAGCTTTTGAATACTTGCATTAGTCTACATTATACATTTATCCTTTTAAGGTTGCTGAAATTATTTTATTAAAAAATGTTAATGATTGATGAAGAATTTATATAAACAATTAAATAAACATAAATAAAAAAAAAAAAAATCCCGGTAATATATCAGGTACCAAACATTCATAAGAGCAAAACAAAACCGCCAGGCAGACCTATAATTAGCGGAATTGGGTCAGTAAATTCCAGATTAGGAGAATACTTGGATGTATTTCTCCAACCGATAGCAGGGAAGGGTAAGGCCTACATCAAGGATAGTAAGGACGTAATAAATTTTCTGAAACAAATTGAAGTGGATGACTCCACGTTATTGGTCACAATGGACGTGGAGTCGTTGTACACTAACATTAAGCAAGCAGATGCACTATCAGCAGTGGCATGGGCAATGAAAAATCAATCAAACTTAAAATTAAAACAGAGGAAGTTCATACTGGAGGGACTCAGGATGGCCATGGGAAATAATTTCTTTTGGTATGACCATAGATTTTACAAACAAGTAAAAGGAGTAGGAATGGGGAACAAGTATGCCCCGAGTGTGGCGAACATCTTCCTTAATAAGTGGGAGGAGGAAGAAATTTTCGGAGAATGTTGGCCACACATGGTAGCATATAAAAGATTCATAGATGACATCCTAATAGTCTGGAGAGGCAATCGGCAAGAATTAGAGGAATTTGTGAACCATATAGGTGTAAACCAATATGGGATCAGTTTCACTGTAGAAGTACAACAGACTGCCATAAATTTCCTAGACCTTGAAATATTTAAAAATGGGAACAAGCTGAACACCCGAACGTTTTTTAAAGATACCGATCGAAACGGATATATACCTATAAAGAGCTGCCACCACCCTCAGTGGAAAAAGGCAATACCCAAGGGTCAATTTATTTATTAGAATAATGAGGAACTGTGACCTAGAGGAAGACTTTTTGAAACAAACTGACATTCTTATCGAAAGATTTGTGGATAAAGGTTACAGCAGGAAAGAGTTGTTAAAAACCCGGGAAAAAATAGGAAGTCTGGATAGGAATAATATACTGTCGACCAGAAATAAGGAACAAAATCAAAAAGATACAGTACCATTCATAACTGGGTTTAATAAACAATATAAGGTGCTTGAAGGGATTATAAAGAAAAACTGGCCGATAATTTGCAACGATCCACACCAAATTAAAATATTACCTCCAAAACCCACATTCATTTACAATTAGGGATTAGGGACCAAATTGTAAAGAACGTACCAGACCCCCCAAAACGCATGACCATTTTCTTTGACCATAAGGGGTTTTATAAATGCGGTAAATGTAAGCCCTGTAGGCTCACTAACAGAGAGCACAAGAAGACAACAGAATTCCAATCCAACTCAACTCAACAAAAATTTAAAGTTGATAAACCAATCACCTGTTGTAGCACACATGTCACCTACGTATTGGAGTGCAATTGCGGGCTCCAATACGTAGGTAGAACAACTAGGGCCCTGAAAGTAAGAATAGGGGAACATGTCAGAAATATAAGAAAAGGGTATAAATACCATAGTGTATCGAAACATTTCAGGCATATGCACAACAGGGACCCCCGGTTTTTGAAATTCTATGCAATAGACAAAATAGAGCCAAATTGGAGAAATTTGAACATGAGGAGGGAAGTGTCAAAAAATGAAACATACTGGATATTCAAATTAAGCACGATGAAACCATTGGGGATGAACATTGAACTAGATGTGAACTGTTTTATAGAAAATTATTAATTTATTAAGCAATTTTTATTTTATTTATTTCATTTTACTTTATTTTTATTTTTATTTTTTTTATTTTTATTTTTTATTTTTTTTTATTTTATTTTTATCATTCATTATTTTTGATTTTGATTTTATTCTATTTTTATTTTTATTTTATTTTTTTTTTTATTTTTATTTTTATTTATTTTTATTTTTATTTAATTTTTATTTTTATTTTTATTTTTATTATTTATTTGTATTGTTATTTTTATTTTTTTTTTATTTTTATTTTTATTTTTATTTTTATTATATATTTATTTATTTTTATTATTATTTATGTTTATTTAATTGTTTATATAAATTCTTCATCAATCATTAACATTTTTTAATAAAATAATTTCAGCAACCTTAAAAGGATAAATGTATAATGTAGACTAATGCAAGTATTCAAAAGCTCTAAATGTGACATGCAGCAAAGGGAAAAGATCGCAAATATATATATATATATATATATATATATATATATATATATATATTTTTTTTTTTTTAAACATAATTTTTATAATTTTTATATTTAATAGCATACAGATGTCTAATACAGTTTCCAATACTGTAAAAACTTCTGCAGGCGCTTGAATGGGGCCACCCTAACAAACGGAATGGGGAATTTAAATGCAATCCAACAAGGGGATAAAACACATAGCTCAATATGGGACAGAGGTTGACTATTCCAATAGTTAAAATGGCAGCCCAACAACTTCCGGAAATGGGCGGAAGTTGACAGTAGTTAAAATGGCGGATCGCCCACTTCTGGTCGCACAGAATGAATGGGCGGAGGACACCAGCAGTCAAAATGGCGAACCGCTCACTTCCGGTATTGCGGAATGAGCGATCCGGAACCAATTAGATAGGATTACAAGCATTAGGGTATAAATAGAGTGACACACCAACATTTAGCAGCTTCCTGAGGACGCAAGAGTGTTTGCGAAATGCATAGAGGCTGCTAAAACACGGACTACGTCACTTCCGGTTAAACAAAAGGAGGCTTGGGACGCACGCTGACATAGGAGAGACAGGCAATACCCTCAGCCATCTGTACCCATTCGAGCGGCTGGATAAGTTTGGTGCCAACTGATAGGCACTTAAAAATGTGAGTGAACCCATTTGTTTTTACCTTTTTATAAATAAAAGCACAGACATACTGCGCAATGATCGTTGTTCATTTTTTATGAGGTTGGACATTGGTAAATCTGTATATTGGAAACAGCATAGACCTGAGAGGAGTGAAGTGGTTATCCCTACTAATGGGAACCAAAGGCATTCATTATATTAACATCTGGAGAGTGGCCAATTCTTATGGTGGTGGTGGTGTCATCACTATAGTGGTGGATAAAGGAAGCACGGACACAAGAATTAGGAGGATTGAAACACTTTTATGCTGAAGATTGCTTTCTCAGCACCAGCAGAAATACTACGGACATTTATTGTTGTTTTTTTTTGTTTCGTTTGGTTTGTTTTGCTTAAATTAATTTAGTTTTTTTGGCACGCAATAATTAATATTGGAAGTCATGGGTGAACAGCAGAAGAAAATATTGATTTGTATTAATTATTATTATCACTAATGTATACAAACTTTTAGATACACACATTACTAGTTTTTGTTTAGACAAATTAACCACCATTTAAACACATTTCCAAAACTTTTTATTTTACCTCACAGAATTTCACGCTTTAGCCAACAAAGTGAAAGCAAAGCACCACACCAATTTTGTGCATATTTAAGGTAGTTTACCTTCTTTAAAGCTTGAAGGACAAGTTAATTAAATATATAACCCTCTCCAACCCCATTCCCTTGCCCCCTTATCTAGCCTAAGCTCCACCAATGGATGCAGCCTCCTGCTTTGTTTACATCCCAGCTGTAAAAATCTAGTGCTAGGCTTCCTGCCTGCATGGTCACACTACTGCCCCAAGGACTTAAATGGGTTGTGCATATACTACAGGAGCAACAATTCAAGTCTATGGTGAGCGCAGCCTGGTGGTACTAGATTTTTAATGGCTTTAAAGCGGTTCTGCACTCTGAAAAAAATTTTTTTTTTTTAGGATGTAATATAAAGTGTGCTTACCTTTATTAGGGGACTCACCTGTTCCATCTTCCATCTCGATCGCCGCCGGTTTTCGTCCGATGAAGTTCCTCGTCTTCTTCTTTAGTGCTGGGGGCCATCTTGCCTGTGGGCATGTGAAACACCCACAGGGACTTTAGATGGCCCAGCATGCACTGCCGTTACTCGCGCGTGCGCAGTAACGGCTCATCTGCCGAGATCTCACGAGATTTCGGCAGATGCGGCCGAAATCTCGGGAGATTTCGGAAGATGTGGCCGAAATCTCGCGAGATTTCGAAAGATGCCCGCACTGACTCCTGGGATCAATGACACCAGATCCCAGGAGACAGTGCGCCGTGACGACGATCGACGCAAGACCCCGCCCGCCGCCGCAGAGGGAGAAGACCGGAAGTCTTCAATTACAAGGTAAGTAAAAAAAAAAAAAAAAAAAAAACATTTCATTTAGTACTCTTTGCCTGATTTGGAAGGCAAAGAGATTTACTAAATGAAAAGGGTGCAGAACCGCTTTAAGGTATGCAATGCCGGAAGCAACCACCATTGGAAAATAAGTAAGCACTTGTGGATAGAGGGCTCAGCTTAGAATAGTTTAGCAAGCTATTAAAGAGGAGTGTGTGTGTGTGTGTGTGTGGGGGGGGGGGGGGGGGGTAATGATAGAACTTTACCCTTAAGAGGACACTGTCATCTTGTGCATCAAAAGCAAAGGTAAATTGTCTGTGCAAAGCCCACTACCCAACCACTTTATAATTGCTAGTGCTTTGCTTTCAGTCCTTTCTCAATAGCAGCCAGTGCCAACATACCTGGTGTCAGAGCTCACAGGAAGCAGTGGGCTAACCCCTTTTATCATGTGGAAAATCAACCAGAATTCACTTGGTTTTGCACTCCTTTTAAGTGGGTCACATGCTCTCCTTTCCCCAGAAGCACCAAGTATTTTTCAGTGGAAGTCACAAAGAAAGGGAGTGTCAGAAGAGCACTGGAGAGGTATGTAGAAAGGGGTCAGGGAAGTGTTTTACAAAAACAATGTCACTTTGCCCTGAAATCTGGTCATAATAAAAGAAAAAGAAAATTGCCATCCCACTTCACCTGCCTCTAGTCAATGAGTCATGAAGGCCAAACCTGTACTAGACATGGTATTGTGAGCATCTGTGTGGCAGGAGAAGACATTTTTTTCTGGTTACTTCCACCTCCACACATCAACAAAGTCATAGATATGAATCCATTCCACAAAACCACCCTGGCTTCTGTTAGAACTGCCCAAAAGTTGTTGCGTCTGGGACAGCATTGATTTCACCCATGAGCAAAAATGGTCTCTCCTCCACCTCCAAGACTTGAAGTATTACCTTGTTGAGAAAAGTCAGATCTATGGTTAAGGGGCATAAATATTCACTATAATTAGGTTGATTTCAATATAACATAATGACCAAAGTAACAAATACAATGACCATTACAAAAACGTCAAAAGCAGTATGAAGACTTCACGGCAATAGAATGTATGGGTGTCATGAAAGAATATAACTATTTAGAACTTTTCAGAGGTAGAATTTTGTAGCCTATGAAATGTGTTTCTCGCAAATGTGTAATGTGTGATTTATACTCAGAACAAGGTAATATTTGATAATCTTAAGATTGGTACACATGTTGTGTGTAACTTAGAGTGGTTGTCAGGATAAAATAAAATAATCCAGACTGTGGCAAAATATACAGAAAGTGAGAGGAAACCTGATTAAGCAGAACCCAAAAGCCCTTTCCACCATGCTCACTAAATACAACCATTGTGAGCCTACAAACCAAACAACAGTGAAGTCCTTGATCAGATAACAATGGGAAGAGCTGATAGCCAACCTGGGAGCTTGAATATGGCTGCTTGTTGCACTGTGCAGGGCAAACCAGTGGACTAAAATCATCCTTAGAAATGAAACGGAAATGTGAAAGGCGATGTTCTCACCATATCAAAATCAAGATAATGATATTCTAGGAAACATAGTAAAAGTGCTTATAAGACTGCAGTCATTATTGTTGTCAAATGGGGATAAATCTATGTGTGTACTAAATGGGCTTCACATGAATTTTGGAGTGTTACTGTTAGTAGCCGAAAAGTGAACCGTGCGCATGGATTTTCTGTAAGTACGGCACAGAGACATAACTGTAGAGGGGTTTTCTAGAGATGAATACATCTTGAAACTACTAAATTGTAGAAGAGAAATTTCAAACTGACTGAAAGCAATAGGTCACCAAATAGGGCTGGCCAGGGGCCAAAATGGACTGTATGTAGGAAGTGAAAAAGAGGAGAGTTACACCATCAATGTGATAGTTTGTTTGGTAAAGTAGAAAAGGGACAATTTGAAGTAAGCAGGACATTTTTTAGAAGCAATTATTGTGAGGAGCCAGGTAAAAATCTAACCATCCTCTAAGGATTCTCACTTTGTCTTGAAAATGTAGCAGTTTTGCAACCATAGGTCTGGGAGAGCCCCTTGAGGGGGTTGTATATGTAGGGTATAGTGGGTCCCTTTAATCACAAATGTCATTGACACTGCTAGAATATTGTTTTCTGGGGATGTGGACACTGCCTTACTAGCCGTCAAAAGAATTCATCAAAGAAATTTCACAGGATGCTATAGACTAACAGCAGAGGTACTGTATCATAAAATTGTGATGTGGGGAATAACAACAAGAATGGTTGGCTGCACAGAGAGCTGCTTGTGATTGCGGGTTTCAATTACCAGTAGAGACACCAAGGTCCGGGTATAGCTTAAAGAGGTAAGTAAAGATTTTTTTAAAAACTACTGTATTGCTAGTATTGGTAGATCTCTGTTTTAGGCTAGGTTCACACCTGAGACGGATGCGACTGACAGAAGGTGTCTGGTACATCCCTGTTCTCCGTTTCAGGGGCGAATCAGGCCTGAATTTTTTGCCTGAATTCAGACCTGAAACAGAGCTAAAGACACACAGGACCCCTGTGTAATCCGTTCCACAGCCGCCCTGAAGATGTGTGAACCGGATCTATCAATAGCCGGTCAAAATCTCCTGTCTACTTTTGCCATATGATTTGGATGATTGACAGAGGTTATACTGGAAGTTTTCGTCCAGTAAGTATGTTTTGATTGTTGGTTATATTTTTGTTTTGCTTTGCCTCCTGGCTTTTCCCTGGTTTGGGGGAATTTTGGGGTCTCCTGTGAGGCTAGCTTTCAGCATAAATCTTGATTGGAGTGTATTTTTATAGATACATTCCTTTCTTTTGTGTTTTTTTTTTAGCTTTTGCAGTCTGAACATCCCCCGTTTTGCTTCCTGTTTTTGGGTGCCTTTAAAGGATTCCTTCCAGTGGTCCCTTTATATTGTGAAAGGCTATTTTTCGGATTGTAACGATAACCATCGAGGTCGAGGGAATGCTCTCTCCAATAATATAGTGGCTTTGTAAGTTTTGACATTCTATAGTTGTTAAAATCTTTTTATGGTATTTTTTCTTGGATTCTAAATTGCATTTGTACTCTATACTTTCAGAAGGGGTATCAGTCCCTGAAGAAGATTTGAATTTATACACATTTCGAAACGCGTTGGAAATTCCCACTACTTGCCATCATTTGGAATTTGTATGGAGGGTTTAACCATGTGTAGTGGGGTGCTACCACTTTTTAGATGATCACTATGCAATATTATGATACATGTATATGTGTTTTGTCTATTCTATTACCCTAATTGTGAATCTTTTATCACGTTGATATTTTTTGTCATAATAAAACTTTTTTGAATATATACATCTTTTGTATTTTAAAATTGCCTTTAAAATCCCACCTCTGAGGTATTCACTTTTTCCCCTCTCTTTTACCTTGTCCATTTTCTGACTGAGTAATTAATTTTCTGAGCTCCTGTCATCACAGGGAACATTCTCTACTTATGGAACCAGAAGAATGATTTGACAGGCTTTAACACATAATTTCCAGGAAATTAGGTCACCTGGCAGAGCTACATTTCCCATTAGCTATGTGCCTTCAGATTGCACAGGCTCATGAAAATGATTGTGTGTATAAGTGGTAATAGGGAAGTAGACCACTCTTCTGTCTTTTCCCACACTGTCACTGCACAGGTTCACAGGCACAATTTTCACAAAATAAAACACACAAAAATAACACCTTACTAATTGCAGAGAGAACAAGAATTGCACTGTCCTCCCTGCTTCTGCAATCTCTCATCTCCTAGACTAAGATCTGTGGGACACTAAATTGTAGAAGGGAGTAAGGGTAGAAATAGCAGAGCTAGTGCTATGGAGAGATGAGTAGTTCTTGGTTTTAAAAGGAAGGGGGAGGCCAAGGCCTCATGCACACTGGACTTTAGAATGTTGATTTTCAAAAGTTTGGTGTTTTTTTCTTTCAGCCTGTAGAAGCAACTCTATGTTAACCTATGTGTCCATACACATTTGGGCGTTTACAGGCATATTTGTAGAGGAGCCCCATCACAAGTGCGTTTTTGAAATTGGCTTTCAAGCAGAAAAAAAACGATGACGTGCCCAAATGCAGTGTTTAGGGGATTCAAGAGTACATTTTTTTCTAGTGTTCTAGGTAAAATGATTTTAACTGCTTGCCAACCACCTCACGCAGATATACTGCGGCAGAAGGGCTCATACAGGCAAACTAACGTACCTGTATGTGGCCCTTTAAGAGGTGGCCTGCGGGCGTGCGTGCCCGCGGCAAGCTCCATGAGGTGGGTTGCGGGTCCCGCGGACTCGATCGCCGTGGGGATACCCGCGATTGTCTCACGGAGAGGAAGAACGGGGAGATGCTTGTTTACATTAGCATCTCCCCATTCTTCCTCTCCGTGAGACGATCGCGGGTAGTGACAGTGTCACTGATCTCTGCTCCCTGTGATCAGGAGCAGAGATCAGTGACGTGCCACACATAGCCACACCCCCCCACAGTTAGAAACACTCTCCAGGACACACTTAACCCCTACACTGCCCCCTAGTGGTCAACCCAAACCCAATGGTCCCAAAAATGTGTCAAAAATGTCCGATGTGTCTGCCATAATGTTGCAGTTACCATAAAAATCGATGCCATTACTAGTAAAAAAAAATATTTATAAAAATGCCATAAAACTATCCCCTATTTTGTAAACGCTATAACTTTTGCGCAAACCAATCAACAATCGCTTATTGCGATTTTTTTTTTACCAAAAATATGTAGAAGAATACGTATCGGCATATAAAATGTTTTTTTAATATATTTTTGGGGGATATTTATTATAGCAAAATGTAAAAAAATTATGTGTTTTTTCAAAATTTACGCTTTTTTTTTTTTTGCGCAAAAAATAAAAACCGCAGGGGTGATCAAATACCACCAAAAGAATGCTCTATTTGTGGGAAAAAAAGGACGTCAATTTTGTTTGGGAGCCACGTCGCAGGACCGCGCAATTGTAAGTTAAAGCGACGCAATGCCGAATCTGAAAAAGTGCTTTGGTCAGGAAGGGGTAAATTCTTCCGGGGCTGAAGTGGTTAAAGCGCACCTAAACAAGCGTACAATATACTCAATAGGAGTGTTTTTCTCTGCTGCTTTTTTCTGCCAGCAGTTCTGGCATTTTTTTTTTCTTCTGCCTAGTGTGCATGGACCCTAACATAAAACAACCTGCAGTCAAACTGATGAGACAATAAAAAGATACAGCCACAGATACTGTGCTTTTTCCAGCTCAGGCTGGGGCTTTTTATGCAGAACACCTCTTTGGAAGTCTGTATCACTTTGCATGCTTTTCTGTGCCATTTATACGTGCCAATTCACAGCCTAGCCCCAGATGTTTGTCTAATAGTAACTATTTTTGGGTAAAAAGCTGGGCAGGCATAACTAAGGCTAATGCCCCGTACACACGATTGGACTTTCTGATAACAAAACCGTGGATTTTTGTTCGAAGGCTCCAACTTGTCTTGCATACACATGGTCACACAAATGTTAGCCAACAATTACGAACATGAGAATGTGGTGACGTACAACACGTATGACAAGCCGAGAAAAAGGAAGTTCCAGTGCGGCTCCTTCTGCTTGATTCCGAGCATGCGTGAACTTTTGTGCGACAGACTTGTGTACACACGATTGTAAATTCCAACAACAAAGTTTTGTTGGCGGAAAATTTGAGAACCTGCTAGCCAACATTTGTTGGCGGAAAGTTCGACAACAAATGTTCAATGGAGCATACACACTTTCCGCCAACAAGCTCACATCCAACATTTGTTGTCGGAAAATCAGATTGTGTGTGACTTCCTCTTTGAATACAACAAACATCCCTGCTTCTCTACCAATGCTGACTAGGTACCTCAACACTGCCTACAAAAAGCACATGTGGGATTTCAGGTGACCAGTCATATAGTGCTTACAGAGTCAGCTTGGATGACTGGTCATCTGTACAGGAAACAGGCTCTCTCATACTGTGAGGGCTGAATTCTAATGAAGTTTACTGCACGCTGAACCAAGCTGCAAAGAAAAATGTGTTGATTTTTCCTTTATTATGCCACGTACACACGAGCGGATTTTCAGTCGGAAAAAACTTGGATGGTTTTTCCGACGGAATTCCGCTCAAGCATGGCAAGCATACACACGGTCACACAAAAGTTCTATGAACTTTCGACCACCAAGAATGCAGTGACGTACAACACTACGACGAGCCAAGAAAATAAAGTTCAATGCTTCCGGGCATGCATCGAATTGTTTCCGAGCATGCGCAGGAATTTTGTGCGTCAGAATTTGTACAGACAATTGGAATTTCAGATCGGAACTTTTTTTGACCGAAAAATAGAGAACATGCTCTCAATCTTTAGCTGGCGAGAATTCCACCAGCAAAAGTCCGATGGAGCATACACAGCTCTCATCGGACTTTTGGTGGTGGAATTTCCGATCGTGTGTACGGGGCATAAATCTAGCCATCCTGTACAGGGACTGTAAGAGGCTGACACCATGCCAAGTTAAGGCACTTGCATATAAACAAAATGCATTAAAAAAAAATGCATTTAATAATATGTTAATGATTACAGAGCTGCACTCACCCCAAAGGAGTGCATTTATATTTAGCACTGTTAGCCAGGATTTAAAAAGACCATGCCAGTCGGCGCTAATTGTGTCTTTTATACCTGCCAAGAGTTCATCTTTAACCACTTCAGCACTGGAAGATTTGGCTGCTGAATGACCAGGCCATTTTTTGCGATTCGGCACTGCGTCACTTTAACTGACAATTGCGCGGTCGTGCGATGCTGCACAAAAACAAAATTGTGGTCCTTTTTTCCCCACAAATTCTTTTGGTGGTATTTGATCGCCTTCTGCGTTTTTTTATTTTTTATTTTTTTTAAAAGCAAATTTTTTCTTAGTTTAGGCCGATATGTATTCTTCTACATATTTTTGGTAAAAAAAAAAAATCAGCATATATTGATTGTTTTTTGTCTACAAAATAGGGGATAGATTTATTGCATTTTTAATATTATTGTTTTTTTTATTAGTAATGGCGGCGATCTGCGATTTTTACCGGGACTGCAACATTATGGCAAATGCATCAGACACTTTTGACATATTTTTGGGACCATTTGCATTTATACAGCGATCAGTGCTATAAAAACGAATTACTATAAAAATGTCACTGGCAGGGAAGCGGTTAACATTAGGAGGTGATTCTAACTGTAGGGGGAGGGGACTGACTAGAGGAAATGACAGATCGTGGTTCCTAGCTATTAGGAACTCACGATCTGTCACTCCTCACAGAACAGAACAGGGATGTGTGTGTGTGTGCGCCCGCGATTGCTTGTGACCATCGGTAACGAGCATCAGCACCCCCGCAGTGAAGCGAGCGCATGCGTGCCTGCTATCCTGATCCCACAAGCCGACATATAGCTACGTCGGCTTGCAGGATCGTGCTGACCTGCCACAGTATAATGGCAGCGGCTGGTCGGCAAGCGGTTAAACTCTCATGTCAAGCACTTTTTAAAGTCATGTTGACTTGCTGCCTGAGTTTTATATAACAACCCAACTGCATTGTACAAGGTCATTGTCAGTATCTTCTAAGGCCTCATGCACACTGGTTTAATGTAAACGTCATTTCTCGTGATAGGAGAAAATCAGTGTTAAGAACTCACCTAAGCTGCTTTTGTTTCAAACAGGTTTAGGAGAGTTTAGCAGCATTTGGTGCTTGGGCATTTATTTATTCATTGGCCAGACTTTTAATATATTATGGCCATTGAAATTAAAAAAATCCTGAAGTACTAAACGCTCCTAGCATTTAGGCACGTTTAGCAGTGTTTGGCGGTTTTTATAAACCCTCCTCTCCTGAACACAATTCTTCTGCGTTCAGGAGAAGGAGCTTTGAATGCCTTTAAAATCTCCTGTTTCTAAACTCTTGTAAAAGCCTATTTGTGCATGGACACATTTAATTGGGTTCAGTTCACGGGCTTTGGCAAAAAAAAAAAAAACGCCAAAAGCTCCTAAGGCCGGTTCACACCTATGCAGGTTGCAGTTTGCATATTCCAGGTGCATTTTGCATTTTTCAATACACGCTTTTCATCCATTGGAGTCTATGGAACCAAAAACCAGAAAAAAGTCCCTGGCCCTTTTCATAAAAAGCACAGATCTGAACTACATCCATAGGAAACCATGGTAAATGGATTGTAAAGTGTTTCTGCAAAACTGAAAACGTGCTAAAAAATGCATATGTGTGAACCAGACCTAAACGTGAGTTTAGGAGTAGGGATGAGCCCGATGTTCGATTCGAACCCATGTTCGGATCGAACATCGGGCTTTCGCCCGCTCAAGCCCAGAACTATTTGGGCCGCTCGCATCAAATTCGTGTGATGCGAGCGGTCCGCAATGCACTAGGCCAGTCACAGTGCATTGCTGGCTGATGATTGGCCAAGCATGTACTGTGACCCACATGCTTGGCCAATCAAAGTGCCAGCGGCGAGGAGAGCAATAATTGTCCACAGACAGGATGCCTGTGGCCAATTATAGCTCAGGGGGTTTAGTACACGCCCCACAGTATAAAAGGCCGCCGCGCCGGCGGCCTCCTATATTGTGTTGTGTTCCAGCGTGTCAGTGTTATGTGCTGCTGACTGCTGACATTATGTGCTGTGATTCTGGGGATTAGTGTGTGCGTGCTGTTAGTACAGCATTGCAGTATCACATCTGGGGGTGTCTATAGTATGCCTGTGAAGGGGCGCATGTTTCCTGTGCTTAGAACTGTCCCTGCACAAAGTGTCATTTTTTCAGGAAAAAAAGCTATTTAAAATCACTCGCGGCTAATGAATTGACGGCTCTCTTAACACAGAGAACAGTCATTCAATGAAAGCCATTGATAAAAAAAAAGTCATTGATAAAAAATAAAAAAATTTAAAAAAAAAAAAGCGTGGGGGTCCCCCCAAATTCAATAACCAGGCCCTTCAGGTCTGCTATGGATATTAAGGGGGAGCCCAGCCAAAAAATAAATAAATAAATGGCGTGGGGTCCCCCTCAAAATCCATACCAGACCCTTGAGGTCTGGGATGGATTTTAAGGGGAACCCCGGCCAAAAAAAAAATGGCGTGGGGTCCCCCTCAAAATTCAAGCCAGACCCTTATCCGAGCACGCAACCTGGCAGGCCGCAGGAAAAGAGGGGGGGCGAGAGCACCCCCCTCCCTCCTGAACCGTACCAGGCCACATGCCCTAAACATTGGGATGGTGCTTTGGGGGTTTGAGACCCCCCCAAAGCACCTTGTCCCCATGTTGATGAGGACAAGGGCCTCGTCCCCACAACCCTGGCCATTGGTTGTGGGGGTCTGCGGGCGGGGGGCTTATCGGAATCTGGAAGCCCCCTTTAACAAGGGGACCCCCAGATCCCCCCCCCCTGTGTGAAATGGTAAAGCCCCATACACACGGTCGGACAATCCGCGGACCAGGTCGGTCGGATCCTGTCCGTCGTACTTTGTCCGATGTTGGTGTTGCGTACACACGGTCGGACTACGTTGTCGGAATATCCGGTCTGCAAGAACGTCGTGACGTAAGTCGTCGTCCACGAGATTAGAAAAGGGAAGTTCAGCACCACGTCAGGCACCCGTTGGGCTCCTTCTGCTGATCCCGTGTTTATCGCGAGTTAGTCGAAGTTTGGTGACTTAAGATTCGCGCTTCTCAGTTTTCTGACTCAGATCGTTACTGCTCTTCAGTTTGTGCTTGTCGTGCGTATCTGTTTATTAGTGCGTGTAGTCAGTTCGCATTTGTTGGTCATTGCGGCCTATATCTTGATATAGGACGCTTTGATTTGCACTGCTTATTGTCTGCTCGTTTCTGGTATTCATTTCGTTCTTTCAGGCCTTGCTGTTTATCGGTGCTTTCTGTTTGTCCGTTCTGACCAGCCGACCTTTTGTGACCTTGTGAGCGATGTTTCCCATGCGTACTCGTCGCCGAGTTCGTGCTGTACGCGGAATTGGTGTCGGGCTTTTAGCTTTGACCCAAGACCCGTCCATGAACAGAATGACGAGGAGTATGTGGACCAAGAATTGGTTGCTTCAGCGTGACCAATTCTCGCACATGCCTTTGCTTCGTGAGATCCGGGAGAATAATCCTGATGATTTCAGGAACTTTCTCCGGATGACGGACCCCGTGTTCCGTCTTTTGGCTTTATCAGCCGGCAGGATACCTGCATGAGACAAGCCATTACTCCGGAGCAGAGGCTTGTTGCCACGTTGAGGTACTTGGCGACAGGGAGAAGTCTTCAGGATTTGAAGTTCTCTTCAGGTATCTCTCCCCAGGCCCTGGGACTCATTATTCCAGAGACCTGTTCTGCCATCATCGAGGTCCTGCAGGAGGACTATATTAAGGTAACATTTCTACTTTACTATTCCCTTCTATGTATGCTCTGTTTGCTAATGTCTTGTATTTTTGACCTCCTTCCCTAATTACCATGATTGCAATATGCTCTAATATGCTGTGCCCCTTTTCTCCTTCATGCATCTTTCCCTTCACTTACCTCCCCAGCATGCTCTTCTGCCCCAATAGACACCTATGGCCTAGTCACTTAAGCAATGTCTTTTGTCTGCTGCATAGTATTGTTTGCCCCCAAACACCCCCTAAAATGTGCACAAATGTTTGCTGTGTGGTTTACTTCATGTAGAGCCCCTTTTTTTTTTTTTTTTTTTTTTTTTTGGGGGGGGGCAAACTCATTAGGAACCCCCTCCCCCAACTGCTCTGTCAGATGGTACCAATCCTCTATCTGCTGGCTTTCCCAAGGTCAATACACACTATATACCTACCTCTTTATAGTGGGCATCTTTAGGGATGAATTCAGCAAAGCATGTAGTGCAAGGGGCTGGCTCCATACTTTCCATTTCCTATTTTTTTGTGTTCTTTCCCTCCTATTAGCTTGCTTGGTAATTTCAGAATGTCACAATGTGCTTTCCTTTTTTTTTTTGGGGGGGGGGGGGGGGGGGGGTTTGAAATGTTAGTTTACATTTCCTGGGGGCTGCCAATAGTGTTAAGTACAGAGGGTCTGGCCAAACTAGCACACATTATTGAGCCATTTGCCAATCAATGAAGTGCAGAAGGTTACCTGTCCAACACCACCCCCCCCCCCCCCAAAACCCTAGTTATTGCCAATGGCCCATCAGAAGTGGGGGGGTTGATGGGGGTGAGTAATCTGTGAAGGTGAGCCTCTACTTTTCTGTGCAAATACTTTCCTGCCTCCAATTTTATACCATGCTCTTGTTCCAAGATGTTGATTGTCTAATCTGCTTGCAATGTTTATGTGCAAAGTGACTAATTTTTTTTTCTGGTTTCACTCCACAGTTCCCTTCCACGCCACAGGAATGGCAGACTGTGGCCTCCCACTTTGCCAGCCGTTGGGACTTTCCTAACTGCGGAGGGGCAATTGATGGGAAACACGTCCGCATCGTCCCACCGCCCAACTCAGGGTCCTACTATTATAATTATAAAGGGTTTAATAGTGTAGTGATGTTGGCGGTGGTGTCGGCGACATATGAATTTATGTATGTGGACGTGGGGATGAACGGCCGGATCTCGGATGGTGGTGCCATTGCGCACACGGAGTTCTACTCGCGTCTCAAAAGTGGCAGTCTGTGCTTGCCACCTCCAGAGGAGAATGCAGAAGGACTCCCCTTCGTCTTTGTCGCAGATGAAGCGTTTGCGTTGACTCCCCATCTGATGAGGCCGTTCCCGATGGGGACCCTCACCCCAGACCAGAGGGTCTTCAACTACAGGCTGTCCAGAGCCCGAAGAGTTGTGGAGAACACTTTTGGCATCCTGGCCAGCCGCTTCCGCCTGTTCTTGACGGCAATTAACTTGGCGGAATACAAACTGAACCACATAGTTCTTGCCTGTTGCATATTGCACAACTTCCTAAAAAGACATAACAGGAACTATGTGGTGCCCATTGGCCCAGATGTGGAGGGCCCTCCAAATGCTGACCTCACGGCCCTTCAAGTGGCACGTCCAGGCTTGCCCCCTCTAAATGCCCGCGCGGTCCGCGAGCAATATATGGACTACTTTGTGGGTAGGGGGGCCATTGCTCTGCCTGACGATGTGTGAGAGGCATTTTTTAATAAATCTTATTTTTCAACCAACCTATGATTTCTTGTCATTTCCATATTCTTTTTAGCTTATTTTACCTTTCATTTTTTTCCCTTTGCCTTCGACAGTGGGAATGCACTTTCTGGGCAAAAGGAGGTAACAGTCTCTTCTTCCCAAAAAGATTATTCTCATGTTGTGTGTTTGCTACCTAATCTTTGGTCTAGAGAAGGTTTGTACTGCATAACTGACACCCAAAATACTCCTTTTCATCACCAGGTCAGACATGTGTGTATTCTCAAAAATGCTGTGCTCCGTGTTTTCGTACAAAGCACTGTGGGTGTCATTTACATAAGTCAAATCCACTATGCTCTACAAGTGCAGTGAAAAAGTGCCCTGGAAAAGAAACTTGCAGTGCAAAGTGGACTTGCCTTTAGTAAATAACACCCATTGCCCCCCATATCCTTTACATTTGACATACATAATGCATTGTGTTTTTTAAATAAGGAAGCCACACATTTAGAAAATTAAAAAAGTTTACTTGGAAAACATTCACAAGTGCGTTTACAATCTTCTTGCCCAAACTGACAACATCTTGGTTATTTACAACATTGTTTACAAACATTGCGCAATTGGTAAAACCAGGCATGGAGCAAAACAGAACCTATGAACTAGGAAAGTTCAACTTTGTAAAGTGAAGACAAGATCAGACATGACTATTATGTTCAAAGTGTGTTTGATCTTGCCTTCATCACATGGGGGGTCACCCCTGGAAAGTGGAAATTTAGAACATGCACACAATTTGGGTCTGAAAATGGTCATTAGATGGTAAAACACATGCCTAGAAGCTTCAAAAGTGCCATTTTCCATCATGGTGATGAATGGACGTTTTTTGGGGGTGCAACCCCTTCACCACAACCACTTTCG
This sequence comes from Lithobates sylvaticus, assembly GCA_028564925.1. Lineage (NCBI taxonomy): Eukaryota > Metazoa > Chordata > Amphibia > Anura > Ranidae > Lithobates > Lithobates sylvaticus. The sequence goes on along the minus strand of CM053026.1, from coordinate 465,324,631 downwards.
TAGTTCGTAAAGTGGTTGCACCCCCCAAAAAAAGTTGGCATTCATCCACCATGATGGGAGCTAGCACATGTGGACACAATGTGTGCATGTTCCAAATTTCACACAGTTCTTAAGTTGCAAATGTGTTCAGAAGCAGGCACAAATGTGTGTTAATTACTTGGTGCGTATTCATATTTTTCCTAAAACATCAATGATGTTCTTCAATTTTTGTTGAACATCATTGATGTTTTGCTTTATGTAATCTAGATCTCTATTGCAGACCATTATCTCCCCGATGAGTACGTGGGCACTCTCTGTGGTAAAGTGCGAGTTTTCTTCCACAACATCAACGTCACCTAAAAACCACAAACAAACAAAAATCGGGTTTTGGAAATGAGGCAGCCATACATTGATTAGCTTACCAGTAGCTGTGTTCTCCCACACTCACCTGTTGTGGTGACAAGTTCTCCAAGTTCGATGATCTCTCCTTCCTCCTCCTCCTCCTCTGCTTCTGCTCTTTCCCCTTTTTTGGGAGGTGTTGGTTTGGGGGTTTCCTCAGACGGCCCAAGTTTGCGCTCCCCTATGAGAATGTACAAAAGGAAGATTTAGCAACACAATTTATTGAGGGCAGAAATAGGAAATGACAAACATTGCTTGAAAGTGACGGACACTATTTTTGTTTGGCCAGTTACAAATGCCAACTACATGAATGTAGTCACTTTGTAAAGGTGCTAAACTTACTAGCTTTTTGGTAGAAGTTTGTGTGATGGAGACCCCCCTCTAGTATCCACTGGAGCACATGTGTGGAAAAGCCTAATAAAAAGGGTGTTTGGGTGTACCAGCACTAGTGCTCTAGAGTCAAGATGGGTAAACAGCTACTGAGTGACCTCTCCTTTACATTGACTAAATTTGGTTTACGCTCTTGATGACATCTCTAGTGAGAACAAACTTCCTTTCAATAAAAACTTCACCAAACCTCGTATTATAAGTGGCCGAACGATCGAGGTTGCGTACGATCGAATGGACACACACGAACATGACAGTGGCAGAAAGATCGAGGCTGAGTTCGATCGAATGCACAGACGAACCTGAAAGTGGCCATTTTGGAATGTACAACTTTGTAAAAATCAAACCACATGGAGCAGTATGCAAGCAAGAAAGCAAACACAAAACACAACTACTTACTTTTTTGAAGAACTCGCTTGATCTTTCTGTACTGATCGGCCTCCCTCAGTTTCAGGTCTGACCAGCGTTTCCTGAGTTGCTCCTTGGATCGTTGTACCCCAAAATGATTGTACAGCCTTCTCACAACTTTAGACATGATCTTGGCCTTGCGGACATTGGGGTTGAGGTAAGGCCCATACTTCCCATCATAGTCGCTCCTCTTTAATATGTCCACCATCTCCAACATTTCTCCAAATGACATATTGGAGGCCTTGAATTTCAGGCTCCGGGATCGGGACGTTTGTGCCTCCGGACTTTCCTCGTCCTCCTCCTCGTTGGTGGGATATTTGGGGCGCACCTGCTGTGTCCCCGCCATGTGCTCTCCCCACTGCGCCGTAAAGAGAAGGGGTGGGGAATAGACGAGAAAGATCATCAGGGGCGGGCGGAGTTTGACGCATGCGCACTGTATATAAAACGTCACACGCCTGTGTCGTAGCCACGATCTGGGAGACGAGGGGAGAGAAAGCTCACGCACGAGACAATCGCTAGAAACGAAGGTACAATTTGACGTTGGTACATAACTAGCCTAGACTGATTAGAACTTGAGGCTTCTTTATGGAGAAGATTAGGAGAGTTTAGGCTGACATTATTTATATTGTTTTGTGTGGTGTTGTGTCTTGCAGAGGTGATGGAGGCCTTCTACGACGTGAGTTTTCTCCCCCTCTTCATTGATAAATACAGGGAATTTCCCCTATTATGGCTAGCAAAGCACCGCGACTACAGCAACAGACCAAAGAGGTACGCAGCCATGCTGAAACTTGTGGCATTTGTAAAGCCAACCCTGCCCATGGCAACCGTGGCAAACTTACAAGTCAAGATTAACAACATGAGGAGTACCTATTTCCGGGAGCGCAATAAGGTCCGGAAGTCCCTAGCATCTGGAGCTGCAGCAGCTGATGTCTATGTCCCCACGCTCTGGTACTATGAGAGGCTCCACTTTCTCAAAGACCAGGCTAATGTCAGGAAGTCACTCTCAACTCTTCCTTGCACGCGTCCTTCCACGCACGCCACCCCTGATGAGGCTTCCGAGGACCAACCTGGGCCTTCCAGTATGGAAGATGTGCAGGAGCCCAGCTTGTTCCAGGTATAGTATTTTTTTTTAACCATTTTTGGGAATAATGAATGATGTTCAGTTAATTCAGGATCCCCAATTGCTTAGTTCCTAACGTGATTGACATATCAACAGACAGTGTTGTTGGAGACATTTTTGGGAAGAATCTAAACTGCAGGGCTGAGAATTGTATGGTTTTCTATTTGTAAACATTTTGCAACAGTCACTAGATGAGAATTGTGTGTGTTTGATGAACAAATAACTGAAACTATGTCCCTTTTTCATACACAGGAAGACCTCAGCCAGGAGGGGGCTGTGGAAGGTGGCAGTCAGGAGGAGGCAGGGGTTAGTGGCAGCCAACAGGGGGGTAGGCGTAGGAGCCTGACTGTCTCCCAAGTCCCTCCCCTCCGCCTTCCCTACAGAAGGGCGAAAAGCATGGGGGAGGTGGGAGAGTCAGCGCTCCAGCTGATCAGAGACGCTTCAGCCTCCCTATATGCCACACCCACCTACGAGGAGGCCTTTGCCTCCTTGGTTGAAACTAAAATGACGGGTATGGAGGCGGGGCAACGCAGCATGTGTGAGGATGTCATCCTCAAAATCCTAAATGAGGGGATGGCTGGGGAGATGACTCCCCTCACACATGTTTGCGAGAGTGACCTTGCTCCGCCTCCTCCTTCTGCCACCCCACCAGCACCAGCACCACGGCGTGGAAGGAAGAGTACAAGGAAGACAAGAGAGTGATGACCTTGATTCAGTCTGGTCTGAGAGAAGATGGAGCCTCTCGTAGGACCAGAGCCTGGGGACCTAGATGGCATCTGCTGCAGTTCCGGATGTTTTGGACTTCAGGACCAGATTGCACTCCCTTATTATTTAGATAGGTACTCCTCAGGCCCCCAATTTTCAGAGCTTGAAAAATGATGGTTGCCGTGGGTGTCCAAGGCTTTGCAAATTCCCCAAGTTTCACCATGGCTGCGTTCCTCTTTGGTTTGTTGCTGAGACATAAATAAATGTATTTTGGATTTGAAATAATCATTGACTATTGTGTTTTACTTTTCTACAATGACAGTTTTTCTTTGAGTAGGCAGGTACATTTCACTAATCCTAAAGTAGAATTAACAAGGGGCACCAACAACCAACAAACTACTAGTAAATTTTAGCAACAAATACAAATGTTAATAATGTGGTTTGGCTAAGTTGAGACACACAACCCCCCTCCAAAAAACAACAAAAAAAATCTCCTTCAAATATGTATTCAAAAAAAAAAAAAAAGACAAATCATGCTAAAAATATAACAAAGATTCTTTTACAATCTGAGTAAAAATAAACATGTAGTGTATAAATGCTGAAAAGTAATAAAGAACTAAGTTTGTGAGAAGTGCGGGTGAATAGGAGCAGCTAAAACATGTCATTCTTGTTGCATTGTAAAGAAAAAGAGAATGCGCTGCATTAAAGACATTTTAACATTGCAGCGTGACGAATGTGCTGTGTCGATTAGGAAAGGTAGTTTTACCTGACCGAGCGCTTCCGTCACAGAATTTCTTCTGAGCATGCGTAGCACTTTGTCCGTCGGACAACCGTACACACGATCGGATTTGGTGTGATCGGACCGTGTTGTCGGCAAATCTATCCAGCAGGAGATAGGACTTTGTCCGTCGGACAATCCGACGTACACTGTCCGATGGTGCATACACACGGTCTGATTTTTCAACAACATTGTTCGATCGGACAGAATCCATGAAAAAATCCGACCGTGTGTATGGGGCTTTAGGGGGTACTTTTGTACCCCTACCATTTCACCAAAAAAGTGTCAAAGTGTCTTTCTTCTGGTCTTCCTTCTTCCTCTCTTCATCCTTCGGTTTCTTCATCTTCTCCTTCCGGCATCGTCTTCCATCTTCTTCTTCCATCATCTTCTTCCTCCGATCCGCTTCTTTTTGCTCTGGTCTTCTCGTCCGGCATCTTCTTCCATGGCGTCGGCGTCTCTTCTGGGCTGATCCGCGCAATGGGAGGCTCCCGCTGTGTGAGGCTTCGCTGCGTCTGACAGGTCTTTTATAATGGAGGGTGGGGCCACCTGGTAACCCCGCCCCCCTCTGATGCACGGGGACATCATGGGGAATTCCCTATGGCTTTCCCCATGAGGTCAGAGGGGGGCGTGGTCAACAGGTGGCCCCGCCCTCCGTTATAAAAGACCTGTCAGATGCAGCGAAGCCTCACACAGTGGGAGCCTCCCATTGCGCGGAGTGGCCCAAGAAGACACCCGGACGCCGTGGAAGAAGATGCCGGATGAGAAGACCAGAGCAAGAAAAAGCAGATCGGAGGAAGAAGATGATGGAAGAAGAAGATAGAAGACGATGCCGGAAGGAGAAGATGAAGAAACCGAAGGATGAAGAAAGGAAGAAGGAAGATTTTAATAAAGGAATTGTCAAAGACCGTCTCCTGTCATTTTTACAATTTTTGACACTTTTTTGGTGAAATGGTAGAGGTACTTTTGTACCCCCTTACCATTTCACACAGGGGGGGGGCGGGATCTGGGGGTCCCCTTGTTAAAGGGGGCTTCCAGATTCCGATAAGCCCCCCGCCCGCAGACCCCCACAACCAATGGCCAGGGTTGTGGGGACAAGGCACTTGTCCTCATCAACATGGGGACAAGGGGCTTTGGGGGGTCTCAGACTCCCAAAGCACCCTCCCAATGTTGACGGCATGTGGCCTGGTACGGTTCAGGAGGGAGGGGGGCCGCTCTTGTCCCCCCTCTTTTCCTGTGGCCTGCCAGGTTGCGTGCTCGGATAAGGGTCTGGTATGGATTTTGAGAGGGGCCCCACGCCATTTTTTTTTTTTTTTTTTTGGCCGGGGTTCCCCTTAAAATCCATCACAGACCTCAAGGGTCTGGTATGAATTTTGAGGGGGACCCCACACCATTTTTTTTTTTTTTTTTTTTGGCTGGGGTTCCCCTTAATATCCATAGCAGACCTGAAGGGCCTGGTTATTGAATTTGGGGGGACCCCCACGCTTTATTTTTTGAATTTTTTTTATTTTTTATCAATGACTTTTTTTTTATCAATGACTTTCAATGAATGACTGTTCCTGTGTTACGGGAGCCGTCAATTCATTAACCGCGAGTGTTTTTAAATAGCTTTTTTTCCTGCAAAAATGACACTTTGTGCAGGGACAGTTCTAAGCACAGGAAACATGCGCCCCTTCACAGGCATACTATAGACACCCCCCAGGTACGAAATTTAAAGGAATATTACACTTTTATTGTTTCACTTTAAGCATTATTAGAATCACTGCTCCTGAAAAAACGTCCATTTAAAAAAAAAAATTTGCATTGATACATGTCCCCTGGGGCAGGACCCGGGTCCCCAAACACTTTTTATGACAATAACATGCATATTAGCCTTTAAAATTAGCACTTTTGATTTTGAACGTTCGCATCCATTGTAACTAATAGGGCTCTTATGCTCGCACAGACTTTAGGTCCGTTCGCGGGTTCTGGTGCGAACCGAACCCGGGGGTGTTCGGCTCATCCCTATTTAGGAGCAGCAGTGTTCAAGAGGGCTAAAAAATGGGTAGGAAATAGTTTCTTATAACCCCTTATGTTTTAAATAAGGGAATGATATCGACTTAATTTCTACATTATTTTTTTATTGGATGCTATTTGTCAAAACATTTTTTATCTAGCTAGCTAATTGTAACTCACAACCTTTATTGCTATCTTGTGGTTTGTTTTGGGCTATTTTATACATGTTCAGATATTATTTTTGGGTTCAGATATTTCCTTATTTAAAATGCCAATAAGATGTTAGTTGCTGCACACCTATACATCTTTGTTTTCATGACACATATGATCTGTTGGTAAGCCTGGATTTGTAGTGTCTTATAGTTGCACATGGTAAACTTTACCTTAACATTCAGATCCCTGGTGTAAAGTTTGTATAATAAATGCCAAAACTGCTAGTAGAACGGTAAATGTCTTGGCTTGACATTTGCTTTCCATTTGCTGGGAGAAAGCTTTCCCTTTTCATTATTATTAATATTACAAATAACATAGCTTTTATACATTAAAACAGATCACATTAGTTCATTTAATGGCATACATTATTTCTAGACTTTTCCTAAGATTTATTAGCCTTGTGTTTATAGACAGAGTGAAACACCTTCATCAGACATATTGGAAATCAATGCAATTCTAAAAGAACCTTTAGGTTGATAAGCTGATGCAAATATTCCAACATTACTAAATCAACAATCTTGATTATTCACATATTTAAAGTCAATGCATCATTATGGAAAGTCATAGCAAACCTGCACTTTGCCACAAAATTGTAATATGTGCTTCTTTTTGTCCAGTAGACCCCACAAGGATTTGGAGTACACCTCACCCTATAAAGAGATCTGTTCCTGCTAACTTGGTGGTGATGGAGTTTCATACAATGTAGAATTTGATCTAAAAACTAAGTATTCAGACCCTTTGGTGTGACACTCCTATATTTAACTCAGGTGCTGTCCATTTTTTCTGATCATCCTTGAGATGGTTCTACACCTTCATTTGAGTCCAGCTGTGTTTGATTATACTGATTCGACTTGATTAGGAAAGCCACACACCTGTCTATATAAGACCTTACAGCTCACAGTACATGTCAGAGCAAATGAGAATCATGAGGTCAAAGGAACTGCCTGAAGAGCTCAGAGACAGAATTGTGGCAAAGCACAGATCTGGCCAAGGTTACAAAAAAATTCTGCTGCACTTAAGGTTCCTAAGAGCACAGTGGCCTCCATAATCCTTAAATGGAAGATGTTTGGTCCGACCAGAACCTTTCCTAGAGCTGGCCGTCTGGCCAAACTGAGCTATCGGGGGAGAAGAGCCTTGGTGAGAGAGGTAAAGAAGAACCCAAAGATCACTGTGGCTGAGTTCAAGAGATGCAGTCGGGATATGGGAGAAAGTTGTAGAAAGTCAACCATCACTGCAGCCCTCTACCAGTCGGGCTTTATGGCAGAGTGGCCCAACGGAAGCCTCTCCTCAGTGCAAGACACATGAAAGCCCGCATAGGGTTTGCTAAACAAACACCTGAAGGAGATGGTGAAAAAGATGGTGAAAAATAAGATTCTCTGGTCTGATGAGACCAAGATAGAATTTTTGGCCTTAATTCTAAGCGGTATGTGTGGAGAAAACCAGGCACTGCTCATCACCTGTCCAATACAGTCCCAACCAGTGGCCATGGGTGCCGCCCCCCCAAAGCCAGTCCCAAAAGAAAATAAATAAAAAAATAAAAAGTAAAAAAACAAAAAAAATAAAAGGTTCCTTTAAGTGCACTGTGTTCGGGCTGGGCGCCAGTCACAGTGCACTATGGGAGCGTCATGCCAATGCAATCCCGTGATTGCTGGCAAAACGCTTCATTTGCAGTGTTTTTTTATGCCTTGTGGCGCTATGCAGAGCACCACAAGACGCTCATTGGGGCATTCTTCTGCATTGTGTGTCCTCATGGTGGTTAGTGATTGGCTGGTCCATAGGATGTAGGGCGGTGCTTTTATCGGACCAGCAAATCACTTCCGGTTTTATGAATCACTCATCCTGGCTGCAGGTCTGAACAGGAGCAGAGGAGTCGGCCGGTGATTGGGACAGGTAAGATTAGGAAACGTCTTATGTTGTGGTGCTCTCAGACCTGCAGCAGCTGCCTGTGTAGTGGCTATTGGGGGGGGGGGGGAGGAGGGGAGTGCACTGAAGGGTTGAGACTTGAGAGGCACATTCCGGAGACAGTTCATCTGGGCTGCTACTGTTAAATGTGTGTCAGGTAGGGGGAGGGGCAGCCTGGCATGGAGTGGAATGGACCGAAAGTTCGCACGAACGTTAGAACCCTATTATTTACAATGGACGCGAACGTTTGAAATCTAAAGTGCTAATTATAATTGCCAATATGCATGTAATTGTTATAAAAAAGGTTTGGGGACCCGGGTCCTGCCCCAGGGGACAAAAAGAAGTTTTAAAAACGGACGTTTTTTCTGGAGCAGTGATTTTAATGATGCATAAAGTGAAAAAAAAAGTGAAATATTCCTTTAAATATGGTACCTGGGGGGTGTCTAAAGTATGCCTGTGAAGTGACATGTGTTTCCCGTGTTTAGAACTGTCCCTGCACAAAATGACATTTGTAAAGGAAAAAAAGAAGCCATTTAAAACTGCTTGCGGCTTTAATGTCATGTCTTGTCCAGGCAATATGGATGAAAATCTTTGAGAAAAATGGCATGGCTACCCCCCCCCCCCCCACCCCAGCCTATTACCAGCCCCTTTGGGTCTTGTATGGATATTAAGGGGAACCCCGCACCCAAAATAAACCCTATATACTCTGAACCGCAGTATACAGGTGGTGCAAACAAGACAGGGACTGTAGGTATAAACTGTATGTATGTATGTATGTATGTATGGACTGTTGGTGTATACTGTGCTGTGCTGGAGGCACACAAAACACACTAACTCCTGCAGATTGCTGTCTTAGGTGACAACAGGGCAGATACAGTGTAAAGTGGTTTAGTGTGCTACTGCTGTGCTACATTCACACAGCACAGACACACACACTAACTCCTGCAGATGGCTGGATTGGTAGAGAACAGCACTGAGAAGAACACACTATCCCTGACTATTTTTCCTCTATCCCTACACTTTCCCCACAAGCAAAGGCTGAGAAGAATACACTATCCCTGCCTATTTTTCCTCTTTCCCTACACTTTCCCCACACAGAAATGATTCACATATAGTGTGTACATGTACAGTACACTGTCACTGTTCCTCAAGCCGGAACACACTACACGAGGCCGCCGGCGCGGCGTCCTTATATAGTGTGGGGCATTTACTAAACCCCCCTGAGCTATAATTGGCCACAGGCATCCTGCCTGTGGCCAATTATTGCTCTGCTCGCCGCTGGCTCTATGATTGGCCAAGCATGCAGAGTCACAGTGCATGCTTGGCCAATCATCAGCCAGCAATGCACTGTGACTGGCAATACCAATCCCACGACCCTTATGTCCAAACCTCTAAACCTAAAGGCCCTTACCCTCATGGCATGAATAGGGGGCCCACTCACAATGGGACTAGAGGAAAAGGAAACAGGGGAAAGGGGAGGAGTAATAAAGATACTTTTTATAACCAGCAACATTATAGACAAGAAACATCACCCCAAAGAAGGAGACTAAGCCAGAATGACCATTATGACTATTACCCTCAACGCACACCTGTTTATACTCAAAACAGATTCTCTCCTCTGAAGGAGGGCAGACCCAGGGAAAACTATTATTCCCAATACGTCTATTCAGATAGAGAAAACTACCAGAATAGATCACCCTTTAACTACAACTACAATCAACCGGGACCTTCCTATGCGGGGGGTTTTCCCGGGCCACAGGAAGGACGCAAACAAAACCAAGTACCAAACTGGGCACCAGAGGGGGGCGGTGTGCCCGGAAAAAGAAAGCGAGTCTAGAAAACAGCGGAATCTTCAATTTGAGTAATGTTACTCTCACTCCATCGGAACAGTTAGTTCTAAATAAAGGTTTAAAATATGCCCCCCCAAAAAAACTAAATACATTTTCCACCTTTATAGACGTACAAAAGTTTATAAGGAAATTGAACATACTAAGGTATTTTGTGTCTAACCCTATTAGACCGCAATATGGAGATGGAAATCTCCATACTGTCCATACAGGCCTCGCTAACCCTTCTTTGTTCAACCCCCCCCGGTCCCTGTGGCACCGTCTGTTAGAGTTTTTAGGGACCTGGTCTTAAGTGACTTGGATAAATTACCCCCCAAAAAAATTTATAATGACCCCAATTTAAAAATTGGACTCAAGCAACTATGTGAGAGGAAAAACTTATCATCCGCCCTGCGGATAAGGGCGGTGGGATTGTCGTCCTTAATAAGGATGACTACCACTCTGAAATGATGAGGATTCTGGGGGACACGGAAACATATACACGCATCCCAAGAAATCCCACTATAGAATACAAAAAAGCCCTGACGGATTTGATTGATACAGGGTTTAATATGGGTATATTGGACAAGAAAGAGAAAAACTATCTTATTCCTTTGGTTCCAAGAATACCGGTAATGTAGTATTTACCTAAAGTACATAAAAACATCATTAACCCCCCTGGCCACCCGATTATCAGCGAGATCGACTCCATCACTGCCCTCATCGGGAAGTATATAGACTTCCATTTACAGCCAATGGTGAAGACAATACCATCTTACTTAAAAGACACTAAGGATACTATTGCCAGGCTACAGCAAGTACAATATAGTGAAGAACTTCTTCTTGTGACCGCTGACGTCACAGCACTATATACTAGTATACCTCATACTTTGGGCCTGGCAGCAGTAGACCTTTTTCTTTCTAGAAATAGAACGATCCCGGGAACTCAGAAAAGGTTCATTATGGACTTATTACAATTTGCCACCAGACATAATTATTTCTGGTTCAATAATGAGTTCTATCTTCAAGAAAAGGGGGTGGCTATGGGGGCAAAGTTTGCCCCTAGCCTAGCCAATATTTTCATGGCTAAATAGGAGGAGGATGTCGTCTATACCCAGAATTTACCGCAAATAGCCCTTTGGGCCAGGTACATAGACAACATCCTCCTCCTATGGAGAGGGAATAAGGAATCTCTGGATAATTTCATGACATCTCTCAATAATAACCAGGTGGGCATCCAGTTAACCTATGAGGCCAGTGTCTCAATGATACACTTTCTGGATTTGAAGATATCCGTTGCGGGGGGGGCGACTCGTCACCAAGACGTTTTTCTAGGCGACAGACCGCAACGGACACATCCCAATGGATAGTTGTCATCACTCGGTTTGGCTAAAATCAATACCTCGCAGCCAGCTTACACGCATTCAACGTAATTGCACCAATATGCCAGATTTTTTCCAACAGGCACAAACCCTTAAGATCAGATTTGAGGATAAGGGGTATGACACTTTGAGTATAGACAGGGACATTAGAGAAGTTTCCATATTAGATACAGAACAACTGTTTAGGGATCATCCAGCGAAAATACAGGATTCCCGTCACAAATGGTCATTACTAACCACCTTTTCAATGCAACACAAAGAAATTAAAGATATAATTTCTAGGCATTGGAAGGTTCTAAAAAACGATCGGGTTTTGGGACCCCTCCTACCTGATAAAGCAGGAGTGATCTACAGGGGAGCTCCATCTCTTGGGGGACAAATTGCTCCCAGTGTCCCAAACCCCCCAGTATACCTTCCTTTTTCCACAATATGAAAGTTTTTTTTCCCTGTCGTCGGTGTAATGTATGTTTACACGACACATGTGGAAAAAAGAAAACTGAATCTTTCATTTCCAGCTTAACTGGAAGGAAATACCAAATGAAACAATTTTTGACCTGCCAAACAAAATACATTGTATACTTAATTACATGTCCCTGCGGTAAACAGTACGTGGGCAGGACCATTCGAATGTTTGCCATCAGATGTAATGAGCACATAGCGGGGATAAAGAAGGGCCGTACTGATCACAATGTCCCCAAGCATTACCGTTTGTACCACAATCGAGATCCAAAAGGAACTAGATTCCAGGTTATCAATAAGTTCGTCCCCCATTGGCGGGGGGAGTCAAGTGTGAGGGGCATATCCAAACTGGAGACTTTTTGGATATACCAGCTAAAAAGTTACGCTCCGCATGGCCTTAATATAGACTGGGACATAAATGCATTTATCAATAGATCATGATCTGTGAGAACGAGCGTTTGACATGTACTTTTTTTCCATCATACATTGGGGTTATTTGAACTCTTTGGGAGTTTTTCTCTATAGCTTATATTCCACTTACTTTCATTGTACCAGTTCCGGATATGAAGACGGAACGATTTAGGTGTTTGGTATATTTATAAGGCCAGTATTTTATGATGTTCATGTCTCCTTTTGGCTAACTATGTTAGCTGCAAAAAATGTTATTTGTTGATATCTCCAAAACTGTCCACGAAATATGGTACACCTCTATTTACTATGTAGAATGTTATCTAATGAGATATAGGGTCGAGGGGTAATTGGTACTAACTTAAAATCTTTAATATTTATATTGCAATGTATAATGTATGTTATGGGTTGAATATATATTGGTGGGGCATAATGTGGGATATGGGGTGTGGAGCTCCCATTTCTTTCATCACCCCCTAACACTGTCTGGATATGAAACTAGATTTATAATACTCCCTACATGAGGTGGGAGATTGACACCCACATATACACAATTCTCTTCCATATATATAAGGATTGATCCACCTTTTTCCTGGACCAAGAGTTTGTTCCCTTCTTCCTTATTTTTAAATTTATAACGCTTTTCGATATCTTACCAAGTTTCACAGAACATTTATTTAAAAACCGTTCTCAAAACTTTTTTTGTTTTCCTATTGGAATGAGAACAACTTTGCTTATAGGTAACCATGGTTCCCAGGACGCATGGCCATTGGTGTACTATGATGCATCGGGGTGACGTTGAGCCACCCACGTTTTCCTTGCATTTGAGTGACGTCCCTTACGGTTTTGCGTCACTTCCGCCTGGGATTGTCCATTTCCTGTGGGTGGAATGAGGCGTGCGGCGCCGTGATTACATGAGCACAGCCATGTCTCCTCACAGTCTACGTCATTTCCACCCAGGACTGTTTTATTTCTTGTAGGCGGAATGACGTCAGCACGCCACACACGGAGGCGCGCAGCGCTGGGATTGGACAGGTTAATGTTAATGCGTCTCGCACGGAGGTGCATAGCTGCAGGACCAGCCTATATTAGGAAAAGGGGCCAACCACCTTTTAGAAAGGTGTTTCTTCTGATTCTGAGGCTTGGTTAAGCCTGATAAACAAGGGGCTGAGAACTACATACATCCCCCATTGGAATGCAAGATGGGTGATGCCGGAAATGGGAGTCTACACTCCAAACACAGGTGATATTGCTCAGATGTTTGATGTAGTAGGTATATATACAGTGCAGGGGGTGGCAGGCAGACATATACCCCAGTTGAAGTCCTTCTTGAGACGAAACTAGTCAGGATAAATGCTTGCTCGAGCCACCTATGATCCCTGTGTTTTTCTTTTAAAGATATTTTACATATATTTTTTATACCTTCCCTTGGAATTGAAAAAAAATTTTTAAGAATAAATTTCTTTCTAATTTGGATTTACACCATGATGACCCTCCAACAAGACAATGACCCTAAGCACACAGCTAAAATAACGAAGGAGTGGCTTCACAACAACTCCGTGACTGTTCTTGAATGGTCCAGCCAGAGCCCTGTCTTAAACCCAATTGGGCATCTCTGGAGAGACCTAAAAATAGCTGTCCACCAATGTTTACTATCCAACCTGACAGAACTGGAGAGGATCTGCAAGGAGGAATGGCAGAGGATCCCCAAATCCAGGTGTGAAAAACTTGTTGCGTCTTTCCCAAAAAGACTAATGGCTGTATTAGATCAAAAGGGTGCTTCTACTAAATACCGAGCAAAGGGTCTGAATACTTAGGACCATGTGATATTTCAGTTTTTCTTTTTTAATAAATCTGCAAAAATTTCAACAATTCTGTGTTTTTCTGTAAATATGGGGTGCTGTGTGTACATTAATGAGGAAAAAAATGAACTTAAATGATTTTAGCAAATGGCTGCAATATAACAAAGAGTGAAAAATTTAAGGGGGTCTGAATATTTTCCGTCCCCACTGTGTATATATATATATAAACATATATCCCATAGTTTGTAGACGCTATAACTTTTGCGAAAAAAAAAAAAACAATCACTATACACTTATTCAGATTTATTTACCAAAAATATGTAGCAGAATACATATTGGTCAAAATTTATGAAGACATTCGATTTTTAAACATATTTTTTATTAGATGTGTTTTATAGCAGAAAGAAAAAAATATTATTTTTTTATCCAAATATTTTCAGTTTTTTTTGTTTATACCACAAAAAAATGAAAAATGCACAGTGGTGATCAAATACCACCAAAAGAAATCTCTATTTGTAAAAAAAATACATAAATTTAATTTGGGTACATTGTCGCATGACTGCGCAATTGTCAGTTAACCACTTCAGCCCCGAGCCTCTTTTTTACACTTGTTGTTTACAAGTTAAAATCATTTTTTTTGCTAGAAAGTTACTTAGAACCCGCAAAGATTATATATATATTTTTTCTAACACCATAGGGAACAACATAAAATGTGCTTGTGTAAAGACTGGGTGATAGCCATGTACCAAGCAAGGGTGCCCTCCTAGAAACAGTCCAAATCCCGCTGGAAAGTATCTGAGCATAAACGGGATCATTTGACAGTACAGTAAGGTACTTAAAGCGTGTTTCCACCCTAAAGTGGAACTTCCGCTCATCGGAACCCCCCCCCCCCCCCCTCCGGTGTCACATTTGGCACCTTTCAGGGGGGAGGGGGGTGAAGATACCTGTCTAAGACAGGTATTTACACCCACTTCCGAGCATAAACTCCCACGGGAGTTTACACCACTTCCTTTCCCGGCACGCTGTCTGCCGGGACACACACGGGTCCCGGCAGACAGCGCAGATGATTCTCATTGCGCTGCGCGACTCGCGCATACACAGTAGGGAACTGGGAAGTGAAGCCGCAACACTTCACTTCCTGATTCCCTCACCGAGAATGGCGCTGGCAGCAGCAGAGAGCAAAGCAATTGATCGGCCTCTGCTGCCGACATCGCTGGAACCTGTGACAGGTAGAGATGAGCTTAAAGTTCGAGTCAAACCCATGTTCGACTCGAACATTGCCTGGTGGCCCGTTCAGCGAACAGCGAACAATTTGGGGTGTTCGCAGGAAATTCGAAAAGCCGCGAGCACCCTGTAAAAGCCTATGGGAGAAATCTTAAGTGCTAATTTTAAAAGCCTATATGCAAATTATTGTCATAAAAAGTGTTTGGGGACCTGGGTCCTGCCCCAGGGGACATGTATCAATGCAAATCTTTTTTTTAAAAACGTCCGTTTTTTCAGGAGCAGTGATTTTAATAATGCTTAAAGTGAAACAATAAAAGTGTAATATTCCTTTAAATTTAGTACCTGGGGGTGTCTATATTATGCCTGTGAAGGGGCGCATGTTTCCCGTGCTTAGAACTGTCCCTGCACAAAGTGTCATTTTTGCAGGAAAAAAAGCTATTTAAAATCACTCGCGGCTAATGAATAGCCGACTCCCGTAACACAGAGAACAGTCATTCATTGAAAGTCATTGATAAAAAAAGTCATTGATACAAAAAAAAAAAGCGTGGGGTTTCCCCCAAATTCAATTACCAGGCCCTTCAGGTCTGCTATGGATATAAAGGGGAACCCCACTTAAAATTAAAAAAAAAATGACGTAGGGGTCCCCCTAAATATCCATACCAGACCCTTGAGGTCTGGGATGGATTTTAAGGGGAACCCGGCCAAAAAAAAAAAATGGCGTGGAAGTCCCCCTCAAAATCCATACCAGACCCTTATCCGAGCACGCAACCTGGCAGGCCGCAGGAAAAGAGGGGGGACGAGAGCGCCCCCCCTCCCTCCTGAACCATACCAGGCCACATGCCCTCAACATTGGGAGGGTGCTTTGGGGGTCTGTGACCCCTCAAACCACCATGTCCCCATGTTGATGAGGACAAGGGCCTCGTCCCCACAACCCTGGCCATTGGTTGTGGGGGTCTGCAGGCGGGCCCCCCCCCCCCTGTGTGAAATGAAAAGGGGGTATAAAAGTACCCCTACCATTTCACCAAAAAAGTGACAAAAATTTTAAAAATGACAGGAGACGGTCTTTGACAATTCCTTTATTAAAATCTTCTTTCTTCTGGTCTTCCTTCTTCCTTTCTACATCCTTCGGTTTCTTCATCTTCTTCTTCTTCTTCCACCTTCTACCATCTTCTTCCATCTTCTTCTTCCATCTTCTTCTTCCATCTTCTTCTTCCTTGATCCGCTTCTTCTTGCTCTGTTCTTATCGTCCGGCATCTTCTTCCACTGCGTCGGCGTGTCTTCTTGGGCCGCTCCGCGCAATGGGAGGCTCCCACTGTGTGAGGCTTCGCTGCGTCTGACAGCTCTTTTATAACGGAAGGCGGGGCCACCTGGTGACCCCGCCCCCCTCTGATGCATAGGGACATCATGGGGACTTCCCTATGGCTTTCCCCACGACGTCAGAGGGGGGCGGGGGATGGCCCTGCCCCCTCTGATGTCATGGGGAAAGCCATAGGGAAGTCCCCATGACGTCCCCCTGTGTCAGAGGAGGCGGGGTCACCAGGTGGCCCCGCCCTCCATTATAAAAGAGCTGTCAGATGCAGCGAAGCCTCACACAGCGGGAGCCTCACACAGCGGGAGGCTCCCATGGGAGCCTCCCATCAACATGGGGACATGCTGCTTTGAGGGGTCACATACCCCCAAAGCACCCTCCCAATGTTGAGGGCATGTGGCATGGTACGGTTCAGGAGGGAGGGGGGGCGCTCTTGTCCCCCCCTCTTTTCCTGCGGCCTGCCAGGTTGCGTGCTCGGATAAGGGTCTGGTATGGATTTTGAGGGGGATCCCACGCCATTTATTTTTTTGGCCGGGGTTCCCCTTAAAATCCATCCCAGACCTGAAGGGTCTGGTATGAATATTTAGGGGGAACCCTACGTCATTTTTTTTTTTATTTGAAGCGGGGTTCCCCTTATATCCATAGCAGACCTGAAGGGCCTGGTAATTTTTTTATTTTTTTTATTTTTTATCAATGACTTTTTTTTTATCAATGACTTTCATTGAATGACTGTTCTCTGTGTTACGGGAGCCGGCAATTCATTAGCCGCGAGTGATTTTAAATAGCTTTTTTTCCTGCAAAAATGACACTTTGTGCAGGGACAGTTCTAAGCACGGGAAACATGCGCCCTTCACAGGCATACTATAGACACCCCCCAGGTACGACATTTAAAGGAATATTACACTTTTATTGTTTCACAGTAAGCATTATTAAAATCACTGCTCCTGAAAAAAACTTCCGTTTTTAAAAAAAAAAATTTGCATTGATACATGTCCCCTGGGGCAGGACCCAGGTCCCCAAACACTTTTATGACAATAACATGCATATTAGCCCTTAAAAATAGCACTTTTGATTTTGAACGTTCGAGTCCCATAGACTTTAATAGGGTTCTAAAGTTCGCACGAGCTTTAGGTCTGTTCGCAGGGTCTGGTGCGAACCGAACAGGGGGGTGTTCGGCTCATCCCTAGTGACATTTATTAAAAAAGTCAGCAGCTGCAGTATTGTAGCTGCTGGCTTTTAAAAAAAAAAAAAAAAACGTCAGAGGGGGGCGGGGGATGGCCCTGCCCCCTCTGATGTCATGGGGAAAGCCATAGGGAAGTCCCCATGACGTCCTCCTGCGTCAGAGGGGGCGGGGTCACCAGGTGGCCCCACCCTCCATTATAAAAGAGCTGTCAGACGCAGCGAAGTCTCACACAGCGGGAGCCTCCCATTGCGCGGAGCGGCTCAAGAAGAGATGCCGACGCTGTGGAAGAAGATGCCGGACGAGAAGACCAGAGCAAGAAGAAGCGGATCGGAGGAAGAAGAAGATGGAAGAAGAAGCTGGAAGAAGATGGTAGAAGATAGAAGAAGAAGAAGATGAAGAAACCGAAGGATGAAGAAAGGAAGAAGGAAGACCAGAAGAAAGAAGATTTTAATAAGGGAATTGTCAAAGACCGTCTCCTGTCATTTTTAACATTTTTGTCACTTTTTTGGTGAAATGGTAGGGGTACTTTTGTACCCCCTTACCATTTCACACAGGGGGGGGCGGGATCTGGGGGTCCCCTTGTTAAAGGGGGCTTTAAGATTCCGATAAGCCCCCCGCCCACAGACCCCCACAACCAATGTCCAGGGTTGTGGGGACGAGGCCCCTGTCCCCATCAACATGGGGACATGCTGCTTTGAGGGGTCACATACCCCAAAGCACCCTCCCAATGTTGAGGGCATGTGGCCTGGTACGGTTCAGGAGGGAGGGGGGGTGCTCTTGTCCCCCCCCTCTTTTCCTGCGGCCTGCCAGGTTGCGTGCTCGGATAAGGGTCTGGTATGGATTTTGAGGGGGACCCCACGCCATTTTTTTTTTTTTTGGCCGGGGTTCCCCTTAAAATCCATCCCAGACCTGAAGGGTCTGGTATGAATATTTAGGGGGAACCCTACGTCATTTTTTTTTTTATTATTTGAAGCGGGGTTCCCCTTAATATCCATAGCAGACCTGAAGGGCCTGGTAATTTTTTTATTTTTTTTATTTTTTATGAATGACTTTTTTTTTATCAATGACTTTCATTGAATGACTGTTCTCTGTGTTACGGGAGCCGGCAATTCATTAGCCGCGAGTGATTTTAAATAGCTTTTTTTCCTGCAAAAATGACACTTTGTGCAGGGACAGTTCTAAGCACGGGAAACATGCGCCCCTTCACAGGCATACTATAGACACCCCCCAGGTACGACATTTAAAGGAATATTACACTTTTATTGTTTCACAGTAAGCATTATTAAAATCACTGCTCCTGAAAAAACTTCCGTTTTTAAAAAAAAAATTTGCATTGATACATGTCCCTGGGGCAGGACCCAGGTCCCCAAACACTTTTATGACAATAACATGCATATTAGCCCTTAAAAATAGCACTTTTGATTTTGAACGTTCGAGTCCCATAGACTTTAATAGGGTTCTAAAGTTCGCACGAGCTTTAGGTCTGTTCGCAGGGTCTGGTGCGAACCGAACAGGGGGGTGTTCGGCTCATCCCTAGTGACATTTATTAAAAAAGTCAGCAGCTGCAGTATTGTAGCTGCTGGCTTTTAAAAAAAAAAAAAACGTCAGAGGGGGGCGGGGGATGGCCCTGCCCCCTCTGATGTCATGGGGAAAGCCATAGGGAAGTCCCCATGACGTCCTCCTGCGTCAGAGGGGGCGGGGTCACCAGGTGGCCCCACCCTCCATTATAAAAGAGCTGTCAGACGCAGCGAAGTCTCACACAGCGGGAGCCTCCCATTGCGCGGAGCGGCTCAAGAAGAGATGCCGACGCTGTGGAAGAAGATGCCGGACGAGAAGACCAGAGCAAGAAGAAGCGGATCGGAGGAAGAAGAAGATGGAAGAAGAAGCTGGAAGAAGATGGTAGAAGATAGAAGAAGAAGAAGATGAAGAAACCGAAGGATGAAGAAAGGAAGAAGGAAGACCAGAAGAAAGAAGATTTTAATAAGGGAATTGTCAAAGACCGTCTCCTGTCATTTTTAACATTTTTGTCACTTTTTTGGTGAAATGGTAGGGGTACTTTTGTACCCCCTTACCATTTCACACAGGGGGGGGCGGGATCTGGGGGTCCCCTTGTTAAAGGGGGCTTCAAGATTCCGATAAGCCCCCCGCCCACAGACCCCCACAACCAATGTCCAGGGTTGTGGGGACGAGGCCCCTGTCCCCATCAACATGGGGACATGCTGCTTTGAGGGGTCACATACCCCCAAAGCACCCTCCCAATGTTAAGGGCATGTGGCCTGGTACGGTTCAGGAGGGAGGGGGGGTGCTCTTGTCCCCCCCTCTTTTCCTGCGGCCTGCCAGGTTGCGTGCTCGGATAAGGGTCTGGTATGGATTTTGAGGGGGACCCCACGCCATTTTTTTTTTTTTGGCCGGGGTTCCCCTTAAAATCCATCCCAGACCTGAAGGGTCTGGTATGAATATTTAGGGGGAACCCTACGTCATTTTTTTTTTTATTATTTGAAGCGGGGTTCCCCTTAATATCCATAGCAGACCTGAAGGGCCTGGTAATTTTTTTATTTTTTTTATTTTTTATCAATGACTTTTTTTTTTATCAATGACTTTCAATGAATGACTGTTCTCTGTGTTACGGGAGCCGGCAATTCATTAGCCGCGAGTGATTTTAAATAGCTTTTTTCCTGCAAAAATGACACTTTGTGCAGGGACAGTTCTAAGCACGGGAAACATGCGCCCCTTCACAGGCATACTATAGACACCCCCCAGGTACGAAATTTAAAGGAATATTACACTTTTATTGTTTCACATTAAGCATTATTAAAATCACTGCTCCTGAAAAAACGTCCGTTTTAAAAAAAAAAAAATTATTTGCATTGATACATGTCCCCTGGGGCAGGACCCAGGTCCCCAAACACTTTTATGACAATAACATGCATATTAGCCCTTAAAATTAGCACTTTTGATTTTGAACGTTCGAGTCCCATAGACTTTAATAGGGTTCTAAAGTTCGCACAAGCTTTAGGTCTGTTCGCAGGTTCTGGTGCGAACCGAACAGGGGGGTGTTCGGCTCATCCCTAGTGACATTTATTTAAAAAGTCAGCAGCTGCAGTATTGTAGCTGCTGGCTTTTTAAAAAAAAAAATTCAGGTACAGTCCCTCTTTAACAATGACCTTCTTGATTTTATTAGAAGTTTACTGGATTTTCAATTTAAATACTAGAAAACCAGCCAGCCTTAACTTTGAGTGGGATGTGTCTCACTTTTACGAGTGAGATACGTTCTTAGGGTCCCTTAGTATGATAGGTTCCTTTATATCGTTGTTAATGCATCCAATTTATGGTGATGGAAAACATGCCATGTAGCATAATGACTACTTGTTTATATTCTCCTTGCCTTTTTGTCCTCTTCCTTTTTTACTTCCTTTTTGCTTCTTCCTTTTTCCTCCTAAATATTAATGTCACAAATTATTAATCACCAATTGATGTTATTGACACGACTAACAATGTTATGGATTTTTCTACTGATTGATCTATTTATTTCATTTTTCATTCTTCCGATTGTGTCTCATACAGATTAGTGTATTTATCAAGTAACCACATGTATAATCATATATTTATACTTTCTATGAGGTTACGTTTTCTCTTTCTGAACTAATAAATGGTCTTTCTTATTTTAAGTCTATCAGAGGCAATACGTAGACAATATGTTTAAAGCAATTCTTTGTTATTTTTCTTGTGAACATGTCATTGAAAAAAAACAAAAACATTTTTCCAATAACCATTTTAATTATACATTTTTGTTTTATCTGTGATTTATGATCTGTATATCAATTAATTTATGATCTGTATATTAATTGTTTTATATATTGTCACATTGAAACATATAACATTTTCAATTTAATTTTATTCAATGTGATTTGGTATAATATTGGTTTAAATCTTTACTAATTCTGTTATGAAAGTATTACCGTATATACCAGAGTATAGGCCGACCTGAATATAAGCCGAGGCACCTAATTTTACCACAAAAAACTGGGAAAACGTATTGACTCGAGTATAAGCCTAGGGTGGGAAATGCAGCAGCTACTGGTATATTTCAAAAGTGCCCATCATGTACAGCCTATCAGTGCCCATGACATGCCGCCTGTCAGTGCCCATCATGTACAGCCTATCAGTGCCCATGAAATGCAGCCTGCCAGTGCCCATCATGTACAGCCTATCAGTGCCCATGACATGCAGCCTGCCAGTGGCCATCAGGTAAAGCCTATCAGTGCCCATTCAATGCAGCCTGCCAGTGCCCATCAGGTAAAGCCTAACAGGGCTCTGTTCTGGCACTCAGGGATGTGTCCTGGCTCAGCTGGGAGAGAGCGGGCTGCGCTGATTGCAGGGAGAGGAGAGCTGGATCTTAATCGCCGTGCAGCCGCGGGAACGATGTCCCGCCTCTTATGACACATGGCACAATGATTCCTAGCATTGGATCACTGTGCCATCTGTCACAAGAGGAGGCGGGACATCGTTATGTGGCTGGCTGCGCGGCGATCTGAAACATGGGAGGGAGGGGCACCGGGCCGATTCACGAGCGTCACCCAGCGGCAGGGCCCTGCCTCTTTTTCTCCTTCATTTCAAACTTATTTTTAACTCACTCGAGTATAAGCTGAGGCGGAATTTTTTAGCGCAAAAATGGGCTGAAAAACTCGGCTTATACTCGAGTATATACAGTATTTACTTATGGTTTTGTTGTTGTTTCATGTGGGATGTTCTCTGAAGGGAATGCAGACTGTGAATGTTTTCCTTGATAAGGTGCCTTACATGCCTGCATCTGCTTCAGAGTTCTCCTTCATGTGTTTCTTGTTTTGACTTGATTGTACAGGGGGGTGGTCTTGATTAAAATTATTTTGATTGGCCATTTACCCCTATTTATATGCACAGTCAACCAATGTCACACTAGCTATGATTAAGCACCGACCTATGGTGTGAAACATGTTAGCTATTTGCCTCACAATAAAGGTGTTGTATCGGTGTTCGGCCTTCCATAATTTTTCTTGCTTTTTGATCCATTGCAGAGCCTGCACCTGCTTTCCCTTACAGGGCGTGTGTTTTACGGAACTTCTGTCTACAGCAGCATTGTTTCCCTTATTCAGCCAGTGATTGGCTTTACCTGTTTTACTGCAGATAAGGCACATATAATCTCTTATTGGGATCTATTAATCTGGTAAGCAGCTTTGCATGTGGATGGGCATGTGAACACTGGAGCGCTTTCTTTGCATTTTGGATCAGCACCACAAGCACTTTTATCACACATTAGAATGTGTAGTGGGGCATTTTATTTGTACAGTATATGTTGATTGGGACATTTATATGTACACTATATATTAGTTTCACTTTATATTTTGGAGTTCTTTGGACACTAGATTCATATGTATGTTGAATTTAAAGGGACATGCACCTTTATATTGGATTGCATATGGTTGTTGACAAATGACAATTTTGTATATACTGTATATATAAATTTAGGTTGCATATATTTATTGACATATTGGTATTGATACATGCACTCTTGTATTATTCATTTATTTTCACTCATCAAGAGTTCCCTACTGTGCCTGCTCTTTCTACTCAGCTCCACCATTTATAGAAACCATACTACAGCTTCTATGAATAAAACACAATCTATCAATGGAGGGGACGAACCTTTCAATCATCTGATATTCCTCCATTTACAGCTTACGTTCTATTCATAGAAGCTGTAGTACAACTTCTATGAACAAAGAAGATAGGCAAAATGGTAGGCATAGTTGGGTACTCTTGATTGCATTGGCAGAGAAAGATAACTACTAAAAGACAGAAGCACAAAGGACACGTCACACTAAAGGTAAATATTATTCTTTGTGCTTATTTTGATTTTTTTTTTTTTTTTTAGGTAGACATTAGGTGAACCTGTGCCTTTACTCTCAATGGGTAAAAACTGGTTCTCTATAATGCTTGGTGAATCAATGCTCAGAAATTTAAAGGATAAGGATACCTTCCCACGAAACAGGTGAAGCCCACCTTCCCTTCCCAAGTACTAACCTAGATTTCACTCGGAGGTCCAATGTTTTTATCCAGTATTCAGCTTGTTAAATTTCTATGGGCTCAGCTTGATCTTGATCTGATTTTCAGCCCCCTAGCCTTCTATGGGGTTGGTAGGTGGATATCCATTAAAGTTGAAGTTTACAGAGACTGTTGTTTGCAACATCACAGATGCAATCGAATGGCGAGCTGGAACATCATCCCAAAGTCTAAATACAGCATAATTACCCTGCTAAAATAAAAATAAATTGAATGAAAGCCAGCATGTAGCAGAAAAAAATGGTATACTTACAGTGCCTGTTCGCTGTTGGATAACTGGCAGCTAGGTCACTTGCGGACACAGTAGTCACAGTGTGGTTGGGAGGAAGAGCCATAGCGAGAAGCAAGAGGGTCACAAGCAGAATTGACACAGGTTTTAATATAATGTAGCTACTTTGTGACACCACTATGTAAATTAGTCATAGTCATGCAATGTTTTTTTCTTTTTGTATTTTTGTAAGACAGTACAGTAATCCAGTGAAAACTATGAAAACATTTTAACATCTAAGGAACAATAACAAAAACAAGACGTACAAATACATTTTTGTAAAAAAAATTAAAGTCAAAATGTACTACTGCTCAATGAAATTCATTTGTATTTATTCAGTATATATTTTGGCTTGACTTGAGTTTGAATAAATTTAGCAATCCTGTTTTTTTTTTTTTTAATTTTGATGTAATAAAAACAAATCAAATTAGGAATTAAGGGAAAAGATCTGAAACTGGAAATATCTGCGACATTCAGGATCAGTATATGTAACAGCATCATGTGAAAAATAAAAAGCTCCAGGAGTCAATACTGCCATCTATTGGCGAAGCTATAATTTTCACAGATCTGTATCAATACATTAAAGAATTATGCTGCTTTTATTTACAGTGGACATTACAAACGGTTCTTTTCGCTTTTGGCTGATGTGTTTTTTTGTAATCTGAAACTGCGTCTTTAAGAATAAGCTGTTAGTCTGTTGCACATGGCACAAGTATCATTCCTTTTCCTTGTACAGTCTAGGCCTGGTATTTTTAAGCGTAAGATCGTACACCAGGCAGGATAAGATGAATAGTTATTAACTTAATGTACTTTTGGAAGTAGTTTTTCTGATGAATAATTAGATGTGTAAATTATTTTCTACATAGCCTATTTATAAACTTGGATTAGTTGGATATGCTGTAAATTATGAGGACAAAGTAGTTTGGTTTAAAAAATAACAAGAGAAACCTATTTTGGCATATCATTTACTTTTCAGGAAGCTTTAGGTGTAAGTGACTACTTTATTATTTATGTTGGTGTGTGTGTAAGGATGTGTACATTTATACAAATAGAGAAACTAAAATTTACACTGACACTCAAAGATAGTAAAACATTCACTGATAAAAAATGTATTTTGTTTACTCTTTAATTCCAGTAAAATAAAATAAAAACATATTAAAAACGATCTCATAATATAAAGATACATAAGATATAATTTCATGAGACATGATATTAGAATGGTTCCTTTCTAGCACAAAGATAGTAAAGATATCACTATGAATGGCATCACCACCATAGGAAAAGTATGTAGCAGCAAAGATTAGTTACTAAACCATAAGGCATGCTTTTTTTTTCAGTATATTTGTTGACCCAAAACTTTTACATTCATTAACGTTTTATTAAATGGACCAGATGCTACTAGAGCAGGCACATTCTAAGCTGTATTTTTCCCATGTAATAGCCAGTTATGGTGTCCAGCGATGTCGGCACTGCAGCTGGTGTTTCCATCAGCTGTCGGGTGCTGCCGCCTCCATTGCGAGTAAGGTAACCCTACTGCGCATGCGCGTACGCAAGGCCCCGCTCCTCTCTCCTACTGGCCCAGTGGCTGGGGAACGAGGAGGGAGGAGAAGGGAGCCCGAGCGGTGATGCAAATATCCACGGCTGAGGCTCCTGGAAGTGGGGACAGGATACCTGTGAAAGACAGGTATCCTGTCCCCCCGAAAGGTGCCAAATGTAGCACCGGGGGGAGGAGTACAATGAGCGGAAGTTCCACTTTTGGGTGGAACTCCGCATTAAGCTTGTTTTCCTTTATTTGATTCTGCCAGTACACTCTTCTAGTCTTAGGGTGAAAACACTCGATTGCCCTCTGGGGACATGAAACCCCCCATTATCCCTTTACTCCCTTGACGTCCCCCCCCCTTCCTTCCTAGCTGTTAGATAAACATGCAACTAATAATAGTTAGCACACAGAGAGAACACAGTAAGTTATTAGCCCACAAGATTTCAAGCATGATCAACAGTTTTTTTCAGTTTTTTTGAGATAATAAAACAGATATAAGATATATAAGAAAATGCCTTTAATGGTATTTTTAACAGACCAAGGATGACAAATTAGAAGAAGCTAATTGTTGGGGTTTACTTACTCTTACAAACATCACTAGCTTTTTGCTGGAAATAATAGTGACTTTCTATGAGGCGGCTCATAAAGCTGAACTCTGGTAAAAATAACTGCAAGAGTTAAATGCTTGTTTAATTTCCAGTTTTTTTAAAAATGACTATATCTACAGCATACGGTACATAAGTGTGGTGGTCAGTGGGAAGAATGCTCCTTACATTTGTGGTCTTTGGGAAGCATTACCCCCTTACAGATAGCTTAACTACTTACAGGTTGGAAAATTTTCCCCCTTAATGACCAGGCCATTTTTTGAGATACAGCACTGCGTCCCTTTGACAATTGCGCGGTCGTGCGACATTGTATCCAAACAAAATTGACATCCTTTTTTCCCACAAATAGAGCTTTCTTTTGGTGGTATTTGATCACCTCTGTGGTTTTTATTTTTTGCATAATAGGAAAAGCAAGAGCGACATTTAAAAAAAAAAATATTTCTACTTTTTTCTATAATAAGTATCCCAAAAAAAATATTTAAAAAAATAAATGTCTTCATAAGTTTAGGCCGATATATATTCTTGTACATATTTTTGGTAAAAAAAATTGCAATAAGCGTATATTGATTGGTTTACGCAAAAGTTATAGCGTCTAAACCAGCCTTTCTTAACCGTTTCAACACAGAGGAACCCTTGAAATAGTTCTCTGGTCTTGGGGAACCCCTTCTAAAAATTTGAAATCTACAACTCGTGATACATTAATGTGATGTTCAGTGGGAAGAATGGTCCTTAAACTTGTGGTCATTGGGAAGAATTACCTCTTTACAAATAGCTAAAAAGATCAATAGCGTGAGTGGGAACTTATCTAAGAGGCAGAAATTGCCCAATGCTGAAGGAACCCCTAGCAACCTCTGGAGGAACCCTGGTTGAGAATCACTGGTCTACACAATAGGGGATCGATTTATGGCATTTTTAATATTTTTTTGCTTTTTTACTAGTAATGGCAGCGATCTTCGATTCTTAGCAGAACTGTGACATTGCGGCGGACAGATCGGACACGTTTGACATTTTTTGGGACCATTGACATTTATACATTAGCTATAAAAATGCACTGATTACTGTGTAAATATCACTGGCAGGGAACACTAGGGGGCAATCAAGGGGTTAAATGTGTTCCCTGGGAGGTGTTTCTAACTGTGGGGTGATGCGACTGACTGGAGGAGGAGAGAGATTGCTGTTCCTAATCACTAGGAACAGCTGATCTGTCTTTCCTCCCCTGTCAGAATGGGGATCTCTGTTTACATACACAGATCCCCATTCTGGCTCTCTTGCCCGCGATCGCGGGTGTCCAGCGAACATCGCGGTCGGGTCCACCACCATGCGGCGGCACGTGCACGCCTGCTATCGCCCTTAAAGGTGCCAACGTACACCTACGGCGATTTGCGGGAACAAGCCGACCTGCAGCTGTATAATGACGGCGGCTGGTCGTCAAGTGTTTAAAAGATCTATGATAGCAGTGGTTACTTATTTTTTAGGAAGAAATTGCTAATTGCTCAAGGAACCCCTAGAAGCCTCTGGAGGAACCCCAGGTTGTACGGAACTATACTTAAGAAAGACTGGTCCAGAGGGAATAGTAAAATAAGTTTTACTTACTTTGTTCCTGTAGGCTTCCTGCCAGCTGCATGACCAAAGCTGTTTCTCTTCATATCAGTCCATTGGGCACTCTGAGGACCAGCAAAGGGCCTGTCTACAAACCCAGAGTATCAAAGAAAGGAGAATAGCTCTGGCTGTCAGGGGAGCAAATAAAACAGTTAGTTTGGCTGCTTTTTCTGTTCCCTCTAGACAAAAAAATTAGAATTTAACCGTTAACTGAGGGTGGAGCCCCACTGCAAGGGTCTATTTTTCTTATACTTTAGATTTAAGAGAACAGAAAGGGGATCATTTTTTAGTGGCGAAAGAAAAAATGGGAATAATAAAGACTTATGGTGGTTAAGTAACTATTTCTGGTAATAATTTTTACAGCAATGCCATATTTTTGTGAAATTAGAATTTTTATGAGAATATTATTGTAAGATAAAATAACAAATAAAGTTAAAATAACTGTTACAATGTAATAAAAATAACCGCACTGTCCTTTATCGCTGGAGGATGGATTCTGCTTTTCAGTCAAGTACTGCATTTTCTTTCATGACCAATTCTCTTTGAAATGGCCACTCACTAATATTGACACAGATCACACAGCTCCAACAGTTTTTATGTGCCCAGTGTCAGTGAAAAGCAATTATTAAGTTGTACAGCACTACCCCAGTGCTCACAGGATCAAAGTTGCCCTGTCAAGTGGAGGTACACGTTGTGCACAGTGAGGGTATAGTGCCAGTCTTTGTTAACAGACACGTTATACAAAATGTGGTTGCTGGTGGCAAAACACCTTGAATTGGCATTTACATTAACAGAGTTGAAAAAGCTTTTTGCTCTGAAACAATTATTAAGTTATTTATATAAAAATAATGTAATGGACCTATGTATTGCAATACATATGAATATACAATATGCTGGATTGGATGAATTGTACAATATTTATATTTATATATTTATAATATATATTGTATTATTTTTTTACACACAATATAATTTCATTTTTTTGTACTATTTACATATCTGTGTAACATTTTATTTGAAAAAATACAATTCTACTCATAATTCATAATATGTTAGTGATGTACAGTATCATTTTGATCTTTTCCTATTACAAACTACATATATGCAATTAATTGTCAGTATTTTGTACCCTTTTAGCTACTACAACGTTGAAGATATTTAAAAAAAAAAAAAAAAGTTTGTGAGTGTGTGTCTATACGTTAGAGAATCCTTCTGCAATTAAATATGCTCTTGTTTGGGCACCTTCACATCACTTTCAAATATAACATATCATCCAAAACACAGCTTTAGTAATAAATATGTTGTCTGGTTGGCTGTATACCTGCATCTATTTTTATTGCTTTGGGATGTACCAGGAAATGTATTTTCATCTCTACTTGGCCTGCAAGAATCCCAAATGCTTTTTAGTACAGGTTGTGCTTTATTATCATATTAAAGTAAAAACACTACCAGTATCAAACATGTAATGTTTCAGTAAAAGCAGATTCCTTGTTTCTACATACAGTGTTTGGCCAATTAAGCTGATTCTGATTATGGTGTAGAAAAGTATAGTTTGAATAATTTGTGTATTCCATTGCCCCTTTTTTAAGAGACTTATGCACATAAGTCATATTAAATAAAAACATCTCTAACAGAAAATTCTAATAATTTACATTTTGCTGCATAATAAAGCTACATATCTCTAATCAGAGCAATGGCTGGTAAAAAAAAAATGACAAAATAGCTGCTGATTTTACAGCTAAATCTGCTGCAGTGTCAACACACTAATAGGAAATATGCCATCTACAGGTTGTCACCATTTATTACATTGCCTGATCCCTAGAGAATGTAAAATACGTGTCAGCACATTACACTACACAAAAAAAACTTTCATAAGCTCTCCTATGCCTGGAAAATGTATATAATCATTTAGAAAGAAAAACAAAGTATATCATAATAATAAAAGCCTAACAAAAGTGTAAGTGGGGCAAATCGGTACTGAACTGGAAAATTGCATTGCTTGCATTGCTGACATGAACATGGCTCATACATTAATGATGTTATTCAATATATAAAGCAGAAACCAAAAGGATTAGTGACTAAAGTGTTTAGCTAATAATTGAGATCCAAATAGACCTGAAGTCACACCTAATATAGTCAAAAGAGGCAAACAGCTAAACACACATTTGCCATATACACTATATTACCAAAAGTATTGAGACACCTGCCTTTACACGCACATGAACTTTAATGGCATCCCATTCATAGTCCGTAGGGTTCAATATTGAGTTGGCACACCCTTTGCAGCTATAACAGCTTCAACTCTTCTGGGAAGGCTGTCCACAAGGTTTAGTATTGTTTCTATGGAAATGTTTGACCATTCTTCCAGAAGCGCATTTGTGAGGTCAGGCACTGATGTTGGACAAAAAGACCTGGCTCCAAGTCTCTGCTATAATTCATCCTAAATGTGTTCTATCGGGTTGAGGTCAGGACTCTGTGCAGGCCAGCCAAGTTATTCCACTCCAAACTCGCTCATCCATGTCTTTATGGACCTTGCAGGAACACCAGGAACTTCACACAAAGGAAGCAACACAAAGAGAACAGGGTACTTTTTCATATAGGAATATGAAATGTTGGGTGTACATACTGTACTCTTTAAGTGCCCTGCATCCAGTTCAGTTAAAAGATGGAATCAGATTGGTTGCAGTAGGTTACAGCATGCTTCTCATTGCCATTGCTGTTTGTACTTTGATACTAAATAACAACCATAATATCCTGTAATCTTAACACATTTTTTTGAGTTTGGTAAAAATCTATTTGGGGTAGTAATAATTAGGTAAATGTTGTGTACCCTTTTATGCCAGAAAGTTTGCTCCTGATTGTCTGGATTGAATGCGGCTGGATGAGTCTTTATATCTCTAGGCTTTCCTGATACTAACAGAAGGAACGCAGTCCATAAGTAATAGAGGGGTAGGTTAGAATAGTATCAAGCTTCCTCAAAGTGAATAATGGCCAGCCTGACCTAGACCCTTCTATCCATCATAAAAGGAAAAGAGACGGCGCCCTCTAAGTGCAGCATGTACTAAAAATAAATTTATTTCAAATGGGTTAAAAAAACTCACAACTGAGCTGTTAAGTTCAGGCATATACGAAATACTTGGTGCATCCGTTTTTTCCGGGTGATGTGGGTCTCACGAGCTAATGTAGGGGATCCTGTGTCCTTGTCTGGTAGCTCTCCGGTGGTGCTGTGGGTGCCCAGCGCTTCCGGGTGGCTGGAACATAGACGATGGATGCTCAGTGATGCTCCGCTGTATGGTGCTGTAATCACTTCTGGGAACGGGGTCAGGTGGGCAGCGCTTCAGAGCATGTATGCTCCTTCATCAGGCTGTCTTCTATCCATCATCTTGGAGCTCATTGCTCACTGATTGTGTTGACAGCAGAAGAGCAAAGATCTAAACACTTTGCCAGCCCCATAAAGACCAGGCAGCAAACTTTCTGCTGTGAAATGATACCAAAATCTACAGTTTGGTAAAGCATTGGCAATCTATTACTCTCCAAATTTGTTGGGCAGTTGACCTTAAACCTGTGTCTGTGCCCACCCCCCCAACACTTACCTGACATCACTCTCGATCTAGTGCGGTCCCCACCAGCAGCCCCACCCTCCTCTCTTTCTGTATTATCAGGCCATTGGCTCCTGCTGCTATCAGTTAAAACCTGTGAGGACGTAGCAGGGGGCAAGACTATGGACACACACAGCCTGGTTCAGAAGCTTGCCCACATGAGCACCCCTTGTAGCAAGTTGCATGCTATGGGGGCACTCAGAGAAGAGGAGGAGCGGACAGCGCCAGAGTCGGACCTCAGAAAAGGATGTAAGGGACCACTCTATGCAATCCTATTGCACAGGGCAGGTAAGTATACAATGGGGGAGCGTTACTAAAACTAGTGCATGTAGAATCTGGTGCAACTGTGCATAGTTAACAATTAGCTTCTAATTTCAACTTGTTCAATTAAGCTTTGATATTAAAACCTAGAAGCTGATTGGTTACTATGCACGGCTGCACCAGATTCTGTGTGCATCAGTTTTAGCAAAAAATCTCCTCCAATGTTTATTATTTTAATTAAAATATGTCTAGCTTTATAATCACTTTAAAGTAGGGCAGTTTGCATCTTCTAACAGTTTTTATTTTTTTTTCCATATTTACTATGTGTATATAATGATCCTCCTTTATGTATCACAGAAGTCCCTGTACCCTCTGATTCTCAAGCTCTTGTAGTCCATCTATGCCATTTTATAATGACATTGAGAAATAACCACATCCCGCCTGGCCTGTAAGAAAATGACAGCTGGGCGGTGGTTTAATTGTTGTGACTGAGCGTCAAATGACATCCTTCACAACATGCTGCTCGTGCGCACCCCCGGGGGTGCATAGCGTGGCTATCAGTGGTGCGGTGTGTTGGTCGGACACATCTATGATGTAGGCTTTTTACCATGTGATCAGCGGTGTTGGGTATTGGCATTCCTCTACTCATGCTGACAGCGCATGAGTAGAGGAGAGCCGATAAGCCGCTTTCCTGATAGCGGGGATCTGCACTGATAATCAGTGCAATAATTATCAGTGTAGCCCCATCAGCGATGCCTACCAGTGATGCCCACCAGTGCCCACCAATGATGCCCACCAGTGCCCATCAGTGTTGCCTTTCAGTGCCCATCAGTGCCACCTATCAGTGCACATCAGTGTACTCATCAGTGCCCATAAAGGCTGCCCATCAGTGCCCATCAGCTCTGCCTATCAGTGTCCATCAGTACCTATCAGTGCCATCTATCAGTTCCCATCAGTGCTGCTAATCAGAGCCACCTGTCAGTGCTGCATATTAGTACCGATCAGTGCTGCCCCATCAGTGCGGCCCTATCAGTGCCTGTCAGTGAAGCCTCATCAGCGCACATCAGTGAAGGTGAAAAATTACTCATTTACAGAAAAAAAATCAGAATTTTCAGGTTGTTTAGCAAAAAATAAAAACTCAGTGGTGATTAAATGCCACCAAAAGAAAGCACTCTCTGTCTCAAAAAAATCATAAAAATGTAATTTGGGTACAGCATTGCATGACCGCACAATTGTCATTCAATGTGCAACAGTGCTGAAGGCCCATTTCACACGGGGCAGACCTGCTCAGCGGACACCGCTAGCTCAGCGGGGGAATCGCTCCGTTGATCCCCGCTGAGCAGGTGGATGACAGGTCTGTCTCTGCTCACTGTGCCAGAGCCCCGCATCTCCGCTGACACCCGCCTGCCCATACAAGACAATGGGTGGCCTGCTCAGATCCGCCTGAAAAACGGAAAGGCAGATCTTTGCAGGCCAATCATTTGAAAGGGGCTGAAAGCTGAAAATTGGCCTTGCAGGAAGAGGGTAAAAGTGCCCTATATTGAAGTTGTTAAACATCTACTATTCAGGGGTCAGGGGAGACACACAATACTTATTATCAACCTCTTTCCCACCAGCCATACACATATATGTGGCAGCATGGCAGTGGGATTTAACACCATGTTGCCACATATATGCATAAAGTCAGCAGTACTTTTTCTGGCTAGAAGCGTGCACAGCACCCTGACTGCACTGTAACCAACAGCACCCAGTCAGACAGTAGGACAGGCTCTGGATCATGTGACCAATGTGATAGCCAATCCCAGTGATATTAAAACTGAGCTCCATCCAAAAAGGGAAGTTACACTTGTTTGCACACTCCCCCTCCACTGCCACATTTGGCACTTTTTTTGGGGTGGGAGGGGTATCTGGTTTTGACAGGTACTCACTCCCCTTCTGGCTCAGATCGCAGAGGTGAACTGTGCTGGAGGTTCGACCAACCTCCTTCCCGCAGTCTTCTGGAACACATCACAGGTCCTAGAAGACTAGGGGATTATTCCCATGGCGCAATGCGACTGGCAAATGCACAGTAGGAAACAGGCTGTGAACGCTTTTCGACCTGTGTAGTTGCGTTCTTCTTCTGGGGGATCGTTTGCTCTAAAGAGATACATTAAACATCTCAAATTTCAAAAACATTTCATCGTGCACCAAATTAGATATATACAATAGTGCTATATTTACCGCTGAGGAATGGAATAGGTGATATCATAACCAGAAATTTTTAAAATCAGTTGGATGATCCGGAAGGCTCTGTGATTGTCCCCACCTCCCCAAGGGAGAAGAACCCAGCTCAAGAGGGCTTGCAAAGAGCCACACTTTGGACACCCTCAGAGGAACGGGAGAGTCAGCACCTGCAGTAAATTCCCATGCAATGAGGATGTATTAAAATAGGAGGATCGAATAATATAACTCTTAGTAAGCTAACAAGAGTGTCTAAAAGTTTATACATATTTATTATCAATATGTAGACTCACTACAAACATTGGTTGTCAATATGTAAACTCATTGTTGTAGCTTATTTATCCCATAAGAAATAAATGTATTTAATAATGTTGTCATATAGATGGTGAATGTATGTTGTATTTAAACAAAGGAAATAAACCTTCGTAGTATAACATTGGTGAAACTGAAAAAGAAAAAATGTGCATTTAGGGGCTAACCAGTGGGGTAGTCTTGGAAATAAAGTAGTGTAGTGTATGCTAAAGAAAATTGATAATTGAATTTATTGAGTGGGTGATATCAGCCCGCTATGTACTAGCAGGAATATTGTGACAATTCGTTAAGTAAGATATCAACTGCTGTGAACTCTTTGGGTCAAAGTATGAACCCCCATAGTCTTTAGGCGTGTCTTTAAAATAGGGATGAGCTCAGGGCTTGTTCAAAACAAAATGGGTGTTTGGCCATTTCCAACCTCCAGCTGCAGCGGGAAATTAAACATTTAGCAGTGATATTACTGGCTTCTTTGTTCACAAACAGATCGAAGCAGCTGGGAGCTGTCATTAACTGTCAATTTTAACTGCAAAACTTTTGGTGGTCCCTAATAAGCTGCACTGGTGGACACTGACACATTGCACTGCTTTGCATTTATAAGGCTGTAACCTATCATACCGTTTGTTATGTATGGCTTGCTGGCTGCAGAATGAGGGGTGTGATTTATGTTGAAGTGGGCGAGTTCATATTTACATGTACAAGCCTAGTGTACCTTCCAGATTCACTCCCATCCCAAGGATTCATGGGAAATGTAGTCTGATGAAAGTTCGAGATAGAGACGAGGATATGATGTCACTGTTCTAACACCTCCTCCCTGCCAGAATACAGGCTGCATTTTGTGAATCACAGAGCTGACTTCCTGAAAATTAAATTATACATCTCTTAAACGGTAAGAAATTTCAGAAATGTGATAACTGTTTAGTGTTGTGTGTGTGTGGGGGGGGGGGGGTGTACTAATGGCCATTTTTTTTTGAAAATCACAGAGTTCTGCTTTAAGGTAGCTTAAAGTGGAGGTTCACACAAAAATTGAACCTCTGCTTTTCGGAACCCCCCCCCCCCCTTCTGGTGTCACATTTGGCACCTTTCAGGGGGGAGAGGAGTGCAGATACCTGTCTAAGAGTCCCAGAGACAGCAGGGACCATTCAGATTTGCGCAGCGCGACTCGCACATGGGCAGTAGGGAACCAGGAAGTGAAGCCGCAAGGCATCCGAGGACCGAGGGATGGTTCGGCCTCGGGTGCCGACATAGCTAGACCCTGGGACAGGTAAGTGTCCTTATTTTAAAAGTCAGCATCTGCAGTATTTGTAGCTGCTGACTTTAAAAAAAAAGACTTCCGCTTTAAATCAAATTCATCCTTAGCACACATGCACTGCTAACAAAAATGGTTTAATACTACAGCATTACATAGCATACATAATATGCAAAGTGAGCAGAAGTCTAATTAACAAAAAAATATAATTTTTTTACACAATATAATGATATTTTATATCCAACTACAGATACTAATTCTTGACAGAGTAGGGTAGTAAACTAAAACAAGCACATTTCCATTCCAAAAGATTGGTATACACAACAAAAGCTTTTTTTTGCTCCTGTTAAATTTATAAAAAAAAAAGTAAATGTAACAAAAAGAAAAATAACAAAGACAATCATACAGAGTGAGAAAAGCACTAGATTGCAGAGGCTTTGGCGTGACATATATACGGAACCCACTATTAGATTAATTCCCTACACTTGCGCACCTTTTAGCTAAAAATAAAAGCAATCTTCTGTAGGATCTACAGAGTCATGTCTTTGTGGTAAAGAAGCTGGAGAAAGTCGTATAGTTTTTCCAGTTTAATAAAGCTGTCAAATTTGACATGCCACCATCCATGGCCTCTCTCTAGCTCCAGCAGGATGAAGAGATTATGCAGATGAGTTGCAACATTGTGTCTTACTAGGAAATATTGTCCTGAATGCTTGGCAAAGTCTGAATCTATTTCCATTCCCCTGAATGCCGAGAGCTATGAACTCTCTTGAAAGGATAAACACCTCAACAAAGCTGTTAAGCAGCCCCACTAAATGGTTTTGGCAGGCATAAACTTTCAGTGGACGATTGAATACAATTTGCTTTTTTCACCCCTTTTCTTCATAAAGCTTTGAAGTCTTGTTCATGCTGAGTGCAAAATGAAAGTGTTGATTGAAACTCCTGTTTTTTCTATTTATTTTTTTTGGAAATATTTTTTTATTTTTTTTGCCACATATGATTTTAAAACGACATTATTTGCATTACATTTTATTTTACCTATCAACAGAAAATATGTTGTGTAATTAGCCAGTAAGTGGGACATAATTAGTATTTGTTGTAATTACTCATACTCTCGCTACATTTTAGGCCTTGGTTTTTTTTTTTTTTTTCAGCTGAGCTAAATGTATAATCTGAGCTTTGCCATTACATTTATTATTCCAAACAGTGAGACTTTTAACAAAGTCCACCTGCTTCTAAAGTACATAATTTCATTACTTTCATAAAATGTTTTCTTGCTGTTTACTCCACCTCAGATGGGTGCACAACCATCATGTCCTTTAAAAATAGTATTGTTTGAAAATTATCAAGCTTTTTCTAAGTATGCATCCACTTTTTCCCCCAATTATAGGATAAGTTTTATATTAGAAAGTAGGTCGGGAAAAATGTAGTACTTTGTGAATAATTAACTTTCCCTTCTCCATAAAGAAGCTTAAAAAATGAATTGTGCCCAAATAGTTCAAATCTTGTGAGTTGTTATAGAGCAGTGATGGCGAACCTTGGCACCCCAGATGTTTTGGAACTACATTTCCCATGATGCTCATGCACTCTGCAGTGTAGTTGAGCATCATGGGAAATGTAGTTCCAAAACATCTGGGGTGCCAAGGTTCGCCATCACTGTTATAGAGGAACAAAATAAAGACTAACAACATGGCAAATTATTAAACAGGGATGATTTACGAAGCAAGTAGAGACTGTTCAGATAGAAAATGTATGTTCACTTAGCTTCTTTAGTATTCACTTAACTTAGCTATTAATATTAAAGCGGATCTTCACTGCATCTGAGCACCACAAACCAAAAACACTATCTAATTCATTTTTAATATTTAAAGCAAACTCCTACATCCATCTACGTCTCCATGTTTTATTTTGTTGAGAAGTCACATAAACCCCCCCCCCCCCTATCATTTTTGGCCGTAAGGGCAAATGATTCATGGAGCATTTACTTCCTGGAATTCATCTGCCCCTAGCTCACACATGCATGCAGGAGAGTGTGCTTAGCTGAAAAAAATCCCTCCCCGTTCCCTTCTGAAGACTCCTGGGATGTATGACATCATTTGCTTAGGCAGGAAACCAGGAAGTAACTGAAGAAATTTAAAAAATAAATAAATTAAAAATATGATATAGTTTCCTATCTATTTACTAATGCTAGCATCATGAGGATTAAAAATAACCAATGTTGATTGGAAGAGTGAAGTTCCACTTTAAGGTGACACCATGTGCACATTGACATTGATTGAACCATTTAGTTATCTGCAAAAGGGAAATTTAAAACTAGCAGATTTTTTGCTTGCACATGATTGGATGAGTACAGTAAATATATATCTACCTTAATTACCAAGCTAAGTGAATTTTTGCTTTGCAGTGTGAAAAGTCTCTACTCATTTAGTAAATGAAGCCCACTGAATATTAAAAAAAAATACTAAAATATCATATAATCTTTAACAATATCATTTCAAAAGTTGTTTTTTTCTTTATTAACCTGCAATTTTTAATAAAATGATACCTGACGATAAACAGCATGAAGGTAATCAGGTGACAAATAAGGGATGAGCGGATGGCTCGGTCCAAACCTCCGAACCTTAGCCTGTTCATGCATCAAATATAGAAGAGGTATTTCTACTGATTCTATGTATGACAGCTTCCCATTGTCACTGGTTCCTACTATGTACCACATACTCATTCAAATGGGGGGGGGCTCTTAATAATAAAGGGGATTCCAGATTCTGATAAGACCCCCTGCCCCCCCTCCCCGCCTGCATACCTTCATAGCCACTATACAAAGGTTTTGGGGGAGAGGCCCTTGTACAACATGAGGACAAGGTGTTTTGTAAAGGAAGGATACCCCCTGGCAAGGTATCCCCTCACGTTGAGGGCATGCACCCTGGTATGATTTCAAAGGGAGCCACATGCTGATCCCACCATTTTCCTGGCCAGCTAGGCTGACAGCTCCAATTAGGAGTTTAGTATGGTGTTTTAGAGGGGCTCTACACATTTCTTTGTTTTGTTGCATGTTTTCTTTAAAGCCAGGGTATGCCATTTTTTATCTGCATGCTCATACTATCAGAAAGAGTAATTCTCATCTCCCCACAACTAATATTTTGGGTCTTATGATTTAAAATATATATATATATATATATATAATATATATACATAAATAATATATTCCTTCTGATCTTTGGCAAATGATTAATGAGGCCAGACAGTTTGGTGCTCCAGCAGTCACAAAATCTGCCCAGTTAGGTGATCACTGATTACCTTTATCCATAGACTCGTTAGTAGCATTTCCTACTGTATCTTATATAACTATATATATATATATATATATATTTGTGGGAGATTAGCTTGTGAGGGATCCTGCCCCCCTAAATGAAGGTCAGCAGCCAGACACTTTCTTTAAAATCTGGCGGATGCAGAGGGTTTACAGAGGGTTTGCAAATGAAAATAAAATAAACAAAACAGTAAATGAAATCCTTGCTGTCCAGCGCTAAACTAAACAATAATCTCCTCTCTATACAGTGCGAGGCTGGTCCCCGTCACCCAAAACATGAGGGTAAGCAAACCTTTCAGTCCAACACACAGAGCTCCTCTCACTCAGGTTCCTCTCTGAGTCTCCAGCCAGCTGTGCTCTCTTCCTGGATATTTAGAGTCCAGCTGACTGTGGACTCCAGTGGATCCGAACATCCGGACCGTAACCCAGCCTGCCACAAAGGCTGAAAAAACCGGGCCGGATTACGGTTTAGTCCCTTACAATGGAACGAATTTGAGGTGAACTGTACCTATTATCGTGTATCTCACCTTGCATACCATCACAATATATATATATACATCTATATATAGCTCAGCACAGTATGTGTACTTGGAAAATTAACCGTCAAACCAAGCTGAAATAATCCCCAGTGTTATCAAGATTTACACCAGAGCAGAGCATATTCCTGGTGATTTGAAAACTTTTTTCCCAGGCATTTTGCAAGCATTATAAAGGGACTGTTAATGGTGGCAGAGGCAGGCCAAGAGAAATGTCAGTAGCTGGTAATGGTAGCAGGCCATAAAGATGACAGAGCTGGTAAAGGTAGCAATTGTAGGTAAGAAGTGGTAACAAGAGAAGAGCTGGTAATTGTGGCAGTCAAGCAGAAGTGGCAGGGGCTGGTAATAGTGTCAGACCAGGAAATGCTGGTAATAGTGGTAGGATCTGGTAGTGGTGGCAGCAAGAAGTGGTAATGGGGGCAGGCCAGCAGAGGTGGCAAGAGCTGGTAATTGTAGCATTAGCCGGCCAGCAGAGGCTGTTGGAGCTGGTATTAGTGGCAGGAACTGATCATTGTGGCAGTCCAGTGGAATGGCAGGAACTGATTATGGAGCCAGGTCATCAGAGGTGAGAGGAGCTGGTAATGGTGGCAAACAAAACCAGCAGTCGTGGCTAGCAGTCATGGTGGGAACTGGTAGGAAGGCAAGCAGTGATGGCCTGAGCTGATACTGCTGTACCATGTTTTGTGGATAGATTGCAAGGAAGAATTTAGTTGGTAACACCATCTGCAGGGTTTTGTAATCATTGCTCATCCAGTACTGGTTAATTTTTGTGAAAATTAGCTGGTGTCAGGGAAAATGTGTCTCTCTGTTAAAACAACACCTGCTGTACTGAAGATGCTCTCAGACAGAACATTGCTAATGCTGGTGAAATTAGTGTCTTTAATAATCTTACCCCACCAATCCGATGGGAGGGAGGGTTCAGAGGTAGAGATAGTCAGCGCGGAACATATTCCAGAGGGTAGTATTGGGGGCATTAGTGGTAAGTTGACCAAAGCACATAAACCCAAGGTAAGTATAGTAGAAAGTCCTAGTTGCAATTTCGGAACACCCAATAAGAGGATAATATGCGACCGGTCTAAACTACGTGGCATTTTCACCAATGCCAGGAGCCTGGCGGACAAGATGGGTGAACTAGAGATACTGTTGTATGAGGAGGATTTGGATTTTGTGGGAATTTCAGAGACCTGGTTCAACAGCTCTCATGATTGGCTGGCAACCATTCAGGGGTATACCCTTTATTGCAAGGATAGAGAGGGTAAAAAAAAAGTGGGAGAGGTATGCCTATATATCAAGAATAATGTATAATATAGAATAATAAAGAATAATATATCAAGAATAATGTAAAAAAAAAGAATAATGTACAAGTGAATGTGAGAGATGACATCACTAAGGGAGCTAGGGAGGAGGTGGAATCCTTATGGGTAGAGCTCCAAAGGGATGAAGCGAAGGGGGA
The DNA here is from genome assembly GCA_028564925.1 of Lithobates sylvaticus. Classification (NCBI taxonomy): domain Eukaryota; kingdom Metazoa; phylum Chordata; class Amphibia; order Anura; family Ranidae; genus Lithobates; species Lithobates sylvaticus. Next base: position 465,284,110 of record CM053026.1, on the reverse strand, counting down.
AATAATACTGGGAGTATGCTCTAGGCCTCCTAACCTGAGGGAGGAAGGGGAGACAGATCCCCTATCACAATTTGGATTAGCAGCAAGGATGGGAAGTGTTATCATAATGGAGGATTTTAATTATCCAGACATAAACTGGGCCTAAATTTCTTGCCGGACAATTTCATGGGTCAGATGGTAGATGCACCAACTAGAAATAAAGCGTTACTGGATCTACTGATTACCAACAATACAGACCTGATCACGGATGTGGAAATACGGAGCAATTTAGAAAACAGCAATCACAGGTCAATTGGCTTCAGTATAAATCACACAAATAGTTAACATAAGGGGAATTTTCCCTAAACTACAAACCTTGCTAGAAGGCATAAATTGGGATAAAATCTTAGGAACAAAGAACACAGAGGAGAGATGGGTTTGCTTTAAGAGCATATTAAATAAGGGCATTAGCCAATGCATCCCATTGAGTAATACATTTAAAAGAGCGAACAAGTCCTGGATGGCCTAACTCCAATGTAAAAATGCATATAATAGCAAAGGAGAAGGCCTTCAAAAAATACATGGTTGAGGGATCATCATCAGCATTCAGACTTTATGAAGAATGCAACAAGAAATGTAAGGGTGCAATAAGGATGGCTGAAAGACACATAGCGGAGGTGTCAGGGAAATACCGTGCTTTGTCGCAGGGTTCCAAGGCTGAAGTTCTTCCTCCTCACCGTTCATATGACTGTCCAATTGATCTCCTGCCAGGGGCTGAGATCCCCTTCGGAAGAATCTTCCCCTTATCAGAAACCGAACTAGAAGCCCTGCGGGCCTATATCGATGAGAACCTCGCTAAGGGGTTCATTCAACCGTCCTCTTCCCCAGCTGGGCTGAGCTCTTTGTGGAGAAAAAAGACAGTTCTCTCAGACCCTGTGTGGACTACAGGGAACTCAACAAAATCACCATCAAGAACAGGTACCCACTTCCACTCATCCCCCAACTTTTCCAGCGGCTCAGGACTGCCAAAATCTTCACCAAGCTCGATCTACGTGGGGCCTACAACTTAGTAAGAATACGTCCGGGGGATGAGTGGAAAACGGCCTTCAGATCAAGATTCGGTCACTTTGAGTACCTGGTCATGCCCTTCGGGCTCTGCAACGCCCCAGCCACCTTCCAGCATCTTGTTAACGACATCTTCCGTGAGTATTTGGATAACTTCCTCATTGTTTACCTTGACGATATTTTGATTTTCTCTGACTCACTAGAAACCCACCGTCAACATGTCCGGAAGGTCCTTCTCATCCTACGTAAGCATGGACTCTATGTCAAAGGGGAGAAATGCGAGTTTGAGACAGACACCATCCAGTTCCTGGGCTTTATCATCACCACCGGAGGAGTTCTGATGGATCCACAAAAGGTCAAGGCCATCCAGGAATGGCCTGCCCCCACGGACAAAAGGTCAGTTCAACACTTTATTGGGTTTGCAAACTTCTAAAGACGGTTCATTCAGGGGTTTTCTGCCATTGTGTCCCCGATTACTCAACTTACCCGCCAGCAAACCAAATTCCAATGGACTCCCCAAGCGCAAGGCGCATTTGAAAGACTCAAGGAACTTTTTTAGTCTGCACCCATCCTGAAGCACCCTGACCCAGAACTCCCTTATGTGCTAGAAGTAGACGCTTCCGACTCTGCTACAGGAGCAATCCTGTCACAGAGAAGTGGCCCAAAGGCCTTGCTCCATCCGGCCGCCTTCGCCTCCCGAAAATTGAGTCCCCCAGAAAGGAATTATGACGTAGGCGACTGGGAATTACTTGCGATTAAGTTCGCCCTAGAAGAATGGAGATATCTGCTGGAGGGAGCCTCCCAACCCATTCTCATCTTCACGGATCACCGCAATTTGGAGTACCTCAGGGCAGCTAAACGCCTAAGACCGCGACAGGCCCGTTGGGCCTTGTTCTTTTCCCGATTTAACTTTCACATCACTTATCGTCCCGGCTCCAAGAATGGCAAGGCTGACGCCTTATCCCGCATGTTTCTGAACACAGAGTCTTCAAAGGAACCTGCCACCATTCTGTCTGCACATAACTTCCTCCATGCCATCCAACCTGACCTAACCGTAGCCCTTAAACAAGCCTCTTATCAATTTTCTGTTCCCTCATTACCTTTTCTTGAAAGGAAACAGGAATTACTTTGGGCCCATGGCCGAATATTTGTTCCCCCTCCAGTCAGGCTCCAAGTTCTGCAGGTCCTCCATGACCACAAGATGTCTGGCCACTTTGGAATGCAAAAGACGGCCGACTTGGTAAGTCGGTCCTACTGGTGGCCAGGCTGGAGAAAGGACTGCCAAAATGATGTACTCTCCTGTAACATCTGCCAGAGAAACAAGGGGTCCAACATCAAGTCCTGGGGTCTGTTGAGACCTCTACCCGTTCCTGAACGTCCATGGAAAGAGATTTCTATGGATTTTATTGTAGACTTGCCTGCCTCAGATTCATTTACCACTATTCTGGTTGTGATAAATCGTCTCTCAAAGATGGCCCACTTTTTGCCCATGAAGCGTACCCCTTCTGCCGCCTCCACCACGGACATTTTCATCAAGGAAATTGTAAGGCTATACGGGGTACCAGCCAATATCACCTCAGACCGGGGGGTACAGTTCACCTCTAAGTTTTGGAGAGACCTCTGCAAGGCTCTAGAGATTAGATCTTCTATGTCCTCAGCGTACCACCCTCAAACCAATGGCCAAACCGTGCGGACTAATCAGACCCTTGAGCATGATCTGAGATGTTTCTGTTCCTATTCCCAAGACGACTGGTCAGGCCTGTTACCTTACGCAGAGTTTGCTTACAATAACTCCCTACATTCTGCCATTAACCAAACGCCCTTTTGGGCAAACTACGGATATCACCCCTCTTTTCTTCCAGATTCCATTCCAGATGTTCTACTCCAGCAGCACAGGAACTGGTCAAGCATATTCAGGACAACTTTCTCCAAATCCAACAGGCCATGAAGGAAGCGCAAATGGGGTATGAGGTACAGTACAACCGGGGCAGGAAGGAGTGTCCGACGTTCAAGATTGGTGAGAAGGTTTGGTTATCAACTGCTAATTTGAAACTCCCCTGTCCATCCCGGAAACTCGGTCCCAGGTTCATCGGTCCTTTCGAGGTCAAGAGGGTGATCAACCCAGTCGCCTTTGAACTAGATTTACCCAGTTCCTATAAGATCCATCCAGTATTCCATGCTTCTTTACTGAAACCTGTAATTGCCAATTCTTTCCCCGACAGGCAGATGCCACTTCCTCCACCCATCACCATCCAAGGAGAGGAAGAATTCGAGGTCGAGAAGATCCTGGATTTCCGCAAAAGAAGAGGGCAGGTTCAGTACCTAGTCAAATGGAAGGGTTATCCTAATGAAGACTGCTCCTGGGAACCATCTGAAAATATCCATGCTCCCCGATTAATACGAGAATACCACCAAAGACACCCTGAATTGGGCATCTGATGCAGCTCAGCCAGTGCGGCTCACTGCTGTGCGCGGCGCTGACAGAGGACGAGTGCGCATGCGCGCTCGTCCGGGTATCCCACCTGACCACTTACCTGGCCTATAAAAGGCTTTCTCTGTCCCTTCACAAATCACTGGCTTGTTGTCTCTTCCTGAGTCTTGGCTCCAGTCCTTGTATCCAGTATCCTGTATCCAGTACCTTGTATCCAGTACCCCGTATCCTGTACCTGCTTGTTTACCTGTGCTTGACCCGGAACCCGCTTGACCACCGCTGCTGTTACCTGTGCTTGACCCTCGGCCTGCTTACTGGACATTCTCTGAGTTACTTACCTGTGTTTGATCCCTGGCCTGCTTCCTGGATACCTCTTCTGCCTGATTACCTGTGCTTGACCCTCGGCCTGCTTACTGGACATTCTCTGAGTTACTTACCTGTGTTTGACCACTGGCCTGCTTCCTGGATACCTCTGCTGCCTGATTACCTGTGCTTGACCCTCGGCCTGCTTACTGGACATTCTCTGAGTTACTTACCTGTGTTTGACCACTGGCCTGCTTCCTGGATACCTCTGCTGCCTGATTACCTGTGCTTGACCCGCGGCCTGCTTACTGGACATTCTCTGAGTTACTTACCTGTGTTTGACCCCTGGCCTGCCTCCTGGATACCTCTGCTGCCTGATTACCTGTGCTTGACCCCTGGCCTGCTACCGGATACCTCTTCTGCCTGATTACCCGTGCTTGACCCTCGGCTTGCCTACTGGACTTTCTCTGAGTTACCTGTGTTTGACCCCCTGCCCGGTGTTCTGGACTTCCAGTTCTCACATGCACCTAAGGGTCCTCCTCCAGTACACGTTCTGGTATCTACATAGCCTCTGCCTCATCACGGTACTGCCAGGTTTCTACTTCCAGTGCAGCTTCAGCCTCTCCTGGTCAACGTCGCTACTGCACACCACCTGCAACACACCTGCTGGCAACCCGTGCATCTTTGTGCCCGGTGACCTCTGTATCCACTCCAGAGGCATCGTGCACTTAGTCGCAAGGGGAGCAGCTCTCAGCATTTCGGCCCGGGTGAGTACCTCTGACAGGAGGAGAGCAAAAAATCCCCAAAAAATCCCAAGAAATTCTTTAAGTATGTAAACAGTAAAAAAAGGAGGACAGACCAAATTGACCCCAAATTGGCCCCATAAAGAATGAGGAAGGACATCTGGTTACAAAGGATCGGGAGATGGCAAAGGTATTGAATTATTCTTCTCCTCAGTCTTCACGAGGGAATGGGGGGGGCTTCAGTAACCAAAACTGCAGTGTTTATCCTCATGATACATCACAGGAAGCACCTCCATGGTTAACAGAGGACAGAATTAAAATTAGACTTTGGAAACTTAACATTAATAAATCACCGGGACCAGATGTCTTGCACCCGAGGGTACTTGGGGAACTCAGTCAAGTAATTGCCAGACCATGGTTCCTTATTTTTACTGACAGTCTACTGACTGGAATGGTACCAGCTCAAAATACATCCTTGGTAATTACAGACCAGTTAGCCTAACATCAATAGTATGTAAACTCTGAAAGTGTCTATCTTTACCCTAAGCATCCTCTAGGGGTACTGGCCAGTGTATATGCACACTTCAGCCTATTAAAATTTATTATATGTAAACTCTTGGAGGGGATGATAAGGGACTATATACAAGATTTTAGTAATGAGAACGGTATCATTAGCGGTAATCAGCATGGATTCATGAAGAATTGTTCTTGCCAAACCAATCTATTAACCTTCTATTAGGAGGTGAGTTGCCATCTAGATAAAGGAAGGCCCATAGAAGTGGTGTATCTGGATTTTTCAAAAGCATTTGACAGTTCCCCAAAAACGTTTACTGTACAAAATAAGGTTTGTTGGCATGGACCATAGGGTGAGTACATGAATTGAAACCTGGCTACAAGGGCGAGTTCAGAGGGTGGTGATAAATGGAGAGTACTTGGAATGGTCAGGGGTGGGTAGTGGGGTCCCACAGGGTTCTGTGCTGGTACCAATCCTGTTTAATTTGTTCATAAACAGCCTGGAGGATGGGGTAAACAGTTCAATCTTTGTATTTGCGGACGATACCAAGCTAAGGACAATAACTTCTTTGGAGGATGTGGAAATCTTGCAAAAAGATCTGAACAAATTAATGGGGTGGGCAACTACATGGCAAATGAGGTTCAATGTAGAATAATGTAAAATAATGCATCTGGTTGGCAAAAATATGAATGCAATTTAAACACTGGGGAAAGAACCTCTGGGGGAATCTAGGATGGAAAAGGACCCAGGGGGTCCTAGTAGATGATAATCTCAGCAGTAGTATGAAATGCCAAGCTGCTGCTAACCAAGCAAACAGAATATCGGCATGTATTAAAAAGGGGATTAATTACAGAGATAAAACGATAATTCTCCCGCTCTACAGAGCTGGCTGGCTGGCGAGCTGGCTGGTCATGTGATTCCAATCTCGGCTCTTAAATTAGGTATTTGCAGCTTTTATATTTATAAATCATTCACAGAGGGGGGCACTGCAATAGGAGGCAGTGCTGATGGTGTATACAGGTTATTGTTATGAGAGCAGCAGGAGGGGTGAGGTGCGGCTCACACAAAGACAGAGAGGGGAGGGGGAGGAGGACACAGGAGCAGAGAGGAGAGCAGATAGCAGGCTGCTGATAACAGAGGCACTTAAACTGGTGTCAGGGCTCAGCACCCATGATACACCGTGGTAAGTTTACATATTGATCATAATGAATAAGCGCACCTGTTAGTGTGTGAAACGCGTCTACCATTAAATACGAATTTTGATGGATCTTGGAGTGCAGCCATTTCTTCAGTGTTGTTCAGTTTACATAGGGGTGAGGAGAAACTGTCAGGATCAGCCAGGTTTTTTAGGTGTTACAGGGGGCCATATGACACAGGACATGCACTGTGTCATATAGCATGCTTTAAGGGAGCAGGAGGGGTTAACAAACGCTTTAGGTCCAAAAGTAATACAGCAGATGCAGATGGAAAATGTTGTGAAGTAGGTGGAAAGAACAGCCCGCAGCAAAAGCCCAAGAGAAATAGGCGAAGGGCTGGCATGAATAAGTTAAACAGGCCATTTAGGTGCATGGCCGTTTAAGGGACGTGGGTGGAGCTTGGGTAAAGTAAAGGGAAGTTCAGCCCTCCCCAGAGTCAGTGCTGCATGAGGAAAGTTCCCGCCCTCCCTCCCCTTTTTTCTTTTTACAGGTGGTGTGGTTAACAATTTTATTTCAGGATCGCTTGGATGTTGTAGCAGTGGCGGATGTTGGCTGACGCAGGTAGAGAGAAGATACCCCCTCCCCACAGAGAACTTGATGCTGGACCCATTGGAGATATGGGTCCATTTGGTAATATTCCTTATAGGAGATGTAGGGAATATGGTGGATGACTGCACTGCGGGAATAGTTTTGTCTCTGAGCTAGCATGTCAGCTTGAGGCCTAGTTACAGTTGATATGACCGCAGTGCACAATGTTTTAGATTATGGTAAAATGGGTGGGGGGGGGGTAATGTCCTCCTGTAGACCAATGCCACGCTTCATTAATATGTTTGTTTATTTGTTTATTTGTTTATGGTATTTTGTTTACTATTTGTTTATTTAATAAAGGGGCTGCTACGGCCTATTTAGCACTCCAGCTACGGTGTGGTCTCCATTATTGGGAAAGGTAAAGGTGGGAGTGTTACAGCCGGTCAGCACAAAATGAGTTAGGTTATACTTGGTCAAGTAAAGAACAAAAAAAAGGATGAGGAGTGCAGCCCTTTGCTACCAACTTGTATCATTGAGATGCTGCTTCTACTGGGCTCTGTAATGCAGATTTATGTGTCTCATCATGCATGTAGTAACCAAATGATTGATAGTTTTACAAGGTACCATGACTGATGCTGATAGCAGATGTGGGAAAAGGGTCCAGGCTGCTGAGCTATGTGGAGTGGCCCTGAAGATAACCATGGCTATAACCTCAAAGAAGAGCCATCCAGTGGAATAGGAAAGATGCTCTCTCCAGTCCTCTGCAAGCTTCCCCAGTGCCTGGATGAAATACTTCTTCCCTCTGCCTCTCCCTGTCCTCCTCTACAATTTTTGGCACACAGGTACACTCTGCCAACTTATGATCACAGCCAGTTGCTGATGAATGTTTGATGTACCTTGCCTCTATGTTCCTGGCTCTTTTTCTCAATATCTATAACATCATTCTTGTACATTACTGATGCTATACTGAAACAATGCAACTGGCATTTCTATGCAATTTTCAGTTATCAGGTTCAGCTATTTAAGAAAACTGGCTGCAGAGAGACGCCAGATTTACAAAAATTCCCTGGACACCTCCTGCAGCATAGTTCCTCTCCTGGAACACTGGCCTAGGAGAACAGCAGAAAGTTCACCTTCCGCTCCAGGCCAAGGAATCAGGAGGAAGGGAAGGACCTCATCACAATCTTAACCAAATAATATATACCCTTCCCCAACATACTCCACTGGGAATAAGCCTCCTAATGGTTGGCAAGAGAAGGACATAAAAATTCATTACCCTGACCTATTGCACCATCCCACTCTGTTGCCTGGCCATTCTCCATCACCAGGCAGAAGTAGACATTCAGGTTGGATTTTGGGAAGACCAAGCAAAACCTAATAATTAGATTCTTAGCTGTATACAGCCAGGCAATACTAAATTTAAGGAGACACTCCTGCTTAAGCAAGGATGGTTACACAAATATACAAAACATGTGTACCATTTTGCACAAACGTCTGTTTATGAATCCACTAAAAGCTCTCATGGGCATAAAGCTGTAATAAATAGGAATTTAAAGTGGTAACCCATCTATATTTACTCCTGCTAAAATAATTATCACAAACACATAGAAAACAATCACATTACCTTTTGGGGAATTAACATTATTTTTTCGAAAAGCTAACTACCTTACAAGAAGATGAACTTGACAAGTTTAACCAAATTTTGTCCCCCTGGGTTGAATTTTTTTTACCTCCAACTTTTAATGTCAGCTCTTTAACTATTTGCATTTCCATGCCCCCCCCCCCCCCTTGACTGCCAGACATTTCTCTCCAATGATCCCGACTTGGTTTGGTTTGTTTCCTCCCATAACCTTTTATCCCCCCGCTTCCCTTTTTACCCTCCATCCCTCTCCTTTTCACCTCTCCCCCTCTTTTTACCCTTCTTTTGTCTTCTGCTTTTCTACCTCTTAAATGCATGTTGGTCCAATCTCTTATTTCTGCACCTCCCTTTTTCCAAATCCCTCCTTCCCCAACAAAAGTTCACTTATGTCAATGAAAAATTATGTCTTGTACTATTGTCATTGTGTTTTGCCTTGTCTTGTACTATTGTCATTTTGTTTTGTCTTGTCTTGTACTATTGTCATTGTGTTGGGACACATTGGATGCCTTCAGCTGCCATTGTGGTCTTGCTGGGCATCCAATGTGTCCCTGTGCCTTTAAGGAGGAGTGGGTTCCCTCCAGCTAAACCTGTCTCTAATTTATCCAGTGGTGATATATGTGCTCCAACTTTTTGCCGGCTGGCAGGTAAGTGTGCTGAGAATTTTTTCTGTTGTTTCTCATTGTGTTGCAACCTGTTCTGCACTCTAGGGCTTAACCAGGCTTTCATTGTGCAACCTTATTAAGTATTATTGAAGCCCTGTGCTTCACTATTTTAGTGTTACATGTATGTATTTATTCATTTTTTGAAAGTTTTTTCTACATTATGCATATATTTGATACTGCTCTGAAATTGTTTGTAATGTTTGGTCTTGCCCTGCATAACTGTTTTGTTTACAGAAAACTCTGAATAAAAACGTATTGAAAGAAATAAGTAAGACCTCTTTCACACTGGGGTGGTGCTGGCGCAAGCTGTAAAGCGCCGCTAGTTTTAGCGGCGTTTTACCGCTGTTATGGTGGTGCTTTTTGGCTGCTAGCGGGCACTTTTAACCCCCGCTAGTGTCCAAGGAAAGGGTTAAAAGTGCGATGCTAAAGTGCAGCCTATTAATTTCAATGGGCAGGGGTGGTATAGGAGCGCTATATTGTGCTGTATTTTTTCCCGCCCTGCAAGTGCACCGCCCCAGTGTGAAAGCACTCGGGCTTTCACACTAGGGTGGCTTGACAGGTTCTTTTCAGGTGCTTTACAGGCACTATGTTTAGTGCTAAAACGCCTGAAAGTGCCCCAGTGTGAAAAAGGTCTAAGCAGTAATCTTCTAATCCCATTATCGGATAATTAAACTGAATATTCATGCTTTTTTTTATGCAAACATCCTCAACACCTTTACTAAATCATTCTCTTTATACTTTATACTCCACAATATATCTGCCCATCCTGCCCAAATATCAACATTGTGTCAAAAATATTACTAACGCTGTAGATCGTGCTGACTTTGGCAACCACAGGCAACATACAATATTTAGGTCTAAATTCACACACCACATGCTTTATTCAACATCCATCCAAATTTAATTTAATCTTTTAAAATTGAGTTCTCTCTAGGATGTATTGCTGAAAGTAGTAATTTTGAACCGTGATATTTCTATAACTAAAAGACAACCCAAAAGAAGGGATAAAAATAAATATCTTATGAATTGCTTAGCCAATCATTTTATGAACAGAGTGAAAAAGACTGTCAAACAAAGGCTTAGGAATCTTGTGCTGTTATTATTTTATAGTGCCCTTACACTCTGTGTGATGACCTTACTGCAGAGATGAAACAAGCACTTCTGTGTTTGCGCATTGCCCAAAACCTCAAAGCAATTTTGCATCTGGACATAACAAAGCGGTCGACTTGAATATCAATGGAAAAAAGTTATTTTTCATGCAGTCAAGGCAGTGAACAGCTCATGTAACTGCAAAGCATGAAACAAAAATTTGTTACCATGACAGATCTCAGCAAACTGGTGTTTTACACTTACAATAGGAGACTATTTGTAGCACTGAATTTTTTCTTCTACTGACACAGAGGTCAAAACACAATAACCTGTTGCAGTATGCTAATATCCTAATACACATTATCGTCACAATTAGTTAAATACACACATTAAGCATTCGATTTAGAAAATAACAGTGGTAGAGGAACAGGGGATAGCACTGTAAAATATTCAGGTCTTACATGAAACTATCATTTTAACCACTTCAGCCCCTGGAAGGATTTACCCCCTCCCTGACCAAGCCCTTTTTTGCGATACGGCACTGCGTCGCTTTAACTGACTTTTGCGCGGTCGTGCGACGTTGTACCCAAACAAAATTGACGTCCTTTTTTTCCCACAAATAGAGCTTTCTTTGGTTGTATTTGATCACCTCTGCGGTTTATTTTTTGAGCTATAAACAAAAAAAAGAGCATAAATTTTGAAAAAAAAAAGCAATATTCTTTTTACTTTTTGCTAGAATAAATATTCCCCAAAAATATATAAAAGAAACAAATTTCTTCCACAGTTTAGGCCAATATGTTTTCTTCTACATATTTTTGGTACAAAAAAAAATCTCAATATTGATTGGTTTGCGCAAAAGTTATCGCATCTACAAAATAGGGGATAGACTTATGACATTTTATTAATTATATTTTTTATTAGCAATGGCGATGATCTGCGATTTTTATCATGACTGCAGCATTGCGGGGGACAGATCAGACCCTTTTGACACTATTTTGGGACCATTGGCATTTATACCACGATCAGTGCTATAAAAATTCACTGATTACTGTGTAAATGTCACTGGCAGGGAAGGGGGTTAAACACTAGGGGGCGATCAAGGGGTTAACTGTGTTCCCTCAGCATGTTCTAACTGTAGGGGGGTGGGCTCACTAGAACATGACAGAGATCACTGCACCCGATCAATGGGAGCAGTAGATCTCTGTCATGTTGCTAGGCAGAACAGGGAAATGCCTTGTTTACATAGGCATCTCCCCGCTGTGCCTCTCCAATTTGCACCCGCGGACATCGAGTCCGCGGGTCCAGCAGGCACGCTCCCACAACACGCTCCCACGGCACGCGGCGCACCTGCTCGCTAGCCGCGGATGACACAGAGATGTGCGGGTACATTGTTTTGCGCACCCGTGCCACTTTGCTAACGTATAGCGGCGTGAGCCGGTCGGCAAGTGGTTAAAACATATTAGCTCTTTTAGGGCCGGTGTGCACAGTTCTTCACTCATTTCAGAGCTGATTTTCTCTCTATACAAGTCAATGGAATTGCAAAGCAGCTTGAAGGTTCGATCACCATTTTTTTCTAAATTCCTGCTCCCCTATGTACCAATATAGCATTAATGTACTTCTTTTGCAGAAATGAAAAAGCTTTCTTTTTATCCTACACCAGCCCTTTCCTCAGCATCCTATTTGTTGTATGGAAAACTTCTACATTACTTCCTGGAATGACCGCAGGTCATACCTCCCAACATTTTAACTTCAGAATGAGGGACACCGGAGGAGGGACAAGACCTGCGGCACGCTACAAGCGTGCTGGTGAAATGTGGGTGTGGCCAAGTTTGTAGTACTGGGAGAAGGGGCAAACTAAACCCATCTTTCCGATCCCATCCCTGCTCCATCTATTCCCCCATTCCCATTCCAGCTCCATCTATTCCCTCAATCCTATCCCCTCTCCATCCATTTCCTTCCGATCCCATGCCGGCTCCATCCACCACCTGATCCAATCCAGTCTCCATCCATCCCCGATCTCATCCCAGCTCCATCCATCACCTTGATCCCATCCCAACTCTATCCATTCCCCGTGATCCCATCCCAGCTCAATCCTTCCCCCCCTCACCCTCTTCTGTATGCCTCCCTCCTCTGCAAGTCTCGTGTACATAGAAATCATCACAGACCTCAGGTCAGCTGCGTTGTGGCAGAGTGGTGTGCTGCTCCCCGCCCCCTCCTTTGTGTACAGGAAAACACAGGTGGAGGAGGGGCCGGTTCAGTATACTCCGCTCTGCGCTGTCTGTGTGTTTGAGGCAGCCGGCTGCCATGAAAGTGTAGTTTGCAGCATGCGGGAACCAAGACACCCTGCACAGGCCACGGGCATTCCGGGATTCAGTCCTGATTCGCTGGGACCCCCTGACAGTCCAATCAGGGATGGTTGGGAATTATGCCGTAGGTTGGAAAACCAGTAAGACACAGGAAAGAGTTCACCAGCTGACTTCTAACATACAGGAAGGAGTTCACCGGCTGACCTCATTAACACACCCTGCACCTGCCCCCTCCCTCCAGGTGATGGCTCCAACCCACCTCTACAGGTGCATACATTTCCAATGCAATCAGCGATAACCACTCTCATCGAATATACAGGCAGGGTCCTATGGGCCATACGCACTATCCGAAAATCGTCTGAAAAATACTGCTTTCGAAACAAGCGTACAATAATCTGATCGTTAGCACACAGCTTTCTATAGCCAATCACGACAGTTCATCTGATATTATCCGAAGGTGCAAGCATGAAAATCGTTCTCGTACGATACCAGATCATATGATTTTCATTTAATCAGTACAGTTGTCACCCAAAAATACAATACAAATACATTACATCACTTCCGAATGTTTATTCTGTCATACAAGAATTTTCGTAACTTTAGTAACCTCTTCATTTTCGATATGAGATTAGCATAATGCAAAAAAAAAAAAAAAAAAAGATCATTCATCCAATAATCTCATTGTGTGTACGAGGCATTACTCATTTTGTACCTCTTCTTCTCCCTACAGCGATCATTCACTTAGCAGAGTGTGCAGGTGCTGAGCGATCAGATAACAGCCTATTAGGCAGGGGCGTACCCAGAGCATTTGGTACCTGGGGCGAATGCTATATCTGGCACTTTAAAATTTAAAAACACCCCACTGTGCCCCCTGCATACCTCTGCATCCCCCAATATCTTTTTGTCATGACTTTGTACCCCCTCTCCACAACTGAACCCCTTTACATTACACATCCCCCTGCACCTTTGGACCCCTTTACATTACACAACCCTCTGCACCTCTGGACCCCTTTACATCACACAGCAACCTGCACCTCTGGACCCCTTTACATCACACAGCACCCTGCACCTCTGGACCCCTTTACATCACACAGCACCCTGCACCTCTGGACCCCTTTACATCACATAGCACCCTGCACCTCTGGACCCCTTTACATTACACAGCACCCTGCACCTCTGCACCCCTTTACATTACACAGCACCCTGCACCTCTGGACCCCTTTACATCAGACAGCACCATGCACCTTTGGACCCCTTTACATCACACAGCACCCTGCACCTCTGGACCCCTTTACATCACTCAGCACCCTGCACCTCTGGACCCCTTTACATTCCACAACCCCCTACACCTCTGGACCCCTTTTCATTACACAAACCCCTGCATCTATGGACCCCTTTACATTACACAAACCCCTGCATCTCTGGACCCCTTTACATTACATAGCCCGCCCCCACCCAGCAGCTCTGGACCCCTACACATTACATACCCCCCAGCTTTGGACCCCCTGCATGTTACACAGCCACCCCCCAGCTTTGGACCCCCTGCATGTTACACAGCCACCCACCCCAGCTTTGGACCCCTTGCATGTTACACAGCCCCCACCCAGCTTTGGACCCCCTGCATGTTACACAGTCCCCCCAGCTTTGGACCCTCTGCATGTTACACAGCCAACCCCCATCTTTGGACCCCCTGCAAGTTACACAGCCACCCCCCAGCTTTGGGTCCCTGCATGTTACACAGCCACCCCCCAGCTTTGGACCCCCTGCATGTTACACAGCCAGCCCCCCCAGCTTTGGACCCCCTGCATGTTACACAGCCACCCCCACCCAGCTTTGGACCCCCTGCATGTTACACAGCCACCCCACCCAGCTTTGGACCCCCTGCATGTTACACAGTCACCCCCCGCTTTGGACCCCTGCATGTTACACACCCACCACCCCAGCCTCGGAGCCCCTACATCTTACACAGCCACCACCCCAGCTTGGGACCCCCTGCATGTTACACAGCCACCCTGCCTCTCCTCCCTCCCAGCTCTGGATCCCTGCATGTTTCACAGCTCTGCCCCTCCCTACCTTACTCATGCAGAGGGGGAGACACACCAGCGCTGAACAGAGGGTGGGAACTGCTGGAGGTAATTTTTTGTATTAACAATGCTATTGATTGGTTACTACGACCACCTAGCAACCAATCACCTGTTAGTTAACTTAACATTTCCTGTCCTCTATTCAGCACTGCCCCACTGTCTCTCTCTCCCTCCCCTGCAGTACAGGAGAGAGAGAGACAGTGTTTATAACTCCTGCTCATGTGTCAATCCGGCGGCGTGTCACCCGGGTACCAGTATAGTCTGCACCTGGCCCGGGCACCCCGCATCCTGTCACAGCTCATCTCTCCCTGCACTGTCACATCCATCGCTGCTGCAGTGCCTGAGCCTGCCCAGCTGTCACCGATTCACTTACGGGGGAGGACAGGGGGCGCCGGCCTGACACCCCCCCAGTGTGTGGCACCTGGAGCGGACCAACCCCCTGCCCCCCACCCGTAGGTACGCCACTGCTTTCGGGATAGAGCTGTAGTATTGAAAAATAGTGTATTGAATATAGTGTGACTTGGAAGTATGTAAAGCTTACCATACAATATACAATCTCATTGTACAACTCCTTTAGATCTACCATCAACTATGTAGTGCAAGAGTCTGCCTGATTTGATACAGAGTGATTGGATAGATGGTGTGTCCTCCTATTATATAGTTTTGGTAAATCTAGAGGAGATCATGCAATCAGATTGTATAGTTTATGGCCACCTTTATACACTTAAAATGAACTAGTCGCACTTTTGAACATAATTGTTAATGGCACCGCAAACACAGAAGCAAACACATTTTGCCATGTGAAAAACATGTGACTAATGCAGCAAAATGCACAGTGAAAAGTGTGCAAACTGAAACACATCAAAACATCAAAACTAAATGGGCTGCGCTATGCTAATCGCAGGAAAAATGAGCAATAAAACATGCGCTCCAACTACGCTAGGTGTGAAGGGGGCCTGAAAGTGAAATTGGTATGTTTACACAAGAAAAATTATGCTCTATCCACATCTGCAAGTTTCCAAACGAACGCTTTGCTGTATGTTTGCAAACACACAGCAAATGCACCTCTCACTTGTGTTGCCGGTAAATATTAATGGCACCGAAGGTGGGTAGCAAGCATGCATTTGACAAATGCGATCCAAATGCACAAAAAAGTATAGTAAAAAAATGCACCATGCTCCGCTTCAAAAAAAGTTCTGGAGCTTCTTTGAGACAATTGTAACACATAGGGCAGCCCATTCTAGTGAATGGCTGCCCTATGCATGAGGAGTAAAAATGCTCCAAAATGCTCCCCACCCCCCAAAAAAATGCGTGCAAGGATGTGAATAGGGCCTGAGAGCTGAGTGTCTCCATTCACTCCCTCCTATGCATAAAGATAGCTATACACTATGCAATTAGATTGAACAATGTCTGTACAATTTTCTTTTCATTTTCCAAAACTATGGAAAAGGAGGACCCACCTGAACAATCCATTCAATTTGTATCAAATCAGGCCCCTGCACTACATAGCTGATGTTGATCTAAAGGAGATTGTACAATCAGATTGTACAGAAAGTGAGTGGAAGATGGTATAGTAATGAGTAGAGTTGAGCGGACACCTGGATGTTCGGGTTCGGCAGGTTCGGCCGTACTTCAGAAAAAAGTTCGGGTTCGGGACCTAACTTGACCCGAACTTGACCCCGAACACCGAACCCCATTGAAGTCAATGGGGACCCGAACGGCTATAATAAAGTGTCGGCTCCCGTCCCCCTTAATACAGAGAACAGTCATTGAAGTCATTTATTTTTAAAAAGTTAGTCATAAAAAGTGTTTGGGGACCCGGGTCCTGCCCCAGGGGACATGTATCAATGCAAAAAAAACTTTTAAAAACGGCTGTTTTTTCGGGAGCAGTGATTTTAATAATGCTTAAAGTGAAACAATAAAAGTGTAATATTCCTTTAAATTTCGTACCTGGGGGGTGTCTATAGTATGCATGTAAAGGGGCGCATGTTTCCAGTGCTTAGAACTGTCTCTGCAAAAAAGTGTAATTTTTGCCAGAAAAAAAGCTATTTAAAATCACTTGCGGCTATATGAATTGTCGGCTCCCGTAACACAGAGAACAGTCATTCATTGAAAGCCATTCATAAAAAAAAAGTCATTGATAAAAAATAAAAAAACAACAAAAAAAAAGTGTGGGGGTCCCCCCAAATTCAATAACCAGGCCCTTCAGGTCTGGAATGGATATTAAGGGGGACCACAGCCAAAAAAAAAAAAAATGGCGTAGGGTCCCCCTCAAAATCCATGCAAGACCCTTGAGGTCTGAGATGGATTTTAAGGGGAAACACAGCCAAAAAAAAATGACCCCACGCCATTTTTTTTGGCTGGGTTTCCCCTTAAAATCCATCCCAGACCTCAAGGGTCTGGTATGGATTTTGAGGGGGACCCTACGCCATTTTTTTTTCTTTTTGGTTGGGGTCCCCCTTAATATCCATCCCAGACCTGAAGGGCCTGGTTATTGAATTTGGGGGGACCCCCACGCTTTTTTTTGTTGTTTTTTTTATTTTATATCAATGACTTTTTTTTTATGAATGGCTTTCAATGAATGACTGGTCTCTGTGTTACAGGAGCCGACAATTCATATAGCCGCGAGTGATTTTAAATAGCTTTTTTTCCGGCAAAAATTACACTTTTTGCAGAGACAGTTCTAAGCACTGGAAACATGCGCCCCTTCACATGCATACTATAGACACCCCCCCAGGTACGAAATTTAAAGGAATATTACACTTTTATTGTTTCACTTTAAGCATTATTAAAATCACTGCTCCCGAAAAAACAGCCGTTTTTAAAAGTTTTTTTTTGCATTGATACATGTTCCCTGGGGCAGGACCCAGGTCCCCAAACACTTTTTATGACTAACTTTTTAAAAATAAATGACTTCAATGACTACTTTCTGTATTAAGGGGGACGGGAGCCGACAATTCATATAGCCGCGAGTGCTTTTAAAAGACATTTTAAAAAGCACCATTACATCGCCGAACACCGGAACCGAACCCGAACATATAGTCAATTGTTCGGGTTCGGGACCCGAACACCCAAAAGTCCGGTACGGACCCGAACTTTACAGTTCGGGTTCGCTCAACCCTAGTAATGAGGTGTGGTGCAGCAAAGAAGTGCATAGTAGGATTCAAAGCTTCCTGATATCACATAAGCTACAGGAAGTGATGGAAGCAAAAAACTTTTTTCAAACACTCAAACATATGAAATGTCAAAGCTGCTATAGATGAGGTAAGTGAGGTATAATCACATTGGGATGACTGGGGCAGAATTTACATTACCATAGGTGTGCACAGCCTATTGCATTAGGGTGTGCACCCTAAAGCTCAAGCACACGTGTGTCTACAGTTAGGTCCATATATATTTGCACAAATATATATATATTAGCACAATTTTCATTCTTTTGGCTCTGTATGCCACCAGAATAAAATTTAAATGAAACAATTCAAATGAATTTGCTTTAATTCAAGGGGTTGAACATGAATATCAAGTACAAATTTTAGGAACAGCAACTATTTGTATATGCCGTCCCCCCATTTTCAGGGGCTCAAATGTAATTGGACAAAAGAATATAATCATAAATAAAATGTTAATTTTTTATATTTTGTTGAGAATCCTTTACTGGCAATGACTGCCTGAAGTCTGGAACCCATGGAGCCCAAAGACTGGGCTTCCTTCTTTCTAAAGCTTTGCCAGGCTCTAACTGCAGCTGTCTTCAGTTGTTCTTTGTTTGTGGGTCTTTCTGCCTTTAGTTTTGCCTTCAACAAGTGAAATGCATGCTCAATTGGGTTGAGATCCGGTGATCGACTCTGCCATTGCAGAATATTCCACTTCTTTTCCTTCAAAAGTTCCTTGGTAGCTTTTGCAGTGTGTTTTGGATCATTGTCCATCTGTACTGTGAAGCGCCGTCCAATCAACTTTGCTGCATTTGGCTGAATCTGGGCTGACAGTATATCTCTAAACACTGCAGAATTCATCCAGCTGCTTCTGTCTTCTGTTACATCATCAATAAACACCAATGACCCAGTGCCACTGGATGCAATGCATGCCCATGCCATCACACTGCCTCCACCATGTTTTGCAAATTAAGTTGTGTGCTTTGGATCATGAGCTGTTTCAAGCCTTTTCCACACTTTTTTCTTCATGTCATACTGGTAGAGATTAATCTTAGTTTCATCAGTCCAAAGAATGCTTTTCCAGAACTGGTCTGGCTTTTTTAGATGTTTTTTGGCAAAGTCTGATCTAGCTTTTCTATTCTTCACGCTTATGAATGGTTTGCACCTTGTGTTGAACCCTCTGTATTTGCTCCCGTGAAGTCTTCTCTTGACAATGATACGCCCACCTCCTGGAGAGTGTCCTTCATGTTGAATGGATGTTGTGAATGGGTTTTTCTTTACCAAAGAGAGGATCCTGTGATCATCAACCACTGTTGTCTTCTGTGAACATCCAGGCCTTTTTATATTGCTGAGCTCACCAGTGCATTCTTCTTTCCTGAGAATGTACCAAACTGTTTATTTGGCCACTCCTAATGTTGCTTCTATCTCTTTGATGGATTTGTTTCATTTTTGAAGCCTTACAATGGCCTGCTTCACTTGCATGGGCAGCTCCTTTGAACACATGATGTAGGTTCACAGCCATAGATTCCAAACGCAATAACCAAGCTTACAATGAACTCCAGACCTTTTACCTGCTTAATTGATGAAGAAATAATGAAGGAGAAGCCCACACCTGGCCATGAAACAGCTTTTGATCCAATTGTCCAATTACTTTTGGTCCCTTGAAAAAGGGAGGATGGCTATTCTTAAGAGCTGCAATTCCTAAACCCTTCCTCTGATTTGGATGTACATACCCTCAAATTAAACCCGAGAGTGTGATCATGCAATAAATCCCCCAATTGGACGCTATCTATGTCGTTCCATGGTGTGCTGGCAAATATCTTCACTGTGACTTGAACCAGTATCCAGCTGGTTGTTGCTACAGCACCCAAACTCGAGAGCTCATCCAGGAATGTGTGTGATGGGAATATGAAGTATGAACCAGTGGAGACGCACAATTACATCCAGCCGCACATTTCTGAAGCACAGGAGAATTGGTTTTCTTTTTATTCTATGGCTTGGATGGACCCTGAGCTGAGGTCCCCCTTGTCCCCAACAACATGGTGGGGTGGGTGCTTTGGAGCAGGGGGGGCTCTGTCCGTGGCCGGTGGTTGTAGGGGTCTGTGGGCGGGGGGCTTCAACAAGGGGCCCCCAGATCCCGGCCCCCTCATGTGAATGAGTATTGGGTACATAGTACCCCTACCCATTCACCAAAAAAGTGTACCAAAATTAATAAAAACAAGAGACAAGTTTTTGTCTCTTCCTCTGCGCTTTGACATTTCTTATATAGATAAGTGGCGGGGCTTCTTGGCTACATCACCCGGTGACACCGCCCCGTTCTGACGTCACGGACTGGTGCATGCTGGGCCTGTGATGTCACAAGGGGACTGGGCAGCGGGGGTGACATTGCCAGGTGGCCTGCCCCTTAGCTATATAAGAACTATCAAAGCACAGAGGAGGCATTCGGTGGGAGGCAGAGCGTTTATTTTTTTTTTTCCGGTCGGCGTGCGGCATGTTTAACAATGGATTTACATGGAGGGACACAATTTTTTTATTTTTAATAAAGGATTTGTCAAAAACTTGTCTCTTGTTTTTATTACTTTTTGTACACTTTTTTAGTGAATGGGTAGGGGTACGATGTGCCCGATACTCATTCACATGGGGGGCTGGGATCTGGGGGCTCCCTTGTTAGAGGGGGCTTCCAGATTCTGATAAGCCCCCAGTCCGCAGACCCCCACAACCAGCAGCCACGGTTGTGGGGATGAGGCCCTTGTCCCCATCAACATGAGGATAAGGTGCTTTGGGGTGGGGGGGGCAGAGCCCCCTGCCCCAAAGCACCCACCCCCCCATGTTGAGGACATGTGGCCTGGTATAATTCAGGAGGGGGGCACTCCCGTGTCCCCCCGCTTTCCTGACATACTGCATGCCTGGATAACGGTCTGGTATGGATTTTGGGGGAACTTTTTTTTAATTTTGGTGTGGGGTTCATCAGTTGTTAAGGACGCCGCGGCCGGCTTCCCGGCCCCACTCCTTAACAACCAGATTACACTGCACCCTGATTGATTGGGCAAAGCTTTGCCCAATCAGGGTGCAGAATGCACTGTGCAGCGCTCAGTACATTGCAGGGTGTTCATCCAGGTGAACACCCTGATAATTTGGGTGTTCAGTGAATGGCTGAACAGGCAAATGTTCTCATGCTCGGCCCGACCCGTTCGCCCATTCCTAAACAGCACACACCAGAGCTTTGCTATAATTACTGTCCATTAACCCTATGGTATCTAATTCCTACCTCTGTATATGAAAGGTTAACTCCAGGCTAAAAGGTAAATACACAGATTAAATATATATAAGGGAGCTGCCAAAGTGTTTGTGTTTTATTCTATCTATTCCTGACATTTACACAGCCTCCAGCCTACTGACCAGTGGCAATCCCTATCCATGTGCCCAGCCACCTAATCTACATGCAGGGCGCCAGACACATGGATTCCAATGGTTTTCTTTTTGTTTTTTTTAAGCATGTGATTAGAGCCAGAGGCTCTAATAGGCTTCAAAAAAGGATGGGCTCGGAGCGCAGAGCACTGCGCCCGGGGTCCACCCAATTGTGTGACAATAGCGGATGAATATTCACTATTATCACACTGATTCTCTTCCTGGCCAATCGGGAAGCGGGTTTTGAGACAAAAACACCAGGCACCACTGCTGCTGCCTGTACAGTGAAAGAGTAGCAGCAGACAGATAAGGTCATAACACTGCTCTCTCCTCTTCCCCGTCCCCCCTTGCATGTAGCACACGTGATTGGCACCCAGTCATGCCTGTCTTAATTCCCATGTTTCAATAAGAATGACAGAGAGCTTCAGCTTGGCCCCAAACCCTCTTCTCATTAGCTCACTGGCTGATTGACAGCAGCCAATGAGGAGCAAGAGTCCCCGGAGAGCCGAGGTTCTAATACACATCATCACTGCATCAAAATGGGGCTCAGGTAAGTATTGGGGGGGGGGGGCTGCTGCACACATAAGGTTTTTTATTTTCATGCGTAGAAGGCATGAAGATACAAAATCTTGTGTCTTTAGAACCATTTTAAGTATTAAGCATGATGTGTGTTTGGTGCTTTGTTATAACTTTGAACTGTATAGAATTAGAATATCCCCTGAGTAACAAGTCCTGAGTGTTCTTGCTTAGGTACTGAAAAGATAGATTGATATTTATATAGAGCGGGATGAGATTACTATCATATGTTCATATACAGCTGTTGTTCAACAAATAAGCACATATCAAGCAATAAAGTATCCTTATAAACTGGTATCAAGGGATGTTTACTTAGTGTGTGTTCCTGAGCAAAATGATGTCTTTGTATTTTCTAGAATACAACTATACGCCAAGTATGCCAAATTAACTTTTTAAAAATATATTTTACAAGAATTGCAGAGCATAAATCATGGGATGACGCAGCATCAAACTCATTCAGTTCTAAATGAAATAAAGTCTGTGCTGGTTTTAAATGGTGTAAAAAAAAGATCCCAACCTCTTTTATAGATCTCATTATCCTCCGCAAGCTGCCTGTATGGGTAATCATACACCCTACACCTGCAGTGCAGACTTCTAAACCCTTTCACAAATTTAATAAAGACTTCTTTTTCTCACTTTCTTATGTGTAGGCATCAGAGCTAATAGGCTTCTCACTGTGCCCCAGATACAATAGCATCTCAAGAAAAAGATCAAGGAGAGCTTCCTTCAAGTGTAAGCTTTTTTTTTTTTTAACTCAAGAACAGCATTTTCAAATAATAAATTGACACTGGACCTTAAAACACTATCTTCCAAATATGGCTTAGGAAAACAAAAATGTAAGATTTTTTTTTTAACCATAATTAAAAGTTAAAAAGGTGTCTACAAAATAAAAACGTTAATCCAAACAAATTGTAGTTTTTTATGCATTGTATATGCCTTCCCAGTGGAACTTCTAAGTAACCTGGATGTGATCCTAAATATTGAGACTCCCCATTGTCATAGACAGCCTAATTCCAGCAGGAACTACATGCTCTGCTTGTGTTACATTTAGGACGTTCAAAGAAGGGCACCTTTTACACTTTAGTGGATGAGTGACATTAAAGTGGTTGTAAACCTCAGTCATGGAATCAGAGAATCGGAGTAAAACACCCCAAAGCTCTAAGTGTTGTTTCTCTCTGGTGCTTCGTTCCTCTGCTATCAGTTTTCCCGACACATGAGATACATTTTTGGGGGGGGGCTCAGAACAGAGCCTGTCTATTCACAACACAGTTCTTCTGCTGTGTGAAGCGGGTGTGTTCCTTTCCTCCAATCAGCTCTCACATACTATTACTGCAGATTTCCACCCCCTCCTCTGTGCTCCTGACAGAGGAAGAAGGATTTTTCTGTTTCAATTTGTTTATTGTTTTGAAAATGAACAACAAAAAAGTCAAGCAAGCATAGGAATCGCCCACACAGGGGCGAAATCATGGTTAATTATTACAAAGAACGATAAAGAATGTAGTCATGTAAACTGAGATAAAGGGATTCTGGAACATGGGGATGTTAATAAAATACTGAAAATGCAAAAGTGCCAAGCCCCCAAAATCTATTTACAATCACCTGGGGGGGGGGGTCTCTTCTCCTGCAACCGACCCCAGGCCGCGACTGCGTGATATTAAAAAGAATAAGTGAGGGAAAGCAGAAAAGAGCACAGAGAAGGGGTAGGGAGGGTGGTGGTTCGGATTCGGAGGCCCAGAGGAGAGCAGTCAAACAAGGCCCGAACAAGCTGGTTGAGTAAAGGGAACTCATAAGAGATCCATGGTTCCCAGGTCTTGAGAAACTTGCCGTGTGAATCATTCACAATATTGGACATGAAAAAAGATTTTTAACAGGATCTGCCCATCTGAAGGGTAGGGAAGAGAAGATTGCAGATAAACAAGTAAAACCTATGTGGGAGGATTTGTTTCATCTTTGTGTATTATCTAAAGCTGTTCACTTCACTGGGTATATGTGAGGATTTACAACCTTTTTAAGTATTAAGAATACTTACTCCAGGAACCACATGTTCTGCTGATGTTACATTTAGGACTTTCATTAACCGCTTCCCGACCGGCCACTGCATATATACGTCAGCAGAATGGCACGGGCAGGCAAAATCACGTACCTGTACGTGATCGTGCATTTGCCTGCCTGTGGGTCGCGCGTGCGCCGCCAGCGGCGTGCTCGCGACCCAGTTGGGAGCTCTGTGACCCCAGCCGCGGGACCAGCGGACCCGATCGCCGCTGGTGTCCCGCGATCAGGTTACGGAGCTGAAGAACGGGGAGAGGTTTGTGTAAACAAACCTCTCCCCGCGCTTCCTACACTGCCTGTCATTGATTGGCTGTTCCCGATCATCGGGAAAGCCGATCAATGACGTCAGACGTCAGCCCGCCCCCTAATGTAAAAAAAAACACACACGTCACAGCCCATAACCCCTCCCCTCCCCCTAGTGGTTAACCCCTTCACTACAACTGTCATTTCTAAAGGAATCAATAAATTTAAATAGCATTGATTGCTGTATAAATGACAATGGTCCCAAAAATGTGTCAAAAATGTCCGATGTGTCCGCCATAATGTCGCAGTCACAATAAAAATCGCTGATCGCCGCCATTACTAGTAAAAAAAAAAAATATTAATAAAAATGCTATAAAACTATCCCCTATTTTGTAAACGCTATAACTTTTGCGCAAACCAATCAATAATCGCTAATTGCGATTTTTTTTTACCAAAAATATGTAGAAGAATACGTATCGGCCTAAACTGAGGGAAAAAAATAATTTTTATATATTTTTTGGGGATATTTATTATAGCAAAAAGCAAAAAATATTGCATTGTTTTCAAAATTGTCGCTCTATTTTTGTTTATAGCGCAAAAAATAAAAACCGCAGGGGCGATCAAATTTTACACTTTAGTAGTGATTTACACTTTAGTAGTGATGCTGAGAGTAAAGAAACAGTAAGTTCACTAGTCCGCTAGGTGAAAATGTACAGTTTTTTTTTACTGTACATTTTGGTATGTTGTTAAGATTAACCAAGTTCCCATCTAGAACTATTACAGCTGTAGCTAGCAAGCTGGATTAATGTTCTAGATACGGAAACACTGACAGAATTTTTGCCTTATGGAATGCTTTTTAACTATGCTGGAAATGCTTTCTTATTTTTTGTCATGGTACAGTCAAAAGAGAGTATATAGTTGAATAATATATATTTTTTTCTTATTGTCATGTTTTTTTTTTTTTTTTAATTGTAAGTTAATTGAAATATATAGGAATAGTATCAAGAAGTTATCTCAGGATGCAAAGCAATTTTAGCTTTACATTGTGAAAGTGGGGCCAAATGTTGAATCTGTATGTTCTCAAAGTGGGGGGTTGGTTAGACATCAGTCTATGCAGCTAGGTTCCAGTTAGGCCAGTATCTCCCTTATCACTCTAAACTCTTCATCTGCAGTAGGGATTAGCCAATAGTTAAGAATAGGAGTTTGGCTGTACAGGTGTTCGGATATTTCTACTGCTTCTGTATATGACAGATTCCCATGGTCACTGATTCCTAAGGAAACCACAGATGCTTGCACCGTCATGTCCCAAGGGGCTACAGATGTCATCGGGCAAAGGGACAGAGATCTTTTGGTCAATGAAGTCACCACCATCTGGCCATATTTGGTCAATGAAGTCACCACCATCTACACCCTTTCCCTTGTATAACTGATGCTTGGGGAACTGTCATTCTGCTACGAATCCTGTCAGGATCGGTTGGGTGCACTGTGTCATCAGGTTTTATTTTTAGTGAATCAGCAGGCAGAAGGCATTGTGAGGATGTGAGGATCCATTGAGGATGGATTTACAATAAGTGGATTTTTATTTTAATTAGAAAGAATTTGTCAAATGTTTGGGTGTCTTTATTTCTAGGTTACAATTCTTTGTTTTGTGAATGAGTATGTATCCCATACTTATTCACATTGGGAGCAGTATCTCAGCAAGTATTTTTAAACCTATTTTAAAAACCTGTGTTTTTTTAGGTACACATTTTTTCCCCAGGTGAATGGGTAAGGGTACATGGTACCCCATACTCATTTACATAGGGTGGGGGCCGGGATCTGGGGGCCCCCTTATTGAAGGGGGATCCCGGATTCCGATAAGCCCCCCGCCTACAGACCCCGACAACCAAGGGTTGTCGGGAAGAGGCCCTTGTCCTCATCAACATGGGGACAAGGTGCTTTGGGGTGGGGGGGCTGCAGGGCCCCCCCTTCCCCAAAGCACCCCCATGTTGAGGGCATGCGGCCTGGTACGGTTCAGGAGGGGGGGGGGTCGCTCGCTCGTCCCCACCCCCTTTCCTGATCGGCCATGCTGCATGCTCAGATAAGGGTCTGCTATGGACTGCCGAGTCCGGCAGATAACTTTGAGTCAAAACTTCTTTCTAAGTCCACCAAACTTTTGGGAAGAAAAAGTCCGCCGGAGCCCACACATGGTCGGATTGTCCGGCGGACTCTAGTCCGGTGGACAAATCCGCCGGATAGTCCGATCGTGTGTATGGGGCAACCACTTTAAGGTTCAACAGGAAGAAGGTTCACAGGTGTCCATGGACGTGCTCACAGAACCATGCCCCTTGTGTGCCTGCTGGGGCACGCAGTCAGCATGCTCTGTGATTGCTGTGTCCTTTGGACACAGCTGATCACATATTGGGCTAAAGGGCCAATCACAGCGGTCCTTTACCATGTGAACAACTGATCACATGTAAACACACTTGCAGGTTCTTGGCATTCCTCTCCTCACACGCTGTCACAGCGTGAGGAAAGGAGAGACGGTAACTGGCAATTGTGACAGGGGACTTATACACTGATAATCAGGGCATTGATCATCAGTGACCTGATGATCAGTGCAGCCCCAACAGTGCCAATCAGTGCCCATCTGTGTTGCCTATCAGTGCCCAGCAGTGCTGCATATCAATGCCCATCAGTTCTACCTATCAGTGCTGCCCATCAGTGCTGCCTAGCAGTGCCTCCTTATTAGTGTCACTTATCAGTGCCCGTCAGTGCTGCCTATCAGTGCCCATCAATGCTGTCTATCACTGTCCATATCAGTACATTTTCTTTTGTTTAGCAAAAAATAAAAAACCCAGTGGTGATTAAATACCACCAAAAGAAAGCTCTATCTGTCTCAAAAAAAGTAATAAAACTTCACATGAGTGTTGCGTGACCGTGCAGTTCAAAATAACCTGGGCTGGAAAGTGATGAAAGTGCCCAGTATTGAAGTGGTCAATGGAGTTTTGCATTTAGAATTTTTCATTTTAGGCTTTAGTAAAATTGTTGCTTCTGCACCTTCCTTTATATAACTGATGACAACTTGGGGAGCTGTCATTTAACAGCAGTACCATCAGAGTCAGTGGTATGCACTGTGACCATCTGGTTTTTAATTCCAGTAAGTGGGTGGGTGACAGGCATCATGATTCACAATGGATTTACATTTTTTTTTTTATTGTATTTCTTTTTTGACTGTGGCCTTGATTCACTAAGGCCTGGTTTAGGAGTGGGGCCTGCATGCCCGTATAAGAATCTAGCATGGATTTCCTGAAGGGAAATAACACTTTTTTTTTGCATGAGGTACCCTCTTAAAATTTATGTCAGACTCCAGGGGTCTGGAATGCATTTGGAGGGCGAACTTTATGCAATTTAATTTTTGCTGTAGGATTTGCTACAACAAAAGTGACATTTACAAAGAAAAATTATAGAATTGCATATCAGACCCCTGGAGTGATTTATTTGGCAGATTCCTTTAAAAAACACACACACACTTTTTTGTTACAGAAGCCAGAAATGGAAATGTAATTTGCTGGTTAAACCATTTTCCTTTACTACCTGTAATTGTCAGTGCTTTAAATCACTGCCCCAGCTCCTGCCCAAATTGATTTTTTTTTTTGCACTGGTACGCTGTTCCCCAGAGCAGTGCCTAACCCCATTTTTTGACAACCTTTTGCCTATTAGTCCATAAAATGATACATTTTTTCTCTAAACTATTTAAAAAAGTAATTTTATTTATTTTTATTTTAGTCAGGTAAATATAAAAATATGAATATGAATATGGTGTATTTAGATATGCAGTCAGCTGGAACTCTTTGCTCATGTTTGAAAAAAAAATGTATTTACAAGCTGAAATTTGCACACACAAGTGAATGAGTCAGAGCAGTGATTCTTCCCTCTTTGCTTCCGTTGCTTCCATATGATTCCATTAGAGGTTTCAGTCGGAGACAGCATATCTGATAGGAAAGGAAACAGTTCTACTGTGCTCTATATTTTGAAAATCCACAGCGTTTATCAAACTTTTTTTCAGCCAAGGCACCCTTTAAAAGTATTCAAAATCTTGAGGAACCACAGTCTAAAATGTTAAAAACATAATTGTTACTTATCAATGGGAAACCTGAGTCTGGGAAAATCCACACAATCACCTAAATTTTACATCAGAAGCCTCCTTTTACATCAGGAGATTCCCCATCACATCAGAGTCCCCCTTATATGTTAAAAGCCCCCTATACATGGATCCCTCATCACAGCAGAGACCTCTTTTTTTGCATCAGAGTCTTCCCTTAACATCAGAGGTCCCCCCCATCACATCAGAGGCTACTCATCACATCAGATACACCCCTATACATAAGAGACTCCTTATACATGGGTCTTTATTCACATCAGAGCCTGTGTTCTTTTGAATGCTGGGAGTGACCCTACATGCCATCTGCCCTGGATCAGAGTCTTGGGCTGCTATGATGTGGGGATGAGTCAGCTACCATCACCATATCAATGAATGTCACAATGTGTTCCAGCCCTAGAGCGTCATTCCACCTGTACCAAACTACACATTTCTGATCCAGGGTAAACTGGGTCTCATGCTTGTGGCACCCCTGGGGAATTCAGGTGGCACTCCAGGGTTGAGAAACACTAACAACAGAAACAATATGGAAAAATATATAGTAAAAACATGTATAAAACCTAGGAGTAAAATTAAACACTACAGTACATACAATAACAGTTCATTCCAATGGGAAAAATAATTATCACTATTTGCTCATTTATTTTAACATTGAATTAGGTTGTTACATCCTGGTGTCCTGTAAGGTTTTTCAAGTTTTTTTTTAGAGCTTCCAGAAATCTCCTCCGGTAACCTTAAATGTTCCCTAAATACACATATTGGAACCTACTAACTTCTCTTTTTTTAAAGAAAAAGAATAATAGGTAAATAATATATGTAATTTTCATATGCTATATATTTTTTTACTAATGAGGAAAATAAAAATAGCTTTCCCATAGGTTTTAGAACACTTTAGATACAATGTTTGCATCTGCAGGCTGCTGCCAGCTACCTAAGTGCTTCTACTAGAAGCTTTCACTATAGCAATAATTTAGTTCAACCTGTAGTATTGCAGTGGTGACGTAGTGGCTTTGCCATTACTACTGTACATGTACAATACACTTTAAATAATTTGTCTGTAAGTATTGTCCTTTTCCATACTTTATGAAGGTATTAATAATGTATTAAATGGAAGTTTAGTGACTTTTTACTAGTCTGGAATGTATTGTTACCATCCCTCACTGCTTCATTATGTTTTCTGTCCTCTAGTGGTTCTATAGTTTTTCTACAGAAAACGGAAACAGTAGCAAAAAATGTCCTGTCACTTCAAGATTCAATCTCCGTGGACCTAGTTAACACAATTGTGTGAGTAAAAAAGGTCACTGGAGTTAGTAATTTGTCTAGGGACTGGAAAAATGAAACCATAGAAAAGAGGAACTCCTCGGATCGCAGTCTATTCTTTAGGCAAAGATTATTATGCGCCTGTGCTATACATATAACTTTATATGGGTAGCTGGTTGTAGCCAGTCTTTTCCCTAACAGTGATGTCAATATTTTTGCAGCTTCTCATTAAAGAAGTTGTAAAGGCAGAAGTTTTTTTTTATCTTAATGCATTATATGCATTAAGATAAAAAACCTTCTGTGTGTAGCAGCCTCCCCAGCACCCCCCAATTACCTACCTGAGAAGAGAGGGGGCAGGGCCTGGCTTGGGTGACCACCTGTAGCAAGCTTCTGGCTGGGGGGCACTCAAAGGAGGAAGGGGTTAAGAGCAGAAGAGGAGGATCTGGGCTGCTCTGTGCAAAACCAACTGCACAGAGTAAGTAAGTATAACATGTTTGTTATTTAAAAAAAAAAAAAAATGAGCCTTTACAATCACTTTAATGTCTTCTTCATATTATGTAAGAGAAAGACCCAGAAAGCACAAGTGTGTTTTATTGGTTCAGTAAAGATGAACAGGCTGTATATTCTCCTAACTGATTAAAATATTTTCTCATGTCTTTTCTTTTTTATTGTCATGAACGCTTTTCTTAATAGCAGGAATACAGGACATCTAGCACACATTAAAAGATCAAGGGAAATTAAGATATTGAAGCCCTCAAAATGTATGTTATGATATACCGTAACCAGAGAATAAAAAGATAATAATAATATTAATAATACAAATAAAAAATAGTAAGGTAGTGGTGAAATTAGTGTACAACATATTGGGCAGAATTAATGCCTGATATCCCCATTTTACACATGGGCAAATTGCATGTCGATTAAAAAAAAAGAAAAGCCTCCTCCAACTATGTGAGAAATTAAGTTTTTCCTTGAACTTCCTTTGATTTCCACAGGTTAGTTGCCATTAGCACTTGATAAACCAGTGTAGCCCCCTTTTTGGGGGTTATGAGAAATAGCACTCACCAAACAAGAGGTTGCACTAAATATTGCGTAAAAAATATAACCAGGACCTTTGTTAAGTGAAAAAGTGGGTTTGCTAATACAGTTGCCAGTGCCTTCACCCAAAACAGGACCTCTGAACAGAGAGAATTCCATTCCTGGGAAATCCTCCAACTGTTGGCCAACCAGCCTGGAACAGAGCTGCTAACTGGCAGGAACGAATGGGTTGCCCTGGAACTCAGAGTCAGCCTATCCACTCTGCACTTTATTCCCTCCCTTGTAGTTTCTAATCTTACATTCAACTGGAGCTCTAACTACCAGAAGTGGCCATTAGGTCCCTTACCTTGCTCTAGCATATGGTGGTTATTAACCCCTAAGCTAAAGCTACCTAAAGAATCCCGGACCAGAAGAGGCAGAGTTAACTAACATAACAGGAGCTGCAAATAAACTCCATTAAAATAATCAGCTTAATCTACTAACATACAGCAAAATGACCACTACATACATACTGTAGCCCAGACCTAGCTATCTGGACTGAAATAATAAAAATAGGGCTGAAAACAGTCTGTCACAAGGATTTAGATATACATTTAGATATACATTCAAGAAGCTATTAGAACATAGAAATATTTATATAATGGTCTTTGCTTCTGATCTGAGTAAAAATACAGCAGCAATAGCAGTCCTTGGGGGTTATTTACTGAAGGCAAATCCACTTTGCACTACAAGTGCAAACTACAAGTGCAAAGTGCACTTGAAATTGCACTGAAAGTGCATTTGGAAGTGCAGTCGCTTTAAATCTGAGGGATAGATCTGAAATAAGGGGAAGCTTTGCTGGTTTTAGAATCCAATCATGTGCAAGCTAAAATGTCGTTTTTTATTTTCCTTGCATGTCCCCCTCGGATTTACAGTGACTGCACTTCCAAGTGCACTTTCAGTGCAATTTCAAGTGCAAAGTGGATTTGCCTTTCGTAGATAACCCCCCTTATGTCTGTAAAGTGTCTATATAGTCATGTGGCCCATTTCTCTGAGTCTCTCTCTCCACTTACGCCTTCTGGATTTTAAAAGCCAGATCCCTGGGACAGGTAGTGTTATGCCCCGTACACATGGCCGGAAATTCCGACGGAAAATGTCCGATCGGACCATGTTGTCGGAAAAAAAAATTGAGATCCTGCTCTCAAATTTTCCGACAACGAAATCCGATCGGACTTTTTCCGATCGTGTGTACAGAATTCCGACGGACAAAGTGCCACGCATGCTCAGATCAAATTAGGAGACCAAACCTATTGGCTACTAGCCTCTACGTAGTTCAGTCATACGCAACGAACGTCACCACGTTCAGAATGATCGTATTTTCCGACAACTTTGTCCTACCGTGTGTATTCAACACCAGTGTCGGACAAAATCCGTCGGAAAAATTCTGACGGATTTTGTTGTCGGCATTAGTGTTATACATAATTATATATAACACTGTAATATTAGCAGATAACAGTAGAGGCAAGCAGATCCTGCACCAGATTGACACTTTTTGGTTTGGATGAAACTTCTTTTATGCTAGTGGTAAAGTCCAGGGAAAACTGGGTTGTTGTAGTCTGGCAAGGTCCCTTAAATGTAGTCGACCACAATAGCGGGTAAACTGTTAAATGATGCCCCCCCCCCCCCCTTCCCATTTCAATGTATTAAAAATCAATGCAGAGGTTGTTTTGTTTTTGTTTTTTTTTTACCATTAATTCTACTTTGTAAGTAATTGAAATAGACCTATTTACATTGCCCATAATTACCTCAAAAAACAATTGGCATTTTACTTCAGTTGCCCGAGTCCACATCAAAATAAATTTGAAACGTGACTGTATAGCTAATTGACATTTAATATAAAGTCTATTTTTTAAATTGATGATGTTTATTGATAGCTCCAGCAGTTTAGACTCACTTAAGCCCTTGCATTATTTACAGATGAGCCAAAAGCTATGTCTTTTCATTGAGTTATTGACATTCCACCAGCAATCAAGATGATTGACACTAGGAATCAATAATATAATGACAGTATGTGTGGTTTGGGAAACACGGATAGGATTTCTTCATCATGTAATAGAGAGTCACTTTTGGTTGTCATTTGCTTTCCTGTCTAATGCATTCTTTTTCTAATCTACTTAAGCTTATATTACTTCTACTTATTAGTATTATTATTTATATTTTTAGATATACATGTAAAAGATTGATGGGGGAAGAGGCCAGGGTTGCCAACCTCCCGCAGCATTTTTTACTGACAAAACATGGAAAATGTACTGGCGGATCACATTTTTTACTGGCAACCTGAGAAACTACAGAACTCCTATTGAAAACTAACACAGTGAATATTTGAACCGTATAAACATGATATAGAAACACTGACAATACCTATAAAAGGGTAATTAGCTAGATTTACACTTAAAAAGTCAACACAGTATGAAATTATGAGCCCCTGATATTTACTGGCAGTTGTAATAAAATCACAGATTTTAACAAACTGTCAGTAAATTTACTGGCGGTTGGCAACTGAAGTACTCGATACAATATTAATAACTAATATTATATAATCTACGTATTGATTTGTCTAGTCCCTATAATGTTGTTAGTCTGTTAAACCTATGAGCGCATGCTACTGTTAGTATCACAATAATACGAGGTTAGCTATGAAACCAAACACAAACTACTGCTAGTAAAACACTAT
Source organism: Lithobates sylvaticus (assembly GCA_028564925.1). Classification (NCBI taxonomy): domain Eukaryota; kingdom Metazoa; phylum Chordata; class Amphibia; order Anura; family Ranidae; genus Lithobates; species Lithobates sylvaticus. The sequence goes on along the minus strand of CM053026.1, from coordinate 465,250,994 downwards.
CTTATTTATTTCCCAAGAATCAGGAACGCTAACATAAAGTATTAAAAGATATATTACAATATCGCAAAGTTTACAATCAAATCACATAACACAAGAATATCAAAGATACTTATCACAAGGCCCTCCGTGAAAACCTTAAAATGGCTGCCAAGCCATGCGGCTTGAATGGAATCACCATCAGCTGTGTTCATAAGAGAAAAGGCAGAGAGACACCTTCTCATGTCAAGGATTCCCAGCAAAACAGAGAGAAGAGCTCTCTGCGAATTCCTTTTACCAAGCTCACTCATTCAAAACTCCCCCCCCCCCCTGCTTCGCACCCAATGAACACCAGCAAAAGGTGATCCAGGAAGTAAACTGTACTCTTCACTCAGGGGCTGTGTCTCTAGCCTGGAGCCGTCTTCACCGCAGGTGGGCCCAGTCATTGCTTCTGAATACAAAGCTTGCTTCATTCCAACTTGGTAATCTGGCTTGTAGCAAAACAGGAAGTGAACCGCAGAAATATTAAATCCAACATATGCCGCTTTGCGACTGAAAGTCGCATAAAAACCCTTCTTCAGACACGGCTCCTATTGAACAGTCCATAACTGTTTGTCCCTGACATGCGTTTCCAAACCAGTATCCATAGAACAGTCCTTTAAACGTCTTAACGTGTTGTATTCTTACAACGTGTCAGAAACAGCTCCTATGGAACAGTCCATTGTGGTCTTACCGTGTTATGCTTCCCGACACGTACCGCTTTGCCACTGAGTGACACATCTTTCTTCAGCGACAGCTTCCATGTCGCCATTATGTATCTTCCGGACAGATGCAATACAGGCAAGGGGTATCCATTCATTCACCATTCACCAGTACACATTCAGAGCAACATATGAAACAGCTCTCAAATACTGATCTATTATTTAGATAAGTCTCGAGGAGGGCCTTGTTCACCCATATTAATAACCTACAATACTCATAGGTCACACTATACCATAATCTAAATCAACTTATTACCATACTATATACATATATATGTGTCCCGTCCATTTACGCACCCTGCTCCCAACCCTATAACCCTTTACTGTACATATGGGTCGGGATTAGGCAGGCTTGCTCACGACGGTATTGCAGGGCTCTGACTTGGCAGCAAGGTCTCTAATTTGTACACAGAGACTCTACTGTCAATTCGTCCCTCAACTTGCATAGCCAAATGGGAGACCCTTCTATATAAATATTGAGTCTAATCACACATATAAATTTGCAAAAATTACAAAACCACACAATCCCATCCCTGTGCCTGGATTTCAGAGACCATGCCCAGGGTATACCATGCACCTCTACCTATGGTTAGGTTCAAGGAACCCTCCAGTTTTATGACTAACATTACATCGGCATTCTTTAGGACAAAGAAACAAACTTGTCTATGTCCCAAATGACACCCAGGTGCTTCCTCCCCAGCAATGATCCCTGAGATAATTTCCCAACATTTTTACGTTCACCACCATGATGTATTGACCTGGCATACAAAGGACATCATGGTCATACTTCCGACCGAAGGAAGTATCAACCTGCTTCCATCTCCTCTGATCACATGTGGGTGATTTTAGCCTCAAATGCGACAAGATAGAATCCCCAATCAGTAAGCCCATTGATACCACCAAACACACAGACCAAGTCCGCACTTCTGTATATGGGATCATACAGCCTAACACCTTTCACCATCCAAACTGGTACAGCCCATCCAGGCATTCGACCACCATTTTGGATTAGTGTAGGCTACGTATTTTGGCAGAGTCTTACTGAGCGGTGATGCTGACTCATCAGGCCACTTCCCTTTATACAGAGATTGCACAATCAGCTTGATGCTGGTTGACACTTCCGTCCGCCACTGCGTGTACGCCAGAGCCCATGACCGATTTCCATCCTGTACCCTCACACCCTCCACCAACCTCTCAATATGGTTCACCAAATCTGGAGCTAATTTACCCTGGGTATTTTGTGAATGTTATTAAGGATGCCACCAATCTCTCTGAGTAACAAAGTCCCGCTCAAGCTATGGCTGAGAGTTTGTTCCTCAGGATACCGATGTCTACTCCATTACCAACACCCATCCCAGCTCCTATTCCCCCAATATAGTGCTGAATACATGCCTCCTCTTGTGGTTACTCCTCAGAGATAAGCATCCTGCATGCACCTTATTCTGTGTCCGCACATCTCTGGGAGTAAGTCACTGGTACGATGACAGCACTTGATTCAGCGTATACTCAGCAAATATAGGGTAATAAAACCACTGTGAGATGTCGCAGCACCATGTGGTGAAGGCATATTGTACCCTGGTAGTCAGCGTTTGTTCCCTTTATCTATCGGAGCATGCTCCTGTGTGCATTCACTGGCATTCCCTGTGCAGGGTTTCAACTTCTCAGGTGAGACCTCAACCAGGCGTATCTCCCCCATATAAGGAAATGTTCACCCCATTGATGTGTCACCTGACACCCTCTAGTCCGGCCAACAGACACCTTATTATGCATAAGTGCCCGCCTCCTGGGTACCTGCACCATATAAATTCCGTTACGTCAATACATGTCATACATTACACAACTTTTCTTATTTCAACTCCTCCCTCCAACAAAAACATATATATTTTACATTTTCATGTTCTGATGGATTGGATGTGTTATGTTCCTTCCCCCAACCTCCAACCCATGGTACGTATATTAATAACACGTTTGCATTCATCAGGAGAGAGTCCAGCAAAAAAAAATGTTTCAAGTCTTATTGATAGGCACAGTCTTTCAGATTCAGCACCAGATCATCCATAGGAAAAGAAAAAGTGTTAAAGTGAATCTTTTTGTTTGTCCCATCTCTCCTGATATTTAGTAGAATAAATTCGGGGCGTGGTATGGCACAGACAAACTGCCAACCAGATGATCATCTGTCATCCATTTTCCAGAACCTTTCCAATCTCGCTCCACCAGGATTCTGGAATTGAAAAACAAGAGCAGAATCAAATTCTTATCCATAATATCTGCTTGCTTATTATATTTACTCCTATTTCCTTCCTTGGAACCCAGGAACTTAGTATTCCTTGCTTCTGCAATTTGACCAAACTATCAAAAACAACCATGACCTCTTTAGGCAGAACCCACTCTAAAATGGATCCCCATGGTATGGTCAAAACTTTAAAAAAAAAAAAAAAACGAACGTCACTGTTGTTTCTCAAAAATTCTCAATTTAAAAACGCAAAAAGAAAAACAACCAATGCATTTATCTTTATCTTACGATCTATGCACTAACTTTATCTTACGATCTATGCACTAATTCCCCTTTCAGGTGTATAAAGCCTAAACCTTTTGGAGCTTTTTACACCTGAACAAAACAACAATAAAATAGCTGACTAAGCCAATACCCAAAAACAAAAAAAAATATGTTTTTTTTTTTTTTTTTTTTCCAAAAAAAACAAAAATTTAAAAAAAGAATAAACATTAAAGGTCTGGCCATTATCACCCAAGAACAACATGACAAGACAACCACCATACAACAATGACAAACACTCAACTTTTAATTAAAGACATCCATGGATTTTCTCCTGAGAAGAGTACATGTTTCTTTTTTTATCTGAAAGACAATAAGTTAATGGGAAAAACAACACAAACAAAAACAAAACATTTGTAACTTCATCACAACATTTGCTACCTCATTTGTAACTCTTTAGTTTTGTCAGATTATTGTTTAAATATTTTCATTGTTTGCAAACAATTACTAATTAATGAGCTCATGGTACCATGTGATAATCGATTATGCATTTACAATAACCTAACCCCCGTGTTGGTCTTACTTTGACGGACCTGCAATCAAAACACAAATGTTTAGTATCCAAACCTGTTCTCTCCCTGATTTCTGGAAAAGGAACACAAAGACAATGATTAAACACGATTATCATGACAATTGACTTTAAGTGCCCCAAGTCTCTTTTCATTAATTGTACTGCTAGGGGAACACCGAGTTGTAGTATAAACAACTAAACTAAAAAAATAAAAAATTACAAACATTAAAACTAAAACTAAAATTAATAAAATAAAAAAAAATTGAAAAGTGAAAAAAAAAAAATTTAATAATTAAAAAAAAACAAAATATGAAAAAAAAATAATTCATAATAAAAAAAAATGAAAACATTAAAAATTAAAATTAAAAAAAACTAATAAAAAAATTCATAAAAATTAATAAAACATTAAACCTTATATAAAAAAATTACAAAAATACTTAAAACCTTATTCATAGGAAGGAAGCTTTGATCAGAGTATTTTTAACATACTTGCAGCTGACTAAGTGCTGCCAGCATTGCTTCCCCCAGTGCTATGTTTGAATAACCATTCGGCTACTTCCATTTTGATTTTATGCAACTGTCCTACATATTGCTTTTCAGTTTGTAGACTCCGTAATTGGGTCTTAACGGGGAATTGGGTTTGCTTACTATGGGCTCCATGCTTTGGATTGCTACCCCACCTGGCCGAATAACATTCATAATGCCTTGGGGTAGTTTTCAGGTATGATCTTTTTTTGATATCGTTATTCGCCCAACAATACTTTGCGATGTGACCTCCCCTTTTACACAAACAACATTTTAGCTCTGGTTTCTCTGCATAGGCCCTTTTTTTAACATCTTGTGCTGGAAATTCGCATTGCTGGATAATATTACTGTGATTGGAATTAATAGACTTTACACTTTCATCGTCTGAGGAGTCATCAGAAGTTTCCATTTCAACTCCTGAATCAATTTCAAGCGCAGTTATCACGTTTGTATTTACGTCTCCAGCATCAATTCCCATCATAGTAATATGATTTGCAGCAACAACCCTGCACCCTGTAACTCCTCCTTAAGCATTGCGATAACCTGCAAATTCTCAGCCTCCCTTTGATTCAAAAAGACGATGCAACCTTCTCTTAACTCACACGTTTTTCCTAATTCCTCCAATCTCTGTTCTAATTCGCATTTTTCCGTCACTAATTGTTCAATCTGACTACGCGCTTGTGCATCTGCATTTTCAACCCTAATTAATATATCTTTTGTTATATTTTGTAGCTGCTGCATGAATTGCTTCCTTTCATCTATCCATTCTGATTCCTTCCGTTCAGAAATGTCTCTAATTTTTAAAAACATGCACATCAAATTTGCTAATCTCTGTTTCCTGCCTTTTTTTGATTTATTACTTATAAGGCTGTTATGTGTATTACACTGTGTCAAAAGTTCATTAAATTGTTGTGTCAACCCACCTTCTTGTGTAGATTGAAATCTAATAGCCCCATGTTTAGCGATGAATAGCTCGATGGCCTCCATTGATATGCTAATTAGCAAGCCCTCTATACTGGAGCTGTAAAACCTGTTTTGGTTACACTGCACTACAGACAAACAGATAAGGCTATTCAAAGGTTTCGTTGCAAGCTAGCTTGTAGTCCCACAAAAGCTTACAACAAAAAAAAAAAAAAACTCCTACCTGCTACCTGTAGTTCTACAGCCTACACAAGGCACATCCTAAGACACAAGGCAGACTCTTAATCAATGCCTTCCTGTTAGTTTGCAGGCCACATTGAACTTCTATTGGATCAGAGAGTTATGTCACTCTCACGTGAGTAGAAATAATAAAAAATGACAAAAAAAAAAAAAAATGACAAAAAAAAACTTAAAACCAAAAATAAACTAACAATATCTCTATCACTTTTTTTTTTTCCTCAAAGATGTATGGTAATTCCTGTCAATTACTAACCCAGGGTGATCAGCCCTTACTCACCAGCCCTCTTGACCAGCTACAAGTATTCTAACACTTTGCATTAGCAATACAACATTTAACATATATATACATATATATATCTCGGATAATAATAAAAAAAAAAAAAAAGGTCTCACCAGATTTGTCGCGCGTCCGCTATCCGATGAAATATTTCACAAAATTTTTATGATCATCCAAGCGTGGTTTCAGAATTCGCGAGCCAGCGCCAATCTTGTCCACACGAGAGACGATTTTCAGTTCTGGGTGTCTTTGATTACCAGGACTCAAAACAAAAATACATTAGTTTGTGGATTCTGTGTAAAAATACATTCTACACGCCTTTGTGGGGTGCCATATGAAGTACTCGATACAATATTAATAACTAATATTATATAATCTACGTATTGATTTGTCTAGTCCCTATAATGTTGTTAGTCTGTTAAACCTATGAGCGCATGCTACTGTTAGTATCACAATAATACGAGGTTAGCTATGAAACCAAACACAAACTACTGCTAGTAAAACACTATCTTATTTATTTCCCAAGAATCAGGAACGCTAACATAAAGTATTAAAAGATATATTACAATATCGCAAAGTTTACAATCAAATCACATAACACAAGAATATCAAAGATACTTATCACAAGGCCCTCCGTGAAAACCTTAAAATGGCTGCCAAGCCATGCGGCTTGAATGGAATCACCATCAGCTGTGTTCATAAGAGAAAAGGCAGAGAGACACCTTCTCATGTCAAGGATTCCCAGCAAAACAGAGAGAAGAGCTCTCTGCGAATTCCTTTTACCAAGCTCACTCATTCAAAACTCCCCCCCCCCCTGCCTCGCACCCAATGAACACCAGCAAAAGGTGATCCAGGAAGTAAACTGTACTCTTCACTCAGGGGCTGTGTCTCTAGCCTGGAGCCGTCTTCACCGCAGGTGGGCCCAGTCATTGCTTCTGAATACAAAGCTTGCTTCATTCCAACTTGGTAATCTGGCTTGTAGCAAAACAGGAAGTGAACCGCAGAAATATTAAATCCAACAGCAACCCTGGAAGAGGCATGTCCAGCATTTGAGATGTAAGCAACATCTTTTGTAATATCTGTCTCTGCCTCCAGATCATCTAAAAATCCTGCAACTTCACATCATCTTTAACATATCTCCTTGCACTGCAGGGGACCCCAGATCCCTCCCAACCCTTCACCATGGTCAAAAGGGGAAGGTGGCAGCAAAATGCATGGCAAAAAAATGGCCAAATACTGTATGCACAGGACAGAGCCAAGATGGCGGTGATTCCTCAGCATCATGCATAGCACAACACCTGGATGCAGATGGTAAATCCTCACAATCTATTACCAGATGCCCTTGGTCTCTGTCTCATGCAGGGCCATCTTTAATTTTTATTGGGCCCTGGGCAAACATTTTCTTGGCCCCTCCCCCCTCCATTCTGAGATATACAAAAAAAGCAGAGACGCAAAATCAGTTTACTGCAGCAGATCACGCAGCGATTGCAATTGTTTGCCAGAGGTTACAGCCTATCCTTACCGCTAACTGGCTTTTTTCTAGAGGTTACAACACATAATTTCAGCTTGCCAATTGGTTGCTAGATGTTACTGCACATTATTAGCGCTCACTGATTGGTTGCTATAGGTTAATGCACATCATTATCACTCACTGAGCAGTGGAGCAATCCCAAATAATTGAGCAAGTAAAGCGGCACATTAATAAACATACTACAGGAGAGGGTCAGAGACTGCGGACATACTGCATGAGATTACCAGAGACTGCGGACATACTGCATGAGATTACCAGAGACTGCGGACATACTGCACGACATTACCAGACTGCTGACATACTGCATGACATTACCAGACTGTGGACATACTGCACGACATTACCAGAGACTGCAGACATACTGCACGACATTACCAGAGACTGTGGACATACTAGACAACATTACCAGAGACTGCGGACATACTGCATGACATTACCAGAGACTGCGGACATACTGCATGAGATTGCCAGAGACTGCAGACATACTACACGAGATTACCAGACTGCGGTCATACTGCACGAGATTACCAGAGACTGCGGACATACTGCATGAGATTACCAGAGACTGATAAACCTACCCTAAAGCAGTTCATGTGAGCTGTATATCAATGCCAGGTCTCCTTAACATCCCAGAGAGCACATTGCATCCCTCTGTGCCATTTGCCTCCAGGATTTGCTCCTAGGCCTGTTCTATACTTTAAAGATAAAGTAGACATGCTCCGCTCAGCATGGACCTTGGGTGAGCATAAAGTTATTCTGAAGGTTGTATTTTTTGTTTTAAATAACAAACATGTTATACTTACCTGCTCTGTTTAATAGTTTTGCACAGAGCAGCTCCGATCCTCTTCTTTTTGGGTCCCCCTGCCGGCGTTCCTGAATCCTCCCTCTGCCTCTTGCCATTGGGGCAGTCGAGCAGTCTCAGACCCGCCCCCCCATTCTCTGCTCATTATTTTACTGGCTGTTATTGACAGCAGCAAATGGCTCCCCCTGAGCCATTTGGAGAGAGAGGCCTGAGAGGACTGCTGCTCTAATGCACATCGCTGAATTGAGATGGAGCTCAGGTAAGTATAAGGGGTAGGGGGGAAACTGCATAGAATGCAGTAAAGTAAAAAAACTTTTGCTTGCAGAACCAATTTAAAGCGGAGTTCCACCCATTTAAAAGTCAGCAGCTACAAAAAGTGTAGCTGCTGACATTTAATAATCAGACACTCACCTGTCCCACGGTCCAGCGATGCGGGTAAAGGAAGCCTCGCTCCTCTTCCCCTCCTTCCCGAGGCGCCAGAATTCTTACTGTGGGCGCCCAGGTGTGGTTCCACAGTGCATGCGTGAGCCGCGTTGCACGCTGTAAATGGCCGGGCAATCCTCTGGGACCTGTAACATGTCCCCGAAGATTGCAGGGTGGGAGGGGGGAGAGGTGATCTTCCTTCTGGCGCTGCGGCACCAGGAGAGGAAGTGGGAGCTGGGTGCCTGTAAAAACAGGGTACCCGCTCCTCCCCCAAAAAAATTTAAATCCCAAGTGTGGCATGTCAGGGGGTCACCAGTACTTAAAGCGGAAGTTCCATTTTTGGGTGGCCAGAGTCGTGGGACCCCCCAATTATGTCATTTGAAAAAGATGCTTCACTTGTTTTATAGTTAGGACAGTATAGTTAGGTCAACTAGATACTTGTTTACATACAAAACAACAAGTAAAAAAAGGTACTGCTCGTTCAGAATGCATATAGACGACTATACTACAATAGATCAGTGTGCTTCTGAAATCCTTTTTTCTTGGAACACTACCCCCTGAGCCCCAGGAATTTGCTGGTTATGAAACCCAGGACCTGCATTCACTATACCTGGTCTCCCACAGTACACAGAACATGGAAATGCAATTATTTTTAGTAAATATAAAACGGCTAAATACCTTTTCTCATCAGCAGTATATGGCAGCCTTGTGACTTCTATCAGTGTCTGGTTAAAGCTTGTAGGAGGAGTTTCCATTCTTCTCTGACTGTCCTATGAGGCTGCAGGACCCCTTACCCTCTGTCTGGACAGTGCTGATCGGCCCTGTGCTAATCACATTCACCCTCCCAAGATAAAAAAAAACTCTCTAGCAATACACACCAAACTGAGCATCTGCAGAATGACTCCAAGACTCTGTTCTATCGGGAGATGGATTGGGGACTGGGAAAGAAGGGGAGGAGCAGAGAAGACAGGACAAAACAGCCTTTTTACACAATGCAGAGACCTAACCCCTTAGGTTCCACAGTGAGTATAACAAGCATGCTTTACTGCATATACAGACTGATTTTACTGTTGGGGGGTTAGTAACACATTAAGAAGCCAAGTGTGTGTTGCCAGTTGGACATATGAGTCCAGACTAAGGTAAACTAATGTAGACTTTCTAAATTTTGCTTAGTTGTAGTGTTACTTGAGAAGCATAAACTATTCACTAGTTAATTTTTTCTAGTCAGGAAATACTTTTAAAAAATTATTATAAATCAATGTAACTGATTGAATCATCAAATATGTGTTGTTGGGCTTTTTCTAATAGATGCATGTGCTTTCATTCATCTTTATAGAACCTGTAGTCAAACGTGTGCACTGCAGCACAGGTGTCCAGCAACAAAACTAATGTAAACAGTGCACAGCAAAGGGCCAGCCATTGGGGATTGGGTCCAAGCCGTATCTCAGAAAGGTGTAGGGGCATACTATAAGGCAAAGCGGTAAGTGATCCCATAAAGAGTGTTTAATACAAAGGTAAAATATTACTTTAACAAACTATATTTAAATAAAATTGCAATAAATACTGGACAGGATATGGTCTCAGTTAACCCTTTGAACACTTCATGGGAATCCTATACTTTTTTGATTAATGCTGTTTCAATACAGAGTTGGAGGTCTGAGTGTGCAAAAAGTTAATCAATAATGCATGTGGTCACAACCTTCTATGCAGGGCTTCTATAATATACGATTAGGCTTTCTATATTTCTAGCGTTTTAAAATATTTGCTTTTCCCAGCCAGAACATCAAACATGCTTGACTTCATGCTTGTTCTTATGTTACTAAATATGCAGCACACACCATGCTCTAAAAACGTTGCTTATCACTACTAAGAACACTAGATGGCTCTGTCAAGGTTCGTTCACCCGTACTGTTAACATGCAAACATAAATGAACAACCCATTGATAAGAAAAGCCACATTTGCTGTGGAGTGATAACTCCAATTCCTAGTAAGAACATGTAGATACATCAGAACATCAAGTAGGGTTATTTTCCTGAACCTCCAATGAAGCTGTAATCAGTATGAAGGCAAAATGTACTTAGTGAGGTTCTGTGAAGAAGATCTAAATCTCTTAAAAAAATGCTAATGTTGGAGGGGAATCTACTGAGTAAACTAATGCCAGCAGGTATTTGTTTTTTAAACTAATAATTACTTCTCATTCTAACCTTGTTACTTAAGAACACAAATCAATGCAGATAATAAGTATAACAGAGGATAAAGGACCTTAAATAACAACAGCTGTATTTTAAAGCCCAACTGAGCTTTCAGTTTAAATCAACAAAAAATATACCAGTTACAGCAAAACATAAGGGGCACAAAATCTTACTATTAGCTTTGTTTGCAAACGCCAGGATGGTGCATTTGGTACTATCTGTCTGGTTGTCGCCTTCACTGGCATAGACCTCTTTATTACACAGTATGGGGTACCTAACCTAGACACACTGGAGAGATGTGGCCAAGCAGCAGGGTCTCAGGAGAGTGGAGCACACCAGAGGGGGGCTGATAAACAGAACTACAAACGAGACCCTTTCTGGATCTTTGTCTTGACGACAGTCCCACAGGAGTGCATGTGATGTGAGATCCCCAGAGTCATGTAGTCTAGGAGCCAGCTGGTTGTCACCAGGGTTCCCCTCTACTGACCTCAGAGCGTGACCCCTGGTTTCACCCTGCTTTAGGCACTAGGGATCACCAAGATAACAGACAAGAGTACACCAGATAGCAGAGCATAAGAGCAGACAGCTGGATACTAGCCAGAGGTCAAGGCTGGCAGCAGACATCGAAAGCAGAATACAAGCTCAAGATCAGGGCATGCAATTGACATGGACAACTAGGAAACAAGCTGGAGGAAACAGGTGCTAAAATATAGGTAACAAGACAGAGGTCAGGCAGCAGACAGGGAAAAGAAGAAGACAAGCTATGGTCGGTACACAGAAATCACACAGGCACTGGATAATAGCAGAAAGGCTGAAGAGATCACTAGAAAGGGGCATAACATCTAGTGATCTAGGTGCAAGAGCAGTGAGCTGGCAGCTGCCCTGAGTTTATTTAGGCCACCAATGAGAGGACCATCACTGCGATTGGTCTCAGCTGGGGGAAAAAAGGGGCTGTGCTGATTGGCTGCAGTGTAACTGCAGGTAGAAACCAGGACTGCATGTGGCTGAGAACCATAGAGGTAGATGCAGCACTGGAATGCTGGTAGATGCAGCACTAGTGCTAGTAGATCTACATAGAGGTAAGTAGTGCTAACAAGAAAGCAGCCATGTCCTGAGTAGAAAGGCAAGTCCCCTGCCAGAATGCTGCAGAGAAGGATGCTTGTTTTCTGTGTGGAAGCAGTGGTCGCTCTTTAAAGGTCCAAAACACCCCCTGCTCAGTTATAGCTAGAGCTTTCTAATCAGCAGAGAGCATGAGCTTTGCTGATTGCTAATTTTTAGCTCTGGTTCAGCAGGAGTTGTGTCAGACCTATGTAGAGAGACCACTGCTTACATACAGAGAGCAACAATCCTTCTCTGGAGCTAGCAGGAGATGGGTTTACTTTAGTCAGGCTCTGACTGCTTTCTGAAGAAAATTAACAATTCACACCAGAACACTGAGGTGCAGCACGCAAAGTGCAGTAATGCTCTACCACATGCTGAGCTGACCACACTTTTTGATCCACTGGGGTGCATTGGTGCCATTGGCTTGTTCATGAATGGGCAGCCTTAATGGAACTCCTGTTAACCACACCACAGAGGGCCACCCTAATGTGAAATGGCTCCTAGATTTTGGACACCCTTTAAAATGACGCACCATGAATGAATGTAACTGATTTCAAATAAAAGTTCAGTTCAGTCATCTAATATAGATTCTACTTTTTAAATTTAGATTGACTGAGAATATTTAGTAGTGATGCTGTTTAGGTGTAGAGCTCCGTCTGCTAAAAGGAAGTGAAAATAAAAGTCTGCACAACACCTGCCATTAATACTTAAATACCATCTCTAGCCAAAATTCCACTGAGTAAAGTCTGGGACCTTTTTTCAGATTTTCTAATTTCTTTCTGTGTGGAAGATTACACTTTCCTGACAGACTCCATGGCAGCAACGTGTGGGTTTAGCCCCGCCTCCATTACCCTATAGGACACTACTCCCATAAATCTTTGCTCCCTGCCCACGGCCGTGTTCTTTTTTTGTCCTCCTCCGAAGGACCTAGTTGGTGGTCTTTCTACCTGAAGATAAATTTTCCCCACGATCCTGATTGGCCGATCTGCGACTCTGGATGGGAAAGTCGCATGGCTCCGCTAAGCCCTAGCTATTAGCAGGGTATGGAGTGGGCAGTGGAAGAGGCGCAAGGAAGAAGCCCTTATCCTAGCCACTGGCAGGCAGGCTGCGCACTGGTCAGACAGCCAGCTACTAGCAGGTGACCCGTTTTTGCCCTGGAGAAGTCCGGTCTTACCTTCGGCCTGGTCGATCGTGGTGGAGTGGTGAGAGTATCGATATTTCTTTTCATGGCAGCAGTGTTTGTTATTACCTCCTGTGCGGTTCCAGTAGCTGTTGTTTGTTTGAAGCATGTGTGTTTGTTTTTTCTCAGGCATGGCGGCTGGTTCTTCCTGCGTTCCAGCCGCCGTATCACTTCCGCTTTCGTTTTTCGGGCGTTCTGCGCATGCGCGAGCGCGGTACGAGAGCGAGGCTTGGTTCGCGCATGCGCGATAGCGGCGATTTGCCGCTATTCGCGCATGCGCATTGGGACGGCAATGACGTCACAGGGGCGCGCTATTTAAACTGGGGAAATAGCCTGCAAGCTTTGGGAATGATTGCAGGTTATCCCAGTGACTTCCCCAGGCTCCTGTGTTGCAGCTACTGGTAAGTGGCTTTTCTGGGACAGGTCAGAGGAATCTTCCTGTCCCTTGCATTGATCTCTGTCATTCTCAGTTCAGATGGACATCGCTGAGGACATGGATTCACCGCTGCCTGTCTGTGGCCAGCCCTCTCAAAAAAGGTATTGGGAATATGTCTTTTCCTGATAGTCTGGTAATTAGGGAAGGGTGTGTGCCTGATTGCTTATCTATTGCCTGATGTTTTGTTTTGTGTGAGGTCTTTGTCTTTTGTTTTTTCCTCAGCCCTTCTAGATCAGATACACATCGCAGCTCTCATAGAGGAAGCGACTCCTCCAAGTCGCAAAACCGGCAATCCTCTTCCAAATCAAAACATGGTGGTTCCTCCTCTAAATCAGGACACCGTAGTGATGAGCGCTCTCACTCCAGTCGCTCTACTAATTCCTGCTGGGGATGCAGAAGTCAAGCTCCCCAGGAAGATCCTTATGCGACCTTTGTTTTTCCAAAGCCTCCAAAGAAAGAGGAGATACGGATCAACATCTTAAATCCCTGGTGGAAAGGGTTGTGAAGGAGTCGCTCAGGAACATGGATGATCATTCCCATACACCTCCAGCGGAGCAGTCTCGTTCTCCAGTGAGGGAGACCCAGTTGCAAGATATCTGGGAGTCCTCGGTTCAGAGCCACCCTTCGGTTGCCATATCCGACAGTGACTCAGAGGAAGATAGCCCTCCTGTGGGCTTTGATTTTGCTCTGCTCCCACCCTTGGTTAAGGCTATCAGAGAAACGCTTAATTGGGAAGACCCAGTAGAAGCTGCCCCCAAGCAAAGGAAATTCTTTAAACAATTAAAGAAAGAGCGTGTTAATTTTCCTTTTATTGCAGAGCTTGGCGAAATCGTCACGGACGAATGGGGCAAGGTGGAGAAGAAAAATTCCATGCTTTCCAAAATCGCAAAACTCTATCCCTTCAAGGAGGAAGAAGTGAAGCACTTGGAGTCTGCTCCCTTGATAGATGCAGCAGTCATGAGGTTGGTGAAGCATGTGACTCTCCCTTTAGAGGACACAGTGTCCTTCAAAGACGTGTTAGACCGTCGAATTGATGCAGACCTGAAGAGGGTGTACCTAACAGCAGGCATGGCCTGTAAGCCAGCTCTTGCCCTAGCCGCTTTGTCTAAAGCGATGGAAGTGTGGACTGACAGTGTAGATGAGACACTGAGAGGCATCTCGGATGATACGGCTAGATGCTCGCCTATTCAAGAATTGAGGCTTGCGTCGGCTTTTCTTGGGGAAGCCTCTATTGACATCATACGCCTGACGGCTCGGATAATGCTTTCATCTGTCACTGCCAAACGGGCGCTGTGGCTCCGCCCCTGGTTAGCCGACCCAGCCTCAAAACAAGTCTGGTGTCGTATCCCCTTTGAGGGGTCCTCCCTGTTCGGGAACAAGTTGGACGAGGCGATTACCCGGGCCACTGGTGGGAAGTCGGGGTTCCTCCCCCAAGATCGTCGACCCCAAGGTCAGAGAAGATCTTTCCCAAAAAGGCAGTACCAGGAAAGAGCTAGGGAAGCTCGCAGTTACAGACCTGGCCGGGAATTTTCCAGATCCTGGAAGTCAAGACAATCGTCTTTTAAGAAGACAGCAAAAAGTGATTCCAAAGGAGAGAGGGAGCCGACCAAATCCTTTTGAGGTTGGGCCCGCTCAGACAGGTCAGGTGGGGGCTCGACTTTTCCACTTTCGTCATGTCTGGGCGGCTTCGATCCAAGACTTTTGGACCCTCAATACGGTCTCCTCAGGTCATGCTTGGACCTTCAGGGAAGCCCCCAGGCTCAGGTGGGTCCCTACTTCCCTTCCGACTACAGAAGAAAAAAGACAAAGCCTTCTGACTTACATAAAATCTTTATTGGTTCAAGGCGCTGTTATCCATGTCCCGGCCGACCAGCGAGGCAGGGGGATCTACTCTCCCCTCTTTTTGGTCCAGAAAAAAAGCGGGGCCTGGAGGCCGGTCATAGACCTGACCCATCTAAACACCTTCATAAGAAAGGAAAGGTTCAAAATGGAAACACTGTCCACAATACAACATTCCGTACAACCAGGAGATTGGATGATCTCCATAGATCTCAAAGACGCCTATTTTCACGTTCCCGTTGCCGAAAACTATCAACAATTCCTTCGCTTTTCAGTAGGCAAGCTCCATTTTCAATTCACGTGCCTTCCCTTCGGGCTATCAACTTCTCCGCGTGTGTTTTCAAAAACTCTGTTGGCAGTGGTAGCTCTTCTGAGAACCAGGGGAGTTCGTCTACATCACTATTTAGACGACCTTCTACTATTGGCACAAGACAGAGAACAGCTTCTAATTCACAGACGGCAAGTTATCTCCACTCTACAGGAGTTCGGGTGGATACTGAATCTGGAGAAGAGCCAACTGACCCCATCACAAACCCTACTATTCTTAGGGGCTCTGTTCGACACAGTCAGGGGCACTATCTCACTACCAGAGGAAAAGATCTCAGTGGTAAGGGACAGAATCCGTCCAGCTCTTACGGCTTCCTACCTTCAAGCTCTCCAGTACCTGAGAATTATAGGCACCATGGTTTCAACAACCCCGATGGTGAGATGGGCACAGTGGAGGATGAGGCCTTTTCAGAAGGGCTTCCTTCAGCAATGGACAGGCAACAAAGCCCAGACGATTCGGATTACTTCATCCATGAAGAACTCCCTACTATGGTGGCTACAACGGGAGAACCTTTGCAACTGCCATTCCATTTGTCCCATCCCATGGGTAACTATAACCTCAGATGCCAGCAACAGGGGATGGGGGGCCCACTGCCTGGCGGAAGTCGCCCAGGGCACTTGGGATCCTCCCTCCAGAAGGACAGTGTCAAACGTCCTGGAATTGAGGGCGGCCTTCCAGGCCCTTCTGGCTTTTCGTCACCTGATCCCAGGGGCCTCGGTCCAACTCAGACTGGACAATACCACAGCAGTGGCATACATCAGAAGGCAAGGGGGCACTCGAAGTTTTTCCCTTCTCCAAGAAGTGGAACCGATCATGTCTTGGGCTCAGAAGAACTTGAAGGATCTGACAGCGACTTATGTGCCAGGAATTCAGAACGTCCAGGCAGACTTCCTCTCCCGAATATCTCTAGACAACAACGAGTGGTTTCTCCACGAGGAGGTATTCGATTGGATTCTAACACTGGGGATCTGCCCAGAGGTCGACCTGTTTGCCTCCCCATGCAACAAGAAAATAGCAAAGTACTATTCAAGGTACAGAGATCCGCAAGCCTACGGGGTAGATGCCCTGACGGAGAAATGGTGGTTCCTCAAGGCGTATGCCTTTCCTCCAATACCGATCATCCTACAGTTCCTGAAGAGACTCAGGTCGGAAACAGCAGAGGTAATTGCAGTAATTCCCTACTGGCCCAACAGGCCTTGGTTTCCGCTTCTGACACTCCTCAGTGTCAAGGATCCGGTCCCGTTACCATCCAGACCAGACCTCTTGTCCCAAGGTTCGAGGTTACATCCCTGTCCGGATCACCTGCACCTAAAGGCCTGGTTTTTGAGAGGGGAAGGTTGGAAGCGTCAGGCTGTCCATTAGAGGTTATTCCCACTCTCCTTAGTGCTAGAAGAGGTAGTACCAATCGGGTGTACGAAAGGATCTGGGCGAAGTTTACCAGTCACATGGCTTCCAGGTCTAGTTCCTGCAATACATTGGCAGTTCAGGATGTGTTGAGCTTCCTTCAAACAGGATTGGATATCTCACTTTCTGTTAGTTCCCTGCGTGTCCAAGTTTCTGCTATCTCAGCATTTTCTGGAGTCACGTGGGCCAATCATCCTTTGGTTCAACAGTTTTTCAAAGGTGCAGTCAGGCTTAGGCCGCAGAAGAAACCCAGGTTTCCAAAATGGGACCTTCCTCTGGTGTTGGATTTCTTTTCTCAACTCAACAAATCACTTTCAGTTAAGGAACTGACACTTAAAACCTCTTTTTTGGTGGCCATAACATCGGCGAAGAGAATTTCAGAGATTCAGTCGCTAGGCTCCAAGGAACCTTTCCTCACCTTCTTCCCGGATAGAGTGGTCCTCATTCCAATGCTGGGATCAAATCCCAAAGTAACCACTGTTTTTCATGAAAACCAGGAAATCACTCTACCTACCTTCATGTCTGATGGATGTTCGGATCCACATCCTCTTGACATGGGTGCTACACTAAAAGAATATCTGGACGTTACAGCTTCATTTCGTCAGACTGACTCCCTCTTCGTTCTATTTCATGGAAAGAATAAAGGCTCTAAAGCTTCTGTTAGATCCATTGCTGCGTGGGTGGTCCAAGCCATCCAATGGGCTTACAGAGAGAAGGGCTTGGCTCCTCCTGAGGCAGTGACGGCACATTCCACCAGGAGTCTTTCCACATCATGGGCAGCCTCGCGTCACGTGGCGCCGGAAGTATCTGCAGGGCAGCGTCTTGGTCTTCAATACATACGTTTATGACCCATTACTGTGTTGAACCTGCATCCTTAACTTCTGTTAAATTTGGTTTAAAAGTCCTGTCGGTTGACAGCGTTAAATAAATCTTTTCTGTTCAGCATTTTGCCCACCCAAGTGTGTTTATTGGGCGAGTTATTTCCCACACGTTGCTGCCATGGAGTCTGTCAGGAAAATGGAAAATTCCTATCAAAATACTTACCGTAATTTTCCTTTCCTGATGGACTCCATGGCAGCAGGAGTTCCCTCCCAAATGGCTGGAGTAGTACTAGTTATCGAACACGGCCGTGGGCAGGGAGCAAAGATTTATGGGAGTAGTGTCCTATAGGGTAATGGAGGCGGGGCTAAACCCACACGTTGCTGCCATGGAGTCCATCAGGAAAGGAAAATTACGGTAAGTATTTTGATAGGAATTTTCCATTTTCTTCCTGTCTGACATGAAATGATCGGAGGTATCTCCAAGAGGGACACAGACAAAAATTAATTTAAGTAGATTGGGGAAGGTCTAGAACATCTAACTATGTTTCATCACTGGGAGCCTGTAAGTGGATCTAATCTCCTTTTTCCATGTTTTCTTGTTTCTGCTTAGCATCTAAAAAAATATCTGTTGTTTTCAGACCACGACGAATCAAGGTAAAAATTACCCACACAGGTTAATGAGTCAAGACAGTAACCCATGCTGCCTGTAAAGTCTAAGGTTACAATGATAGACCATCTTCCTAAAAGACTCTTTAGCTAACCCATAGTGCTCTGTGAATCCTTTGCCATGCAATAAATGTTTTTTTTTTTTAACTACTTGAAGACCAAGCCTTTTCTGGCACTTTTTGTTTATATGTTTAAATCGGAGTTCCACCCGCACCAAAAATATTAAAAGTCAGCAGCTACAAATACTGCAGCTGCTGACTTTTAATAATCGGTCACTTACCTGTTCCAGGGTCCAGCGATGCAGGGGGTCGAAGCTCCGAGAGCCCCCCTATCCGCTCGGCTGCGCCGGCATTGCAACTGTGGGCACCCGGTTATGGCTTCACAGCCGGGCACCCCCTCGCATGCACGAGTCGCGCTGCTCGTCTTTATTGGTCCCCGTTGTGTCCTGGGAACTGTGTGTTTCCCAAGACACAACGGGAACCCTCAGATATGGGCGGGCATTCCCGGATATGGGCGGGGCAGATACCTGTATTATACATGTATCTGCACCCCCCTCCCCCCTGAAAGGTGCCAATTGTGGCACCGGAGGAGGGGACAAATCCGATAAGCAGAATTTTTTGCTAGAAAATTACTTATAACTCCCAATAATTATATATATTTTTTTAGCAGAGACACTGGAGAATAAAATGGCAATTGTTGCAATTTTTTATGACACACAGTATTTGTGCAGCAGTTTTTCAAATGCAATTTTTTGGCAAAAATTACATTTTAATGAATTAAAAAAAACACAGTAAATACTCAGGTTTTTCCATATAATATGAAAGATAATATTACGTAGAGTAAATTGATACATAACATGTCACGCATTAATATTCCGCACACTGGAATGGCGACAAACTACGGTACTTAAAGATCTCAATAGGCTCACTACGCTTTAAACGCCTTTACAGGTTACCTGAGTTACAGAGGAGGTCCAGCACTAGAATTATTGTACTCATTAACTAACTAACATTTGCGGCAATACTTCACATGTGTGGTGCAAACACCATTTACATATGAATGCTTGTCTTAGGTATGCGTTCGCTTCTGCAGGCAAGCACAGAGGAATAAGGGCGCTTTCATTTTTTTTTCTTATTTATTTTATTCTTTATTTTTTACACTGTCCCTTTAATTTTTTTTGGATCACTTTTATTCCTATTACAAGGAATGTAAACATCCCTTGTAATAGAAATATGGAGAGATCTGTGGTCAAATCTCTCCTTTATCTTTAAAAGCAAAAGATTTAAAAAAATTATCTTTTGCTTTAAAAAAAATAAAAAAATGTTTACTACAACCCTTGACCGGAAGTGTTGTCATGACGTCAAGGCCATAGAGACATTCAAATATGATCTAGTCTTTTATCGCCTCTGTGACCATCCGGCCACACTGTTCAATCATTTCGTGGGTGAGCCAGTGGAAACGGTAAGCTCCGAAAAACACCAGCGACTCGCTTGGTATGCTTTCTAGAGAGGTCATCCTCCTGCTGACAAGATCCCCAGGAAAGATGAACACTCTCACAAGAAGACACTGCAGCACAGTGCAGGGAGTGTATTTTCAACAAAATTTACTCTAGATTCTCCAGATCTTGCTGGAGGGAGTATGACATCACCCTTACCCAGGCACTAGTGGTGGAATCTGGGGGAAAGGTGGGTATACTATCTAACCTTTCCTCGCTACAGTTTTTTTTTAATGGTTATGCTGGTTTTCAGACACCCCCATAAAAATGCTTACCATAGATTTTAACTGCAAGGTTTAATAAATAAAATTCATCCAAAATCATTATAGTTTATCTTTATAATTAAGACCTTACATAATCCTAGCTCCTACCACTGGCCCTAGCCCTGGGCCAAAAACTCATTTATATCAGTAAGCTGCACTCACTGCACTGCTGCAAGTGCACTCTCAGAGAAAACAGTGGCAAGGTGCTGGTCCTGGTGCATGGCTCTATTTACTTTTTCTTTTTTCGGTTTACTTTTTTCTTTTTTTTAGAACATTATTGAAATGTCACACAGCAATGTTACGATTTTGTAGTTTGATTCTCAACTTGCTGCACTGAAAAAAGTACTACATGCACTACTGTGCTGAACTGCATTCATAGGAAACAAAACCTTTTTCCTTGCCATTCGTTTGGACTGTGCTAGGCAAGGCTGTCCATGGAAGTCCTAACACAGTCTCAGAGCAGATTGTGTGAAGGAGCCCTAAATGTAACTTCTAACTAACTTTAATCACTAAACAGCCAGACTTACTTTATTGAAGGCTAAAACCATGCAGTCCTGAAATAGAAATGTTTCCGCATGGGGTTTTATTGCCAGCAAAACATTAATTAAAGAAAATTATTTACTACTAAATTTACTACTTCCTTAGAAAAGTATACATTTTTATTTAGTAAAGATACAAAAAGGACATTAATGTATTAAAACATGAGCTCTGGACATGAAGCTAAAACATGTACATGATAATACAGCTGTGAGTACATACAAAAAGACATAGCATGATATAAACAGTGTGTAATCATACTATGCTCCCCAACCCTGACACGTTTCGACCTTAGAAGTAGGGGTCCTTTTCTAGGGGAATACAAAGGGAGGAGCTCTAAAAGAAAATGCATTGTAACAATGAGATCATTTGAAAAAAACAATACTATCAAGGACAATATATATTTAATACTTGTACAAACAATCTACGTGATTAAAATATATTTATATTTACCACTGACGGCTGAACAAAAGAGACTCCTGATTGCTGTGTCCAGAAAGGATCCAACTGGTGCGGCAAACACTCCAGTCCCAATGCGCAGAGCGGGGGAGATGCACACAAGGGAAAACCACCCCCAACATGCAGTCCTAGGCTAAGCACTACCTGCACTTTATTCACAGTGTAAAAAACAGTGTTTCCATATATACATTGCAATGAAAGATGAATTATCCAAAGGATGTAGCTGGGCATAAAAAAAATGAATGCTATGACAACATAAATTTATTCAGCTGAATAAATGAACCACAAAGCTTTTGATGTAATTTATCTAGGATCTTGAAATTATAGCACCAGGCCTAGCTACAACACTTGCTTTCATTTTCTTTAAAGCTAGTTTGTTTCACTGTAGTCTTTCAACAAGTTGCTTGCTGCCTTATTTTATTTGCAAAATGTAACATTTTTAAGATGTCATCAAACCACTGCAGTGAGTTGTCAGTTTTACTAATAGCTCTGCACACACATCAGTAGACATTTTTGAAGAGCAACATCATAAAAGGGGCATCTACGTGTTGTAGAATTATTACATATTTATTAAAAAAAGCTTAATTTCACACTGCTGTTTTACTGTTCATGTTAATGTAGACACGTAGGGTGTCAATATATTGCATTTTCTGCTTCTCTGTTACAACTGTACTTTGCAACTTGCTAAAGCTCTCTACAATATTACTTTGGTTAATTCGGTTGGCGCTATATTTTTCCCTCACCCATTCAGTTTTAGTGCTCAATGAATCATGCTGTGAACTTCATGTTAGCCGTATTATTATTATAGAAATACATGAAAATAAAGTAGAATTACTTAATACTAATGCAAACTCTGTGTCACAGTCAATTATTACCTAAATAGCCTTCCTTATTTCTCTTATGCTGGTACTTAAGGGATTATTGTAGCTATGTTTCAGAGAGTCCCTTCTCTTTCTCACAGACCTGCAGTGACACATTACACTGACTGCAGACAAGGAGCAATAATAGTTTTATTCAGCCGAGGACTGAAGGCTCTGATAATGGCCATACAATAGGCTTATCTAGGCTGACAAAATACTCCCTTTCATGTCTGTTCAATTAGAGATAATTGTGGAAGGCATTAATCATCTCACATATTTTTAACAAAACTTTGTTTCGGCTGAGGACACCGTGCTCATGATGGTCTACTGCACATCTGCATATTAAACCTGCTGTAGCCAGTGTGTGACCAATCGGCAAAACAGGATGTGATCAGCATCCGGACAAAAGAAGGATTTTTCTACTAAATGGAAGGGATTTTCGGGCTTGGCATAGAAAGGCAAAAAGATGACCCTGATGTGACCTGGTACTTTTTTTGCCTCTGTTCATAAATGTCATTGTTATTTTTACAGATTGATATTCTAGGTGCCTAAAAGAAATTATTTGTGGTCTTCCTAAAATCTGCCATTCAAATCAAATCTCCTGAATGTGATGCATGTGCTTCGTTGGCAGTCCGACATGTAAAAGGATGTATTACTTGGGTGCTATATATTTATAGCTAAACAAGCAAGTACTTCTGAACTGAACTGAAGTGGCAATAACATAGTTACAAATGCATAAAAGCAGCTTGACATTTTAATGTAATGAGCAACATGCTCTAGGAATAACATACGGTCCATACAGATATGATTATGATTATGATAATTTTGATAACAGTAAAAAAAAACATTGTTAGAAACTCTACATATAAACAAAGTCGCATTTAGAGTTGACATTTTCATAGAAACGCTATTTTCATTTAGAGTTGACATTTACATAGAAAATGTTAGTGAAGATAGGCACCTTCAACAATGTAAACAGTATTCTACTCCACCGTGCATGTTCTGCATCCCGAATCTAAGCATTGCAAGTGTGATCTCTATAACTGATCCAGTTGTAGCTAGATAGCTATGACTTACAAGCTCAGCAGCGCTGGCAGAAAGTGACTTGATCCAAATGATATCTTGCAGATTGTAGAAAGCTTCAATCAACAACTTGTGTAGATCTTCACGGATGAACATCAGATAGGTCAAAAAATCATAGTGTGTTCCAGCAATTACATGTTCTCAGAACAGAAACTAAAGACACATTGAAAAGAGGCAAGGACTAGCTATACAGAACATTTCCAAGCTACAGAGTGAGGAAGGGACATTATTATTTGAAGCCAATCATGGAAAAATAAAGCAAACATTAGCATACTGCAGAGTCATTACTGGTATCTTTAACCAGTTCCCGACCAGCCTCCGTAGTTTTACTGCGGCAGAATGACAGGCGGCCACCTAGGTTTAATCGGATTAATTTCAGAACCGGTCAGTCTCTAGGCCTAGGCCAATGATTTCTGGTCTGGTCCTGCTGATCGGTTCTGACGAATGAAATGCGTCCCCTACCTGTAAGTGTAAACACAGGCAGAGGAAGTGATGTCATCTCCCTCTCTGGAATTATTTTCTATTCCAGAGAGAGGAGAGAGGACATCCAAACATGAGTTGCACCAACACTACACTGACACAGTACACGTAGGAACACATTTCTCCCCCCGATCGCCCCCCCCCCCCATTTAACCCCTTTACTCCCTGTCACTGTGTCACCCAGTGCAGTATTTATATTTTTCTTTGATCGCTGTAATGGTGTCATTTGTGACGCTAATCAGCGTTAGGTCTAGGGACTCCCCCTAAATCCCCCTAATAAAGGTTTAACCTCTTGATTAGCACCATGTCACCAGTGATCACTGTATTAGTGTCACGGGTGACGCTGGTTAGTTATTTATTTTTTTATAGCATCAGGGCACCAGCTGTACATTACCTAACAAAAGGTTTAACACCCTGATCACCCGGCGGGAGATATCAGTTAGGTTTTATTGTCAGTTAGGGTCTGCGTCGCCCCAGGCAGCATCAGATTAGTGCCAGTAGCATTAACACCCATGCACAGACCATACACCTCCCTTAGTAGTATAGTGTCTGAACGGATCTATATATTTGATCTGATTAGAACTATATTAGCGTTCCCAATAGTTTAGGGTTCCAAAAACCCAGCGTTAGCGGGATCAGCCCAGATACCTGTAGCACCTACATTTAGCCCCTCTGCCCAGCCCAACCCACCCAAGTGCAGTATCAATCGATCACTGTCACTTACAATACACTAAAAACATAACTGCAGCATTCGCAGAGTTAGGCTGGATCCCTGCAAACGTTAAAAGTTTTTTTTGGTTGTACCAGTAAATTTAGAGGCCAAATTGTCCAAACGAAGGTACACTAGTGAAGAGGCCTACACGTTTGAGCATCATTTGAGCATCTACAAAATACTCAACATGCCTCTCAGCAAATAGCTTGGAGTGTCTACTTTCCAAAATGGGGTGAAGCAGCAGAATGTATTTTGGTGTGTAATTCAACATATAACCATGCCATGTTTGAACAATATATAATTTAGTGACAACTTTGTGTAAAAAAAAAAAAAAATTAAATTTTCCCGAAACTTGTGGCAAAATATATAGTATTCCATGGACTCAACATGCCTCTCAGCAAATAGCTTGAAGTGTCTTCTTTCCAAAATGGGGTAATTTAGGAGGAAGTTTTGTGCTCTCTTGACATTTCATGGCCTCCGAAACTGTGATAGGTAGTGAGGAAGTGAAATCACCATTTTACGCCCTTAGAAAGCCCGAAGGAGGTGATTCATTTTCAGGGTCCTGTACACAGCTAGGCTCCCAAAAAATCTCACACATGTGGTATCCCCATACTCAGGAGAAGCTTCAGAATGTATTTTGGGGTGTCATTTCACATATGCCTATGGCATGTTTGAGCAATTTATCATTTAGTGACAACTTTGTGCAAAAAAAAAAAAAGTTAGCAATTTTCCAGAAACTTGTGGCAAAATATAAAATATTCCATGGACTCAACATGCCTCTCATGCCTCTCGGCAAATAGCTTGGGGTGTCTACTTTCCAAAATGTGGTCATTGGGGGGGGAGTTGTGCTATATTGGCATTTTACGGCCTTCGAAACTGTGATAGGCAGTGCGGAGTGAACTCACAAATGTGCGCCCTTAGAAAGCCCTGAAGGCGGTGATTGGTATTTGGGGTCCTGTACGCAGTTAGACTGCCAAAAAAGTCCCACACATGTGGTATCCCCGTACTCAGGAGAAGCTGCAGAATATATTTTGGGGTGTAATTTCACATATGCCCATTGCATTTTTGAGCAATATATCATTAAGTGACAACTTTGTGCAAAAAAAAAGTTTGTAATTTTCCAACTTGTGACAAAATATAAAATATTCCATGGACTCAACATGCCTCTCAGCAAATAGCTTGGGTGTCTACTTTCCAAAATGGGGTCATTTGGGGGGTGGGGGGTTGTGCTATCTTGGCATTTTAGGGCTTTCGAAACTGTGTGAAAGTAGTGAGGAGAGAAATCAAAAATGTACACCCTTATAAATCCTGAAGGCAGTGATTGGTTTTCGGGAACATGTAGGACCCCTTGGCTCCCAAAAAGTCTTACACATGTGATATCCCCATACCCAGGAGAAGCAGCATAATGTATTTTGGAGTGTAATTCCACATATAACTATGGCATGTATGAGCAATATATCATTTAGTGACAACTTTGTGTAATTTAGATTTTTTTTGTCATTTTTCAATCACTTCTGACAAAAAAAAAAAATATTCAATGGGCTCAACGTGCCTCTCAGCAATTTCTTTGGGGTGTCTACTTTCCAAAATGGGGTCATTTGGGGGGGGGGTTGTACTGCCCTGCCATTTTAGCACCTCAAGAAATGAGATAGGCAGTCATAAACTAAAAGCTGCGTAAATTCAAGAAAATGTAGACGCTATAACTTTTGCGCAAACCAATAAATGTATGCTTATTGACATTTTATTTTTAACAACGAAATGTGGCTGAATACATTGTGGCCTAAATTTATGAGTAAAATTGAGTTTATTGGATTTTTTTTATGACAAAATTTTGAAAATATAATTTTTATTCAAAATTTTTGGTCATTTTCCTGTTTATATTACAGCAAAAAAAAATTGCAAAGGCAATCAAATACCATCAAAAGAAAGCTCTATTTGTGGGAAAAAAAGGAAACAAATTTTGTTTGGGTACAGAATTGCATGACCACTCAATTACCAGTTAAAGCAGCGCAGTGCCAAATTGTGTCAAATTGTAAAAAGTGCTCTGGTCATTGAGCAGCCAAATCTTCCGGGGCTGAAGTGGTTAAGTTGGGACAGTAGACTGTTTATGAGTAACATGGATAAGTCGTGCAATAGCACATGCAACAGAAGACTACTTCAAAAAGTGCTCAAAACAGTGAGAATTCAATATGGTCTTTGACTTCACTTCGTGTTTTGTGTAATTATATTAGTTCTGATTTCCTTATCATACTCAGGATTAACCAGTGTGAATTGTGAAGGTTTCAACATAGCGATACCATGGGAACTTGAGGAAGTTTCTGTTTTTCTTCTCGAACGATGAAACAGTGGAACATTTGCTGAATGCCTGAATGTTGGCCATAACAGTAACTAGTTCTTGTCTGAAGTGGAGCAGGACACCTATGAAGGCTGTTGTTTATATTAGGCCAGGTGAGAAGGACATCATTGAGACAAACGCCTTCATATTGAGCGCTTGAGTCGAAGACCACTCTGATCTGATCTGGCTACTGAGACCACCAATCCATGGTACATGCCACTAAACCATGGGAAGTGCCAACATTCCTATTGTTCCCTAAGAGGTGATGCAGGCTCAGCATGATCTCTGGCATAGAAACAAATGAAAAGAATGGGACTTTAAATGAGGCTTATTGCTGCAAAAATTAGTGTATGGAGTAAATATATGATAAAACCTTTATTATATCAAAAGAAATTTCCGTGCTCTAGAAATGCATGATAATGTTTTCAAGACATAAACATAACCATATACAAAGGCTGACACATTGGTAAAAATATACCATGAACACATAAAATTATGATACATACGTAATTATACATATACATAACTGAGTACATGCTGTATAAAAGCTAAACTGTCTTGGTATCACATGAATAGAAAAACTCTACACGTTTTGTGTAGAAAAAAAATCAGATATAAAAATATAATAAACCATTCATAAAAATGAGGGAGGGAAAACTTTCTGAACAATATAAAAAAGTTCCCTTAGGGAGTATTTAGATATACTAATATCTTACAGATCAGCCCAAGAACTAAACTGGCTCATGTGAGGATGATGGGTGTGGGAGAGGGGGTCCCCATTACATTCCCGACCCGGAGCTGAGGCAGGAAACCCAAACCAAGTCAGCTCATAGGCAGGTTAGGTTATCACAATGCAATCCCAGAGAGGATAGATGATCTAATAACAATCCACACTAATCTGGAAGATAATGATTGTATGGTAAGTGGTGTGTGCAATTGATAAATGGTGAAAAAGTGGAAAAAAGGTGGAAAAAATATGTAGTGAATGTATGAATTTAAAAAAGGTTATTATAAGGATGTATGTTGTGTAAGTAAAAAATAAATAAAAATGATATACAGTATGTAAAAAACAAACAAACAGGAAATGAGAAAAAATCGTGAGTGGAGTTACAAAGTGAAGTGGAGTTACAAAGGACTCCTGCCTACCTTGCATGTGTAAAGAGCAGTATGAAACCAGTGATGTGGTGTCTCTCTCATGGTGAAGGATTGAAGAGTGATTTCCTGGCCAAGTCCCCACCTGTGTCATACTACTACTACTACTACTATGTGGGCTGGATTGGGCACACGTCCAGCAGGATTGCCAGACACGGGTCCGTACCCACCCACTCTAAAGTGCAAGATGGATACAAAGTGTCCATGCCTCCCGGCGCCACTAGCACGTGGCTGGCAGGGCACTGTGCATGGCGCCGATGCGCAGGAGGATACCACCTGCCCATCAACCTGAAAAAAAAAATCTGCCTCCTGGGAGGCTACCCTTCTGCCTCTTCTCAGCTTTGACAGTTTTTATATAGCCAAGGGGCAGTGCCACCGGGTGACGTCCCCGAGTAACCCCGCTCCTTGTCTATATAAGAGCTGTCAAAGCAGAGAGGAAGCAGACGGCCAGAGGCCTCCCAAGTGGTGACAGCAGGCTTTTCTTTATTCTATCTTTTTGGGTCCAGCAGGCATCCTGACTGACAATAGATGTACATCAAGGGACATTGTATTTTTTTTTTTTTAAATAAAGGAATTGTCAAAAACTGTTTCCTGTGGTTATTACTTTTTGAAACTTTTTTGGTGAATGGGTACCTATTCACTTAAAGGGGGATGGGATCTTTGTTAAAGGGGGCTTCCAGATTCTGATAAGCCCCCCACCCACAGACCCCAACAACCACAGCCCAGGGTTGTCAGGAAGAAGCCCTTGTCCCCATTAACATGGTTAATGTTGAGGGCAAGGAGCCTGGTATGGTTCAGGAGTGGGGGGGGGGCGCTCACTCTGCATGCTGGGATAAGGATCTGGTATGGCTTTTGGGGGGACCCCACGCCATTTTTTAAAAAATGTTGTCATGGAGTTCCCCCAAAGGGCCTGGTATGGATTTTTGGGAGGACCCCACACTGTTTTTAGAAAAAAAATGTGGTTCCCCTTAACCACTGTGGGATGGGAATATGGTGATTGGGTGCAATACTTTTGAGCTTGGTGAACTATAAACCATTTTATTATAAGGTGCAACAACTATGGAGAATTTTTTTTTTTTTACTGCTGCGGCAAAAAAAATAAAATAATCATAATAATAAAAAAAAAAGAGCTCATGGGTGGCTGAAAATGGTTCTGTCCTCCTTCAGTATTTAGACAAAACTACTTAGACAAAAGACCCGGACCTGGTGACTTGGGATGATAAGAAATGACATGCTTGTATAAGGTTAACAACCTGAAATGGTTACTGCCCCGGGGGTTGAGACCCCATGTGTATTGTTATTTGTGCACAAGGGACAACTGTACAACCATGGCAGCCATCCTAGCCCAAGACCACGGGAGTAAGCTGAGACTTGTAGTCTTTGTTTTGCCAAATTTGTTCCAATACCGGTACAAGGCATGCCAGTGTGTCTGTGCGCCCTAGCGACCTGCGCCATGGGTATTGAGATATCAGCCACGATAACTTTGTGACATGCTACAAATGTACATACCCCACACCAAGTATTATTTTTGTTTGAAAGTCTGAACACTCAATCTGTGTGCATTCAGAGGCTCACTGGATATGAGGATATTCTCCTCTCCACTATAGTTTTGGAGAGGACACCCACCTAGAGATCGGCTCCTGTTCTGAGTACCATGTTTTGTTTGAAGGGAGAGGTGGATCAGTGGTGGAACAATATGACTGTTTAGAAGTTATGCATTCTGTGACCTCACCAAGGACTGATCTAGAGTTTGTAAATATTTATCTAGATCCCAAATATGCTGATAGAGTTGTCCGTGATCACAGATGGATCTAGAAGCAGAGAGACTTGTAGCAGCAGATGGAAAATTAATTGCCCATTCTGCTCTTACAAATGATCTCTTAAAAGCCACACAATTCCCCTCACAGCTGGCCATTATTATATAAGAGCAGGAAAGATTTATACATCTTTTATATTGATCTTCAAAGGGTTTGGAAATTACTCCAGAAAGGGTCATTCCCAAAAAATAAGGAGGTAGGTAGACCTCGGAGCATTATGGAATGGGATGGAGGGGAGATAAGCAGTGAAGGTTTTGAAGGTTTTATAGATTGTAAATGTAGATATTTTTGTAGATATTTTTGTATATAGAGAGATGGGCTGTCCATTGTGGATCAAAACAGACAACGGGCCAGCTTTCATTTCTAAGCAAAAGATTACAGAAGCTACTGGGAGCATATTTGCCAGGTAGGAAATTGTGCTGCCGACAATGCTAGCAGGTTTAAAAATGACATCTGCTGAGTGAAATATTTAAGCTATCACCATTTGAAGTGATTGTGGGGAGATCATTTCCAATACCCTGGGCAAAAGGCCCACCTGTTTCCATCTTTTATAATTGAGTTAAAAAGAGTATTGTAGAAAATTGGTTTAGATTTTAAATGGCATCTATGGTTATGTACTGTATCTGTCTCTTCGCAGGAATCAACACACCCTTTCCATCCAGGAAATGTGGTTGTGATAAAAGCAACTGAATGAAGTCAATCTGGATTCCTCTTTAGACCACAGACAACGGTGACTGCAGTAACCAGAACAGCAGTCCTGATGGAACAGTGTCCCCAGTGGATCCAAGCGACCAAAGTAAAGAGAGTAACAAAGATGGGCGAAGCAGGTGATACAAGACCCTGGAAGTGAGACAACAGACAAGCCAAAATAAGACAAAGAAGATGTCCTGGCTACTGTCTCCCCAAACTTCTGGGAAAACACTTTGTGGACTTAGCCTCCTGATCATGGCAGTATTTTTGCCAACATAGATCATAACAAACTGTGTGTATCACCCAGAGGACTTAGGCCCACTTAGGCCTATGTGTTTTGAGGTCAATTACAGTATGAATGAGTAAAAATTTCCCATGACACACACGTTGCTCATGACTCTATGAACAAGTCACACCGAATGCAGAAATGTAAAGACATTTTCAATTTATGACACTTTAGGAGTACTGAGTATATATTCTGGGGTAACAAATGAGAGTTTTGTGGAGTGGGTAAAGAGTGATTTAACCTGCACGCAGGGAAATTGTACTTGTTTGCCTAATGACTCATGTGTCATTTTTGGTACTACAGTACCCCATGTTGGAAGTAGTTGTAAAGTGGGGAGTAGCTGTGTTACTTACCAATGCTTCTACGTGTGTGATAAATGTTACCAAAAATGTAAGGTCGTATCACTGGAAAAAGTCTTCCCTTTTCTATATGGAGGAGGTGAAAACCAATATGAGAAGGAAAGCGAGGTGGACTGGGTTCTCCATGATATGGCCCATAGGTTCCAGTATACTTATAATCAATGATTTAGAAATCACTAATAGCTCACACCTTGGTGTTGCATATGTACAGCATCTCACAAAAGTGAATACACCCCTCACATTTTTGTAAATATTTTATTATATCTTTTCATGTGACAACACTGAAGAAATTACACTTTGCTACAATGTATCTCGTTCCCCGCTCTGTGACAGCGTTGTTCAGATGTTCAGCAGCCTATTGAACAACGCTGTCACAGAGCGGGGAACGAGATCTATTTAAACAGCCATCTAAAAGATTCCAACGGCTTGCTGGAAAACTTCTTTTATTTTCCTCCTTACCCCCCCCCCCCTCTTTGTGGTTAAATGATCCGGGTCTGAGCTCTGCCACAGCAATCTACCATCCAATTGAACCTTTTGGATAAAATACAAACTAATGGTCACATGAAGCTACCCATTACTGGATTACACCTTAACTAGGGCAAAGAAAATTCTTTAAAATTCGTATTTGATGATACTGTAAGGCTAAAAATCTGTGTCCCCCGCTCTTATGAATTCTCTCCCCACCAGGGAATAAAACATAGAAATCTCCTGAAGAAGCGATACACAATGCGTAACATGTAGGGCAATGAAGCACAAGCTATTCACAACAACACTGCCTCCATATGGTTCATACCAATTGTTTAAAATTACCTCTATGTGTTTAATCTGAGTAACAATATCCAGATCCGAGGGGTCATACGATTCATATTGCTTACCTATAGCAGAGTTGCCTATTGGCTTGTAGTCTTTTCTGTATACTTTGCAGATTTCGTAATATGTTTTTTGCATCGAGTATTTGTATGTTTTTGTTTTCAATAAATTGTGTTATTAACTTAGATTGTATGCCTAAAAAGTCCATCATTTTCAACAAAAAAAATTGTTGTTACAAGCTATTAATGTCTAAACTGCTGGCAACAAAAGTGGTACACCACCTAAGTGAAAATGTCCAAATTGATCAATATTTTGTGTGGCCACCACTATTTTTCAACACTCCCTTAACCCTCTTGGCCATAGAGTTCACCATGAGCTTCACAGGTGGCCACTGGAGTCCTCTTCCACTCCTCCATGATGAAATCACAGAGCTGGTGGATGTTAGAGGTCTTGCACTCCTCCACCTTCCGTTTGAGGATGCCCCACAGATGCTCAATAGGGTTTAGGTCTGGAGACATGCTTGGCCAGTCCATTACCTTTAACCTCAGCTTCTTTAGCAAGGCAGTGGTCATCTTGGAAGTGTGTTTGGGGTCGTTATCATGTTGGAATACTGCCCTGCAGCCCAGTCTCTGAAGGTAGGGGATTGTGCTCTGCTTCAGTATGCAACAGTACATGTTGGCATTCATGGTTCCCTCAATGAACTGTAGCTCCCCAGTGCCAGCAGCACTCATGCAGCCCCAGACCATGACACTCCCACCACCATGCTTGACTGTAGGCAAGAAACACTTGTCTTTGTACTCCACACCTGGTTGCCACCACACACGCTTGACACCATCTGAACCAAATAAGTTTATCTTGGTCTCATCAGACCACAGGACATGGTTCCAGTAATCTATGTCCTTAGTCTGTTTGTCTTTAGCAAACTGTTTGCAGGCTTTCTTTTGCTTCATCTTTAGAAGAGGCTTCCTTCTGGGATGACAGCCATGCAGACCAATTTAATGCAGTGTGCAGCGTATGGTCTGAGCACTGACAGGGTTACCCCCCACCCCTTAAACCTCTGCAGCAATGCTGGCAGCACTTATACATCTATTTCCCAAAGACAACCTCTGAATATGACGCTGAGCAGGTGCACTCAATTTCTTTGGTCGATCATAGTGAGGCCTGTTCTGTTAAACCACTGTATGGTCTTGGCCACCATGCTGTAGCTCAGTTTCAGGGTCTTGGCAATCTTCTTATAGCCTAGACTGTCTTTATGTAGAGCAACAATTCTTTCTTCAGATCCTCAGAGAGTTCTTTTCCAGTGACCAATATGAGAGAGTAAGAGCGATAACACCAAATTTAACACACCTGCTCCCCATTCACACCTGAGACCTTGTAACACAAACGAGTCACATGACACCAGGGAGGGAAAATGGCTAATTGGGCCCAATTTGGACATTTTCACTTAGGGGTGTACTCACTTTCGTTGCCAGTGGTTTAGATATTAATGGCTTTGTGTTGATTTATTTTGAGGGGACAGCAAATTTACACCGTTATACTAGCTGTACAATCACTACTTTACATTGTAGCAAAGTGTAATTTCTTCAGTTTTGTCACATGAAAAGATATAATAAAATATTTACAAAAATGTGAGGGGTGCACTCACTTTTCTGAGATACTGTATACATATACTGTATATCCTAAAACATGATTTTTCAGTTATTTGCAGTAAAAGTGGAACTCAACTAGGGAAGTGTGTGTGTTTGTGTGTGCGTGTGTATATACTGAGGGGTCAGGTGTCTTCTTACTTTACCAATTGGATGGCTAATATATATAAAATCTTTTGCATAGATTCCAGCAATGGGCTGAAACTGTCAGTCAGTGTACAGATAACAACATTTTTCCAGCAGGTTGGTAAAAGACAGAGTACCAAACTAACATGTGCTGATGGCAAATGGCTATGAACCTAAGTGAAGATAAAACTTGTGAACCAATCCAAATGTGAAGTTCACAATGCCAAAAGTTGGAAGAACTGTATATTTTATAGCTGAGATGTTGGTGTATAGAGCAGAATAATGAATAAGTGCTACAGACAAGCAGCCAGCAGGGCACTCTTCTGTTGAAGTTCCTTGTACATGTATTGAACTGTTGTTTACATTGTATGCTGGCCTAATTGTGTCCCTTAAGATGGAATGAAGCTTGTGGATCTCCATTATTAATATACTGAGGTATGTGCTGATGGCCTCAGGAGAAGAGCAAAAGTGTCATACACT
The DNA here is from genome assembly GCA_028564925.1 of Lithobates sylvaticus. Taxonomy (NCBI): domain Eukaryota; kingdom Metazoa; phylum Chordata; class Amphibia; order Anura; family Ranidae; genus Lithobates; species Lithobates sylvaticus. The sequence continues at coordinate 465,216,915 of CM053026.1, read as the reverse complement.
GACCCCAGACTTTCAGATGAGCATTTCTGCTCTATACGGACCTAAAGTTCTATACTTATCCAGCATGTCCTAATAAATAGGCATCGATCATTAGGCCATTATTTTTACTCTGCGCCTACCCTGCTTTGCTTTCACAGAATGACATGACAGTTGCATATGCTTTTAATATACTGTATTTCACATGTGGACTTGGCAGACACATAATTCTTTACAACTAAAGAAACCATGATATGATTGAATTATATAGGCTGCCATTAGTATGCCTTCCTAAAAATACTAGTTGCCTGACTGTCAAGATAATGATTTGGCATTAACAATCTTTAAGTTACTGAACAGTAATAGAGATAACGGGTTCTGACTTTTCCCCAGCTTTTACTTGCTGCATGCATCTTTAGAAACTGTGACTTGGAAGTGTAGAAAAATACAGATAGAAAGAGGCCAGCAGGCAGCCCCTATTTTCTAAAGCCTTGGATATTGGCCTTGGAGTTTTTGCTTTGACCCAAGTCCAGTCCAGGAACAGGAGGAGGAGGATTTCTTGGACCAAAAATTGGTTGCTTTATTAATCGTGACCAATTATGTCATATGCCTTTGCTGCGGGAGCTCCAGGAAAATAATCCAGATGATTTTCGGAATTATCTCCTAAAGGCAAACCTCTGCTTTCACCAACTCCTGGCATTGTTGACGCCCGATATTAAGAAGCAGGACACATGCATGAGGATTTTATTACATTTTTTGGTTGAATAATGATTTGATTTGGTATATTTTCTATATTTTTGGATGCATAGAATGCACTTTTTTGTTTAGTTCTATTGGCATATAGCATGTCTAATTTTATTTGTTTTCTTTTTTTAATGCACAATAAAAAAAATGTGGAGAATAATACGTGGCTATGTGTTTTACTTCAAATGACCATTTGGGAGTAGGCAGTTACATTTAAAATACAACGTCAAATTAACAAGGCACACCAACATAGTTGTATCTTTGATCTTAAAAACTATGGAATAATGGTGTTGTGGTAACTTGCACCAAAAAAAAACAAAAAAAAACAAGCATAATAATATTCTTCTTGATATCACTAGAAAACAAAAGCCTTTTAAAATATGTTTGGCAGAACCCCATCAGTATCACCAGCAAAGCAGCTTCATTATTATCCCATTAAAGAAGAAGAGAATGTGCGTTGCATTTTGACATTTCATAATTTGCAACGTCACGAATGTTAATTCTCCATTACGAACGCTAGTTTACAAGACCGACCGCTTTTGGCTCGTCCTTGCTTCTGAGCATGCAAGTTTGTACATTGGACTTTTGTCTGACGGACTTGTGTACACACGATTGGAAAATCCGACAACAGACATTCGTCCACGGAAAATTTTCTTTTCAAAGATTTTTATTAGAACAAAATATAAAGTACAACAAGAAGTAGTCATAGTTGGTGAATAAACATTATTCACGGTACATACAAAATTTAACTGTTACAGAACATCAGAAAAGGTAACTTAAGAGCTACTATTGGTTGCTGATGAATATGTGAGGGCATATTATCACGTTAGGGTGAGGTGTATCAGCAAGGGGAGTTCCTAGAACTACTACAGTGGGGCATATCAGTCGCTTGGAACATGTTCTTAGGGGATCTACTAAGTGAAAACATAGCCATGGAGGCTTGATCTTGTTGGAGAAGTAGGTGAACAAAGGTTCAAGTAGGGTTTGTGGGGAAGGGGAGAAGGAGCAGGGAAGGACAGTAAGGAGAGAGAGGAAAGGAGAGCAAGAGAAAGGGGGGGGGGATAAGTGCCGGCGAGGCTGCGGTGCGGCCGGGGGGACCACCATATGCGACGGTGGGGGTAAATGAGAATCATGGGGTAAGGAGATTGTGGTCAAAATCTGGGGGCAAAAAATTGTCCACCCAAGGGGTCCATATTTTAGTATGTCGGGGGACCCGGTCCAGTATTGTCGCCTCAATTTTGCTGTGGATCATGGCTTGGGTTACTCTGTTTTTCATTTCTATGATGTGGAGTTTTCGGGGTTTTCCAGGCCTTAGCGATGGTTTGTTTGGCTGCAGTGTTCAACTGAAGGAGAAGACTGATCTGACTTCTGGTGTATTCTCCCTGGATATAGTTTAGTAGGGCCAGGGCAGGATCGGGGAGTACTGTTTCATGAAGTATTGTGGAGGCGAGGCTGCGGTGCGGCCGGGGGGACCACCATATGCGACGGGGGGGGTAAATGAGAATCATGGGGTAAGGAGATTGTGGTCAAAATCTGGGGGCAAAAAATTGTCCACCCAAGGGGTCCATATTTTAGTATGTCGGGGGACCCGGTCCAGTATTGTCGCCTCAATTTTGCTGTGGATCATGGCTTGGGTTACTCTGTTTTTCATTTCTATGATGTGGAGTTTCGGGGTTTTCCAGGCCTTAGCGATGGTTTGTTTGGCTGCAGTGGTCAACTGAAGGAGAAGACTGATCTGACTTCTGGTGTATTCTCCCTGGATATAGTTTAGTAGGGCCAGGGCAGGATCGGGGAGTACTGTTTCATGAAGTATTGTGGAGATCATTTGAAAGATAACTGTCCAAAATTGCTGAGCTATTTGGCATGACCACCAGACATGGAGATGGGTGCCAAGTTCGCTGCATCCACGGAAACAATGTGATGGATAGTTTGGTACAAATTTGGAAATTCTAGCTGGAACAAGGTACCAGCGCATTAATACTTTGTAATTCGTTTCAAGTGCTATCACATTTTGGGAGGAGGATTTGGTAGTGGCCCAAATGTCGGACCATTCCTCGGGGGTGAGGGATATACGTAGGTCTTTTGACCACTGTGCAGCATAATGGGGAAGGTCAGCAGGTGGTGTGGAGAAATGGTTATATAAGTCAGATATAATACCTGGGTCGTAGGGATCTGACGTGCAATTTTTTTCATATAGAGACTGGGTATTCAGGCCAGTACAGGGACCGACCACAGTTTTGGCAAAGTGGATCACCTGGAGGTATCGGGAAAATTCCGAGGCTGGGAGTTTAGCACTGGACCTAAGGTCCGTGAATGTTTTAAAGGTGGAGTTAGTGGTAAGGTCATGTATTCTAGTTATACCTGCTTGGGACCAGCATGAAAAGGTGCTAGGTTCAGAGTAAGCGGGGTAGAAGGAAGGGTGGTGTAGGAAGGATAGTAGGGGGTTATGCAGGGAGATTAGTTTAAAACGTTTACATAGTCTGTCCCATATTTTTAAGGAGTGGCAAGTGGTGGGATTGGTTATATGACCTCGAATGTGAGGGGCTAACCATAGAAGATTATCGACTGTCAGAGGGTAAAGATCTATAGCTTCGAGGGAGACCCATTTTGGGGTTTCCGTGAGTGCATGTAATAGGGTAAGTTGGGCCAATTGGGCTGCGTGATAATACTTGATAAAACTTGGTATACCCAGACCCCCGTGAAGTTTGTGTCGAAGGAGAATAGTTCTCGGGACCCTGGGCTTCGTGGAGCCCCAAATGTATTTGAAGACTCGAGATTGAATAATCCTGTGGTAGGAGGGGACGTTAATTGGGAGAACTCTGTATAGGTACAGAAGCTTAGGGAGCAGGGACATTTTAACAGCTGCTACCCGGCCTAACCAGGAAACACACAGAGGTTTCCAGGAGTCCAATAGGGATGACAATTGCGACAGCATGGGAAGATAGTTGGCTTGGTATAGTGATGTTGGGTTACCGGTCAGTTTTATGCCTAGATATGGGAGAGAAGTGTTAGTCCAGACGAAAGGGAAGTTTAGTTGTAGGTGGGTGACTTCTTGGGGTGAAAGAGACACATTGAGGGCTTTAGATTTTGCTTGATTGACTTATAAACCTGAGATGGAGGCAAATTTATCTAAAGTGTGGATAAGATTGGGAAGGGCGGTGTGGGGCGATGTAACAAATAGTAGCGCATCTTCTGCGAACAGACAAACCTTATGTGAGGTGGTGGCTATTTCTAATCCTTTAATGTTGACGTTTGATCGGACCAATGCTGCCAGTGGTTCAATAGCTAGTGCGAAGATTAAAGGGGAAAGGGGGCATCCCTGTCTAGTGCCTCTTGCTATAGGGAAACAGTCTGAGCGAAATCCTAAGTATATAATATAGGCTTGAGGTTGATTGTACAGGGAATTTACCCATTGTAAAAAATGTGGGCCAAAGCCCCAGCGTTTAAGAATATAGTCTAGGTAAGGCCAGGATACTGTATCGAATGCCTTCCTTATATCAAGAGACAATAGATGCATTGGGATATTACGGGATTTAGCAATGTGTTGGAGGAGTATCACTCCCCGAATATTGTCGCTAGCTTGTCTTTGGGGGATAAAGCCAACCTGGTCTCTGTCTATTAATTTACCGATAAGAGGGTTAAGGCGGAGAGCTAATATTTTGGCCAGGATTTTGATGTCCAGGTTAAGTAAGGAAATGGGTCTAAAGTTGGACCAAAGGGAGTTATCAGTATTTGGTTTGGGTATCATCGCTATAATGGCTGTCAGTGTGTCTCGACCAAAAGCATGGTTCCGTAGTAAAGCATTAAATGACTTGCATAAAGGGGGGGCAAGGGTTGCAGCAAATTTTTTTAAGTATGTGGCTGAAAGTCCGTCTGGGCCAGGTCTTTTATGGGATTTGAGGTTTTTTATCACTTTTAGTACTTCTTCTGTGGAGATAGGTGCTTCTAGGGATTCAAGGTCTGAGTTCCGAAAGTTTAGGAAGTGGGGCGTCCTGTATAGCCCTCTAACCGTTTAGAGAATTCACTTAAGATCTTGGTGGGGTTACTGGTATACAGTGGTGTGAAAAAGTGTTTGCCCCCTTCCTCATTTCCTGTTCCTTTGGAAAAGGTAGATTTAGCCTTATAGAGGCCCCCTCTGATTATTGCCACACCTGTTCAAGGCATCACTTAAATAGGAGCTGCTTGACACAGTAAGGTCATCCTTAAAAGCTACACATCATGCCGAGACCCAAAGAAATTCAGGAACAATTGAAAGTAATTGAGTTCACTGGTAAGAATCCCCAAGACTTTTGGGACAACATTCTGTGGACCGATGAGACAAAAGTGGAACTCTTTGGAAGGTGTGTGTCCAAGTATATCTGGCGTAGAAGGAACACTGCATTTCAGACAAAAGAACATTATACCAACAGTAAAATATGGTGGTGGTGGTAGTGTGATGGTCTGGGGCTGTTTTGCTGCTTCAGGACCTGGAAGACTTGCTGTGATAAAAGGAACTATGAATTCTGCTGTCTACCAAGAGATCCTGAAGGAGAATGTCCGACCATCTGTTCGTGTACTCAAGCTGAAACGAACTTGGGTTCTGCAGCAGGACAATGATCCTAAACACACCAGCAAGTCCACCACCGAATGGCTGAAGAAAAACAAAATGAAGACTTTGGAGTGGCCTAGCCAAAGTCCTGACCTGAATCCTATTGAGATGTTGTGGTATGACCTTAAAAAGGCCGTTCATGCTCGAAAACCCTCTAATGTAACTGAATTAGGACAATTCTGCCAAAATTCCTCCAGGACGCTGTAAAAGCAAACACTTTTTCACACCACTGTAGGTGTTTTTATCAGTCCTTAATCTAATGGGCGCAAACACTTTTTCACACCACTGTAGGTGTTTTTATCAGTCCTTAATCTAATGGGCGCATGATTTTGTTCAGGACGGCGGAGGCGCATAGCTAGGAAGGTGTCAGGTTTGTTAGCTTTGGTATAAATAGTGTGACTAGATCTGCGGATGGCCTTATCGGCCGATTCAGCCAGCAGCAGATCCAGTTTAGTTCTGGACTTTTCCATTGCTACCCTATGGGGTTCAGATGGGGACGCCTGGAATTGGAGAAAGTTTTGGTGGTATTCTTTTTCGAGGTTAGCTAATTTAAGCTTTTTGTCTCTCTTGAGATGAGTAGATACCGATATGCATGTGCCCCGTATTACCGGTTTATGTGCCTCCCAAAGGAGAACAGGAGAGATGTCAGGGGTGTTATTGTGTCGCAGGTACTCTGTAAGGGCCAATTGAATATCAAGACAGTAGGATGGATTGGTGAGGTGAGCTTCATTAATGCACCAGGAGCGGTCACTAGTTTGAGGGATCAGGGAGGAAATTGTAGTAATTACTGCACAGTGGTCGGACCATGGTATAGGTTGTATAAGGGACTTGACAAGAATTGGGGAGGATGCAACCGAGAGGAATATGTGATCAATCCTAGAAAAGGATTTATGGGGGTATGAGTAGAACGTGTAGTTCTTCTTTGTTGGGTTGCATTCTCGCCAAGTGTCGAGCAATGTGGCTTGTTGCAATAGCTTCCTAAAGCGTGTGGAGGGAGTATATTGATCAGGAGCATATGGGGATTTGTCCATATGTGGCTGCAACACTGAGTTAGAGTCACCACAGAGAATCACTGTGCCTTTACAATGTGTTCTTATAACTTGTAGCAAATGAGATAAGAAGGGGATCGGGTTATCGTTTGGAGCATAATAGGAAACTAATGTGGTTTCCACTTCCTGGAGGGTGCCCACAAGGATTATGTAACACCCTTCAGGGTCTTTGATTTCAGATGTTAGGACAAAAGGGAGGGATTGATGAAGTGCTATTAGTACACCGCGTTTTTTGACACTGGCTGAGGCGGTATACACTTGGGGGTACCGGTGGCTAAAGAATTTCGGGGTCGATTGTGCCATGTAGTGGGTTTCCTGGAGGGCTACAATGCTAGCTTTCAGTGCTGTAAAGGAGTGAAAGGCTTTCACTCTTTTATGAGGTGAGTTAAGTCCCTTTACATTAAGGGAAAGAATGTTCAGGGGAGCCATGGGGGGAAGGATAAAATATTAGCATGGGGGGTCCCGGGGACCCCGCAACCCCGCCGACAAGGATCAAGAGGGGAAAGGAGGCAAGAGGAGAGGAAGGGAGGAGGGGGAGGAAGGGGTGGGTAGTGGTTGTAAGGCAAATGAATGAGTAGGTAGAGTAAGTGGAAGTGGTGTTCGGTCGCCCGACCAGTTAGTGAACAGACTCGCCAGCCGGCCAGCCGACTTACGAGTGTGCTCACCATGTAGGGGGGGGGGGGCAATGACAGCCTCCCGCCGCAAGAGAGGGATTATAACAAATGTCTTAGAAATAGGAGCAAAAATTAAGGCAATGGGAAAAAGATCTTTGGTTGCATTAAGGTTATAGTATAACCCATGTCCGCCAGGGGGTCGCACAGACCTCCAGGATAGCCTTTGGGAGACATAGCCAGGGATACTTAGATAAACAGGTAAAATGAATCCATGTATATGTGTCCTGTTACACACGTCTAGGGTGAGAGGCAAGTGAGAAAGAATAAAGAAGCAATTGTACATAACATTTTAAATTACCTCGGTCCTGAGTTAGTGAGTAATGAATTGGCAATGGTGTCCAGGTCACCGCATGCGCCCAGGGTAAGCCCTGGGGACATGCGGCGAGCCAGACAACCAGCGCCCAGTATTGTGCAGCACAACGACATTTATGTGTAAAATACAATACCTCTTCCCAAAAAAGAGGGAAGGTGAAAAGGGATAACCTGTAGGAAAAAAAAATCACATTAAAAAAATAAAACCAAAAAGGTGTCTCTTTCCTTTGAGAGAGAAAAAAAAAAGGGGCGGGGAATCTTTCCCCGTAGTTGTTGTTGAGAAAGGAGATATAACAGTAACATGGGGTCTGAGCCCCTGCAACCCCGGAGGGGTTAGGTGGACTGCACAGGTTCCCCTTTTACCAGTAGGGGGTAACCTATAACAGAACAGTCCTCTTTTATCTTGACTGAAGAATTGTCAGTTGCATGAAACGGTGGGAATTAAAGTAGCTTCAGACAAGAGGCCTCCGGTGGTAAACTTTGAATAGTCATGTAGGCAGCTAGTTTAAGCTCAGCGTGGTGAGTATACTTGGAGATCCGGCAAGTTGTCCCTGGGTGAGCGAGCTGGGGTACCTTTACGGATGGATGAGGGGCCTGGGTTAGGTCTCTTTGGGGTGGCCGCATAAGGATGTGTTGTCGCACGGGCAGGGGTGCGAGGTAGTGTTGTCTCTGCGGGCTGCTCTGGGGTAGCTAGGCGTAGGGATTCAAGAAGGCGCTGGAGGGATTCCGGTGATGTACAGGAGTGTTGTTGGCCCTGGTAGGAAAATTGCAGAGCAAAGGGGAAGCGCCAGGTGTACCGTATTTTAGTTGGTGTTGCAGGAGAATCTGAAGCTGCGGCTTCATGGCCCGGCACTTAGCAATTGTGGAGGGAGCTAGGTCAGAGAAAAGTTGATATGTGTGGCCCTGGAACAGGAGAGCGTCCTTGTTGCGAGCAGCAGCTAGGAGTTGCTCCTTTGTGCGGAAAAAGTGTAGTTTGATAATAATATCTTGCGGTGGCCCATCTTGTTGGCGGCGGGTCAGGGCCCTGTGTATTCTATCAAATTCCAGGCGCTCTATGGGGATAGAGGGCGATAGCTCTTGGAATAGGGCTGTAGAGAAGGACAATAGGTCATCAACATTTTCTGGAATACCTCTCAGGCGTAAATTTGACCTGCGGGAGCGATTTTCGGCGTCTTCGAGACGAGAAAGTAGCATGGCGTTCTCATCACGGAGGGCTGCCTGCTCTTGGGCTTGTTCTTGCAGGGTGAGTTCTATATCATCAACTCTAGTAACTAGTTTCCAGGTCTGCTGTGTGCTGGCCTAGTTCCCTGATCTCCCTTGATAGCCTGCTAGTTATTTGGTCTGAGGTGGATTTTAGGGCCTTGTGTAACATAGACTCCATGAGTTGCAGAAAATCACCCTGGGACATACCTGAGGGAGGCAGGAAGGGAGAACGGGCGTTTGTGTAGTCAGGATTATCCTCCTCATCATCGCTCTCAGTGGCGGCTTGTGCCGGTCTGTCAGGTGAGGCAGCGTGCTGCTTGGCCAGGGCCTTCGCCGCCATCTTGGACGAGGCGCGGGCCAGAGCTTCTTTGATCTGTTTGGGTTTAGTTTTACCGCGGTGGCCGGTTAAAACCATCCCGGCTGATGCTGTGACCGTTCCGGAGGCTCTATCCGGGAAAAGCGGGGTTGCAGGGTGGCTCAGGCGCGGCATATGGTCCCGATGTTGCGGCGGGAGGTGCTGGGCTCTAGTGGAACACGTCCGCCATGTAGAGCCTCGCGCATGCGCCCTGTCCACGGAAAATTTTAAAGCCTGCCATCCAATATTTGTCCGACAACAATTGTCCGATGGAGCGTACAATCGGTCGGATTTTCCGCCAACAGCCTGTCATCACACAATTCTCGTCGGAAAATCCGATCGTGTGTACAAGGCTTTACTCTAAACTATTCCTAAAACTGTTCCCTCTCCCTCCTCCTACCTATCCTGCATACAATGTATAACAAAAGATCTGGGTACTTACAATTTTTTAATACATACCAGTCTGGTCATATAATTCAGCAGCTCTAGCTCCCAAGTGTAAGGGAGCACGCCACTATGACTGTTAGTTACTAAAGCCATGATGTGACCCATAGCCTCCCATGACCCACCCATTGTCAGCGCTCCGTCCTGCAGCAGCCACTCATTGACATCGGAGAACTCAAGCTGCTGGATCACATGACTGGATTGGATTAAAATAGGGAAGTACACACTTTTTTTATACAGAGTATGCAAGATAGATAGGTAAAGGTGTGTGTGTGTGGGCGGGGGGGGGTGGGGGTTCAGTATTTAAGAATTGCTAGATTTAACCTTTATAATTTCCTTTTAAGCACTTCATATTCTAAATTCTATACGAAAGTGTCTGTTAAAACCTGACTGCTCTGAGACTGGCAGCAAGTAAGATTGGCTTAATTGCATATGGTATCTACAACATCAGTTGTTAACTTTCCAGCCATTTTTATGTGTGATGTGACTAGTTAAAATGACTGTTTCAGATATAGAAATGAAGACACTGCAAGCTGTTAGTCTGAGGAGTCATGTTGGACTATATAACTCCATCCAGGTCAAAGGCAAGAACAGGAAACAGGAAGTACAAGCAATGCAATATTACCATAAACAAATAGAGTCACTGTATTTGTATAACTCCATAAAAATTACCTAGTAAGTTAGTATGGTTATCGCTAAATGATTAAGTTTTACCTAGCTGGGACACACTACACCCCATTTCGAACTCTATTAAAATTATCACCTGACTGCCATGTTTTTCATTTTGTTTATTTTTTATTATTGTTCTTTATTGAAAGAAATGTGGTACAAGTAACAACAGTCAAGCCAAATCTCTATACACATAATGCCAGTGGTCATCAATAGGAGATTGGATCCGACTTCAATGTTTTACCAGAATGCTATTTAACTAGTGCATTAGAACATGGCAGTGTGGTTGGGAAATACTGCTTCACATGATAAGTCTGGCACCAGGAACATCTGCTCATTGCATAAATGTACATGCTCAGTTGAAATTTCCTCTACCAGAACAGGTGGTGGTACAAGAAATTGAAATAATACCATACCATATATTATAATAGAGCAGGAATATGCAATTAGAGGACCTCCAGCTGTTGCAGAACTACAAGTCCCATGCAGTATAGCAAGACTCTGACAGCCACAAGCATGACACCCAGAGGCAGAGGCATGCTGGGACTTGTAGTTTTGCAACAGCTGGAGGTCCGCTAATTGCATATCCCTGCAATAGAGTCTCTGTATTTGTATAATAACTTCATAACATCTCACCTTTTTTTTACATTCAATCAAAAAATGTGTGAAACACCTAAAGACAAATTGTGAACAGTCTTAAACATAACATACTGTGTAACTGGTAGATACACTACAGATTGGGTCTATTTGGTGGTCTTGAAACTCAAACGCTGCACAAGGCCACAGTGATTTTGCCTGGGGAACACTGTTCAGCTCCAGAAGGTGTCGAAGAGCTGCTCTCTTTTCTGGCTGGTGTGTTTTGCACAGATGAACTTTCTGGTATATGTAGCTTCATTATGTCATCCTCATGGTATTCTTTAGATGTGACAGAATTGTCTCTGCCTTGCTTATGTGGTCCAGTAGGATTAGGGGCATTGAGCGCCTCGGAAGGATTATGTGCAGGATGCTCATAGGGGTGTGCTGTGAGTTGTTTTGCCACTGGCATGTCCATTAAATTGAGGTGGACTGCATTTCACATCCTCAAGTTATAAGTGAGGAGCAACCCTCTTAACACAGGTGCCCAGTTTCCAGTGACCAGTCATGTCACCAGGCAGCGGCTTCATACGTATTGTCTCTCAAATGCTTAGTTCAGGTAAAGCTTTGGCAGACACATCATGTGTCAGTTTGGAGATCTGTTTCCTACGTCACAGTTTCTCCAGTATACATGTAACCACACAAGGTTCAAGCAATTTGTTTGCCAATCAAGCGCTGTGTGGGACTACTGTCCATGCCTTCGGTTGGGGTGTTCCTCCAATGTTGAATGGCTTTCTGCAGGTCATTACATCATATTTGGACTTCTTGCAAAGATTCTTTACTATCTTTACAGCTGTTCTTGCTATGTCATTAGCTTGTGGGTGCTGTGGCGATGAGATAAGATGATCAAACCCCCAATTTGTATAGAACAATCTGAATTTCTCTCATGCGAATTGAGGTCCATTTTTAGAGATTACTCTGTCCGGCAGCCCATAGCCTGCAAACTGTACTTTCCAACGCTTGATTTTAATTTCAGCAGACAGGTCAGGAAGGTGCTCAATTTCCCAAAAGTCAGAATAATGATCTACAATAAGTAGAACATTTTGCCCAGCATAATTCAGTAAATTCATGCCTACAATATGCCAAGGCTGGGTGGGCAGCACATCATGGGTTCTTTCTGTTGTGCCTGTTGTTATATTCCCTGAGTTGTGAGAGACACAAGACTCAGGTCTGGAACAATTGATGTTTATTTCAGTACTCACTGTACACTCCAACATGCATCTCAGGACAGGTATATCTTAGTGTGCTTCCCTTACATGTGCTCTAAGATGGCTTCTATACCCCTTGACCCTTGTCATTACTCCTGGGTGGAGCCAGCCTTAAAGTGACAGTACATGTGGAACCCTTCAGTTATAACACCTGTGCATAATCATTGCATGCTGAGCAATGGCTAACACAGCCTCTAATCTCATTTTGCATGTTGGGCCAGTAGTATAGGTATCACCAATGTGACTGGCATGAATGCGTGTCAACATCTCCGATCTTAGAGATTTAGGAATGATGACTCTTGGCCCCTTGTAAAATATGCCATCCTGAATGCTGATTTCATCTCTGAAAGTCCAATATTCTCTCACAGAGAGATATGGTACTTTCACCTTTAAATCTGGTAAACCAATCAAAATAACAGATTTAAGTGCTTGCAAACTCTCAGCAATTTCTGTGTGCTGTTTTATGTGAAGCAAACACTGGTCTGTGATGTTAGTCTGCATGATTGATCTGACAGGGCATCCAGTCTTGCTCTTACGATTTTTTTTGTAAGAAAACCATACTAATTAACCACTTTCAGACCGGACCAATTTGCAGCCAAAGGACCAGGCCCCTTTTTGCGATTCGGCACTGTGCCGCTTTAACCGACAATTGCGCGGTCGTGCGACGTGGCTCCCAAACAAAATTGACGTCCTTTCTTTCCCACAAATAGAACTTTCTTTTGGTGGTATTTGATCGCCCCTGTGGTTTTTATTTTTTGCGCTATAAACAAAAAAGTGCGACAATTTTGAAAAAAACACATTCTTTTTTATTTTTTGCTATAATAAATATCCCCCAAAAATATATAAAAAAACTTTTTTTTCCCTCAGTTTAGGCCGATACGTATTCTTCTACATATTTTTGGTAAAAAAAAATCACAATAAGCGATTATTGATTGGTTTGCGCAGAAGTTATAGCGTTTACAAGATAGGGGATAGTTGTATAGCATTTTTATTAATAATTTATTTTTTATTAGTAATGGCGGCGATCAGCAATTTTTATTGTGACTGCGACATTATGGCAGACACATCGGACATTTTTTGACACATCTTTGGGACCATTGTCATTTATACAGCAATCAATGCTATTTAAATGCATTGATTCCTGTGTAAATGACACTGGTAGTGAAGGGGTTAACCACTAGGTGGCAGTGTAGGGGTTAAGTGTGCCTAGAGGTGTGTTTTCTTACTGTGGGGGGGCGTGGCTGTCAGCTAGTGAATACTGATCTCTGCTCCAATCACACGGAGCAGAGATCAGCGTCACTAGTTGCTAGGCAGAATGGGGAGATGCTGTTTATTTCCGCATCTCCCCGTTCAGCCTTCCCATGAGACGATCGTGGGTATCCCCGCAGCAAGCGGTTAAAGTAAAATCGGACGTAAGTTCACGTACAACAAAAATGTTATAGTCTGCACATCCAGCTTTTTCAGCCGACTTAGTTTTTTCGTCCGACATAAGCTGGATGTGCAGACTATAAAATTTTTGTCGTACATGGACTTAACGTCCGATTTTCCTTTAATTAGTATGGTTTTCTTACAAAAAAATCGTAAGAGCAAGACTACGCATGCTCAGAAATGAAAGAATACATACAAAACTAGTCAACACATTACGTCATTTCTGAAGTTGTATTCTGTCGTATGAGAATTTTCGTATGGTGAGTAACCTCTTCACTTTCGATATGAGACTAGCATGCAACAAAAAACGGACAAACGGTCGTCCGAAAATCTGATCATGTGTACGAGGCTTAAGAGTGTCACTAATGTACATTTCAGGTTCAGATTTAAAGACTACATTTAGGCAATCATTTTGTAACGTGAGCAACATGCTCTTTAGAAGTTTGGCTGCACACAAACTGATTTCTTGAAAATAGATATCAGAGGCTTATGGTCAGTTTCTGGCGTGATCTCATCACAATCATAGAGGTAGTGATGAAAGCGCTGGCAGGCAAACCCAATACTCAGACATTACTTTTTCGATCTGTGCATAGTTTTGCTCAGTAGGGGTCAGTGCCCTTGAAGCAAATGCAATAGGATGGCCAGCTTGCAATAGGCAACACCTGAGTCTACTTTTGCTTGCATTACTTTAAATAGTAACAGGTTTTGTAACATCATAGTACTTTAGGACAGGTGTATCTGTGACCAAACGTTTGATTTCCCGCATTATCATGCTTAGGAAGCCAATGTCAAACCGCATCCTTGTACAGAAGCCTTCTTAACAGTTCACAAACCTCTGAGAGACACGGTAGGAATTTTGCTAAATAGGTAACAAATCCTATGAAGTGCTGCAGGGACTCACATTAGACAGCTGTGGCATATCCAGTAAAGCCCTGATTTTTTCTAGGTCAGCCTTCAAACCCTCGAAAGATAGTATATGTCCATGGAAGTGGACCTCTTTGACCTTGAATTGCAGTTTTTCATGCCAAGTCTTAGTTTCGCCTGTCCACGATTCATCAATTCCAGCAGTTTGTCATCATGATCTTGCTCTGCTTCTCCATCATATCCCCACAGCCTACCACAAGTATGTCATCAGCAATTGGTTCAATACCATTGAGTCCAGCCAATAATTCATGTTGCTTACCGTATATACTCGAGTATAAGCCGAGTTTTTCAGCACATTTTTTTGTGCTGAAAGTGCCCCCCTCGGCTTATACTCGAGTCAAGCACTTTTCTGCAGCAAAAAAAAAATTTCCGACCCGACTTTGGGGCCCCGTATCTCGGGTGTGCCAACCCAGTGGACCTAGCACTATAACATATCCAAATATGGGGTTCCTAGCACTAAGTGGCCCCGAGATACGGGGCCCCAAAGTCGGTTCGGAAAATGTCATTCTCTGCTGCAGAAAAGTGCTTGACATTTTCTGACCCGAATTTGGGGCCCCATATCTCGGGGACACTTGAAGCTAGGAACCCCAAATGTTGTATTCCAACCCAGTGGAATTAGCACTACAACATATCTAAAGATGGGGTTCCTAGCACTAAGTGACCCCGAGATACAGGGCCTCAAATCGGTCAACTGTGTCTATCTGCATGGGCACAGTGAGTCTGCAAATGGGCATCGTTGACCCTCTTTTCCACTTACAGTAGCTGCGCAGTTCTCACCCTAGGCTTATACTCGAGTCAATAAGTTTTCCCAGTTGTTTGTGGTAAAATTAGGCTTATATTCGGGTCGGCCTATACTCGAGTATATACGGTACGTTGATACACCACTAGGGAAAATGATACTCCAAAAGGCAGTTTGATACATCTTTTCCTACCCCGGGGAGTCCAGAAAGATGTCATGTAGCTACTTGCAGTATCCAACTTACATTGTAAAAATGCATCCCGGACATCAACGAGCATGAACAGTCATGCCTTTGGCAGCTTGTACGAAACATCCTAGAGAGCTGGCATGATGTAATGAGATTGCCTCAGTGCCTGATTCAAGAATTTGGGATCTGTGTATATTCTTAGCTTATCAGGCTTCTTTACAATCACCATGTTACTTATCAATTCAGTTAGTTCAGTCACTGATGCTAAATGTCCATTAGCCTCATACTGCTCAAGCTGTGCATTGGTACATTTCATGGTGCACATTGGATTGGAGGAACACTTGCATCAAAGTTGAAATGAACTTGCCCGGAAACATATTCTACAGGCCCAGTAAAAACATCACAAAATTTCTGTAATAGCTGTTGTTTTTTTAAAGGCCCTTTGAATTGATTGCCCATCATGCCCATCATGTTGAGCTCTGCAGTGATGGAGAAATACATCAGCCATAGACGCTCACAGGTTGAGCCTGATAACAGTGGCTTTGGGTAGACATCCACAGTTTTAAGCTCTCGCTTGTGTGTCAGTCCACAAATGACACATTCAGTCCTGAAGAGTCCTAAAAAATTCATAATCTCACCTGAGCATAACTTCAGTTTGGTGTCACTTGGCATTAGATGTACTTCAGGTGCTAACATAATTTTGACTCTCAAGCACATTACATCACATGTCGCTCCTGAATCAAGCTGGCAGGATTGAGGCTTATTATTTATTTTTAAAGTGACAAACCATTTCTTTCTTCTGGACTTCACAGCACCGATCAATTCACTGCTGTATATCACTTCAGCGGTGTGTGGCTCTTCCTCACGTGCAGCTGTGTCCACCATAGTGTGTAATTTCCCCATTGATGGCTGTTTCCTACATATAAACGTTTTCAAAATAATTTGCTCTTCCACAAGACCTACAAGACTTTCCATAGGCTGGGCACTGCTCATTAGCTATACAGAGAACAATTATGTCCCTTATTAATTCATCTTTTAGAGTAACATATTCACAAGTTGCCACCCTTTCTCTCAAGTGTGTAGCAAAGTTATCAAAATATTCTCCCTCTTTTTGTTTGCGACATCCAAACACATACACTATATTGTCAAAAGTATTTTGACGCTTGCCTTTACATGCACATGAACTTTAATGACATCCCAATCTTAAACCGTAGGGTTCAATGTTGAGTTGGCCCACCCATTGCAACTATAACAGCTTCAACTCTTCTGAGAAGACTGTCCACAAGGTTTAGCAGTGTGTCTATGGGAATATTAGACCATTATTCCAGAAGCGCATTTGTGAGGTCAGGCACAGATGTTGGACAAGAAGGCCTAGCTCACAGTCTCCGCTCTAATTCATCCCACAGGTGTTGTATCGGTTGAGGTCAGTGCAGGACAGTCAATTTCGTCCACCCCAAACTCGCTCTTCCATGTCTTTATGGACCTTGATGTGTGCACTTGTGAGCAGTCATGTTGGAACAGGAAGGGGTCATCCCCAAAAGTTGGGAGCATGAAATTGTCCAAAATGTCTTGGTGTGCTAAAGCCTTAAGAGTTCCCTTGACCCCTGAAGAAGAAACCCACACCACAATCCCCCCCCCACCAAATGATTTGGACCAGTGCACGAAGCAAGGTCCATAGAGACATGGATGAGCGAGTTTAGGGTGGGGTAACTTGACTGGCCTGCACAGAGTCCTGACGTCAACCCAATAGAACACCTTTGGGATGAACTAGAGAGTGTCTGACCTCACAAATGCGCTTCTAAAAGAATGGTCAAACACACTCCTAAAACTTGTGGACAGCCTTACCAGAAGAGTTAGCTGCAAAGGGTGGGCCAACTCAATATTGAACCCTACGGACTAAGACTGAGATGCCATTAAAGTTCATGTGCGTGCAAAGGCAGGCATCACAATACTTTTTACAATATAGTGCATCTTTCATAAATTACATTTTTAGTAGGTTTGAAATAAGCTTCCAATGCATCTAAAATGGTTGTAACATAATCTTGCTGCTCTGCTGTCAGGTTCAGATTGTGCTTATATACATGCCTGCATTCACTGCCCATGACACTTCTCAAAGTTGCTGCCTGCACTTCTGCGGGTTTCTCATTCAACCCTGTGGCTTGGTAATAATACTCAAATTCAGCTCTGAAAGATTTCCAGTTGCTGCTCCAATCCCCACTGATTCTTATCCCCTCTGGGGAGGAATGTAATTTATGGCAGTCATATAGTCATTAAGTCTCAGAGCTATCAAATATCAGAAAATGCACAAAGAAACGCCTAAAGCTGTAACTCACAAAATAGAACTGTATCACAAAGCTGCTGCATTCCAAACAAGAGGCTCAGTCCCAGTTCTAGTCACTTCTGACCCCATGTTTCAGGTATAGAAATGAAGACCCTGCAAGCTGTGTTAGTCTGAAGAGTTATGTTGAACTATATAACTGCATCCAGGCCAAAGGCAAGAACAGGAAACAGGAAGTACAAGCAATGCAATATTACCATAAACAAACAGTCACTGTATTTGTATAACTCCATAAAAATGACCTGGTAAGTGAGTATGGTTATCGCTAAATGATTATAATTTACCTAGCTTGGACACACTACACCCCATTTCTAACTCTTACTCTAACTATTAAAAAATGATTAGCTGACTGCCATGTTTTTCATTGTTTTTTTAAATTATTGTTCTTTATTGAAAGAAATTTGGTGCACGTAACAACAGTCGAGCCAAATCTCTATACACATAATGCCAGTGGTCATCAATAGGAGATTGGATCTGACCTCCAGGTTTTACCAGAATGCTATTTTACTAGTGAATTAGAACATAGAGGAGAGTTCAGGGGCAGCTGAAAAAAACACCCAACTGCTCCTAAATGTCTGTTTACCAGCAGAAGTGTACATGAAGTCTTAAGCCCCGTACACACGATCGGAATTTCCGACGGGAAATGTTCCATGTGAGTTTGTTATCGGAAAGTCCGACCGTGTGTATGCTCTATCGAACATTTGCTGTCAGAATTTACACACACAAACGTTTGAGAGCAGGTTCTCAAATTTTCCGACAACAAAACTTGTTGTCGGAAAGTCCGATCGTGTGTACACAATTGAAGCGTCACACGGCTGAAGACTCCCACAGAGGCGGATCGTGCGGACGGAGCAGAGAAGAGGCATGGAGCAAGATGCGAGACGAGAAGAGCGGAGGAAGAAGAAGATGAAGAAGGAGAAGAAGAAGATGGAGGAACAAGAACAACACCGAAGGAAGACCAAAAGAATGAAGATGAAAGAAGAAGAAATTAATAAAGGACTTGTCAAAAACTGACTTGTTTTTTAACCTTTTTGTCACTTTTTTTGTGAAATGGTAGGGGTAAATTTGTACCCCATTACCATTTTACACAGGGGGCCCAGGATCTGGGGACATCACCCCATCTGATGAAGGCAAAGTCAACACAGTTTTGACATACTAATGTCTCCTATTGCCTTGACTTTATCAAAGTTGAACTTTGTAAGTTCCTGAGTTGTGTATGTTATGGTTTTAAACATGCCTGTTTAGCCACAAAAAGGCTATATATTGTCACGCATAATGTTATACACCAAAGATGTTGGTTTGGTAAAAATTTTTTTTTTAAGTTTATGAATGTGCTTGCAGTAAAATGTTTTATACTCAACAATGTGTGGCTTCTTCTTTCAATGCTCAATACAAGTTTTTGGAGTAAGTTTGTGTAGTTACAGGGACAATCGGGGGTTATTTACTAAAGACAAATCCACTTTGTACTCCGAATGCACTTTCAGGTGCACTTGCAGCGCACTTGTAGTGCAAAATGGATTTGCCTTTAGTAAATAATCCCCACAGTGCTCTAAACTTTGCCCCAATCAGGCCATTTTAGGGACTTCAAGCAATTAGTTCATGAAGTTGAAAAGGATGATTATTTTTATCATTAATGCATTACATACATTAACAACTAAAAGGTGTGTGTGTAGTAGACCCGTAGCACAACATAATAGTTAGCTGAAGAAGAGATTGTCACCTCATGTATCAAATAAGTTACGTTTGCACTATTGAAGAAAATGGCCAAAAATAAAAGGCCATTGGAGAACCTAGGAGACTGCTAAAAGAAACACAAGCAATACATCAAATGAAATATGAGTTCAGTTTTTAAAAAACAATTTATTTAAAACAGGTTAGACATTCTCTGGCATATCAATGGCCCCCCTACCCGCGAAGTACTCTAGATATCTTTGCCATACTTCACGGGAGCGCTTTGGGGGGGCAAGCCAGGACGGCCAGCTTTAAGAGCCATCAGAGTTGTATCCAGTAAGCCGGCCTCAGTCGCAACTGAGGCCACATAGTTGGCTGCATTTTTGCGTAAATAGTTGTGTAAAATGCAGCATGAAAGATTTATGTGATTTAATTTATATTGCGCCATATTAATAGCAGTGAGGAATAGGCAGAACCGGCTGGCCATTATGCCAAAGGCATTTTCCACCACTCTTTTGGCTCTGACCAGCCAGTAATTAAAAACCTTCTGGTCTGGGGTGAGAGTTCTCATCGGGAATGGACGCAAAAGATGGTCCCCCAGCGCAAATGTTTCATCCGCTACGAAGACGAACTCGTAAGTTGTCGACACCACCGCCAACAACACTATACTACTTTACCCCTTAGAATTATAATAGTATGACCCCAAGTTGGGGGGTGGGACGATGTGGACATGTGTCCCATCTATTTCCCCACCGCTGTTGGGGAAGTCCCACTGCTGGGCAAACTGGGAAGCCACAGTCTGCCATTCCTGTGGGTTTGAAGGGAACTGTGGAGTCAAACAAGAAAAAAAAATTAGTACTTTTGCACATAACATTGCAAGAAGATTAGACAGAAACATTTTTGGCCAACATAAGTAGAACATTTATTGAAATGAGTATTTAAAGACAAGTATAAGGTCCACTTATCAGATTCCTCACCCCCTCTGATGGCCCATTGTAAAAATTTTAGGGTGGGGGGATCTTTTGGACAGGTAACAGTCTCCACTTTTGAGAGCTGAATGCATAAATAATGTGTGTTACTTTGGCCAGCCTCTACTTACTTACACTATTGGCAGCCCACTGGACAGGTAAGAAGTGTCATAATCCAAAAATATGAATACACACTGTACACACTGTCCAAATCTGAAATAATGATTCCCAGAGCCTTAGGAGGGGACATTCCAGTCGTAAACTTGATATCCTGGAGACTTCTCCCTGTCGCCAAGTACCACAAGGTGGCGACGAGCCTCTGCTTGGGAGTGATGGCTTGCCGCATGCAGCTGTCCTGCTTCGTAATATAAGGGGTCAGCAAAGCCAACAGATGATGAAAAACGGGGTCCGTCATCAGGAGATAATTTCTGAAGTCATTAGATAAGGGAGCCATCAAAAAATTTGTTTTGTTTCGTTCCGTTCCGTATAAAAAAAAAATCGTAATTCGTGTACGAATTATGTTTTGTTTCATTCTGTTCCGTATAAAAAAAAAATCGTAATTCGTGTACGAAATTTAATTCGGATTCGTACGAAATCCGAATTTCGTACGAATCGTTAATTTGGATAGCGAATAACGACACTCTACGAATAATAACGATTTATCCGAAAACGTATTAACGTTGGATAACACAAGTCTATTGTCTATTGATCACCAATCACTCAGAGGAAGTACGAAATACAAAATTTAGTTTACGAATACGTACAAATCGTTACGAATCGTTAATTTGGATAACGAATACGAAATTTCATATTTTGTACTTACTCTGCGTGATTGGTGAACAATAGACTTGTGTTATGTAACGTTAATACGTTTTCGGATAATTCGTTATTATTCGTAGAGTGTCGATATTCGTTATACTGTATCTCAAATTCATTCGAATCATTCGTTATATCCGCTATAATTTCTTTCATATTAATTGAAATTAGTTATTTGGTAGTTTGGATTCGGATAAATTGGATCCGAAATTCGTAAACGAAATTTCGTATTTCGTACAGAATTCGTATTCGTAAAAATTCGTAATTCAGATTCGTAGATTCCGATTCGTACGAAACAGATCGCACATGTCTAGAAGTCATCAGGATTATTCTCAAGGATCTCCCGCAACAAAGGTATGTGCGAGAATTGGTCACGCTGGAGCAACCAATTCTTCGTCCATGAACTCCTCCTCGCCCAGTTCATGTAAAAGAAAGCACAGAAGAGAGGCGCCCCCGAGTTAAGATAGTAAGCATTTTATTCCACAAAAATAAGGTGCATATAACCACTTACATTTAAGTAGAGGTAATTCAGCACAATAAGAAAGTCCTCTGGAGCGTCATGTGTGCACCAAGTCCGTTTGTTTTAGTCCAGTGCGGCGTCCTGTCCAGCAGGATATCCTAACGTTGGTGATACTGGCTTGTTGGACCGAGAGCGAGGCTTGGCTCCGGTCAGATGATTCAAACAAACGTCGGGCGTGATGACATCACAGCTAAGCCTACGGCGTTTCGGAGCATGCACACTGTAGATGGAAGGAACAGGCGCACTCCTTCATCAGAGCTGGGGGAAAGACAGGCTGATTTTCGGCCTTATATTGGTGCTGAGGTTATGGGGCCATCTAGAGGCTATTTAGAAGAAGACCTGCTCTAAAGGCATGGACATTCTTTTACACAATAACAAGACATATTGATTACAATTTCATATATATTGATTACAATTTCATATATAGCGATTATAAATATATGAAGACACATAAAAACACATGATAACATATGATTACAAATTAACCCAAAAATTTGTTATGCAAATTTAGAAAATAAAGTACAATACATTGTGAATAAAAAGTTATATTGTTGAATAGAATAAATTGGGATGGAATTAACTAGTTATGTATCATAAATTGGAACGCAAAAAAAAAAAAAATATATATATATATAATAATAATGAAATGATATTACTAGATAGAAACCATAACAGATCATAAAATGATTTAATATTGCAGACATATTTTTAAAAAGATAAATAGATTGGATATATGCTTAAAAGATTTTTTTATATTATTAAAAAGATTATTATGTGCATATATATATATATATATATATATATATATATACGTGTACACATATACATATGCATACATGTATGCACATCTACAGATGCATACACACACATACATACACACACTAAAAAACACATCTCTTGTTTATATACCTATTTTAAAAACCTATTTTTAAAAACTCTATATGTTTACTGTTTACAAAATTGTGGATAATTCCAAAGCTTCATTGATTCCGCCAGGAGACAATGCGTCTAAAGAATAAATCCAATAGGTTTCACGCTCACATAACTTAAAAAATCTCTCAGCATCTGTGATATTTTTGGGCATTTGTTCAAAGATCCAGACTTTTAGCCCTTCAGTGGAACCTTTATGGTGTTGAGCAAAATGACGAGGGACACTGTGTTTATCTTTCCCCCCCTCGATTTTTCTGCGATGTTCACCGAATCTCTCGCGGAGGGGGCGGATAGTGCGACCTACATAAATTAGTTGGCAAGGGCACTTCAAACAGTACACGACAAAATCAGATGAGCAGTTATAGAACTGACTGATCTCATAGTTTTTTCCTTTTATCGTGAACTGTTTTTGGCCATGTTGGATGAACTTGCATGTTTTGCATAAAGATTTTTTGCATTGGAACATGCCGCACAGTGATACTAAACATAGTCGTGGTGAGGGCTGAGGACGACTAGTTGTGAGCTTACTGGGGGCAATCTTGTTTTTGATATTGGGAGCTCTCCTATATGTGACTTTGGGACACTGAGGTAATTGAGCTTTTAAATGTTGGTCCTCTAGGAGTATCGGCCAATGTTTTCTAAAAATGGCTTCCATCTTCTTATGACCATAATGGAACCTAGTGGTAAAACAAATAGACTGATCAAATTTTTCTCTTTTTTACTGGATGGTAAGGGATCTTCATAATACATTTGGGCCTCTCGTATGAGGGATTCTGGATACCCCTTCTCTTTTAGTTTTCTACTAAGGATCTTACTTTCCTCTACATAGTCACAGTGGCTAGTACAATTACGTTTAAGGCGACAGAACTGTCCTTTAGGGATATTGTTTTTCCACTTATGGAAATGGCAGCTCTTATAATGTAGAAGGGAATTTCCCGCTGTCGGCTTCGTGTAGTTCTTAGCGTGTATAGCCTCATCTATATGGTACAGCTCTAGATCCAGAAAAGCCAATTTCTCTGAATCTATAACATATGTGAATTTGAGGCCATATGGATTGCTATTGCAGAAATTTACAAAATCTTCTGTGTCCTGTTGTGTGCCTTCCCAGATAATGATAATATCGTCTATGTACCTGCCATAGTATATTAGATGTTTAGAGTAGGGATTATTATTCCAAATGAATCTTTGTTCCCAAAGACCCATGGCAAGGTTCGCATAGGAGGGGGCGAAATTGGCTCCCATTGCTGTTCCTTGGACCTGAACATAAAAATTATCATCAAACATGAAATAATTATGTTCTAGACAAAAACGTGTGCAATCTAGAATAAAGGAAGCTTGTCTACCATTCATATAGGGATCCAAGGACAAAAAATAATTTATTGCCTTAAGTCCAAAAATATGTGGTATGGAGGTGTACAACGAGCTCACATCCAGTGAGATCCAGTTGTAATTGTTATGCCAAACATATGGTTTTAGGAGTTCAAGTAGATGGGTGCCATCTCTTATGTAGGATTGTAGTCCTTGGGCCAGGGGTTGAAGGTAATGATCGACGTATTTTGACAAACCAGATGTGATGCTGACTGGACTTGGGTCAAAGCAAGAACTCCAACACCAAGCCCAAGCACAGCATGAGCTCTACGACAATAATGTACCCGCAACATGGCTTGAAAACGGTCGGCTGGTCAGAAAAAACTGACAGAACGCTACTGAAAATCAGAAAGTACCTGAGAAGAACGACCTGAAAATCAGAAATGAGCGGACAAAGAATGCACTGAAAAACATAAGCAAACTATTAAATAGAGTGCACTGAAAGACAGGAATGAACTGACAACACGCACTGAAGAACAGAAACAAACCCACAAGTACAAACTTAAAAACAGAAACAAACTGAAAAGCATGAGGCTGAAAAGGGTGAATCATCTCTCACCAAACTTCTACTAACATGAGATAAACACGAGATTAGCAGGAGCCCAAAGGGTGGAGCACTGGCTATTGAACTTCCTTTTTTATAGTCCCGTCGTATGTGTTGTAAGTCAACGCGTTCAAGACGATCGGAATTTTGGCCAACATTTCTTTGACCATGTGTATACAAGACAACGTCCTTCGGAAAAACTAGCCTGAGACAGACACATCCTGTGTAATTATACAAAGTGAGAAATCCACCCCTCCCCCACATAACAAATCCCGGTGATGGAAAGGAATGTTATCTGTGATCAGGTGACCTCAGACACACACACCGATAACAATTATCAGATCACTGGATGTTCTACTCTGCCCAACTCTGACTACATACATCTCCCCTATATTCTTCTTGCTGTTCACTCGAGAATAAATTTCCTTTCACTCTGGTCTGTGGATCTGTGGTCTGTGCCTGTCTCAGGCTAGTGCATGAGATATGTAAATCACCTGTCACTCACAGCAAGGGGGCGTTTTTGACAAAGTTTTCAGCACTTTGTCAAGATTTTTCTAACTGAACAATAAAAGAGGATTTCTCAGGGCTGGAGTAAATCTGTGTGGCAAGACTGGACTCAAATGAAAGGAAATAGTATTCTGTACATTATGACATCAAAAAAAAAAATCCACTTTAAGCTTTGGTAATAAAACCTGGAAGCTCATTGGTTTCTACGCAGAAGTGAGCCTGATTTTGCACTTTCCAGCTTTAGTAAATAAACCTCATTGTGTACTCAAAAGTGGGGTATGCCTGTATATTGTTCTTCTTTATTGTATTGTAAATAGCAACGTTATTTAACTGAACAAGGTTACTAAAAGCAGAAACATATACCTGGATATTTCATATGGTGATCTCCTGGGAATAAGACTATTTGTTATAGTATTAGTGTAGCATGATGAGCTGTCAAGCGATGGAAACAAATTGAGATATTTAAAGATATGAAAAAGATCAACCCTGAAGGACTCTCCATGTAACCTTCCTGTGCATATTTATTCCCTTCTAAAACTGACAGCTCTTCAGTGGAAGTACAATCGCAGTGTAGCTGAGACATGATGATTACAATAAACCTTATAAACACAGGATAACAAAGAGAAGGTATGGGGTGGATCTTTTATTACATACATATG
Source organism: Lithobates sylvaticus (assembly GCA_028564925.1). Taxonomy (NCBI): domain Eukaryota; kingdom Metazoa; phylum Chordata; class Amphibia; order Anura; family Ranidae; genus Lithobates; species Lithobates sylvaticus. The sequence goes on along the minus strand of CM053026.1, from coordinate 465,191,461 downwards.
GCTTATTCAGAAATATGAGTAAACTGGTTTGCAAAGTTTAGAATTCAGCCAGTGGAGACTCATGAATATTTATTTGTAATCAATTTGCCAAACTCAACTCCAGATAAATGACTAAACATGTATATATATATATATATATATATATATATATATATATATATATATATATATATATATATATATATATATATATATATATATATATATATATATAGATAGATAGATATCGATATATATCTCTATATAAAATATATATCTATATAGAGATATACATATATATACAGTATCTCACAAAAGTTTGCTACAACAGTGTAAATTTGTTGTCCCCTCTAAACTGCTGGCAACAAATGTGAGTACACCCCTAAGTGAAAATGTCCAAATTGGGTCCAATTAGCCATTTTCCCTCCCCAATATCATTTGATTAATTCGTGCTACAATGTCTCAGGTGTGAATGGGGAGCAGGTGTGTTAAATTTGGTGTTATCGCTCTCACTCTCTTATACTAGTCACTGGAAGTTCAACATGGCACCTCATGGCAAAGAACTCTCTGATGATCTGAAAAAATAATTGTTGCTCTACATAAAGATGGCCTAGGCTATAAGAAAATTGCCAAGACCCTGAAATTGAGCTGCAGCATGGTGGCCAAGACCACACAGGACAGGTTCCTCTCAGAACAGGCCTCGCCATGGTCGACCAAAGAAGTTGAGTGCACGTGCTCAGCGCCATATCCAGAGGTTGTCTTTGGGAAATAGATGTATGAGTGCTGCCAGCATTTCTGCAGAGGTTGAAGGGGTGTGGGATAAGCCATTTAGTGCTCAGACCATACGCCGCACACAGCATCAAATTGGTCTGCATTGCTGTCGTCCCAGAAGATGATGCACAAGAAAGCCCACAAACAGTTTGCTGAAGACAAGCAGACTAAGGACATGGATTACTGAAACCATATCCTGTGGTCTGAGATAAACTTATTTGGTTCAGATGGTGTCAAACATGTATGGCGTTAACCAAAGGAGTACAATGACAAGTGTGTCTTGCCTACAGTCAAGCATGGTGGTATAAGTGCCATGGTCTAGGGATACAGAAGTGCTGCTGGCACTAGGGGGCTACAGTTCATTGAGATAACCATGAATGCCAACATGTACTGTGACATACTGAAGCAGAGCACGACCCCCCTCCCTTCGGAGACTGGGCCACAGGGCAGTTGTCCAATATGATAACGACCCCAAACACACCAAGATGACCACTGCCTTGCTAAATAATCTAAGGGTAAAGGTGATGGACTGGTCAAGCATGTCTCCAGACCTAAACCCTATTGAGCATCTGTGGGGCATCCTCAAATGGAAGGTGGAGGAGCGCAAGGTCTCTAACATTCACCAGCTCTGTGGTGTCATCATGGAGGAGTGGAAGAGGACTCCAGTGTCAATCTGTGAAGCTCTGGGGAACTCCATGCCCAAGAGGGTTAAAGCAGTGCTGAAAAAAATGTGTGGCCGCACAAAATATTTACACTTTGGGTCCAATTTGGACATTTTCACTTTTGTTGCCAGCGGTTTATACATTAATAGCTGTGTGTTGAGTTATTTTGAGGGGACTACAAATTTACACTGTTATACAAGCTGTACACTCACTACTTTACATTGTAGCAAAGTGTAATTTCTTCAGTGTTGTCACATGAAAAGATAGAATAAAATATTTCCAAAAATGTGAGGGGTGTACTTACATTTGTATATAAATATATATAAATATATAGTTGCTGTTTAAGTAGAATATTTGTATTTCTGTACATCCAGTCCTGAGATTTAAACAGCCAGGCTGGTAACCTGAGTTTGCTTATTGTGCTCTTTCCCTGGTATTCATGTTCCTTGTCAGGACATACAATACTGATTGGCTCCTAATGCTGTCCATTTGAGTACTGCTGATGCTGAGTCAAATGCATGCACTTACACTAGTTGCATTAAAATTACGTTTATTGATATTTAATAAATACACAACCCCTGTCCTGTCCTAGAATAGTCCCCTATTGAGCCTGTGCCAACATACTGTATATAAATGCTGGGACCTGTTGTAAATTTTACAGTTCTGACCTTTGTATGTGGACGAGAAGGCCTGGCTCGCAGTCTCCACTCTAATTCATCCCAAAGGTGTTCTATCAAGTTGAGGTCAGGACTCTGTGCAGGCAAATCAAGTTCCACCACCCCAAACTCGCTCATCCATGTCTTTATGGACCTTGTTTGTGCACATATTGAACCCTATGGACTAAGACTGGGATGCCATTAAATTGCATGTGTGTAAAGGCAGGCATCCGAATACTTTTGGTAAATAGTGTACATTTTGATACTTCTTTTTTCTTTTGAAATATACAAGGCGTGTACAGAAAGTAATGAAAATTATATTTAAAAAAATATTTTATTCAAAATTTTACAATTGAACATGTGTCCTTCAAAGTATGCACCTTGTGAGTGTACTGCACACAACGTCCCCAGCGATTTTTCCATATTTCATAGCATCCCTGGAAGTCTTCAAGTGGGATGGCATTCAGAGCCTGCTCTTTGAACATTATCCACACTACCAAAAAGGTGTCCTTTCAAATCCTGAGTCATGATTTCATAAACAAATGACTCGGTAATTCCTGGTTCCTCTGCCGTCGATCATTGTTGAGTACAGACCTCACTGTATCCACGTTCTGTTCTGTTTTTGACCCATGGCTCACTATCAGAATGATTGCAGAGGAAATGGAAATTACCAAGTTAATTGTTCACACAACTTAAATGACAGGTATCTCACCAGCAAGAACACTGAGGGCAACAAAAAAAACAGAAAAACTGTTACCTATTCCATATCTGCATTCTTTTTCTCTCTGTGCTATCTATTAAAACATAAGCATGTTTCCTTAGTGTTTTTGCATTAACCAGAATTTTATTTCATGCAAGGAAAAAGTTGCAGCACGCTTAGGGTCTAAATACTGGTGGTACATTGAATGATGTTTCTGTGTTTTATTATTACATTTTAAATGTAATGACTACGTTTCCAGGCTACTGGGCAAACATGGCTCATGCTCACTGCCAACCTTGAAACTGTACTACAGACATATTTAGAAATAGAAATGAGTGCAGTACTATATTCAGTAAGAAATAATTTTGACTGGATTTACATCTTTGCGGTGCATTAAGACACACACATATAACATTCTGAATGGATATGAACATGGCTATGTTTGGGCAAAGTCTTTGAGCAGATATGGCCTTTGCCATAGAGGAAAAAGGGCCATGTCCATATTGTGGTCAGCAATATCAGAGATCCATTCTCCATGGATGGCCATACCCATATTTGATCAGTAACTGACATTCATCCCCAACTATTTCAACTGTCGGTGGGAATGCCTGGCTGATAGCTGAGGAATGGGTGAGGAGGAAGAGTAATGGTTGTGTGGATGCCAACGGCCACAGCTCGCTAACAACAAGGTGCACTGCAGGAGCTGTCATATTTAGCTGACATGAGGATAGGGCAACAGCCCACTGGTTTGGCTGTTCGGCTGAACTCCAAGCAGCCAAAACTCAGTGTGGTCTAAAACCAAGGACCGTCCTTAATCAGGACTACATGGTCAGGAATGCAATTCTTTTAAAAGCTTAAAAAGCTCACTTACTTGTATTCTATCTTTGTATAGGGTTCTGCCATAATTAGTGCCTCATTTGTAAAGAAAGAAATGACTTATGCCACGTACACACGACTGGACCTTCCGGCAGACTAGGTCCGACGGTCTTCCTGATGGACTTCCGAAAAAACGGACTTGCCCACACATGAACGGACTAAGTCTGTTTGAAAGTCTAATCGTTTTGAACGTGATGATGTAAGACGGGTTCTATAGCCAGTAGCCAATAGCTGCTCTTGCGTCGATAGGAATTGAGTCTGTCAGACAGATTTGAAACATGTTTTACTTCTAGGTCCATCTGATTTTTTAATATAAAAACGATCGGATTATCCCACATACGATCGGAATGTCCTACGGACTGAGCCCGTCGGACCTAGACTGCCGGAAAGTCCGGTCGTGTGTACGCGGCATTACAGATACCAGTTTTGAAGTCATGCATCCTAATTGTTTCAGAATGCATCTTCAATTAATAATGGTAATTGTTTAGAGATGTGCAAGCATATCACAATGTTTTCAGTTTTTAGGCAATGGGAGTTTCTTACAACATGGTAATTAATGACAATCCTACTATTTCCCCTACTAAACTGGAGATCAAAGTCTGGATTCCTTGCAAATATTTCTCAGAGAGACAATTACAACTTTGAGTTGCTTCATTGGATTCAAGGATGTCTGGCACTGAAGGACACAGGGGGGGTGTGACCGGATGTGAGGAGAGAGGGCTGAGTGCTGAGGAGTGCTGAGGAGATGCAAGGAGAGTTGGTGTGAGAAGGAACGCTGCTGTGCAACCCCCTCCCCCTTCTAGCTTCTGGATGAAGCCGTCATGAGAAGCTATGGTATGCTATGAGCTGCCTCCTGCTCCCTGCCCCCCACGCTGAACACGCTGTGTGTAATCTCCTTCTCACAGTCCTCTGCTTGTGGGGGAAAGGTAAAGGAAAAAAGCCCAGCAAGGTTTGCCAAAGGACTGTTACTAAGATTCACTGTGTGACTTGGACTCTCTGTTGCAAAAGATTGAAAACTACCTGCTGACCCCACATAGACCTTCAGTGCTGGACATGTGAGTAACATGCAATGGAATAAAGGGGAAACATAGCGATGCTGTCTAGTGCCTGCGCCTTATAAACTGTCATTAATGATGAAATGAAGTGAATGAAAGCCATATTGTTCATATTGGTGTCACAAGGCGGACTTTCTTTATCAGCTGAGAGAGATAGTATATACTATCTACTAAAGGTGTTTTGCTACCAGTGCTTTCATGCAGGAAAACTGTGAGTTCAAAAATGCTATATGCCTGGCTGCTGGCACCCACACATAAGTAAAAGGAAAAAACTGGCCTGTCTGGCTGTCAAGGCTCTTATATATGAAGTAATACCACTAATATACCGCTGATATATGAACGTCAACTGACCACCTGGCTGGCTGTCTGTATACTTCCACGTGAAAAATCTCTCATCTTGCTTGCCATTTATAAAGCCGCCAAGGACTATGTATACCTACTAAAGGTCCAATTATGTATGTAAGAGCTGGAGCGGACATTGTATACTGCTGAGCGCATGTTTTACTACCAGTACTTTCATGCAGGAAAACTGTGATTTCAAAAATGCTGTGCGCCTGGCTGCCTGCACACATACATAAGTAAAAAGAAAACACTGGCCTGCCTGGCTGTTAAGGCTTTTATACATGAAGTAATACCGCTGATATACTGCTGATATATGAATATCAACTGACCTCCTAGTTGGCTGTTTGTATACCCCCACGTGAAAAATCTCTCCTCTTGCTTTCTATTTATATATCTGCCAGGGGCTATGTATGTAAGAGCTGGAGCGGACATTGTATACTGTTGAGTGCATGTTTGGCTATCAGTGCCTTCATGCAGGTAAACTGTGATTTCAAAAATGTTGTGTGCCTGGCTGCTTGCACCCATACACAGTATACATAAGTAAAAGGAAAACATTGGCCTGTCTGGCTGTTAAGGCTCTTATACATGAAGTAATACTGTTGATATACTGCTGATACATGAATGTCAACGGACCACCTGGCTGGCTGCCCGTATACCCCCACGGGAAAAATCTCTTTGCTTGCTTGCTGTACCCGCTGGTAGTGCTTAGTAGTTAACTGCGCTGTTTGTGTTCTATCTGAAATAAGGAGGAGAGGGTGATCTCTCTCCCGAGGACTATATTTGGAAGATCTGTTGCTGCTGACATAACTACGGTTGAGCGTAACCTCGGCCGCTTTCCCTTTTTTTTTTTTTTTTTTTTTTTTTTTTTTTCTCCTTTCGCTGGCCGCTCTGGCCCCTGGTGTTGAAAAAGCCTTTTTTTTTTCCTCTCGGCTCCTGGCTTGTGCTCCTATATGAGAAGAACTGCTGCTGATACAGGACCCCCTTAGCAACCGCTTACCTGACCATCTGCGTGGTTTCTTCTTTTTTTTTTTTTTTTCTCTCCCTCCGACCCCCGTGCTTAGAAGAGGGGGGAAAAGGGGGGGAAGGGAAATATAAATATTGTGTGAAATAAGAGGAGAAGGGAAAATGCAGCAGCTACGATCTGCAAAAGATAAAGATAAAAGTGTCCAACAAGCAGGTATGGCTGCTGCAGCAAAACTAGAGCAATTTGCACACACAACTGGGCATACACTGGGGCAACCCATGCCGCCGTCTCCCCCAAAAAAAGGGACTCAGTCCAAAATCCAACAAGGAGGTACAGGAGAGAGAAAGAGTCAAGGGCAGAGCCAATCAAATGCGGCAACACCAAGGGCCCAGGGGGTAAAGACACAGACACAGGGAAGTAAAAACACCGTGGCCGCAGATCAAAATATAAAAACAAGCATAGAAGCAATTGGGGTTGGGGCAGGACCCGCCCCACCTTTGGAGAAAGAACCCACATTAATGGACATTTTTAAAGCAGTAAAAACCTCAAATGACTCGCTCAAAGACTTGGGCGAACAGATGAGGGGGGTCAAAGAGGACTTGGCACTGGTAAGACAAGACATGCAAAGGATAGCTGAGAGAACCACAGTATTGGAAGGAAGGATCAGCCAGGTGGAGGATGATGTTCTTCCACTGGTTAAAGAGATGAAGAACATGAGGGAGCAGTTACACCGGCAAGCCGTTAAATTGGAAGAAATCGAGAACAGGAGTCGTAGAGATAACATTAGGATAGTGGGAATGCCTGAGAAGAGTGAAGGATCCAACCCTACTGAATTTTTGGAAGGCTGGTTAACTGAGACCTTTGGGAGAGAATCCTTTTCAAGATCATTTAGCATCGAAAGAGCACATAGGGTGCCGTTCCGCCCACCACCAGCAGGAGGCTATCCACGAACCCTGTTAATGAAGTTCCTTAATTTTAAGGACAAAGTGACACTTCTGCGAAAAGCCAGGGACAGAGGGAATATCTTTTTTAATGGGATTAAAATTTCTTTCTATTCAGATTTCTCTCAGGAGCTCCAAAAACGTAGGGCAGAATTCACCCAGGTCAAACGTTCACTACAAAAGTTTAAAATTCAATATGCTCTTTTATACCCGGCCAAACTGAGGGTAATGGCCCTGGGGGAAACCCGGTACTTTGAGGATCCAGGAGGGGTAGAGAAATGGGTGGAGGAGAACAGGGAAAGGTTACTGGCATTGTGATAAGTTGTGGTACTCAGAATAGATTACACGAGGGGGGGGGGGGGGGGGGGGTTGGCACAGTGGGCGGGTACGAGAGGATGTTGATAAGGGTGTATGTGAAGAAAGGGTTAAGAGTATGGGATAAGGTCACTGGTAGTCCCCGGGGGGTTCACCGAGAGAGGTGGGGAGGGGGGGGGAGGGGGGCGGGATGGGTATGGGTAATATTTCAGATCAAAGGTGTGTAAAGGGCCAAGGGAAAAAGGGTACATCCACTGATAAAAAAGAGAGAATCACGGTAGACGCACAGAAGTGGGAAGTAAAAAGGGAGACACATAGAGCTTTTCAACGGGGAACCACTAGGATAATGGGTGAAAACACTGCTATAGAGATAAAATACTACTGATTAAAATACATTGGGTGAAAAATGATGCAATCTAAAATATTAAGAATTGGGTCATGGAATATAAGAGGGTTAGGCACAGCGGGTAAGAGGGCAATAGTGTTTTCTATGATGAGGAACTATGGGATTGATGTGGCTTGCCTGCAGGAAACCCATTTGACAAAAGAAACAGCCCAACAACTACAAAGGCAGAATGGGGTATACCAATTTCAGTACCACTCGGTTTATGGCTCATACAGTAGAGGGGTTAGCATAATGGTGAAGAAAGGGGTGAATTTTTCCTGCATGCAAGCCATCTCAGATGAAATGGGCCGGTATATTTTTCTCTGTTGTCAAATTGAAGATAAAAAGATGGTGATAGCAAATGTGTATGTCCCCCCCCCATTTAAAATGGAGATCATGCTTAAATTAAACGAGTTCCTGTTGGATAAGCAGGGAACACCAATCATAATAATAGGTGACTTTAACCAGGTATTGGATTACAATATGGACAGATTCCCAGCCCAGAGGGTAGCAGAAAACATGAAGAAAGGGCAGTTGAGTCGGTTTATGGAGGAGGTGGGTTGGATAGACTTCTGGAGGGTGCGGAACCCTGACGCTCAGCAATTTTCTTGCTGGTCGGCCACACACTCCACCCTCTCCAGAATTGATATGGTGATGGGAAACGATAGGGCATTGGAGCTGGTAGAAGCAGTTGAGTATTGGCCAAGGGGGATCTCGGACCACTCCCCTCTTATGCTTAGTTTAAAGATAGGGAGGGAGGAAATATTGAGGGGGTGGAAAATTAACCCGTGCTGGTTTGAGATACTCAGAAGTATAGATACCATCCCACCAACACTGAGAGAATTTATTGTAGTCAACGCAAACACAGCAGAATTAGGGATTATATGGGATACCCTTAAGGCTTTCTTGAGGGGATTATTAATTCAGCAGGTGGCGAAGTACAATAAGGGGGTAAGGGCACAGGAAGAAAATAAAAGGAGGGAAGCGGCTGCAGCGGAGGCTAATTATATTCTAGCCCCAACAATGGAAGGGAAAGAAAAATGGCTGGAAAAACAACAGGAATATAAATTATGTGTAATCCAGAGAGTCGAGACCAAACAGTTGTTACAGAGGCAGGAGGCCTTCATGGAAGGAGAGATGGTGGGGAGGATGTTGGCCCAGGTGGCAAGGGCGAACAGGGCCCCCAGTAATGTATCAGCTATTCGAAGTAGAGACGGGGGGGTAACCTCGAACTCCAAAAGTATACTGGAAAGCTTTGAGGAGTTCTATAGGGACTTATACTCCGCACGAGTAAGGGGAGCGGGGAGATCAATGATGGAGAGTTTTTTGGGGAAGGTAGCCCTTCCGAAGATAACACTTGAAGAAAGAGTTGGTCTGGATTCCCCAATAACGCTCTCCGAATTACAACAGGCTGTAGCCGACATGGCAAATCAAAAGTCTCCGGGTCCGGATGGTCTCCCAACGGAAACGTATAAATACTATGGGGATATCCTGCTCCCGGAACTGTTGAAGGTTTTAGGGGGGGCAATGGAGGTGGGTTATCTCCCTGAGTCAATGAGAGAAGCTACCATCATCGTACTTCATAAGGAAGGGAAAGATCCCCTAGATGCCGCTTCGTATAGGCCAATCTCCCTTTTGTGCACGGATGCAAAAATTCTAGCTAAAGTTATCTCAGCTAGAATGGATAAAGTTATTTCAAAATTGGTCCACCCTGATCAGTCTGGGTTCATAGCAAACCGATCAACCAGTACAAATATAAGGAGAGCTTTTTTAAATCTTCAAACGCCAACAGATAATATAGGGTCGAAGGCGATATTATCATTGGATGTGACCAAAGCCTTCGACTCTATAGAGTGGGAATACATTTGGCGTATACTGGAAGAGTTTGGATTTGGACCCACGCTGATCGGGTGGATCAAGATGCTCTATGACAGACCAGTAGCTAGATTAAAAATTAACAATAGATTTTCAAATCAAATAAAATTGGAAAGGGGAACCAGGCAGGGGTGCCCTTTATCGCCCTTGCTCTTTGCGCTAGCTATGGAGCCCCTTGCGGAGTACATCAGAAGGAGCCCTGACATTGTAGGTTTCCGTAGGATCTCAGGAGAAGAGCGTATAGCATTATATGCTGATGATATATTGCTCTTCCTGGGGGACATAGAACACTCATTGGAGGAAGCAATGAAAGCTGTGGAGAGGTTTGGTAGTTTCACGGGTCTAGAGATCAACTGGACGAAGTCAGAGCTCCTTCCGATGGCCGAAATAAGGGAAGGGATGCTAAGGAATAGCCCTAAATTAGCAGTCGTAGATTCCCTTAAATATTTAGGGATCAGGATAACAAGAGACCCCAATCAATACTTGCATAATAATCTGATACCAATATTGGGGAAGTTTAGGGAGAAAATTAAAACATGGAAATCCCTCCCCCTGTCTAGTGCCGGTAGATGTTCATTAATAAAAATGATTTGGCTGCCCCAACTGTTGTATGTGCTCCATAATGCCCCCATATGGATCCCCAGAAAATGGTTTGATAAAATCGAGAGTCTATTTAGGGAATTGGTGTGGAAGGGGGGACAGGCAAGAATACGGCTTCGGACTCTGCAACTCCCTTCAGGGGAAGGGGGTCTTGCACTGCCCAATCCTGAGATATACTATTTAGCGTCTCAGTTACAACAATTAGTGGGATGTTGTGCCCAAGAGGGAGGGTCCCCTAATGGAAAAATTCTTTTGACAGGCGCGCTACACGAGACCATAATAGAAACTTTAGAGGCAGGGTCGTTTGGGGCTAAGAACCCAACAACAAAAATGGTCAGTAAAGTTTGGAAAGTCGTCAAAAAAAAGTTAAAATATATGGAGACTAACATATATACCCCAATCTGGAACAATAGCAACCTACAGGAATTACGTATAATGGGGAAAATCAGGGAGTGGGAAAATAGGGGAATTAAAAAAGTGAGCCAAATATACGATGGTCAGGCCATAAAAAAATTCGAAGTACTAAAAAGGGAATTTGATATCCCCCAGAATACACAGTTTAGTTATCTTCAAATAAGCCATGCCCTAGAAGCCCAGTTTCGAAACCAACCTATGGTATGGGAGGAACTACCAGTGCTACAGGTTATTGGGGAGCCAGGATCCACTAAAGGATTAATATCTGTGATATATAAACTACTGAACAGAGGGACCCTAGGCGAAGTAAAGCTGCTGGAGGTAAAAAAAAAATGGGAACAGGATCTAGGTGCCATTCCACAGGGACAATGGAAGAGAATACTAGAACTAGCCCCGATGATATCGGTTTCGCCCGCCCAGAAATTCTCACATCTGATGCTACTCAACAGAGCGTATTATACACCAAAGCTGTTATGTAAATTTGGAAGAAGGCCTAATGATAAGTGTCCGAGGTGCCAGGGGCAGGGGGACCTGGTCCATATGGTATGGAGATGCCCCAAGCTCTTCCGGTACTGGGAAGGGGTGACAAAAGTATTGAAGAGCATATTTAAAAAAGAAGTGGAAAGGGAAGTGGTACTTTGTATCCTGGGGTATAGACAGGAAAAGGGTGAAACAAAAAGTACAACAGTGGCAATATTAAGGGGCATGTATCAGGCCAGGAAGATGATAATGATGAGATGGCAATCACAGATGCCACCCACAGTAAAGAATTGGATCGATATAATGAATGAAACCCTCCCGAAGGAGAGAGCCGCGTACATAAAGAGATATAATATGAAAGAATTTGATAGGATGTGGAGACCATGGATAGAGGGAATACACCAGATACAGCTGGAATAGAGGGGGGGGGGGGGGGGGGGGGGAGGCGGGAAAGGGGGGATAATGAGACAGGAGTAAATCCAGGCAATATTACTCAAAAAGCGGCTCCCTCCTTTTTAGTGGAGGGAATATAGAGTGCTCTTTTTTTATCTTCATAAAGAGATATACCTATGTGTTAAGTACAAAATGTATGTAAAAAAGATACTGGTCCTGGAATATTGTGTTGAGGTGTAAACATGTTTTATAGATGGAAAAACTAATAAAGATTATAATTAAAAAAAAAGGATGTCTGGCACTACTGTGAAGCAGCCCATACTCATGTTGCTTAGAATCAGTGAAACACCAGGATATTTGTATGGAGTTACAGTCCACACTGAAGAATGATTATCCCGTCAGCACCAACAGACACATCATCATTTTGCCAGTACATGGCTTCCTGGTGTGCTTGGCATATACACAGCACATTTGCTTTCTTCTCTATAGTCACTGTCTTAAGTATACAGTCTAAATGAGTTATACATTGTGCTTATTACTTATTATCACCAAATCAGATCTTCTGCATGTTTGAGAAGTCCTTCTGTTATGCCATACATTGTTCATGGGTGGGTGATTTCCAGTCCAAAAGCCTGTATACTTTTAAGCAACAAAGGGTGGCATGCCACCTGGCATGCCAGAGAAATTTCACTGGCATGCCAGAGAAATTCTAATTAGCTAGTTATACAGATCAAGGAAAAAGACAGTTGATGAGGTTAACAAGTTCTTTAGCATCATCCCAAGAACTAGTTAACCTTGCTAATTGCATCTTTCATCTAATTTTTTTTCTTCCATTCCTAACAGTTTTATTCATACCAAATTGAGCTCTTCACCATCCATAACCAAAGAAAGCCTCAGCCCAGGTTCACACCAGTGCGGTGCGAATTGAATGTTCTGTTTAACTGCAAAGATAAAAATCAGTTGTTCAGAGGTTCCTCTGCTTTTTAGCTGCGGATCAGTGAGCAGGGAGAGGGGGGAGAGGGGGAGGTGTAGTGAGGAGAAGGAGAGAATTTGTGTTCAGAACGGAATGCATCTGCGAATCAGATGCGTTCCCATAGAAGATAATGGGCCTGAATTCGCACCTGAGCCGGAACGCACTGCCTAGAAAACGCACACGTTTTTTGTGCAATGCGCAGTGTGAATGCACCGCAGATATGTGAACCAGCCTCATTAAAATGAATGTATTTTGAAATGTCCTGCGAATTGGATGCGGTCTAATTCGCATAGGTGTGAACGGGGGCTCAGACTGACATTTCTCACTTCATTTGCAAAACAGGCTATTTCTCCCTCTATGTTAGAAATGTTGCCTATTTTCATCGGTATGGTTTTCTCCACCATTTCTCTGCACCAGTCATAGCAGAGGCTCCAACTCAGACACAAACTGTACAGGACCAAAATATACCTTCTGCACAACAAAGCAATCTTTCAAATCTTTCACATTATGATGCTATAGCCTTTTTTTCAGCATTGAGGACTTTCTCCCTTCTCCATGAGAATGAAAAATTTTGCCATTGAGATTTAAAATTTACAGTTTTTTTAAGCAAGCAAAGCACAGGAGTGTGCTATACATTTACTGTAGTCAGACCCACATTGTGGATTTAGTAGTGGTAATCTAAATAATAAAAAGCATTCTGGCATTACAGTCTCTTCAATTGTAAAACTCTTTAGACGTGCCCTGCTTTACACTAACCCTACAATTCCAAGTTGGCACTGTGGCAAGCCCTGGTTTGATAACACCACAAATTCAATGAAATGATGTGGCATTCTTTTGCCACATTCTTGCTGATACAAATCCATTATGGAGTCAGGAATGTAAAAAAAAAGGATTCTAAGTGAATGCTTTGTTGACTTATTGAAAGTTAAATATTCAATTTTAGCCTTCTATATAAAAAAGGTAACTATGGACTGTTTCGAAAACTGTTAAAATTGGTGTAGCTCATGGGTAACAACTCTGCATATGAACTATGTGATACTGGGAAAATTAACAACACATTATTTTTAATGTATAGTTCCAGATTTTATTTTCCTACAGTGCCTATGTGTATAAGTATCTGCATCAAGTTCTAGTTTACACAGTCTGTTATCAAGGAGACAGATGGCAAGACGCTCTGGTCATGCCATCTGTCTCAAGGAACAAAGTCAATTTGCAAGATTCTTAGCCATGTTTTGGTTTTATGTAAGGGCCAGTATTCAGTCACGTTTGGCTGCTAATACATTAACAGAATGGGTAATAAGCTGAATGATCATACAGAAAGTAACTGTAACTTGCAGTTCGCTAAACAGGTGTAAAGTTCAAATCAATAGTGCAAAAAACAGGTACAGGATGGTAGAAAACATGCACTGCAGAATAACGAAAGCTGCACAACTATGGACTCTTCAAATCAAATCCAATGTGACTTGATTTGGATACCATGTGACAGTGTAGATTCTATAATACTTATAACAACGGACTCAAGCTGAGAATCACTTCTTCAGTAAAGCTGCACAAAACACAGTTACTGGTGATCAGCCTCCTTTCCTCCATCTTGCATTATTTATACTTATAATAGCATCAACGCATGGTCCAGTTTACAACAAGGTTAGTGGCCACAAATAACATTATTCAGATTACAGATTTAGATTGGAAACAAAACAAGATTCCATAATGAGATTATGTAAGGAGTCTGATATGCACATAAAAACATTGCTTTAAAAACATTGTTTTGTTCAAGTTCTATTAAATATTCAGGTAGTGCAAAGCAAAAGGAAGGAAGGGTCAGACCATAATGTGTGTGTGGAAGGTATAAAGGGATGGTACTATTGGAGACGATTAGGAGGGGGTGAAAGAGAAATAATAAAGTGGTGCAGAAGACAAGGGGTAGCCAATAATCCAACTTGAGGGAGGTAGGTGGGACGAGGGAGGTTTTAGAGTAAGAAAGTAGGTAGAAGAATCAGATAGGGGTGCTGTGGGGATATGGGGTGCTTAGGGGAAGAGGGATTAGACCAGGCTCAGCCCAACAGTAGCTGTTTGCATTCTTCTGTAAAGGAAAAAAAATGTATCCATTAAAACCAGATGTGATACAAGAGTGTGCAGCATTGATCAAATGTATATGACCAATTAATTAAGCCTTTATAGGTATTAAGTTGTGATGGATAAAATGGCAGGTGCTTTGGGACAGGTCTGTCAGTAAGTCTTTGGACAATGGACTGAATCTGTTTCCAAAAAGCCTGCAGGACTGGTCAGGTACACAAAATGTGGTGCATGCCACGAGACGCCGAGCCACATCTCCAACATGTTTCTGTTGCTCTGTTAGGAGCATTTTGTAGGCAAAAAAAAGAGAGTGTCTCATTATTCCAGTATCCCGGCATTTGCATTCAAATTGGGTTATGGTTGTTCAAAAAAAGGGGCGCTAGATCACTAGATTGAATTCTGAGGTCATGTGACAATTAGAGAAGCTGCAGAAATTCTAAAGAGGCAAGGTCAGGATCATGTAGTATTTGGGTGGCCATCAGCCAATCACAGTTCCTAATTAAGTGTGTAACTTATGGTGTTTATTTTTATTTTGCAGTAGATTAAAAGCTTTTCATGTATGACAGGAGAAAAGTTCAAGTTATCTTGGATAGACAAGAGAGGGGTTGGTGATGGGGAGATTCTTCACAAGGTAAATAATAAATTGTAGATGTGCCAGGTTGGATCTACAGTATAAAAGAATGGCAGATGTGCCATGTCAGAGCTATAGTAGGGGGTTTGAGAATCTTTAATTTCGGAAGATCCAAGTGCCATGGGAGAACCCTTAATGAGGCGCCTATTGCTTTATACAGCTATCGTTTGCTTTGTGAATTGGTTTCCACACCAATCCAATGCTCTTGACAAGTGAGAAGCAATCTGATATATCCTAATGTCAGGGAGGCTAACTTACAAAGAATGAGGTGCTGTGGTACTATTTTAGGACCATAGGAAGTTTTTAATGAACTGGATGCATCCAAGAAGCACTAGCAGAATGAAGACCAGGATTATCTGAAGGCAATAAAGAATTTGAAGCAGTTTGTTTTGCTTGATTATGTTGCTTCTGCCTATTTAGGGAAAGCTTTTCATAGCCCGTGTTGCCAATTCATTTCTGAAAGTGTAAATGAGGGGGCAAAATGAGTTCACCTTTCCTAACATGTTACATGTTATACCCATATTCAAGGTGTAACATGTAACATGTTACTGATGAAGCAGCCCCCCCCCCCCCCAGACCCCTTTGTGACAGGGGGCTGGGGATCTTCTCCCTGAACCCATTGTCACAATATAAAAAATATATATTAATACAGAGCTTTGTGAATGGGGGAATAACAACTACTCTCAGCCATTTCGGCTGTAGTTCTCAATGAACCACAAGAGTTTGAGTTTCTGGCTTGTAGTTCTCAATGACTTACAAGCATATGAGGTGCAGGCAGATAGCTACACTAACAGTCTGCAGGGGCCTGAGAATGCACCCGTGAGCTCTTATCATGGGTTCAATACTTTACAGGCTCCTAATAAAAAAATAATAATTGCACATTTTTTTACCTGCAAAAACATGTGCATTTATTTTTTTTACAAAGGTGAACTTTTCCTTTAACAATTGAGCTGGGTTATTTGGCAGTTGGATGCCTAAATACTGAATATGGGACGAGGCCCATTTAAAAGCCCATTTAAACTTGTCTTGAGCCTGCAGATGGCTGCCCTAGCTAGGGTCAAATTTCAAATTTCTGCCATTTGTTAATTGATGTGAAAATTGCAAAGCTCCTCAAAAGTGACAAATTAGATGACCAGATTGGCAGTCATGATGTCAGGGATACTGAAGAAGAACAATAAGTCATCCATGTAAGCAAAGACTTTATGCATGTGTTTACCTATTCGTATCTGCGCTTTCTTCAAATTCACCAAATGGTTCACAGGAAGCCTTCCAGTGCAAAATAAAAACGAGGGAAGATAGAGGCAACCTTGATGATCCCATTTTTTGTTTCAATAGTTTTTTATTGTTTTCAACAAAGTAACATAGCAAAATAAGTAATGCGAATAAACAGTACTTGTAACAAATACATTAAAACACAACATAGTGAGGCATACATTTAACATGTATCAGCGAACCTTGAAATGTTATTCTGCTTTTACGCGTAATTTTTCACATATATAATTTTTTCACGCGGGTGTCCCTTTTAGTTAGTGGGGATGTTGCTAGGAGCGGTTAGTCTCCCCCCTGGCACCCCTCTCGGGATCTTGTTGTGCCCTGGGGGAGGTCACCGCCCCTGTGAAAAAGTAAAAGGGACCCCCTATGTTGCTATTCAGAAGGTACTCACCAATGGTGTTCAAATATGTCCGCTTTGGGCGGTGTAAACTTTGTTTTACCTCTAGCATTTTTAAGTAAAGCGCTAGGAGAAATAGCTAAGTTGTGAAAAGTAACATACAAAGTAAAAGAATAGGAGAAGAAAGAAAAAGAAGGATAAATAATAAAAAGTAAACCATAAATAGCGTCGGAGTTACTCATGTCCTCTATACATACTGCTCTTTAATATCAGCATTAATCAAGTAGCTTGGTTGTAGAGTACCAGTCAGCCCACGGTTTCCACATGTCTTGTGCAGTGAGAAGTTTACCCTGAGTTGAGGCGAACATGGTTTCGTATGTGGCATGTGTATCAATTGTCATTAGGATTTCTCTCAATGGGGGGGTTGTGTGGTTCTTCCAGTGTCTTGTTATAACTAGTCTAGTGCCCAGTAAGATATGGGAGATAATTGTCCTGGTATCTCTAGGGATTAGTTCTATGCCCAGTGAAAGGATCGCTAGTTCTGGCGTGGCAGCTATGTGCATATTGGTAATTTGTGAGATTAAGCGAAATATTTGTTCCCAAAGTGTACGTAGTTTCGGGCAATCCCAAAGTATATGGAACAAGGTGCCTGAGTTGTTGCATCCCCTCCAGCATAGTGGAGAGGTGTTAGGGTCAAATTTGGAGATCCTATGTGGGGTAAGATACCATCTTAATATGATTTTTTGTGTTAGTTCCCACAGGTTTATGCACTTGGTGGAAGTGTACGTTATCCGGAGTGCTCTGCTCCATTGATCTGGGGAAAAGTTTTTCCCCAAGTCCTTTTCCCAGGCTTCAATATTTGAACTTTTAATAAATTTTGTTTTTTCATTTAGGGAGGTGTAAAACAGGGCGATGCCCTTTATGTTTGTGGAGGGTTTAGTGAGGTATAGAATGATCCTCCAGGGGAGCTGAATGGGCTGGGGGGGATCAGAGTGAAGAAGATGTACGATTTGGAGGTACCTGTAACGATCAGGCTCCCCCAAGCCGTATTCGATTTGTAGTGCTCGAAATGATTTAATTGCTGGTCCTATCATTATGTCGTCCAGGGTTTTGATACCTTTTGCTATCCAGTGTGATAATTGTAAGTTTGGAATGAGTTCACATAGACATGTGATTGGAAGCGGCAAAGGGGAAGATGGTGTTGTGGCCGTTTGATTTATCAGTATTTTCCAGGCCTGTAGGGAAGCTTCTATGGGAGGTGCTAAGATCGCTTTTCGAGCGGAGTTGGAGGTGCTGGCTAGTAGGTAGTTGTATAGATTGTGGCTAGGGATCTGACTCTCCTCCAATTCCTGCCATCTAGTTGTAGGTGACCCGGGGAACCATGTTTTCAGTTGTGCTAATACAGAGGCGATGTAATAGTCTCTGATTTGGATGTTACCTACCCCTCCCGCTGACCTAGTTGCTATCGAGTTTTTAAAGGCCCACCTGGCTTTTTTCCCTCTCCACAAGAAGTTGTTCAGTATGGATTGGACTTTGGAAAAATAATTTTTGGGGACTGGAATGGGGAGTGATCTAAAAAGATAGATCAGTTGAGGGAGTATCATCATTTTAACTGCTGCTAGTCGACCTGACCAGAGCAGTTCAACCTTGTTTATTTCCTGGAGTTTCGCGGGTAGAGAAGATAGGAAGGAGATGTAATTGCTTGAGTACAGGTTTTTGGTCGAAGCTGTCAATGTGATACCTAAATATTTTATGCCATCATCACTCCACTTATATGGAAACCGTGAGCTGAGATCGTTTTTCAATAGAGCGTCCACTCCCATCCCTAGTATATAGGATTTCCCCGCATTCACTTTGTAGTAAGACAATTTATTAAACATTAACAGGGTGTTGTGTACCGAAGCCAGGGAACTCGCTGGGTTTGTAAGCATTAATATAATGTCGTCAGCAAATAGACTGATCACATGTTCTGAGTTGTGGGTTTTGAAGCCTTGTATGTTAGGGTGGGATCTAATATAGACTGCCAAAGGTTCTAGAATTAAATTAAAAATTAGAGGGGACAGAGGGCACCCTTGACGGGTTCCATTAGTTATGTTAAAGGGGCTGGAAAGTACTCCGGAAGTGTAGACCCTAGCCGAGGGTTTTGAGTATAGTGCCATTATGGCCTGTAGAATTTTTCCGGAGAATCCAAATTTGCCTAGTACTGAGCTCAGATAACCCCAATGGACCCTATCGAAGGCCTTCTCCGCGTCCAAAGCCAGGAGCAGAGAAGTCCCCCGACCGGCACCAGCAAGGTGGATAATATTTGTCAATCTTCTTGTAGCGTCAGAGGTTTGGCGCCCTTTTGTAAAACCTGCTTGATCTGGATGGATTAAATAGGGAAGGATGTCAATTAGGCGATTTGCCAATGTTTTGGCGTATATTTTTAGATCTGTATTCAACAGTGATATGGGTCGGAAGTTGGCTGGGGCGTCTGGGCTTTTCCCTGGCTTCGGCAACGTCACTATTATTGCATTTAGCATTTCTGGTGGGAAGGAGGAGGAGGCTGCGGCTGCGTTAAATACTTCAGTCAGATAGGGTAGCAATGTTAGTTTAAATGTTTGATAGTATTCTCCTGAGAAACCGTCCGGTCCGGGAGATTTAGAGTTGGGTAAGGAATTAATTGTCTTGAGTATTTCGTCATCTGTAAAGGGTGCACAGAGATTGTCAATGTGTTTTTGGGAGAGTGTAGGCAGGGACACACGTTGTAGGAAGTCGTTTATTAGTGTGGGGGAGGGCTGAGTAGTGTCGGCGTCATCTTTCAAGTTATAAAGGGTGCTGTAGTAATCGCTAAAAGCGTTTGCTATGTCCTGGGGGTGTTGCATTTTGACTTTACTTGTGGGGTGTAGTATATAGGGGATTTTCGTCTTGCTCCTATGTCCTTTAAGTTGGTGTGCTAATAGCTTCCCGGCCCTATTGCCCTGTGCGTAATACGTCATTTTGAGTCTCTTAGTCTGTTTTTCAAATGAATCGAGTAGGAGGACCCTGAGCTCATGTCGTAGTTTATGTAGTCTGGAGGTCAGTGTTGGGGATGTCGTTTGTTTGTTTTTGGATTCTAAGTCATATATTTCGTTTGTGATTTCGCGTATTTTTTTCTGTCGCTGCCTCCTCGCCCTTGCCCCGATTTTAATAAAAATTCCTCTGATAAATGCTTTGTGAGCATTCCAGAGCGTGAACCGATTGTGCACTGAGGGACTGTTAATGGAGAAGAATTCCTCCATTTGTTCCTCTATGAATTTCCTGTTTTCAGGTTGCTGCATGAGGTATGTGTTGACTCTCCAAAGAGGGATCGTTTGAACAACAGATGTGTCCTTCAAGGAGAGGGTGATCGAAGCATGGTCTGACCACGTTATCGTGTTGATGGAGGATGATACAGATTTGGATAGAGTTTGTTGGTCAACCAAAAATAAGTCAATCCTCGTATATGTATGGTGTGGATTGGAGAAAAAGGTGAAGTCTTTTTCCCCTGCATGCAAGCATCTCCATACGTCAAAAAGGCCTTCGTGGTGCAGGGTGTTGCAAAGGGGGGTAGATAGTCGAGTTGCTTTAGAGGTGGTGTCAATGGACGGGTCGGGTGCTATATTGAAGTCCCCGCATAGCACTAGTGATCCCTTTTTGTGTGCATTTATTTTTTTCAGGAGCTTGTGGAGGAAACGGATCTGGTGCTTATTAGGTGCATAAACATTCACTATTGTATAAGTGACTTGATTGATGTCGCAGATTAGAATTAGGTAGCGACCCTGGGGGTCAGCAATTTCCAAGTGTAGGGTAAATGCTACCGTGTCTTTAATAGCTGTCATGACACCTCTTGATTTTGAGCTTGCATTGGCAACAAAGACGTGAGGAAAGTTTTTGTGTTTACATATCGGTGCTGCTGCTTGACAGAAGTGGGTTTCTTTTGCGCACAGGATATCAGATCCGTTTGTGAGTGCTTCTTTCCATAGCGATTTTCTTTTAACGGGGTGGTTAAGCCCTTTAGTGTTAATTGACAAAAAGTGTATCGCCATGGAAAAATGGAAGGATGGTGATGTTTTTACATGTGACACATATGTAATGTATGGGATGGTTTAGTCTCATGGAGATCAAAGGGAATGGTGTGATTGATGCATAGAATGCGTACTCACTGTTACCGTTGGGTAAGGTGAATCGGTTGGGTGATCCTTCTTGTAGAGTGTCATGAGGATGAGAGTTCGATGATGCCTCGTATTTCGGACGTAGATGATAAGCTTGAGACTCCGAGAACAAAAACAAAAGTAGAAAAAGAAAAGAAAGCCAAAAGTCAGAAACAAAACTTGTACAATACCATTTCAACTTGGTATAACAAACCATAGGGTTAGGGTGGGTAGTACCCGCGTGCAGCATCTGCTGCTCAGAAAGTTGGGGGTGAAAAGTTCAGGCCTAGCGGGTGTTCCAGCTCCCCGCTGAGGATATTTAAAGACCTTGTGACATTATTTTCACATGTGTGGACTGGCGTTCCCTTATGTTGCTCTCTGCCAGTCTGGGCTGTTTGAGCGTCGGTTGTTATTCCCTGTGTTGTCATCGTTAGTGTCTGGAAGAATTTTCCATTCTTTCAGTAGGGACATACCTTTTTCCAGGGACTCCACAACATATGTTCGGTCCTGTTTGGTGATCGTGATTTTGGTGGGGTAACCCCACCGGTAGGAGATACTGTGGTTCCTAAGAACCTTCGTTATAGTGTTTAAATTTCTTCTCTTTTGTAAAGTATGCTGAGATAGATCAGCGTAGAACTGTAGGTGCTGATATTGGGGTGGGATGTGCTCCTGTTTCCTCATTTGCTGCATGAGCTGCTCTTTTGCGTGGTAGAAATGCATACGGAGAATCACATCTCTGGGGATTTTTTCTGGCAGGTGCGTGGGTTTGGGCAGACGGTGTATCCTGTCAATGGTGATTTCCATGGCGGAGAGGTCAGGCAGGAGGGATGTAAAAAGGTCAGTCGTGTATGAACGCAGGTCTTGTGGCAGGATTGACTCGGGGATCCCCCTAATTTTGAGGTTGTTCCTCCTGGATCTGTCCTCAATGTCTGCCAGCTTGTTCCTCACCCAGGCTGACTCCTCATCTTTCTCTTCATGCGCATCCACCAAGTCATTTATGGTGGAGGCAAACTCTCCCATCTTGCCTTCTATGTGGTCAACTCTGGATTCTACTGCATTCAATTCCCCACTGAATCTATGCATACAGCTCATCATGTCAGCCTGAAGTGTGCTCCTCAAAGAAACCAACATGTCCTTAAGTACAGTGTCCAGTACAGGCTGATTAGTGGTGGGGTAGTTAGTGATGGAGTCATGGAGCTCTCTGGTGTCATCCTCTGAGTCTAACACAGGGCTCAGTGCTAGGCTGCATCCGTTGCCATCCAGCTTCATTTTGGCTTTTGCTGGGCTCCCTGATGGGGAGGGTAATGGTGGGGAGGTTTGGCCGTTATAGGAGGTATTATTTGCTGGGGATGAGGTGATGTTATGGTGTTTGGGCTTCCCTGCATTGGGTAGTGTGGGCGGCGGGCCGGCGCCATCTTGCCTACCTCTATGATGCGGTTGCAAGAAGAAGTCCGTCATCCGTTGGGGCTTAGAAAAGCCTTTTCTCTTGCCCATCATGTTCCGGTGGTGTGCCCCGACCGGAACGCCAGGTGAAGGGACCGAAAACGGGGTCCTTTTAGCCGCTATGTGCCGTTTTCTGAGCGGGGAAGCTGGAGCTCTGGAATCAGGCTTCCATTCAGTTCCGCTGCAGGCCACGCCCCCCGATGATCCCATTTTTAATGTGGAATGGTGCAGAGAGAACTCTACTTACATGGACTTGTGTAGAAGCAGAGGAGTATCCACAGCCTATCCACACATTCATGTGGGGTCCTGCCAAGGAAAGGAAAGGTGGATGAAATGTATTTGACCCTGTCAAAGACTTTCATTGGTGGATAGAATAAAGGATGGATTAGTCTTTAACAGCACCCCATGGATAATAATAATTTCCTGAATTACACCATATCAGGTCTTGCTGGTGGGCTTTAGGCCCACTTGAACCTAATGGACAATGCGCTGAAGTTGGGGAAATAAAGGGGTTGTAAACCCTTGTGTATTTTTACCTTAATGCATCCTATGCATTAAGGTGAAAAACCTCTGACACTGACCGCCCCTCACCCCCGTTTCACTTACCTGAGCCTGTTCGTTCCCTCCGCAGAGACCCACTCACCTTCTCTGCCTGGGGTTCTCAGCTCTTGATTGGATAGATTGATAGCAGCGCAGCCATTGGCTCCCACTGCTGTCAATAAAATGACGTGGGCGCCGGGGGGTGGGGCCGAGTCCGGCATTCTGTGTCTATGTACGCAAATGCTGGACTTGGGAACTTGAGGAATGCAGTAGGCAGGCTGTCCCAGGCACCATGACTGAAATAATAAGTTGATAAGTATACAAATGATTTTTAGTTTTGTATCACCGTGACACCCATTTCAGTGTATGGATTATCCTACTGAGCTGTATTGGCTGCCTCTACATATTGTTAACTGGGACCCTATTCATTTTCATTTTTAAAATGAAATGATTAAATTACAAATTTAAACTTAAAAAATAAATACAATTGTCCTAAGCAATGACAGTTTCCTTTAAAAACGTTTTCCTTACTTGATCTGTGAACAATACAATTAAATAGAGTATAGTTATAATTATAAGGATCAATTTTTCCATTTGTAATATGCAATGATTGTTAAGTGTTGACTAATGTGGTGATGTTGTTTTCTAGTTTGTAAAGCATGTGAAATCGAAACAAACCACTGGTCCAACATTAAAGTAATTTTCGATGGCAGACATGCTCTATATGTTGCCCTATCAGTATTATTCACTTTCATGTCATGAAAGGCTGTTTTTTTAATGTAAATTCCAATGTACTGATTGATCCAACTGGCTGGAATAAAGTACCACTTGTAAGCAGAAAAAAAAATCAAAGCTGCCAAACAATGCTTAGCCAGAGTTTGAATGAGGAAAGGATAATGACCTGCCCATGTAAGAAACGCTAGATTTTTAGAAAGTATTATACTGTATAAACGTGATTGCCTTTGAACTAGTGGCTGTTAAGTTCTTCATTTTAATTTTAAATGCAAGATACTTAAAAAAAATAGCAATTCAAGAAGTATTGTATTTTGATACCTGTATGTGGTTAAGCTTAGCTATAATAATAATTTTTAATATATGAAATATTTTTTTTAATTTTACATGTTATTATGTGTGAATAGTTGCATTTGTGTTATTTTATTTGCCTTTATCTATGTCTGTGAATCTGATATTTTAAACTCTTTTGCATTTTCATGACAAAATCTATTTTGTACCAAAATAAAGGCAAAATGCCATCTAAATATTACATATCTAGTCTGTTATGAATGTGATGGGGAAACTTTCATCCCCAAATCCATCCAGTGGCTCCATGCTAGATTGGGACAGGATTGAATTTAATGACTCCTTATCAAACAACAAAGGTTTAAGCTGACTGGGTATTTTGACCAAATAATGTGAGGAAAATGCCTCTAATTTAGACCATTAGTCTGTGCTGTGGTTAAATGACATTATGCTACTAATGGATCCACTGTGCAATGTGACACTAGTGGTGATCTCCACTGGGAACGAAAGCCATATAATACACGTGTACTTTTCAATACTAAAAGGATATACTAATGGCTTCAGCACTTTTGTGTTAAGCAATCAACATTTTTTATGTGCGGGAGGAATGCGTGTTTGTAATGCAATCTTTGTTTTTTTCCAAGGTAAATGGGCTTCTTCAGACAGCTGGAGAGCTTTCGATAGGGATTGTGAAATTCCAGATAAGATTCATGTGCTGACGAAGAAGGTTATATACACATACAGCCTCTAAAACTTCCCACTTAACATATGAAAGACACATCTTTCTGTTTCAGTATGATACTGCTGGATATGCAATATTTGTAATTGGGATCAAGCAAAGAATCTTAAGTTACTTGAGATAACACATTTTAGTTTTGTCAAGACTTTCAGCTTAATGGATGGATATCAAAAGGCGCATGCACACTGAGTTTGCATTGTGTGAGTTTCTTTAATTAAACCCAGCATTGCAGCGCACAGCTTGTGTTGCAGCACAATACAGAGACATAATCAGCTAGTGTGCGCAAATGGTAAGATTTATCAATCTTCTGATATAATAATTTCTATTAACAAAGAGCAGGATGCATATGTTGCACAGTATGTCAGCAAATTTAGTTTTATTTTCTGTGGTACTTAAAGCTGCTGTACAGTTTTAACTGAAATATCTGGTGAGATCTGAGCAGAGAAAACAATAAAGTTGGCTGACTGTAAATGTATTATTCATTTCTCAACAGTCTATTTAAGTGACAAATAATAAATGTCTCAGTGGAGTGCAAGCAAATGTCAGTTGATGTCTCAGATGAGTCATTTGGCAAAGAACTGATCAGTTGTTTTGTTGTGAAAATAGAGACTACACCGGGCCAGGTCATATGATCGTTCAAATTAAAATCACCTGGCAAGCACTAAAATAAGTTAAAAGATTTATGACAGAAGGAATACACAATTTTAATGTATTTTGCTGTAAGTGGCAGTATAATGCTAATAGAGAACAGGGATTATATAGGGTCCTAGAAAAAAATAGCATTTTGTTTTACTTTCTACTTTACGTATTTACTGGGGATGGTGAACGTGTTCCGATCAAGATCTGAACTGACTTTATAATTTGACTGGCTTTTGTGACTGAGAATGGACAGGTGTCATTCTTGGCCAGTAAAAATCGGTTTGCCAATTAATTGGAAAAAAAAAACTATAAGGCTGATATTTTCCCTGAAAAGGTGGCCCAGTGATGCTTTGAAAGTTGATTGATGGTAATTGAACTTCTGTTTTGGTAGGGGATATGGTTTTGTTTCCACTTGAAGACCCTGGGCCTGGAATGCAAGGGGCTCATGAGGCTGCAGGGTTCATTTTAAGGACTAACACCAATACTTACAGTACCTCAAGGTGACCGTATTTAAAAAAAAAAATATATATATTTTTGGTAGATGACAGAACAAAGATCATTGACACTGTGTAGAGCACTACATGAAACATACAGTATATAGTTATAAGGCAGGTCAGATATGTATGGTATCAGACAAGTCGTCCACACAAAGAACATAATATGTAGAAACATCAAAGAGGATGGTTCCAGAAGAAGCAACAGTATTCTAAGTCACCTGCAGGGTGAACAAACAATAAAACTCTGCTTGAAAACTATTTTTAATATTGCAAAAAATGAATAGGGCAAGAAAGAAAGTAAAAAGGAAGGGATGGGAAGGAAAAAGAAAAAAAAATGGAGGGCCCTGCTAACTTGCTGCCCATGAGGGGTCTTCCATTAGGAGGTCCTTATAGGCTGCAGAAAATTTAACTTGGAGCCAATAGTCTTCAGGAAGTGATCTTCCTAGTGGCGCAATGACAAGGTAAGGTCCTCCATACTCCAGGTCTCGTTTACTGTATATATCCATTGAGTAATAGATAGGGTTAGGGTTGACTTGATTGTTAAAGATTTTTTGTATTTCCACTTTGAGGAAGTATTTAAATGTAAATGGCAGGCTGCTGGGTCATCAATTAAGTTCTGATCAGTCAGATCATGTATCGGGGTACAAAATCTGGACCAGGAAGGGCAGATCCCTGGACATGTCTAAAATATATGAACTAGGGTGCCCTCTTTGTTTCTGCATCTCCAATAGTTGGGAGATACGTCTGGGAACATTTTGTGTAACTTGGTAGGGACTCTATACCATCTGGTTACCATTTGTATCCTGCTTCTTGCAGTCTGGATGAAATTGAGGACCTACTGTGTGAGCAAAAAATAAAATATAATCGCTCTTGGGAAAATTGTAGGCCTAGATCTCTCTCCCATGCAGACAAGTAAGAGGGCACATAGTTTTCCAGAGGAGGAGATGACTGTATTTTACCACTGCTGTTATTGTGCGCACTATTTAAGTGTCAGATCTGTTCTGGTGAGAGCTATCTAAGAGGACACAGTCTTGCATTTTGGAGAGATCTCCCTTTACTTTCTGCTGTGCCTCTCTTCTGGGACAGATAATGAAATAGTGGAATCTCTCCTTTGGGACACAGACAAAAAAAAAGGACAGTGGTTTTAACCATTTCCTATCCAAAACTGAACCTTACATACACTTTAAACCAGGTCACATTCACTTTGATGCCTGTCTGAGCTACTTTATGAAAAAATAGAACAATTATAGCACAATTAGAGCTGTTACACAGAGCAATCAGTTATAATTTGTATCTTCTTGTAAAATGAAATCCGAAATTTGGTTCAATTGGTTGCTATGTCCATTAGTGCAGTTCTTGTTTTGCTCCTGTCTTTGTTTTGTGTTATTTTGTGCTTCAATTTGACATACAAATGTATTGTGAAATTTACCCTTGGAGATATTGCCAAAAGTATCGGGACAGGCCAGTCAAGTTCCTCCACCCCAAATATGCTCATCCATGTCTTCCTTAAGAGTACTAAGGGGCCATGCTTAACCCCTAAAAAAAAAAAAACCCACACCATAATCCCCATTCCAACAAATGATTTGAAGGGGTGGCCCAATACTGTTGGCAATATAGTGTGGATGAGTGAGTTTGGAGTGAAGGAACTTGACTGGCCTCAACCCAATAGAGCATCTTTGGGATGAATTAGAGGGGAGACTGCGAGCCAGGCCTTCTCGTCCAACATCAGTGCCTGGCCTCACAAATGTGCTTTTGGAAGAATGGTCAAACATTCCTAGACATACTCCTAAACCTTGTGGACAGCCTTACCAGAAGAGGTAAAGCTGTTATAGCTGCAAAGGGTGGGCCAACTCAATATTGAACCCTACGAACTAAGACTGGGATGCCATTAAATTTCATGTGTGTGTAAAGGCAAGCATCCCAATACATTTGGCAATATAGTGTATGTTGTGGCCACTGTGATAAAAGACATGATGCATTCAAACAAGTGAAGAAGGTGGGAAGGGGTATTGGCCATCTCCTACTTCCCTCTCTTTTAGCTAGTCAAATGTGTGTCACTCCTAAGAGTTCGTAAATGTCTCAGAGGGGGGCGGCCCCTTAGTGGGGTCAAGGGAACCTATTATGTGGCATAATGGGGGTATTATAATTATTAATAATAAGTCAATAAGTTGAGTAGTATAATATTATGATTTGTTGGGTTGGGCGTATTATGCAACCAGGGGAATTCTGTGATTGACTTGAAGTGTTTCCAGCAAGCCCATTTAATTTTGGGTGTGTCTCGTGCAATGTGAATTAATTCTTCCATTTCCACTACTTTGTCTATTCTGTTGAACTATTCCTGTGTCAGATCTGACACTTAAATAGTGACCCAGTGTATCAGAATGCATTGTTTAGCTGCGTTAATCAGATGCATGGTAAGTGATTTATGGTAGGTTTTATGTGGAATGGGTGAGTGGTGTAGTAGGAATCAAGCTGGGAATAGTGCCAGGTCATAAATTATTACTTTAGAAGTTATGCGGCAAACTTCCTGCCAGAAGTTTCGGATGTGTGGGCAGGACTACCAAATGTGTAGTAATGTGCCTCAGCCTGTTTGGCATCCCTCAAGATTTGGGGTACGTTGGGTTGATTTTGTGCAAAAGGAATGGGGTACGGTACCAGTGAGATTGTATTTTGTATCCATTCTCTTGAGTGGATACCGTTACAGAACCTTTGTGTATATTGAGGTGTACTCGTTCACATTCTTCTTATGATAGGGTTGTGGAAAGGTCTCTTTCCTAGGTTTTACATGCTTAGGATGCTTAGGATGTAAATCCGCGTAGAGAAGTGAGTGCATGGTGGATATAAGATGGGGGTAAATGAAGCTTCCAGAGAGACCCAATCTTTATAAGAACTATGGACATTCCAATCAATTATTCTAGACAGGTGAATCACTTTATAGTAATTGAGGATGTCTGGCAGACCTATCCTGCCTAGATTTTTTGGTAGAGCAAGCAGAGCATAGCTAATCCTGGGTTTTCGTTCACTCCAAAGAAATTTGGAGCACAAGATTTTTTTAAGTTTTAAAGAAGATTTTCAGTATCGCTGCTCTATCAAACCAGGAAAAGATTGGATTGTTCCAATTTTTGAGGTCTGCTATTAGTTTAAGAGTGGTAAGTAATTTTCCGTATATAAGCAGGAGGGGAGCTGTATTCCTAAATAGGTAATCGAGTCGTGTTTCCTTTGGAAGGGAAAGTTTTCTTTATAGTGGTCTACTTGGTTCTGTGGTAAGGTTATAGTAAGAGCAAATTAATTGAATGAAGTGGATGCAGCATCAGAATGATGCTGCATCCACCTAGGTAAGTATGATTAAAAAAAAAGAAAAAGAAATACCAGCTCTTGCTCCCCCCATCACACCCCTACTTCCATCTGTATATTGTAGATGGCTATCTATTTGACAAACTTTTCCTCTTCAGAGGTACCACTACTTGCGTAAAGACCTAAATGCTGACTTATGACTTGATGTGACATGCTTAGGAGAGGGCAGAAGGGATCAGCTTTAGACCCAATTACTGCCATACATGATCACATTCCTCTGCATAGACACATACTGAATTTCATTTGAAAAAAGAAAAAATTACAAGCATAGCTCATTAAGCTAGAAATCTAGTGTTTAGCAAAGAAAAACGTTATTCAACAAACTCCTACAATAAAAAATATAGCACTGACACGATGCAAATGCTGCCATTTCCCTTATAAAATGAATGTAAAATAAATTCAGTGAATTAAGTGAGTGATCAATCAATGTGTCTTCATTATTCAGTTTGGTATTTTGGAGATTTAACTTGAACCCGTGCTTATGTCTTCCATTTAAAATTCTGAATAATGAATTCAGTCTTCTGAACAGTAATGACCCTTGCTTTACTACATGCTTTAGGTTTTGAAAAGTCACAAAAAGACAATATATACAGTTTATTTTTCCTCCCATGAAAGCAAAGACTCCCAACCATCAAGGGATTACACTTACCCATCATGATGGTCTGCCTCACACTATCTACTGAAATTTAGTAGATACCTGTAACTTTTGCGTATTCATGGTTCTTGAATATCATTTGAGAAGGGGTAGAGACAGAAACTCTTTACTGAGTGTGGCATGAAAATTGAAGCAGAGAACACAAGTGACAGCCATAGGCATTGGGGTTAACTATCACAGTAGGACTTTTTGTGTTTGCAGCCACACTGCAACCATTAATTATTTATCATGGTTTCATTGCTAGATAGGTCTTTTTTAATGTAACTTATATTTAGGAATTTTGCACTTGACGCAAACACATTTTTATTCCAAATACCCAATGCAGTATAGTGTAATCTCTATTTTTTATCATCACTAAGGGGCATAGTCATTATTTTTATTATTATTATAATACACAATTTATTTAGCGGCAACAGTTTACGCAGCACAACTTGAGGGTAGACAGTACAAATATAATACATCAGAGGGCCCTGCTCCTTAGAGCTTACAATATAAAAGGGATGGTCAAGAGATACAAGAGGTAATAACTGTGGGGGATGTGCTGATGGAGAAAATAAATGTACAGTTGTTAGGTGGGGGCCATATACGCTTCTCTGAAGAGATAGAGAGTTTTCAGGGATCGTCTGAAAGTGGACAAAGTAGGAGAAAGTTGGACAGATTGGGGTCGAGCATTCAAGGATGGGAGAGGCTCTGGAGAAGTCCTGTAGGCAAGCATGGGATGAGGTGACAAGGGAATTAGAGAGCAGGAGGTCATGGGAGGAGCAAAGAAAATGATTAGGTTGGTATTTTGAGACTAGGTTAGTGTTGTAGCTGGGGGCCAGGTTGTGGATGGCTTTATAAGTTATTGTTAGTATCTTGAATTGATTAAGTTGGTTGAGTGGAAGCCAATTGAGGGATTGGCAGAGGGGTATAGCAGACGCTGAGCGGTTTGTGAGGTGGATGAGCCTGGCAGCATCGTTCATGATGGACTGCAGTGGGGATAGCCTATTTAGAGGTAAGCCAATGAGGAGGGAGTTGCAGTAGTTGAGGCGAGAGATGACCAGAAAGTGGTTTAGAAGCTCTGTGGTGACATTGGTTAGGAAGCAGTGTATCATGGAGATGTTGCGGAGGTTGAGGCGGCAAATTTTGGATAGCGATAGGATGTGGGGCAGAAAGGTTCATTCGGAGTCCAGGATTATACCTATGACCTTGGTGTGGGGGGACAAGTTGATAGTTCAGCCATTGATATTGACAGAGAAATCAGGGGAAGTGGCACCTGGGGAGGAAATATCATGAGCTCGGTTTTGGATAGGTTGAGTTTGAGGAAGTGTTGTGACATCCAGGCTGATATGTCTGCTAGTAAGTTGGTGATGCGTGAGGAGACAGATGAAGAGAGCTGGGGGATGGAGAGATAGATTTGGGTGTCATCAGCATAGAGATGATATTGAAAGCCTTGGGAGGCAATCAACTGAACCAGAGAAGTGGTGTAGATTGAGAAAAGGAAAGGTCAAAGAACAGAACCTTGGGGGACCCCGGGGGAGAAAGGAAGAGGAGAGGAGGAAGTAGAGTTGTAAGTGACACTGAAGGAGTAGTGGGATAGGTATGAAGAGAACCAGCAAAGAGTACAAAAGATAGTAGTGTGGGTGACCTTCGCGCTTTGTTTAACTAGATCCTATACACATACTCAATAACGTGTAATAAATAACAGTGAAAATGCCAATATATCGTGACAAATATGGAAATAAATTCCTAAAAGAGCTGCAAAATCTAACGGTGAAACACAATCCCATAAAAGTATAATATAAAATGATTTTGCGCTCATGTGTAACAGATAAAAGTGAATAAATAAATGATAAAGCACAGTCTTGATCAATAAATACACATTAAAATCATACACCAAGTGTTATAGATGTGTAAAATAGTGAAAATGGTGACTAAGAAATTGTGAATAAAATTCATTAAATTAGTCTCCTATAAATTAAATCACTTCAAAAAGGTGCCTCACAAAGTGAATAATTAATCCAAGTCCGATTGGGTTAAAAAATAAGTAAGTGAAAAATAAAAATTTGGACCAAAATTGCAAACGTCCAAAAAGTGACTGGTGCGGTTGATTGGTGCAAAACAGTTCTTCAGGGTAAGTACAAAACACTGTATATAATATCCAAACGTGAATAGTGCAATGGTTCAAGCTTGGGCTGTGGTGGGTGTGTGGGGATAGGATCCTTAAACGTGCTCTCTAGACCCTCACCTTAAAGCACGCATTTAAAAGCGTGAATGGATGTACAAGGATATCCCGTCCTGTATTACACTCCTCGCATCCAATAATTCCACCGATCTCCACCACTAGGGGCTGTATGGTCTTCACTAAGGTCTTCCTCTTGCTCTCCTATTCCCTGGATGACTTTGATCGGCCCACCGATCTATAAATCAGTTAGGGCTCTCCAGCCCTGTAGGCTCGCCAGCAAGCAGGGGATACAAATAGAAAAAGGGGGAGCCCAATGGTGAAGTACGTCTTCAACAAAGTGTTTAATAAAACGATAAAATTCTTACATAAAAACGAACAGGTACTAGCAGCT
Organism: Lithobates sylvaticus; assembly: GCA_028564925.1. Classification (NCBI taxonomy): domain Eukaryota; kingdom Metazoa; phylum Chordata; class Amphibia; order Anura; family Ranidae; genus Lithobates; species Lithobates sylvaticus. Next base: position 465,159,171 of record CM053026.1, on the reverse strand, counting down.
GACAGCAAGTGGATGCTAGTCTCACAGTACTTCCGGTATCTGGTCCGGCCACTCCCTACGTTTCGTCACAAGCATGTGACTTCCTCAGGAAAATTATTCACTTTGTGAGGCACCTTTTTGATGTGATTTAATTTATAGGAGACTAATTTAATGAATTTTATTCACAATTTCTTAGTCACCATTTTCACTATTTTACACATCTATAACACTTGGTGTATGATTTTAATGTGTATTTATTGATCAAGACTGTGCTTTATTATTTATTTATTCACTTTTATCTGTTACACATGAGCGCGAAATCATTTTATATTAAGCAAAGAGTACAGTCACAGAGACCAAAGGAGTGGAGGTTTTTTTTGAGGAGGGGGTGATCCACTGTGCCAAAGGCAGGAGAAGTAGTACAGAATAGTATCCGTTGGTTTTAGCTGTTATTAGGCCATTTGTGAGTTTAAGGGGAGCAGTTTCCATGGAGTGTTGAGGGCAAAATCCAGACTGAAGGGGATCAAGAAGTTTGTTCATGGTCAGATGGTCGCTCAGTCAGTTGTAGACCAGTCTTTCAAGAACTTTGGAGGAGAAGGCGAGTAAGGAGATGGGGCGTAGGTTGTTAAGATTGGTGGGGTCCAGTGAGGGCTTTTTAAGTATGCAGGTGACTAGCGCATGTTTTAGAGAGATGGGAAGATGCAACAAGAAAGAGAGAGGTTGAAAATGTGAGTTAGAGAGTGTAGAATCGAGTCAGGGTGTGAGCGTAGCAATTGCGAGGGAGCAGGATCCAGGGGGCAGGTGGTTAGATGAGTGTTAAGTAAATGTTTAGCAACCTTGCTAATACTAGCAGGGATGAATGAGGGAAGTAATGATTGTATCTGTGGATTGTACAATGGCTGTGTAATGTAAAGGGGTCCAGGGTGCTGTGTAATGTAAAGGGGTCTAGAGGTGCAGGATGCTGTGTAATGTAAAGGGGTCTAGAGGTGCAGGGTGCTGTGTATTGTAAAGGGGTCCAGAGGTACAAGGGCTGTATAATGTAAACGGGTCCAGGGGTGCAGGGTGCTGTGTAATGTAAAGGGGTCTAGAGGTGCAGGGTGCTGTGTAATGTAAAGGGGTCTAGAGGTGCAGGGTGCTGTGTAATGTAAAGGGGTCTAGAGGTGCAGGGTGCTGTGTATTGTAAAGGGGTCCAGAGGTACAAGGGCTGTGTAATGTAAAGGGATCCAGAGGTACAAGGGCTGTGTAATGTAAAAGGGTTCAGAGGTGCAGGGTGCTGTATAATGTAAAAGGGTTCAGAGGTGCAGGGTGCTGTGTAATGTAAAGGGGTCCAGAGGTGATATGTAATGTACACAGTAGTGACAAAGAGATATTTAAGGATGCAGAGGTATGCAGGGGGCACAGTGGGGTGTTTTTACATTTTAAGGTGGGGGGGTGCCAGATATAGGAACCCGCCCTAGGTGCCAAATGCACTAGGTACGCCCCTGTATTGCAGCTAACCAATCCTTAAATATGGGAGCGTGGCTGCATTAATTTTTTTCCTATTCTATTCAGCTTTTGTCCCTCTGTGTTCTCCTGGTGAACTGATCAATTAATAACTTCCTGTATTAGAGTGCCCCCACTCTGGATGAAGGAGCTCATGGGCATGGCAGACAGTGGCATTGTTAATCTAGGGGAGGGAAGTGGGAGATGGAATAGTAGATTCAGATACACTAACAAATTGAAGATGAACTCCTGCTCACATTGCAGTTACACAAGCAGTTGCAGCTAACAGTTTTTTTCTTTTGGGATAACAGTTTTACATGAATAAAAAGCTGATCATTGTAAGCATCTCTGTCAGTGGTAAAGGGTTTGTCTCAATACTCTTAACTGATACATCTATAGGGAAACTTGTACTGGCCAGATTACCTGGTGGAAATAAAAGAAAGCAAGAAAGCCCAACAAAAAAAACTAATGCAGCCATCACCATCTACTAAGAATTGGTAAGCTGCAATATAAGAAATGTTTGTTTTTTGGTTTAATACCACTTTAAAATAATGTATTCTGGTTTATACATGTTTTCTTTATTTATTCATTTTAATATAACCACATTGCTACTATTATGTAGTCTTTTGTCTAGCCAGAAGATGGACCTTTTGCCCCTTTTTACATATATTCCTTCTTAACTTTTTTGTTGTAAATAACCATCTAATTAAAGTTGTTCATACTGAAATCTAATAGAAATCTCCCCCGCTCACCATCTACCAACCAATCATACCATTATGATGACCTTTATGGTGGTGCCACAAAGTGCAAGCCAATCTTGCAAAATTGTATAAAAAAAAATTGTACTATGTTACAATACAGTCCAATTAAAACAGCCAGTTTGTTTAATTTCACATGCACATTTTTTTGTTAACCACTTCAGTCCCGGACAAAATTTATGTTCTTTTTTTTACCACTTTTTTTTACCACAAACAGAGCTTTCTTTTGGTGGTATATGATCACCTCTGCGGTTTTTATTTTTTGCGCTATAAAAACAAAAGAAAAATTACATTTTTGAAAAAAAACACAATATTTACAAAAGGCAAATCCACTTTGCACTACAAGTGCACTTTCAAGTGCAGTCGCTGTAGATCTAAGGGGGACATGCAAGGAAAATAAAAAATAGCATTTTAGCTTGCACATGATTGGATGATAAAATCAGCAGAGATTCCCCTCATTTCAGATCTTCCCCTCAGATCTACAGGGACTGTACTTCCACGTGCACTTCCAAGTGCACTTGTAGTGCAAAGTGGATTTGCCTTTCGTAAATAACCCCCAATATCTTATACTTTTTGCTATAATAAATATCCCCCACATGTTTTATCAAAAAAACTAATTTTTTTCCTCAGTTTAGGCCGATATGTATTCTTCTACATATTTTTGGTAAAAAATCGCAATAAGCTTATATTGATTAGTTTGTGCAAAAGTTATAGCGTCTACAAAATAGGGGATAGATTTATGGCATTTTTATTACTATTATTTTTTTACTAGTAATGGTGGCGATCTGCGATTTTTATCGGGACTGCGATCTTGCAGCAGACATATCCGACACTTTTGGCACATTTTTGGGACCATTGACAATTATACAGCAATCAGTGCTAAAAAAAAGCACTGGTTACTGTATAAATGTCACTGGCAGGGAAGGGGTTAACACTAGGGGTGATTAAGGGGTTAACTTTGTTCCCTCACTGTGTTCTAACTGTAGGGTGGGTGAGACTGTCTAGGAGGAGAGAGAGATCGGTGTTCATACTTAGCATGAACACACAATCTGTCTCTACTCCCCTGAAAGAACCGGGATCTATGTGTTTACACACACAGATCCTGGTTCTCGCTCTGTCAGCGAGAACCGCTGGGCACTCGCATCGGCTCCGGGCACACGCTGCTGGCGCACGCGCCGCTAGTGGCCTAAAGGCGAAGCGACGTAAGGTAACGTCGTTTTGCCCAGCCATGCCATTCTGCAGCAGTAAAACTGCAGCAGCAAGCAGTTAATGAGTGCAAGATTTCGCTGATAGATTCGATTTATTCACACATATATTGGATTGATTTATATAGGGTAATGTTGCAATTCGGTGCTATTTATTTTTATACAAAGCGGACCATCCACTTTTAACTGGTTCCTGCTAAACCGTTCACAATTTAATCAATAGATGACCCTGTCACCTGACATCTTTTGATTACAAAATGTAAGAAATGAAAATTGTCAGTCCAACAGCTGCTGCATCCAAATTCAGCTATTCATCTATTTACCCGTAAGTTACGTGGCCGAAAGTGACCACTGCTTCTTGAAGCCGTCATTGGGACGAAATGCATAAAGGCAGAGCTTTCAGCACGTCATTTCCAGCCACTTAACTTTTGGTAATTGGAACCCACGCTGGCTCCTGCTTACAGCGGAGTGGCGGTGCGAGTTCCCAGATAGTCTTGTGGACTGTATTAGTGCCGATGGGGCACTATTTATGTAAGAGGACATTTGTAAATGTTTTTATGTTGCCTCAAATCTAATAAATCTGCTAGATTATGAGTACCATTTTCTTTTGGCGCATATCTGATATATATATGAGAGCTACAGTATAAGGAAGGATACATTTAGCTCAACTAAAGGTGGTTTCCTTGGCCATGTGAGGAGTGGAATCAAGCAATTGACCATATTGACTTTTAATTAAGTGGTCACTGGTGGTCTGGTAAGTATATATTGATCACAGGGTGCTCCAACAAGGTGTGATAAAGAAGATTTGGATTGGATGTTTTTTATGTACTCCATCTAGTTTTTGGACATTCTCCTTTGATTTTTTTTTTTTTTGTATAAATTATAGTGGGACTCACCGTTCTAAGTCACGGTTTCTACATATAAGTTTCTGCACTAGCACTTTATATAACAGACTAATAACTAATATTTTTTGCACATATTGATTTGTATCATATAATTCATGAATTGGTAAACTGATATGTCTTACTGTATATATTTATGGAGTGAAATTTATATTATTATATATTTACGTAATTTATATTTATTTGGTACATGACCAAGTTATCACATAGTTAGGTTGGTTTTGGTTTAATATTGGTATTCACTAGCATCCCCTACATTATATATTATTTTTTTCAGTGTTTTTTGCACTTTATGGGAGGCAGCATGGTTTTATTTTGTTTTGGATTACTGGTATACATCAGTGGTTTTTAGGTTTAGTATTGTTGTTAAGTGGTGCACAGGTTTATTATATAATAATACAATATTCTTAGACCTTATTGAACAGTTATATAGTCTTGCTACTCTTATTAGTATTCAACCCAAGTGCATTACAATATCATTTAACAAATGAAAAGTCCACAAATGCTGGTAAAATGTCATTAACCAGTTTTATAGTGCATTAGGTCCCTGTTAAGCTTCATCCATATACTGGACTGGCTGCACACAGATAGGTTTAGGTCTTAATTATCTTGGGTTCAGCTGTCTTTATTTTGATCGGCACTTATATACGGGTTTTTGCCTTTTAGAGATCTCAGAGGAAACATGATATATTCTACTGTGTGTATCTTTTTACAATAAAATACCATTATCTTTTATAGCATGATAATTTGATCAGATTTAATGTGCTGTTACGTTCATAATTAACTAGGTGAAAAAATGCATTTAGGCATTGTTTAAGGAGGGACATGTTTTTTTTTCATGTTTGTGTATTTCTTAACAATGTTTTTAAAATGATATATGACTTATATTTTCTCTGTATTAGTTAACAGTAAATGAGATATCTATGGCTCTGGGGTAAACAAAGTGAATCTACAGACATTCAGATTAATGAACCACATCATTATAGTGTTCATCATCATTAATATGATAATTCTGCTGAGGGAAAACGAAATGTCTATGCCAGAAAGCTACTCTGTTATCTGAAAGCATCCTATAAGGTATTGTACAATATCACATAGTAAAGATATTAAAGACTATGAAGTGCTGCAAATATTTTGGTTCTATATAAATCACACAAAATAATAATGATAGTAATAATATAGAGAACTAATTATGTATAATAAATATTTAAGTACAGAAGAACTAGAACAATTGTTATTACCTAGTAGGTGGCACTGTTGGTATATACAGATATGGAAAGGTAATCTCAAGGAGATAGTGAAGAAGGCCTAGAGTGCCATTACTAATAGGCATTAGCCGAACACCCTCGGGTTCGGTTCGCACCAGAACCCGCGAACGGACCTAAAGTCTGTGCGAACTTAAGAACCCTATTAATTACAATGGACGAGAACGTTCAAAAACAAAAGTGCTCATTTTAAAGGCTAATATGCATGTTATTGTCATAAAAAGTGTTTGGGGACCTGGGTCCTGCCCCAGGGGACATGTATCAATGCAATTTTTTTTTTTTTAAAACGGCCGTTTTTTCAGGAGCAGTGATTTTAATAATGCTTAAATTGAAACAATAAAAGTGTAATATTCCTTTAAATTTAGTACCTGGGGGGTGTCTATAGTATGCCTGTGAAGGGGCGCATGTTTCCTGTGCTTAGAACTGTCCCTGCACAAAGTGTCATTTTTGCAGGAAAAAAAGCTATTTAAAATCACTCGCGGCTAATGAATTGCCGGTTCCCGTAACACAGAGAACAGTCATTCATTGAAAGTCATTGATAAAAAAAGTCATTGATAAAAAAAATAAAAAAAAAAAAAGCGTGGGGGTCCCCCCAAATTCAATTACCAGGCCCTTCAGGTCTGCTATGGATATTAAGGGGAATCCCGGCCAAAAAAAAATAAAAAAGGGCATGGGGTCCCCCTCAAAATCCATACCAGACCCTTGAGGTCTGGGATGGATTTTAAGGGGAACCCCGGCCAAAAAAAAAAAAATGGCGTGGGGTCCCCCTCAAAATCCATACCAGACCCTTATCCGAGCACGCAACCTGGCAGGCTGCAGGGAAAAGAGGGGGGAGGAGAGTGGCCCCCCTCCCTCCTGAACCATACCAGGCCACATGCCCTCAACATTGGGAGGGTGCTTTGGGGTCCCCCCCAAAGCACCTTGTCCCCATGTTGATGAGGACAAGGGCCTCGTCCCCACAACCCTGGCCATTGGTTGTGGGGGTCTGCGGGCGGGGGGCTTATCAGAGTCTGGAAGCCCCCTTTAACAAGGGGACCCCCAGATCCTGCCCCCCCTTGTGTGAAATGGTAAGGGGTACAAAAGTACCCCTACCATTTTACCAAAAAAGTGACAAAAATTGTAAAAATGACAGTAGAGGGTCTTTGACAATTCCTTTATTAAAATCTTCTTTCTTCTGGTCTTCTTCCTTTCTTCATCCTTCGGTTTCTTTCATCTTCTCCTTCCGGCATCTTCTTCCATCTTCTTCTTCCATCTTCTTCTTCCTCCGATCCGCTTCTTCTCGTCCGGCATCTTCTTCCATGGCGTTGGCGTCTCTTCTGGGCCGCTCCGCGCAATGGGATGCTCCCGCTGTGTGAGGCTTTGCTGCGTCCTGCCTGTGTCCAATTATTGCTCTCCTCGCCGCTGGCTCTATGATTGGCCAAGCATGCAGGGTCACAGTGCATGCTTGGCCAATCATCAGCCAGCAATGCACTGCGACTGGCGCAGTGCATTGTGGGCCGCTCGCATCACACGAATTTGATGCAAGCGGCCCAAATAGTTCTGGGCTCGCCGAGTGGGCGAACGCCCGATGTTCGATTCGAACATGGGTTCGAATCGAACACCGGGCCCATCCCTAATTACTAACATAGCCCACTATGGTATGCCATGGCACACCTAGTGTGTTTGACTCCTGGGGCAAGTTATTTTTCACATGCCATCCCCATACATCAAAATCATGATATTAAACAAATACACATAATAGCTAGAAAAGAAATGAAAGTGAATGTTCTGCATCTAAAAAAATAGTTTTGAATAACACACAAATTCCACTAACTAAATAGTTCTACACAAAGATATAATAATATATACCAGAACGGACTAAGCATACTCATTGACATAACCGAGAGAGTTCTGTACGGTCACTACACACGTAAACGGTTTTATATTCACTGCTGTTTGAGTAGAAAGTTTATTTTGACCCGCGGGGTGGGGGGTCACACACTCTGGCCACAGTAAGAGCCCATAGGGGGTGACCGGGGAGTGTGGCTACCTTCCCCATCGACTCCAAATACTGGACATGTACCTATATCTAACTGGGTCCACACGCTTGATTGGCGTTCCAGAAATGTTTTCTTGTTCTACACGTTACTGTATGTTAATGTACCATATTCTAGTACTATTGTGAGCCATAGCTTCCATTCGAAGTGTCACTGATTTTGCCAATATCTGGATTTTCTGTTTCTTTTTGTTGTTGTATACAATGTAAAACTCAATAAAAATCTATTATTCAAAAAAAAAAAAAATAGTTTTAATGGGCCAGTAAAATAAATTAAACTGGAATGGAAGGCTTTAATAGAGCGTGATACATACAAATCAAAGTGGTGTGGTTTGATAATGACCGGCCGGAAGGAGATTAAATGGTAGTAAATTTGTCTTCTAAACTTTGGTGACTTTACAATAAGTAGGAAAAAAATTCAAGAATGACATTGCGTCAGCTAGAAATGAACAATCACATACAATATACAAGCAACAGTCACTTGTAACCACACACACCCAATTCACAAGCAATGTTGCAATATATGGGCAACACATGGGCATTTCTTGCAATATTTGTGCAGCAATCAGTCAATTGTAAGACTATTTGGGCAACAAATGTGCAATCATGACAATAAGTGGACAACAAATGGACAATCATTACAATACTCCGGAAACCAGTGGGCAATCGTTACAATATTTGGGCAACAAATGGTAAATCTCAACAACATGTGGGCACCCAATAGTCAACCATGACAACTGCCCATTTGACAATAACAGTGGCAACGGCAATACCTGTAGTCCAGTGGGAGCAAAGTCAGTCAGACTAAAACCCTTTACTGTTATGATATTGAGATATGCTACTAAACCTGTCACAGACTCCCAGCTTCTCCTGGTGGTTACTTTCCCAGCTATGGGCTAATGAGTCTGGCCACGTGCCCCCAGCTGAGGGATTGACTAGTAGCATTAACATTTTTTTTTTTTCTTATGCATTTTTTATTTTTCAAAGAAATTAAGTAGTATACAGCAAAAAAAAACATAGTAAACAAGTACAGTATACAGAAATGGGAGTTCCACTTCAGCTGAGTCAGAAGCAAAGTAAGATAAATGCAATGCACACACCTCGAGAACAGATAATACACATCAAAGCAGGAACAGTTGTAGTGCAAACCACATACAAGACATTTTTTAAAATTATGCGCCACAGAACACAAGAAATTACATTAGTAAATGTTAGTATAATGATAAGCCAGCTGCAGGGTTAACGTAAGCTAAATAGCAAAACTTCAGTGACATGTGTAAATATACACCACACTAGATATCTATTCAACCTACAGGCCAAAAAATAAAAATAACAAATTAGAAAAAAATCAGTAAACAAGTCCCGTAGTGCTATAATAAATAGTGTGCTTGTGCTCATAACATTCTATAAAGACAGGTGCTCCACCTGTGCTCCGATCAGGTGCCCCACATGGCTGAACACTCACCCTGGATATTGACCACCTATATAGAGATACTCTATACTCTACAAAGTGCCTACGGTGTCAATTATACTTCCTAGTATCATCTTCCATCCTAGTGAGTACATTGGTGACCTATTCATAGTGACAAACTTAGTACCTTTTAGGATACAAACATATCAGTACCTTTACTAATTTATGTATATTTTTTATATTTACCCTTAGTTACCGGTTATGTCCCCGTAACCTACTCTGCACAGCAGTGTCCGGCCTCTAGGGTCTCACTCCAGTGAGCACACCCATTAGAGGTTGGGACACTATTCTTTGGTGGCTTAGTGGTGTCCTAATTTCCACCCCGCTTCCATCGGGTATATGCACATGGAGCCTGGTTGGAATCCGTTTGCGTGAGAGAGAGTGGAGGGTTTTCTTGTTGGGCACTGCATCAGTAAGTGTCTATATAAATGACTGTGAAAATTGTTTAATTATTACCGATGTATTAATGCTGCATTAAGTAACAAAATGTCTTTCTAATTAGAACGAAAGCTCCTGAGGAAGCGACCTAGTAGTCGCGAAACATGTTGAGCACAAGTTCCGTCTTTTAATCGGCAGGACCGACGACCACCCCTCTCCGGGCCAGTCCACACTCCAGTGGGAACGCTACATGGTGCAAGGTCTACACACACCATTCCCACGTTCAGCGAATCACGTAGTGGTACTGCAAACCCATAGGGGGAGTCTTTCGGATCTTTTCCCTTTTAAATAGTTCCAAGTATTGTCTACGTCAATATTTGTGTGATTGTTTATTTTGTAATAAGTGTTTTTGTCATATATTTTTTCAATAAATTATGTATATACAAAAAATTTTCTAACAAGTGCCTATAAAGTCCATTTTCTTTCTTTTTTCCTATTGAAAAAAGTAAATTCTTGACACCTATATAGAGAGTCATTATAGCACTTGAATAGGTTGAATTGATATCTAGCGCAGTGTACAGTGGTGTGAAAAAGTGTTTGCCCCCTTCCTCATTTCCTGTTCCTTTGCATGTTTGTCACACTTAAGTGTTTCGGAACATCAAACCAATTTAAACAATAGTCAAGGACAACACAAGTAAACACAAAATGCAATTTGTAAATGAAGGTGTTTATTATTAAAGGTGAAAAAAAATCCAAAACCATCATGGCCCTGTGTGAAAAAGTGATTGCCCCCTAAACCTAATAACTGGTTGGGCCACCCTTAGCAGCAACAACTGCAACCAAGCGTTTGCGATAACGTGCAATGAGGCTTTTACAGCGTCCTGGAGGAATTTTGGCCCACTCATCTTTGCAGAATTGTCCTAATTCAGTTACATTAGAGGGTTTTCGAGCATGAACGGCCTTTTTAAGGTCATACCACAACATCTCAATAGGATTCAGGTCAGGACTTTGGCTAGGCCACTCCAAAGTCTTCATTTTGTTTTTCTTCAGCCATTCGGTGGTGGACTTGCTGGTGTGTTTAGGATCATTGTCCTGCTGCAGAACCCAAGTTCGTTTCAGCTTGAGTACACGAACAGATGGTCGGACATTCTCCTTCAGGATCTCTTGGTAGACAGCAGAATTCATAGTTCCTTTTATCACGGCAAGTCTTCCAGGTCCTGAAGCAGCAAAACAGCCCCAGACCATCACACTACCACCACCATATTTTACTGTTGGTATAATGTTCTTTTTCTGAAATGCAGTGTTCCTTCTACGCCAGATATACTTGGACACACACCTTCCAAAGAGTTCCACTTTTGTCTCATCGGTCCACAGAATGTTGTCCCAAAAGTCTTGGGGATCATCAAGATGTGTTGTGGAGAAATTGAGACGAGCTTTGATGTTCTTTTTGCTCAGCAGTGGTTTTCTCCTTGGAACTCTGCCATACAGGCCATTTTTGCCCAGTCTTTTCCTGATGGTGGAGGCATGAACGCTGACCTTAACTGAGGCAAGTGAGGCCTGCAGTTCCTTGGACGTTGTTGTGGGGTCTTTTGTGACCTCTTGGATGAGTCGTCGCTGCACTCTTGGGGTAATTTTGGGCGGCCGGCCACTCCTGGGAAGGTTCACCACTGTTCCATGTCTTCGCCATTTGTGGATAATGGCTCTCACTGTGGTTCGCTGGATTCCCAAAGCTTTGGAAATGGCTTTATAACCCTTTCCAGACTGATAAATCTCAATTACTTTCTTTCTCAATTGTTCCTGAATTTCTTTGGGTCTCGGCATGATGTGTAGCTTTTAAGGATCTTCTGGTGGACCTTACTGTGTCAAGCAGCTCCTATTTAAGTGATGCCTTGATTGTGAACAGGTGTGGCAATAATCAGGCCTGGGTGTGGCTAGAGAAATTGAACTCAGGTGTGGACAACCACAGTTATAGTATGTTTTAACAAGGGGGGCAATCACTTTTTCACACAGGGCCATGATGGTTTGGATTTTTTTTCACCTTTAATAATAAACACCTTCATTTACAAATTGCATTTTGTGTTTACTTGTGTTGTCCTTGACTATTGTTTAAATTGGTTTGATGTTCTGAAACACTTAAGTGTGACAAACATGCAAAGGAACAGGAAATGAGGAAGGGGGCAAACACTTTTTCACACCACTGTATATTCACACATGTCACTAGGGTTGCCACCTTTTCGTCAAGCCAAAACCGAACACTTAAGCAGCGCACGCCAAATAATTTTTTTTTTTTGTAGTACACTAAATTCATTACCTATGTACAGAGCAATGCACAGCAATTTTGTTATGTAGTATACACTATACATATATTTTTGTAATTAAATAAAATTTCTAATCATATGGAATTAATCTCAAGAGTCTCCCTTTACATCAGAGTTTCCCCTCTGAATCCGCAGCTTTCCCCTTTACATCTGAATGCACAGGGTTTGTTCCCCTTTGTTCCCCTTTACATCTGATACTGCAGGAGAGGAGTGTGGAAGGTATGATGGAGGCAGTATGTACAGGAGAGGAGTGCGGAGGGGATGATGGAGGCAGTATGTACAGGAGAGGAGTGCGGAGGGGATGATGGGGGCAGAATGTACAGGAGAGGAGTGCAGAGGGGATGATGGGGGCAGTATGTACAGGAGAGGAGTGCAGAGGGGATGATGGGGGCAGAATTTACAGGAGAGGAGTGCAGAGGGGATGATCGGGCAGTATGTACAGGAGAGGTGTGCGGAGGGGATGATGGGGGCAGAATGTACAGGAGAGGAGTGCAGAGGGGATGATGGGGCAGTATGTACAGGAGAGGAGTGCAGAGGGGATGATGGGGGCAGAATGTACAGGAGAGGAGTGCAGAGGGGATGATGGGGCAGTATGTACAGGAGAGGAGTGCAGAGGGGATGATGGGGGCAGAATGTACAGGAGAGGAGTGCAGAGGGGATGATGGGGCAGAATGTACAGGAGAGGAGTGTGGAGGGGATGATGGGGGCAGAATGTACAGGAGAGGAGTGTGGAGGGGATGATGGGGGCAGAATGTACAGGAGAGGAGTGTGATGGGGATGATGGGGGCAGAATGTACAGGAGAGGAGTGTGATGGGGATGATGGGGGCAGTATGTACAGGAGAGGAGTGTGGAGGGGATGATGGGGGCAGAATGGTTAGGGATTTTCTGCAGTGTCTGTGGGGTGACCAGGGAGTGATGTTGGGAAGATAAGGAAAGGATGTATAAAGTGGTCTGGGGGTGATATAAGCTGGGGGGGAGTTGGGGGCTAAGAAGTGGTCAGATAGTAATTTTTATGATGAAAAAAAGCTTTTATACTCATCTACTAATATATACAGCAATAAATCATCCAGCACTCTGTATGTACTGTACAGATGATGTGAAGGTATTGTATGACAATTCATATATTATAACCCCCTGTGTTATCCAAGCTCTGTACAATCAGAAGTGTAGACTCATCACATATATACAGGTTACATGAATGGTCACACATTACTTTCACATTATCTAGTCTGAGTGATTGGTGGATGTTTGTATAGACATGTGTGCTGCTCAGGAGGTATCTGTCAGCTGTGATCGGGCTGCACACTCCCCCCTCCCCCATACACTCACTATCTCCTATGATTCTCCTGTCACCTGCAGTACAAATACTCCTAAACTTTGCAGCTTTGCTTCCTAGGAGACTTTTCTTAGGAAAAATTAAATTCAGCTCACCTCCTCTCTTCCTCTGGCCAGCCCGTCAGGAGCTTCAGTGAGCTCCGCCTCCCGATTCTCTCAGCACTCCACACTGGTGATTGGAGGGGGGAGGCTGAGTCAGAGATACCAGAGACTGTGCAGGAGACTGGAGGAAGGGGGGACACAGAAAGGAGCTTTGGATTCCAGCATACATTGCAGGCACAGTGTACTTATTTAAAAGCAATGCCACTGCTGCTGTCTCACAGTGACAGATGTGCCAATGGTCACCCCCGCCTGAATGGTCTCTTCCTGTTCTGAGCTGAATCATGTGCCCGGGTTACAGGCAGTACAAACCCCGGGCACATGATTCAAGACCCGTACTGTCCGGGTGAATCCCGGACAGGTGGCAACCCTACATGTCACATACAAAGAGAAATGGCAGTGACATTGCTATTTTAACCAATGAAAATAATATTTGTGAATAGACCACCTGATATTCAATTTTTTTGTTATATAAAACAGGAGAAAGGACAGAGCTAGGCCCAACCCAAATAATATGCAGGGAAAGGTATCTCAACACATGATAGTTACTGCATAACTAAGGAGGGGCTACTCCCTGTATAGGAAAACAAAGAAAGTATAGAGGACTAGAGTCAGGAAAAGGAGAGAAGTCCGCCAGTTGCATTTTATTTAATCATAACAATTCCAGGGCTCTGAGTTTGTGATAGTTCTTGCTATAGTAGCCCTTTCTTCTGTGACCTGTATTCTGCTCCTAATACTGTTCATACTGCTTTGCTCCTGAACTGTGATCCTGATCCCAGTCTCAATACCAAAAGATTTAAGATTGGTTAGTGCAAAATGGGTGCTCAATCAGATTGAATTAACCTGGTCTGCTGGTACCTTTCTCAACAGAACACTCGGAGACTCATCTGAAGATGCATAGATTTCGGTACAAAAAAAAAATAATGATATATGGTGGATTTATAAATTTTCCCCTTAAAGCCCCAGGGCTTAAATAAAAAATATGATTTGCAGGTGGATCTCTAAAATTTGTTGTGGTATTGTGTTTAACCACTTGCCTCTGACACTTTTCTCCTACATATAAAAATCATAATTTTTTTTTTGCTAGAAAATTACTCAGAACCCCCAAACTTATAAATGCTTTTTTTTAGCAGAGACCCTAGGGAATAAAATGGTGATCATTGCAACTTTTTATGTTGCATGGTATTTTCGCAGCAATTTTTCAAACGCAATTTTTGGGGAAAAAAAATGTTTTCATGAATTTAAAAAAAAAACACTAAAGTTAGCCCGATTTTTTTGCATAATGTGAAAGATGATGTTACACTGAGTAATAGTAATAGTAATACTTAACATGTCATGCTTTAAAAAAGGTGCTAAATGGAGCCAAACTTCGGTACTTAAAAAGCTCCATAGGCAATAATTTAAAAATTGGCACAGGTTACCTGTTTAGAGTTACAGAGGAAGTCTTGTGCTAGAATTATTGCTCTCACGCTAACAATCACGGCAATACCTCACATGTGTGATTTGAATGCCGGTTACATATGCGGGCGATACGTATGTGTGCGTTTCGCTTCTGCGTGTAAGCACATGGCAGGGTTGCCAACCTCCCATAGCGATTCGTCCCCTCCTGCTGCCTATAGAAACAATCAAGCAGCTGAGGTGCTGAGGAAGAGGAATTTCTTGAAACGCGTTAGCAAGTCAATGCCTCCACAGAGGTAGTCCCCTGTGACGTGGACAGTTTCACGGACTGATGTGGATGACCAATAAGATATGCTTTTATCAAGTCTATGTTTGAGAGTATAATACCTACCTTTATATTCAATTAAATATCTTTGTTTGAGGATAATGTGCGCACCTTCTGTTTCTTTTCATGTTCCAGTGTTTCAGATTGCCCAGTCTGTGGAGGGCAGCGAGAAGTGCATTATTCATCACTAAGCATCAAAGCAAAGAGCTCAGGGCTGTATAGAGGCACACTACACAGCGCAGGAGATTGATTTGTGTGGTTTTTGGACACATCCTTTACATCCTGTAAGTTGTGAGGTGGATCAGCACATTCCTCAGATGTTCAGTTGCATTCCAGAGATTCCAGAGATCTAGAGAATTTGGAAGCCAAGCCAACACCACAAATTCTTTGTTGTGTTCTATAAACCAATCTTTAATTATTTTTATAGTGTGGCCGATCACTTCCTACAGGGAATACTGTTTCCATGAAAGGGTGTACTTGGTTAGCAACAAAGTTTATGTTGGTGGTATGCGTCACATAACGTCCACATGAATGGCAGGACCTAAGGCTTCCCATCAGAACATTGACCAAAGTATCACACTGCCTCTGCTGACTTGTTTTACTCCCATACTGCTTCCTGGTTCCATCTCTTCCCCAGGTAAGCAACACACACTCACACCTGGCCATGCACACGATGTAAAAGAAAATGTTAATTATCAGACCAGGCCAGCTTCTTCCATTGCTCTATGGTCCAGTTCTGATGGTTACATGCCCCTTGTATGTGCTTTTCGCTATGGACATGGGTCAGCATGGGCCCCATACACTACAAACTGAAATGCCAATTTTTTCTGCTTTTAACATACCAGCTTCAGTGACAACATGTTTACTGGCTGCCTAGTATATCCCACCAACTGTCAAATGCCCTTATAATGAGATAATCAATGTTATTCACCAAACCTGTCAGTGGTCATATAATTATGGCTGATGTAAGTATATTATATTTTAGAGAAGATTCAAAACTGATATTGTCAGTTCCTAAAGACCCTCAATAATTTTGCTTTAATTCTATTGTAGTGAACTCTAGGGCTTTAATAAGTATGTGGGTACAGCTCCTATCTGAGTCTGGTGACAGCCTTGCAATCCTGTGACACAGTGAGACAGACAATTTTAATTCAATTTAATGATTAATGTAGCATAAACATTTTAGCATTTCACCAACAGAAATGTGATAGCAGTTCAATTTCCCTATGTAGCTAAGCTAACTATAATATAAATTCAAAACTTGTCCTTTGGTGAGTTGACAGATCTGCTTCAAGGAGTTCCCTCAACCCAGTGGCGGCTGGTGGAGCTTTTTTTGGGGGGCAGAAAACAACCCCCCCCCCCCCGGGCCACCGATAGAGGAGCACTACCCCCAACAGCACTAACACAGCCCACCCGCCGTCCTTACCTTGGATGTGGGCAGTGAGAGCGTGGGGGGCTCGGGGACAGCAGCTTCGGTGACCGGTGTCCTCTCCTGGAGCAGCTTCCGTGGTGTCTCCTCTCTCCTCCTACCGGCGCTAGGCATCCAAAAGAATCACCTAATGTTTTGGCCAATCGGGAAACAGGTTTCATACCTGCTTCACGATCGGCCGGGAGGAGGATCAGTGTTGCAACAGCGAATTTTCAAAATAGTCCAAAATCAATTGAACTCTATACCTGGGAAGCTGTTAAAAACAGATTGGCCTCTAAAGGCAGAGAAACAGTCAGTGTGAAATGAAAACAATTTATGACAGGTAAATGCATCTACATTGCAAACATAACTGCTTTGCAGCACATGTATACAATAGGTAGCATAACAAATGTCTCTGAGGTGGCTATACTTTGATAAGGTAAAAGGATCTGATTAAACATATTGTGAAGGGTCCACTTTCTTATTTTCTGCATGAAGGAGATGTAGTTTATTATTCTAAGAAGAAGACTTTATTCCTTTGACTGACACCAACATAAGGCATATAGTCAGAGGCGTAACTAGAACCTTCAGGGCCCCGGTGCAAGAAACCATGAAGGGCCCCCCTGACCCCCGGGGCGACCCAGCCCCATATTTCAAGGGGCCCATGTGTCACCCCTGTACACCTGGATAGGAAGAGCGGCGGTGACGGCATATAGAGGACCCAATCCCCTCCATTTTCTTCCTGCAGCCATGACTTCAGGAGGAAAATGGAGGGTATTGGTTCCTCTATATGCCGCCCGCTACCCCTCCTATCCAGGTGTACAGGGGTGACACATGGACCCCCTGAAGCATGGGGCTGGGATGAGTGGCAGTGAGCGGTGGTGGCAGTGACGGGAGAATGGGATGGCATAAGTGGTGGCAGTGGTGGGGGGTTGGATGGGATGAGTAGCAGCAGTGGTGGGGGGATGGGATCAGTTTTGGCTGTGAGGGGGGCTAGATCACTGGCAGTGGTGAGGGGGGTTTCGATCAGTGGTGGTGTGGGGGATGGGATCAGTGGCGGTGGTGGTGGCAGTGGTGGTGAGGGGGGTGGGATCAGTGGCGGCGGCGGTGATGGGATCAGTGGTGGGGGTTGGTGGGATTAGTGGCGGTGATGGGATCAGTGGCGGTGGTGGTGACAGTGGTGGTGAGGGGGGTGGGATCAGTGGTGGGATCAGTGGCGGCAGCGGTGATGGGATCAGTGGCGGGGGTTGGTGGGATTAGTGGCGGTGATGGGATCAGTGGCGGTGGTGGTGGCAGTGGTGGTGAGGGGGGTGGGATCAGTGGTGGGGGTTGGTGGGATTAGTGGCGGTGATGGGATCAGTGGTGGTGGTGATGGTGGTGGGATCAGTGGCGGCGGCAGTGATGGGATCAGTGGTGGGGGGTTGGTGGGATTAGTGGCGGTAAAGGTGGTGAGGGGGGGTGGGAGCAGTGGCAGTGGTGGTGCTATCCTCCCCCACCACCACCTCTGCCTCATACTGATCCCATCCCCCCACCACAGATCTCATCCCTATCCCATGGGGGGATAGGGATAAGATCTGTGGTAGTGACAGGGGTCAGTAAGAGGCAGAGGTTGGGATCAGTTGCACTAGTCACTTACTTTGTCAGTCGCTCCAGAGCTGCATTGGTGTCAGCTGACTTTACCTTCCAGCGTCTGCCCCTGGACAGCGGAGGACGTGCGGCGGGTCCCCGGCGGGGGAGAACGTGCGGGCGGGCCCCCGGCGGGGAGGACGTGTGGGCTGGCCCCTGGACAGCGGAGGACGTGCGGCGGGTCCCCGGCGGGGGAGAACGTGCGGGCGGGTCCCCGACGGGGGAGAACGTGCGGGCGGGCCCCCGGCGGGGGAGGACGTGTGGGCGGGCCCCTGGACAGCGGAGGACGTGCGGCGGGTCCCCGGCGGGGGACAACGTGCGGGCGGGCCCCCGGCGGGGGAGGACGTGTGGGCGGGCCCCTGGACAGCGGAGGACGTGCGGCGGGTCCCCTGGCGGGGGAGAACGTGCGGGCGGTCCCAGGCGGGGAGAACGTGCGGGCGGGCCAGTGGGCCCCCCCACAGTGACGGAACTTCAGGGCCCAGTCGCAAGTGCGACTGGTGCGACCCTGGTTGTTCCGCCACTGCATATAGTCACGCAGAACCTCTTCTAGATGACTAGGTCAATATGCCTTATGTCAGCTGCATTCCAATGTCTACTATAAGCTCATTCACACTGTCTGCATTCAGGGCTATGCCCATACATTCCTATATGCATGCTCAGATGGGGAGAGTGTGACATCATCCACCAGCTGCATCTCCATCCACCTCTATGGACTGCCGTAAAGCTCCAAGATGGATGCAGGCACAGCATAAAGTATACAGTACCAGCATGAAGAATGGGTGTCAATGCCCTAAAAGTAAACCTTGTGAGTTTCTTTTTTCACAGTACCATATTGCATTGTTGTAAATGTTTAGCAAAATGTTGAGTGCACAAAAGCACTCCATATTCCCCTTGCCCCCAGATATTCCCCAAATATTTCAAATACAGACCTCAGTTATATGTTTAGTAAAAATTGCAGCACAGTAGCCTAGCAGCACTAGGGTTCAAATCCCAACCACAGCATTACCTACACAGAGTTTGCATGTTTTCCCTGTGCCTGCATGGGTTTCCCACACTCCAAAGACATGCTGGTAGGGTATTTAACTCCTGTCTAAATTGGCCCTAGTATGTGAGTTAGGGACCTAAGATGATAAGACTTGAGCGTAGTTACTAATGTGAATGTACAATATACATGTACAATATATATGTAAAGAGCTGCGTAAATTGATGGCGCTATATAAGTACCTGTAGTAAATGAATAAATAAATAAAAATTGGCTAGTGTCAGGACAGTACACAAGCACTTGAATATGCATCAAATTGAAAGAGCTATGCAGCTTTAGCCTCTTTTTACCTTATTTAATGCTGACACCACCCCTGTGGTTTTGTGGTTTGCAAAGGACTCGTATGAAGGCTGGCCTGTATTTGTAGGAGGAGCCTGAGAGGGCTATTTAAGCCTCCTCCTCCGTCAGGGCAAGGGTCGTCGGCTTTCTGGGTTGGAAGCACGTCACTTCCCGTTCGCCTGTCGGAGCGGCGGCCCCTCTCCTGGGCACCATTGGGACCACTTACCGTCCCCCCCATCATCCCTGGGTTTCCACCGTTTGTGGATGCCACCCAGCCAGCCATGTCACTTCAGTGCGGGGGCCGCCCGCTTCTCCCGGCACCCATGTCGGGGGTAGGGGGGCCGCCCTTCTATCCTCCACCTCTCCCCGCAGCTCCAGCGTGCAGCCCGCCCGCCCGCTCTCCCGGCTCTCATACCTGGAGGAGCGGGGGGGTGCCTGCTCTTCCACCGTCCTCCACTTCCCCACAGCGTGCAGCCAGCCCGCCCTACCGACGCTCATGCCGGTGGGAGCGGGGGGGGGGGCGTCCGTCCGTCTTTATTGCAGTCCTCCATAGCTCTCCCCAGGCCGCCCGTCCTCCCGGCGCTCATGCCGGGGGGAGCTGGGGGCGTCCGTCTGTCCTTCCTGCAGCGCAGCCCGCCTGATCTCCCTATGCCGGGGGGAGCGGGGGGGCGCCCGTCCTTCGACAGTCCTCACGACTCTACCTGCCCAGGCTGCCGCTCGCTTGACTAGGAGGGGGGGGGAATGCACGGCCGCCGCCGACTCCTCTCCCCATACAGGTCCACGGCTGCCTGGAGGAAGGGGGGGGGTTCGGCCGCCGCCGCCTTCTCTCCCCGCTTAGGTCCACGAGGGACATGTCTGTTTGGTGGGGGGGAGGGTATACATGTCCAGGCAGGAGGGAGCCGCCGGAGGGTATTCGGCCACCGCTGGCTCTTCTCGCCCTGCTGTTCAGACTGCACTGGGGGATCGCTCCTGTTTCTCCCGGTGCAGATGGGGGGAGGGGTGTCCTGCTATCAATTCTTCTCTCCCCACATAGGTCAGTTTCCATGGGGGGGATGGGCAGCCACCCACCCGTCGCTCCTCTCTTCCACAACTGACATCTGCAGCAGTCTGGCCATGGGGCTCCCCGCCGTGAACCCCGGCCGGGGGTGTTATCTGCCCACCCATCACCTGTTGTGTTTTTCTGCCCGTCATTTCTGTCATAGCGTTGCTGCCCGCCATTTCTGTCATAGCGTTGCTGCCCTGCCAATTCTGTCATAGCGTTTTCTGCCCGCCATTTCGGTCATAGCGTTTCTGTCATAGTGTTTTCTGCCCGCCATTTCTGTCATAGTGCTTCTGCCCGCCATTTCTGTCATAGCGTTTCTGCCCGCCATTTCTGTCATAGCGTTCTGCCCACCATTTCTGTCATAGTGTTTTCTGCCCTAGTGTTTTCTGCCCGCCATTTCTGTCATAGCGTTTCTGCCCGCCATTTCTGTCATAGCGTTTTCTGCCCGCCATTTCTGTCATGGCGTTTCTGCCTGGCATTTCTGTCATGGCGTTTCTGCCCGCCATTTCTGTCACAGCGTTTCTGCCAGGAATTTCTGTCATAGCGTTTCTGCCCGGCATTTCTGTCATAGCGTTTCTGCCTCAGCATTCTTCCCCTGCGTTTCTGTCATAGCGTTCTGCCCTAGCATTTCTGTCATTCACGTCATGCCCCAGCTTTCAGGTCATTGCGTCATGCCCCAGCATTTTGTCTCGGCGTTCAGTCTCTGCGTTTGTCATAGCCTTCCTGCCCCAGCATTTCTGTTGCGGTGTTCTGTCCAGCATTCCTGGCTCAGCGTTCAGTCTCAGCATTTCTGTCATAGCGTTTCTGCCCCAGGTTTTCTGTCATGGCTTTGCTGCCTCAGCGTTTCTGCACAGGATTTCTGTCATTGCATTTCTGCCTCAGCGTTCAGTCTCAGCGTGTTTCTGCCCAGGTTTTTCTCTCATGGCTTCTGCCTCAGCGTTCTGTCATAGCGTTCCGCCCAGGATTTCTGTCATTGCATTTCTGCCTCAGCATTGTAGTCCCAGCGTTTCTGCCCAGGGTTTCTGTCCTTGCATTTCTGTCTTAGCGTTCGGCCCAGGATTTCTGTCATTGCGGTTCTGCCCCTGGATTTCTGTCATTGCGGTTCTGCCCCTGGATTTCTGTCATTGCGGTTCTGCCCCTGGATTTCTGTCATTGCGGTTCTGCCCCTGGATTTCTGTCATTGCGGTTCTGCCCCTGGATTTCTGTCATTGCGGTTCTGCCCCTGCATTCCTGTCATTGCGTTTCTGCCCCTGGATTCCTGTCATTGCGTTTCTGCCCCTGGATGTCTGTCATTGCGTCTCTGCCCCTGGATTTCTGTCATTTTGTTTCTGCCTCAGTGTTCGGTCTCAGCGTATTTTTCTGTCATTTGCGTTTTGTCATGGCATTTCTGCATCAGCTTTCTGTCATAGCAGTCTGCCCCAGGATTGCTGTCATTGCATTTCAGTCTCAGCATTTGTCATCGCGTTCCTGCCCCAGGTTTTCTGTCATGGCATTTCTGCCTCAGCGCTTCTGTCATTACATTTCTGCCTCAACGTTCTGTCATAGCTTTGCTCAGGATTCTGTCATTGCATTTCTGCACCTGGATTTCCGTCATTGCGTTTCTGCCCCTGGATTTCTGTCACTGCGTTTCTGCCCCTGGATTTCTGTCACTGCGTTTCTGCCCCTGGATTTCTGTCACTGCGCTTCTGCCCCTGGATTCATGTCACTGCGTTTCTGCCCCTGGATTCATGTCACTGCGTTTCTGCCCCTGGATTCATGTCACTGCGTTTCTGCCCCTGGATTCATGTCACTGCGTTTCTGCCCCTGGATTCATGTCACTGCGTTTCTGCCCCTGGATTCATGTCACTGCGTTTCTGCCCTTGGATTCATGTCACTGCGTTTCTGTCCCTGGATTCATGTCATTGCGTTTCTGTCCCTGGATTCATGTCATTGCGTTTCTGTCCCTGGATTCATGTCATTGCGTTTCTGCCTCAACATTCATCTTCAGCGTTCTGTCATAGCGTTGCTGTCACCACGTTTCTGCCTCAAGCATTTCTGTCACCACGTTTCTGCCTCAGCATTTCTGTCACCACGTTTCTGCCTCAGCATTTCTGTCACCACGTTTCTGCCTCAGCATTTCTGTCACCACGTTTCTGCCTCAGCATTTCTGTCACCACGTTTCTGCCTCAGCATTTCTGTCACCACGGTGGCCTCAGCAGTAGTTCTGTCATCACGTTTCTGCCTCACCGTTTCCGTCATTTCATTTCCGTCATTTAGTTTCCGTCATTTCGTTGCCGCCCTGGCATTTCTGTCATTGTGTTTCAGCCTCAGCGTTTCTCAGGAGGGGCGTTGTTCACCCATGGCATACTCCGGTAGCTGTTTTGTTCGTTGGTTGTCATGTCTCATCGTGTCTGTGTTCATGTTGTACTTGGGTCAGTTAGTTAGGGCTTACGTCAGGATCTGTCACGTCTACAGATCCATACGGGCTGAGGTTTCGTTTTTAATTGATTGTTGTCCACAATCTTCTCGCCCGTATACCACACGTCACACGATGCTTCAGCATTTCTGTCATCACGTTTCTGCCTCAGCATTTCGGTCATCACGTTTCTGCTTCTGTCATCACGGTTCTGCCTCAGCAGTTATGTCATCACGTTTCTGCCTCACCAGTGCCGTCATTTCGTTTCCGTCATTTTGTTTCCGTCCTTGCATTTCTGTCATTGTGTTCAGCCTCAGTGTTTCTCAGAGGGGCGTTGTTGTTCACCCATGGCATACTCCGGTAGCTGTTTTGTTCGTTGGTTGTCATGTCTCATCGTATCTGTGTTTCATGTTGTACCTGGGTCAGTTAGTTAGGGCTTACGTCAGGATCTGTCACGTCTACAGATCCATACGGGCTGAGGTTTCGTTTTTAATTGATTGTTGACCACAATCTTCTCGCCCGTATACCATACGTCATACGATGCATGTTCATTCACCACACTCATACAATTACCCACCACGGTCCGTGGGTACACCAGCCTGAGTTTTCAGTCAATTACCTGTGTCTGCGCTGCAGGTTACTCAGGCTCACTTACCACTCACACAAGGGTGGGGTTTCTGTCGTTAGGGTCATCACGCGCAGTGGTCTTGACATTTCTGCTCATGTTCTCATTCTTAGGTAGGCACAGAGGGGCAGGCGTTGTTGTTTCTCATGTCTGGTTGTCTGTCATTTCTAGTTTGTGTTCCCAGGTTGAGGCCGTCTTGGCATCCATACCTCCTTCCTCGGTTCAGGATTCAGACTCAGTAGTTGGGTCTCTGGCTGAAGCCAGAAGCAAAGGACTCATACTATATCACATCTGCTACAATATCTGTGGCCTCAAGCAATTCAGAGGGGCAAGTCTGACAAAATAATTTCCTATGCTTACCTTATGACATATCATTCAAGAAAAGGGTCAGCATGTGGCCACACTGAGGGGGGGGGAAGCTTAGGCTTGAACCTCACCCTGAGTCTCCTAACCCCCACTTTTGACTTCAGAAGCATCTGTGACCAGGCAAGGGTCCCTTTCACAGCTGCTGGAGCAGAAAAAAAAACTGTCTCCAAAGCATTTCTTCTTTCATCGGTTACACAAAAGTTTTCTGAACTTTCGACCGTCAAGAACGCGGTGATGTACAACACTACGTCGAGCCAAGAAAATGAAGTTCAATGCTTCCGAGCATGCGTCAAATTGTTTCCGAGCATGCGTAGGAATTTTGCGCGTCGGAATTGCTACAGACGATCGGAATGTCCGATCAGAACTTTTTCCATCGGAAAAAAAGAGAACCTGCTCTCAATCTTTTGCTGGCAGAAATTCCGCCAGCAAAAGTCTGATAGAGCATACACAAGTCGGAATTTCCGACCAAATGTTCACATCAGACTTTTGCTGTCGGAATTTCCGATCGTGTGTACGGGGCATAAGGGCGTAAAATGGTGATTTCACTTCCTCACTACCTGTCACAGTTTAAGAGGCCATGAAATGCCAAGATAGCACAACCCCCCTACCCCCAAATTACTCTATATTAGAAAGTAGACACTTCAAGCTATTTGCTGAGATGCCTTTTGAGTCCATGTAATGTTTTATATTTTGCCACAAGCTTCGGGAAAATTTAAACAATTATTTTTTTTCGTTTTACACAAAGTTGTCACTAAATGATATATTGCTCAAACATGCCATGTGTAATTACACCCCAAAATACATTCTGCTGTTCTTCTGAGTACAGAGATACCACATGTGTGAGACTTTTTGGGAAGATAATGTTTGAAAGACAAGTGGCCAGAAAATGTAATCAGGGACACATAAACGCAGACAACTCGATTGGGAATAAACAAGGCTGCAAATTGTTGGTTGAAGTGGTTTACGAGGGTCAAATTTTATGCTGGGTCACCCCGAGGACGGCAGAGTTCATTGTCATTGAAATGCATGAACCGCAAGACATGCTCGTATTTAGTCCTGGCCATGGAAGCAGAGAACATGGGCATATGATTAATTGGGTCAGTGGACCATTATGACCGCAACCCACTCTTTTTAATTATGCCCATGAGGAGGGATAGGCCCAGAAAGGTCTTAAATTCTGTGAATTTGATGAATTGACCAGCATACAAATTGCTTTGGTCAACATTAGATCTATAGATCTTCCATGAAAAAAACGTGATTAAAAATTTAAGTGACTTAAAATCAACTCCACCTGACAAAATAATTCCACCTGAATTCCGGGTTGGCCAGTGAATGGGGGAAGTACGGCCACTTCAGTAGTGGTGGGTTCCCAATCAGGATTGGCATATGCAGCAGGAAAGGCATGATGGAATCTATGGGCCTGTGTTCGAACTCTTGGTGGCTGCAGGGCACTACTTGTGCTAGTCACCGCACCAACTTGAACTGCACTTATGGGACTTGCCATGTCACCAAGTGTTACTGCAGTGCTGGTTTGTGTACAACCAGGATGTACTAGGCCGCTGGTGCTTGCCAGTTCACCAGAAGGATGCATGGCATTAGTACTGGCTGTCTGCTCCATATGAGATCCCTGCTATTCTTGTACCTCAACAACAGAAGAACGGGGTCGGGTACGCCTGACCTTAGCAGGGTCCATCGTCAGAGCTATATGATAGGGTGCCGCTGCTCTCTACTGGTTTGTATACTGAGCCTGAATATAACAGAGAGGCTTCCCCTTTGCTCTCATCTGTCATGCTCAGCAACGTGTGTTAGGGTAAATCCTGTGTCTAGGGTAGTCCCTTAAACCTCTCAGACTTCTGATCCAATGTATTTTATAAATTCAGAGTACTCTGGAATCAGTTCTCAAAGAACCATATTAAACGACACGCACACCATGTTGTCTTTTAAATAACTAATTGTATTGAGAAATCACAAAACTTCATATAGTCTATTTCACGTCACACAGGATAAGACATGCGCACTAAATATCAAGACGTTTACAGCTGGTCAAGACAAAACACACAGTCATTGTTCTTTGTTCTAAACTAACTAAAGGAATAAAAATAATTTGTAACAATGTAGATAAGGAGTATGTGAGGATATTTCATTATTCTCTACAGTAGCTGAAGGAATGCTGAGAAAGTTAGTGGAAGTATCAGAAATATGTGTAAGAATACATGAGTTAAGAGAATCTCATGTTGAGACAGTTATCTGAGAAGTTAATGGGGTGTTCAAACTGTACATATTGTAAAATGGAAGTTTGTGAATATTAAAATGGCTGACAGAAACAAGATGGATGCATAGCATAACCTTTCAACGTGTAGGCCTCTTCACTAGTGTACCTCTGTTTGGACATTTTGGCCTCTGAATTTACAGGTACAACTAGGGTGACTCACAGACAAAAGAGCAAGAGGTTCTCAGCGACTGCTCCAATCGCTACCAAATAAAATAACTGTTAGCATTCGCAGGGATCAGGCATGACTCTGCTAACACTGCAGTTATGTGTGCTGTGTTTTGTAAGTGACAGTGATCAGTGATCTATTCATACTGCACTTGGGTGGGCTGGGCTGGGAAGAGGGGCTAAACTCAGGTGCTAGCAGGTGTCTGGGCTTATCCTGCTACCTCCGCATTTTTGGGAACACTATACTACTGGTGACGCTAATATAGTTCTGATCAGATCAAAGATATTGATTCATTCAAACACTATACAAGTAAGGGAGGTGTATGGTGTGTGCCTGGGTTTTAGCGCTACTAGCACTAATCTGACGCTGCCTGGAATTGAAGCTGACCCTAAATGACACTAAAACCTGTACTGGGGGCGATCAGGGGGTTACCCATTTATTAGGTAATATATGGCAGGTACCCTGATGCTATAAAAAACTGACAGTGACAGTAAATAGCTAACTGGCTAACTAGCGTCACCCATGACACTAAATACAGTGATCAGAAAAGAGATCTGTACACTATATTAGTGACACTGGTGACAGGGGGTGAAAGGGTTAACTGGGGGGTGATCAGAGGGTTAAACCTTTATTAGGGGGTTAATGGGGAGTACCCTAGACCTACCTGGGCCTACCACTAACTGGCCTAACGCTGATTAGTGTCACAAGTGACACCAGTACAGTGATCAGTGAAAAGTCGGAAAACTGCATTTGTAGACACTGTGACAGGGAGTGAAAGGGTTAACTGGGGAGTGACAAGTGTGCCTATGTGTCCTGATGTCAGTGTAGTGTTGGTGCAATTCACAGTTATATGTCCTCTCTCCTCTCACTGTAACGGAGGGATCAACAAGAGGAGGTGACATCACTTCCTCTGCCTGTGTTTACATTTACAGGCAGAGGACAGTCTCTCATTTGCCAGAACCGATCACCAGGTCCAGGCCAGAAATCATTGGCATAGGCCTGGACACTGATCCATTCTGGAATGAATCCCATCCCAGCTGGTGCGCCAGGTGCAAGCACGTGTGTCCCCTAGATGGCCGCATGCTCGCGCGTCCACTAGGCGGCCACGTGCCCAATGTACAATGGCAGCGATTTGCGCAGGAGAGCCAACCTGCTGCAGTACAACTGCGGTGGCTGGTCCTTAACTGGTTAATAAGGTTTAAAGGGCAACATTAAAAAATACACAATTTCTATAAATACCATGATTGGGGGGTCCCTTAAACATGCACTTGAAGTAGCACACCAGAAGGATGCACTCTGGCAGAAGTGGCATTAAAAAAACACTATCACTGCTAAAGGACCTTTTTAATACCCAGCCTGCTTAGTTTTGTAAACATAGTGACCACCCTGGTGATCTCAGGTGATGTCATTAGTAGGGTTGAGCGAACCCGAACTGTAAAGTTCGGGTCCGTACCGGACTTTTGGGTGTCCGGGTCCCGAACCCGAACTATTGGCTGTAAGTTCGGGTTCGGGTCCGGTGTTCGGCGCTGTATTGGCGCCTTTTTAACAGCTTTAGGCCAGCCAATGGATGATCGTTTCACTAGTGTGCCCTAGAAGCCATCACAGCCATGCCTACTAATGGCATGGCTGTGATTGGCCAGTGCAGCATGTGACCCAGCCTCTATATATAGCCCACACACAGCACACAACGTCATTCTGTTAGACAGACACTGTTAGGCAGGTTCCTGTGCTGCAGATAGATAGAGGATTTTAGGAGTTAGTGTGCGAAAGTCAGTCCACATTCCTGGAATTTTATTCTAATTAGTTAGATCAGTGAGTGATCTAGATAGCTAGAGTAGGGAGGGAGTTTCTTTATTTTGCAAAAGAAAGAGGCAGTCATAATTATTGAAGAGATTCCTAAATCAATTGTACCCTGGCTGGGGTGCAGTGCACAGTCACAGTAACAGTGCCATGAGGCCAGTGCCAGACAAAATCTAAACGTTTTACCTTCAAGCTCAGTGCAACATTACTGCACTGCATATACTAAGAGATACACCACAGTCTGTGTGTATTCTGCTATTGGAAAAACATAGCATAAAAATTGAATTTTGCTTTTTTTTTTTTTTTTCCCCAATAGCATTTTCTGCGTGTTCCTACATACACGCTGTAGACACTAACCGTGTATTCTGATATTGCAAAAACATTGCCAAAAAAATATAATTTTGCAGTGTTTTTTTTTTTCTTTCCAATAGCATTTTCTGCGTTTTCAGAAACGCTTTACATACTATCCGTGTAGTCTGATATTGCAAAAACATTTAAAAAAAATACAATTTTGCAGTGTTTTTTTTTCTTCCCAATAGCATTTTCTGTGTTTTCATAAACGCTTTACATACTATCCGTGTAGTCTGATATTGCAAAAACATTGCAAAAAAAAAAAAATTTGCAGTGTTTTTTTTTTCTTCCCAATAGCATTTTCTGCATTTTCATAAACGCTTTACATACTATCCGTGTAGTCTGATATTGCAAAAACATTGCAAAAAAATAAAAATTTGCAGTGTTTTTTTTTCTTCCCAATAGCATTTTCTGCGTGTTCCTACATACACGCTGTAGACACTAACCGTGTATTCTGATATTGCAAAAACATTGCAAAAAAATAAAATTTTGCAGTGTTTTTTTTTCTTCCCAATAGCAATTTCTGTGTTTTCATAAACGCTTTACATACTATCCGTGTAGTCTGATATTGCAAAAACATTGCAAAAAAATAAAATTTTGCAGTGTTTTTTTTTCTTCCCAGTAGCATTTTCTGCGTTTTCATAAACGCTTTAGACACTGTACGTGTATTCTGCTATATACAAAAACACCCATTTAGGGCGAGATCATAAATTTTGAAAATATGAGGAGATCATCAAAAAGGGGATGTGGCCCGGGTCGTGGTGCTGC
This sequence comes from Lithobates sylvaticus, assembly GCA_028564925.1. Taxonomy (NCBI): domain Eukaryota; kingdom Metazoa; phylum Chordata; class Amphibia; order Anura; family Ranidae; genus Lithobates; species Lithobates sylvaticus. The sequence continues at coordinate 465,130,080 of CM053026.1, read as the reverse complement.
TGGTGGCGCTCCTGTTGCAGGGAGAGGACGTGGTCGATCTGTGCCAGCTACACGCACTAGTGAAACACCTTCCGCAGGTGCGAGTAGGCGACAGAGCCTGCAGCAGTATTTTGGCGCGCCTAATGAGGCTGTACAAATGTCGAGGCCAGGACAAGTACAGGCGATAGTAGACTGGGTTCCTTCACATTGTCTCCCACCCAGTCTCCTGATGAAAGTTCAGAGTTGGCACCTGCAGCCGATGTCCATCAGTCTTTCACCTCACCCCCTTGCAAATCAGCCAATCAGTCTGAGCCCCAAATCATGCAGCAGTCTCTTCTGCTTTTTGATGACTCTGTTAGCAGGGTTTCCCAGGGCCATCCACCTAGCCCTGCCTCAGAAGTGGAAGAGATTGTGTGCACCGATGCCCAACCACTTATGTTTCATGATGAGTACATGGGAGGACCAACGCAGCACGTCTCGGATGATGACGAAACACAGGTGCCAACTGCTGCTGCTTTTGCCATTGTGCAGACCGACAAGGAGGGCAGGGGTGAATTTTGGGTGGAAGATGATGTGGAGGACGATGAGGTCCTTGACCCCACATGGAATCAACGTCATGCAGGTGACCAGTGTAGTTCAGAGGAAGAGGCGGTGGTCACACAGAGCCACCAGCACAGCAGAAGAGGGAGCAGGGTGCAAAAGCGGAGCGTCCGTCCCCTAGACAGTACGTCTGCTACTGCCCAACGCAGCAAGGGACTGAGCACACCAAAGCCAGGTGCAAGGAGTTCCCTAGCGTGGCAGATCTTCAGACAATGTCCTGATGACAAGACACGAGTGGTTTGCACGCTGTGCAATCAGAGCTTGAAGCGAGGCATAAAGGTTCTCAACCTGAGCACAACCTGCATGACCAGGCATCTAAGTGCAAAGCACGAGATGCAGTGGAGTAGACACCGCAAAAACCAAGAAAGGTCTCTGGCTCCTCCTGCTTCCTCTTCTGCTGCAGTCTCGGCCTCTTCATCCACCTCTGTAGTGACAGTGACACCTGCCAACCCGCAAACAGAGGATCTGCCAGCAACACTACCACCTGGGTCACCAACCATCTCCACAATGTCCCATGGAAGCTTTCAGCTCTCTATTTCCCAAACACTGGAGCGGAAGAGGAAGTACCCCCCTAGCCACCCGCGATCCCTGGCCCTGAATGCCAGCATTTCAAAATTGCTCGCCTTTGAAATGCTTTCATTCCGTCTGGTGGAGACGCAGAGTTTTCAAAGGCTGATGTCATTGGCTGTCCCACAGTACGTCGTGCCCAGCTGCCACTACTTTTCCAGACGAGCTATCCCTTCCCTGCACAACCAAGTGGGGGACAAAATCAGGTGTGCACTGCGCAACGCCATCTGTGGCAAGGTCCACCTAACTACGGATGCATGGACCAGTAAGCACGGTCAGGGACGTTATATCTCTCTAACAGCACACTGGGTAAATGTAGTGGCGGCTGGGCCTGAGGTGGATAGCACTTTGGCGCATGTCCTTCCACCACCGAGGATTGCAGGGCACTTCAGTTTGCCTCCTGTTGCTAACTCCTCCTACTCCGCCTCCTCATCCTCTACCGCCTCCTCATCCGGTCAGCGTAACACCTTCACCACCAACTTCAGCACAGCCAGGGCTAAACGACAGCAGGCAGTTTTAAAACATTCCTGTTTGGGGGAAAAACCCCACACCGCGCAGGAGTTGTGGAGGGACATGGAACAACAGACCGATGAGTGGTTGGTGGCAGTGAGCCTCAAGCCCGGCCTGGTGGTGTGCGATAATGGGTGAAATCTCGTAGCAGCTCTGGGCCTTGCCGGTTTGACGCACATCCCTTGCCTGGCGCATGTGCTGAACTTGGTGGTCCAGAGGTTCCTGAAGAATTACCCCGATATGCCAGAGCTGCTGCAGAAAGTGTGGGCCGTCTGTGCGCACTTTCGGCGCTCTCACCCTGCTGCTGCTCGCCTGTCAGCGCTGCAGCGTAACTTCGGCCTTCCCGCTCACCGTCTCCCTAGGAGGAGGAGCTTAGGTGACGCTGTGTGATACACAAGCTCAGCAAAGGAGGAGAAGGGCTGACAGCCCAGGAGCGAAAGCCTGACCATTGACACTTTTTATCTGCACTATATCCACCTGGTACACGTGAGTGCATACAACTTGAGGCATCTCATGGGGAGTCTATAGTTAGCAATATTGCGCAATGGTTTTTGTTTGTTTTTTTCTCTTTTTCATGTTAAAACCGGCTTGAGCATCAGGAAGATTTCAAAGAATCACCTATAATTGTACCGGCAAAATTAAGGGAAGTTTTTGTTTCTTTCTTCCTATATATTTATAAATACCATTACCGAAGTGGCAAATACACTTGTACAGTATGTGCATAGTACTACAATTATCAATATTTCCATGTGCTTATACAGACATAGTTGCTGGGTCGATCCAGCCTTATGGAGTCTGGTTTGGAGAGGGGGGGGGGGGGGGGGCATGCGGATCATGATAGCCTATATAAATAACAGATTATGGCGAACATCTCTATAATATCATGGAATGTTAGGGGATTGAATTCTGCTACCAAGCGATCACTGGTCTTTAAATACCTACAAAAGTATAATCCTCATGTATGCATCTTCCAAGAAACGCATCTGACAGGTAATAAGATCCTTGGTCTCCGGAGAGCGTGGGTGGGTACCCATTATCATTCCACATATTCTAATTATGCTAGGGGGGGTTAGCTTGCTGATCCGCAGGTCTCTCCCGCTTCAGATATTGGACATCCGAACAGACCCCAGGGGTAGGTATTTAATCCTACATGCAATTCTATATGAAAAATAAAATAGTTTTGGTAGGTTTATACCTCCCCCCGGCTGATGTAAAAGTGTTATATGACATTATGCATATTGTGATGGGTTTTGGAACTCAGGAAGTCTTCCTTTTTGGGGATTTTAACATGGTGCCATCACAGGACCTGAAAGCTATATGTAACTATTGAACCGAGAATGGGGAATCTACTGATGTTAATACTGTATTGGGTGCATTTAAATCCCTATTAAGAGGGGTGTACGTCTCCCGAATCTCAGCAGTTTTGAAAGATGCTGCTAGTTCTCAGGAGGCATTGGAGGGGGAGGCTGCCAGATGTGAGGAGACATATATGCGCTCTCCCAGCGATTCCACTTATCATACGTGGCAGAGGGCTTTGCAGGAGCTATCCTTATATAATATCGAACAGACACAAAAAGCTATGTTATACTCCAAACAGAGAATATTTGAGCACGGTGGTAAAAATGGTAGGTTGTTAGCTTGGCTTGCTAGAGCCCAAACAGCCTCTACACACATTGCCTGCATCCGCAACGCACAGGGCCAATTGGTGTCTTCTCCTGAGGGAATCATATATGCGCTCTCCCAGCGATTCCACTTATCATACGTGGCAGAGGGCTTTGCGGGAGCTATCCTTATATAATTTGAACAGACACAAAAAGCAATGTTATACTCCAAACAGAGAATATTTGAGCACGGTGGTAAAAATGGTAGGTTGTTAGCTTGGCTTCATACACTGGCTCCAGTTGCTCTATCGAGCTCCGAGGGCCAGGGTGCGCACCAACGGCTGGGTCTCTGCTCCTTTTCCCCTGCATAGAGGCACGCGGCAGGGATGTCCCTTGTCCCCTGCTCTCTTCTCCCTGGCTCTGGAGCCCTTGGCGATTTTAGTCAGGGAGTCCCTGGAGGTCAGGGGGTTGCAGATCGGCGGCATGAAGGCAAAGATTTCCCTCTATGCTGACGATACCCTGCTATACCTAAGCGACGCTGGCCCGTCCCTCACAGCTGCATCGGACTTATTTGACAAATTTGGGGCTTTGTCGGGCGTTTGTATTAATTGGTCGAAATCGGTAATTTTCCCGTTGGATAACCAGAACCCCCCTACTCTCAACCCGACGCCACTACAATGGGTCACAGAGTTTAGATACCTTGGAGTTAAAGTGTCTAGGAACTCTGCCCAATATTATTCGTTAAATATACTCCCTCTGCTACACTTCCTGAAGGAACGTTGAACATAATTGGACGAATTTATATTTTAAAGATGGTTGTTTTGCCTAGATTCAATTACTTTTTTAGAAACAGTCCAGCTTGGATCCTAGCAACGTTCTTTCGGGAGGCGGACAGATGCATACGCTCCTTCATTTGGAGTGGCTCGGTCCCGTGCCTGGAAAAGATCACATTGCAATGGCCTACTCAATTGGAGGGACTGGCCCTTCCGAATTTCAAAGTGTACTACTGTGCGGAAATGCTGGTCACAGTCTACTGGTGGCTCGGGGCCGAGCGCTCCAATGCTGTGGTCTGTGTTGAGGCGGAAAGATTGGGCTCCCTGCAGGCATTGCAGCACTTAGCTTACAGAGGGGTGAGGGCCTAAAGTGGCCTTCCCAATCCAACTAAGGTGACGCTTAGAGTGTGGAAGGCGACGAGGCACAGATTTCTCCAGCCTGAGCGCTGGTCTCCGGTCCAGCCCCTCTGGGAGATCCCTAACCTGCCTCATTTTCACTCTATAACAGATCCGCAGGTATGGGCAGGTTTCAGAATCAAGACCCTGAGGGATATTATGCTGTCAGGGGTCTTGCTGACTTTTTCACAATTGACACAAACGTATAACCTACCTAGATGGATGTATTTCTGCTACACCCAGCTTAGACATGCTGCCAGAGCTCAGTTTCCTGTACTGCCGCTTCTTCAACCCGATCCGTTGGAGGATCTTTATCGTGCAGTAACCTGCCCAAGCCCCTATCCGCTCTGTACAGCACCTTGCTTCCCATTGACTGGGGTAAATTAGATAGGCTCTGGAGCATGTGGCATGAGGACATTCCCACCCTGGACAGGGAGGATTGGGAGGAGTCCTTGAACAGGGGCCCCAAATTGGTTCTCTCTGCTGGAGACAAGCTTATACAAACGAAATTTCTTCATAGGGTCTACTTTACTCCAGTACGCCTGGCCAGAATGTACCCTGACAGGGACTCGCAATGCCCAAGGTGTAGGAGGTACCCGGGCACTTTCTTACACATGTTTTGGACATGCCCTAATTTGTCATCCTTCTGGTCTGGAGTATTTGAGCACTTAAACGTACGCCTCAAGCTCTCGGTCCCCATGGGGCCCCAGCTGGCTCTGCTGGGTGTCGTGGACGATGAACAAAGATCCCATCATAGCAAATTGTTAATCTTCTATCTTCTGTTCTATGCAAAAAAGAAATATTGTGTAGGTGGACCTCCTCGGTTCCCCCCTCCGTGTCCTCCTGGGAAAGTAAAATAAATGCTGCCGTGCCGCTATATAAATGAACATACATTAGTCGTGGGTGTCCATGGAAATATGAAAAAATATGGTCGTCATGGACGGCATGTTAAATTAATTTGAAATAGCCCTGATAGTGGATGCGGTGGCCCATCCCTCCTCCCTCCCCCCCCCACTTCCCTCCCTCTCTCCTCATACCTCCTTTTGCTCATTTCTGCCATGTGTTCATTTCCCACGTCCCCGCTCCTCCCCCCCCCCCCACCACACCTCCTCCTCCTACCCACTCCCCCCCCCTTTTTTTTTTAATAGGCCCTTACACAGGGCTCGTATGGCCGAGATTCTTCTCCGAATATATCGTGTCATTCTTCACTATCAGGTACACGTATACTTGAACTGTTTTGATGAGTAAGTTATTGAATGGTTGATCTGTGTAATTCATGTCTGTATTGCTCTGATATTACATGCAGTGTTGCATGATGTACTTCTGTATTGCTGGTATATTGTACTGTATCATATTTTTTCAATAAAGCACTCCTGATTGTTAAAAAAAAAAAAAAAAAAATCAAGAGAACTAGTACTGCATATAACTAAAAATCTGAAATCTAAAAAATACTGTAAATGCTGAAATTAACACTTTTTCAGTTCAACATAAGGTCTGAGTTTAAAAAAGTATACAGTAAGTGTAAGTGAACTTGAGCCTGATTTGCTGACAAGTAGCCTGTGTGCACTTACAGCATCCAGGCATGCAATGCAGTGTCAGCTGGTGGTTCTAAAAAAGTGAATATGCTTATTTATGACAATACACTGTAAATAAGTGATTTTGTATATAATAAGTATGCCAACTATATGTTTTCTTTTGTTATATTGCTTTGCATGACATTTCCCATACATTCAGATGTATCCTTGGATAAGAGCATTCTTCATTTCTCAGTTACAAAGTAGACATTGATTTTTTTGTACTACCCTTAATAGATGTAAATTCTGCACTGTATCCGATTGCAGACTGAGCAAACCTTTCGGGCTCAGGACCCACTATAAACTCTTGAGAATAAAGGTTAGACATAATGTCTGCTGTTTCTTGTCAAGTTGTCTATTTGTGGCTAGTTTATATCTGTTACATAGCTCCAAAATTTTATTATGAATAAAAAAAGAAACTTACCATTTTTCTATAAAGTCTCAGGGAATAAAACATGGCACTACGCTGTGAGCTTGATTTAAACTTTAACTTATTGCGCAGACAGAGGATAACTGGTGTTTTAAAGCAGTATTAAACCCAAATGCAAATATTTACTATATTGTTGCTTACCAATTATTAGATCTTCTATTTTCATCTGGTGACCCAGCCAGTAGGTCTGTTGTTTTTCAAAAGAACAAGCTCTCTTTCTGATGAGTAAATTTACAGGGATGAGACAAAATATTGGGGAACTTACAATGATCAGCTTTTATTTATCTATATAAAACCTTTATTATAAAATAAAATAAAAACCTGCTTGCTGTAACAGATTATAAAATGATGGCTGGAGTTTGGCTTCAAATCTTTAGTGCATTTTAATCTGCTAGTACATTTAACATTCAACTTCTCCCCTCCCCACAGACTGACAATGCTACTGTCTGCTGTGCCCTCCATGCTCAGAGAAAACTCAAGAGACTTTTGGACATGTCAACAAAACATGACATATTGCTGGTAGGGGCCTCAACAGGGTGAGAGGACCTCTGAGTCTAGAACTGTACTTTAAGCTGTGGTTATGAACCCTGCACAGTGGTACTTCTTTATTAAGACCACCTATTTTTGTGGCCCTACTGTATGTAGTGAATAAATGTAATTTTTTTTTTACAAAGCAATGTATAATGATGTTCCATTGGTCAAAAAGAGAATAGGCTAACAAGAAGATGCCAGAACACATATTGGCTGGCATTGACTGACACCTATTAACAGTGAGGGTCAGACATAGATAAGGGGATACCAAGTAAAATATGTCCTGAGTAGAACAGACTATAATCACTTGAGTCAAAGCTGGAAATAACGGGCAGTTGACAGCAATTTTTACAGTGGTGGACAATGTGTGCCATATTGTTGGGCTGGGTTAACTAGGAGAACCAAGGTGAAACTTTGCTAAAACTAAATTTTAAAACCACATAAAGTGCTCTAAAAACATAATCCATAAAAGGCAGAATAGACTATTAAAAGAGAGCATTAGTAATATTGTCTAGAATATTATAATCCATATTTGTATTCATTTTTACTTGTGTTAATAAAATGTTTCTTATTTATTGTAATTTTTAGTTTAGTTTTTAGTTTAGTTTTTTTAACATTAAAGTGGGATTCCACCCTAAAGTGGAACTTCCGATTTTCGGAACCCTCCCCCCCTCCCAGATATTCAGATAATCTCACTTTACTCGGACACAAAATTCAAATATTTGCTGATCTGTCACCTTACACAGTTCAGAAGAGGCGCTCTTTCAAACCGTTGCTGCAAGTGCTGCTCGATAAGGAAATTGCATATCGGTGGTCTTTCCCTCTTCACCTGAACTTTTCCTTCAAGAACAAGAATTTCTGCTTCTCCTCTTTCCAGGAAGGTGAACGACTTCTCACGCACCTCGGCCTTATACTGCTGGAACCTGCACCTGCGCAAGCTAACCGAGGGACCCCTTCTTCCGCCAAAAGACCCCCGCCTGCCAGCCCGCTGCAACAATCCTGGCTGAAGCAGGGACCCAAAAGATCCAAGGAAACCATGCCACCCTGAGCATATTTGCTTATAATATTTTGAACTTGACCTGGACTTCTCCCCTGCTTTTGGGGTGATGTTCTGGGGGAAGGACAGGTTGGGGCTTTCTCTTTTCCCCCTCTTCCTTGTAGAGGGTGGTAAAAGGGGGGTCCCCCTTCCCCCACTGCACTAACTGATCGAGCATCTATACATGTTGCTATTTTCATGCAAAAGTTGATAATAATTATTTTTTGCCTTTCATGATATTGGGGTACTGACTTACTGGTAGAGGGAATTCGATTTACTCTCTTTATGAGGGGGGTATGCAGTGTAATATGTTGAATACTTTATTTGTCACTTCTGCCTGGGGGAATTCGGCTAACTAGCCTGTCCCCCCTTTTTTTTAATTTTTTTTATTTTCATACAATTACTTCCCCTGGAAGTTTGGCGATTGTTAGACCCCTTTTCCATATTTTTCACATGCTGAAACTTTAATTTTGACTGGGGATCAGTCTCTACAGGGGACTCCGGCACTTATAGTTGATGGGGATGTTTTTGCCCCTCAGTTGTTACAGATTTGAGGTGGGGGGGCTGTGGTGGACCCAATGCGCCTCGATTGGATCAGGAACCCACTTGGCGTACCTAGATCCTATTCCGGATTTTCTTCAATTGAAAAATCCGGAACCATGGGGTTTATGGTAGGTTTGGTGACTCCAAACCGACCTGGGGATGGGAAGGGGCCAGGGGGCCCCTTTGTTTTCTTGAGCTACTCATCTCGTACCAGAATGATTCACCAGCAGGTTATTAATGTTCTTGTCTTTCCCTTTCTCCTTCTCCCATTCATCTCTCTTCTCTCTCTCTCCTCAATTGCTCTTAGTAGTGCTTGCAGGTCTCACGGACTTCTCCGGTCGTCTCTCTCAGGCTCCGGGTTCCCCGCTACAGGTCCATCAGGTTTTACCCTGCCGTCTATCTCTTCATGGAAGGGTAAGTTCAATAATGGTTGTATAGATCATTCCCCTCTGATCCATGCCTGATTCTCACACCTTGCCCACTACCTTGAAGGTAATATCACACAACACCCAGGGCCTTAACTCCCCAATCAAGCGTAGAAAAATCCTCCAATGCTATCACTCAATACACGCCGACATCCTACTGCTGCAGGAGACACACTTCCCATCTACTTACAAGCCCACTTTTCTCCACCACAGTTATCCACAATTCTTCCTGGCTTCCGCGGAGAATAAAACTAAGGGGGTCGCGATTTGCTTTGCGAAACATATAAACCTCTCCCAACCTGAAACTGTTGTTGATCCCCAGGGTCGCTATGTCCTAGTCTCCGGTTTCATTGATGGAGAACTCTACACCTTTGTATCCTACTACGCACCGAATAAGGGGCAAAAATCCTCTATGGAATCTCTGCTCACTACACTACATGAACATCTTAAGGGGACGGTCTTTATGGGCGGGGACACGAACATTGCCTTTGACTCTTCCCTGGACAAGCTGGCAAACGGTGCCTCTAAACCCAAGCGTCCTTCTAAACAGACTGTTAAAATAGCTAAAACACTTAATGAGGCAGGCCTGATAGACGTTTGGAGGGAGACCAAAGACTACACACATTTTTCAGCTCCACATAACTCCTTTGCCAGGATAGACCACATATTCACCAGGGCTTCCACGCTTCCACTCATTAGGAACTCCACAATCATTGACTCGTCGCTCTTGGACCATTCATTAGTTGCGCTGACCACATGTAAACCGACGGGCACCGGTAACCGACCACGTTGGCGCCTACGAGAAACCCTGTTGAACGACCCTATTCAATGCACTCTGCTGGAATCTGCCATCCAGGAGTACTTTACCTTAAACGCGACAGATGGGGTTTCTCCTTCTATCGTTTGGGCAGCTCATAAACCGGTTATCAGGGGTAAATTGATTCAGTTAGCTGCGCAACTCAGGGCGGGACACAGAGCTGATACAGTGAGACTTACGGAGGAGTTTCATACATTAGCAAAAGAACATAAACGTAACCCCAATCCAGATTCATTAGCTAAATTAGACACAGCAAGGGCTCTCCTAAATATGACATTAACCACGTCAGCAGCGCAACATCTCAAATGGACTAGGGCCAAGTTTTACGCACAACAGGATAGGATTGGTTCCAGACTGGCAACTAAACTTTCCCCTAAACCACGCACTCAGGCCTTCCCCAAACTGAGGGTAACCTCAGGGAAACTGTCTCAGAACCCGAGCAAGATAATGGACACCTTTAAACAGTTTTATTCTGATCTTTATAAACAGAACCCCAGCACATCCGCAGCCGGAAGAGATAGGTTCCTTAATAACCTTAAGTTGCCCTCCATGGATAAGGCACATATAGAACTTTTGGAGTCCCCCTTCACACAAGAGGAGGTCCTAGATACTATTAAGAACCTTAAATTGGGCTCCTCACCGGGTCCTGATGGCTTCTCCACGGGATATTACAAGAAATTTGGGAATTGCCTAGCACCTCCTTTAACCAGAATGTTCAACTATCTCAGGGATGGGGCCTCTTTAAATTCAGATTTGAATGCAGCATACATATCGGTAATACCGAAACCAGATAAAGACACTAGTGAGGTTGGCAATTATCGCCCCATATCTCTTATTAACAATGATGTCAAAATAATGACTAAGATACTTGCCAACCGTCTTTCCAGCTTTATCTCCTCATACATTCACAGGGATCAGGTAGGCTTCATCCCTGGGAGACAAGGCCCGGATCAGATCAGAAGGGCAGTTGATATAATCTCTTTGCTTCAATCTCATTGGGATGGGAACACTGCACAAAAAGGTTTTCTACTGTCAATTGATCTACACAAGGCGTTCGACTCGATTGACTGGGCATACCTGTCTGAGATCCTTAAGAGATGGGGTTGTGGCAAATACTTTCTTAATCTTATAGACTACCTGTATTCCACTCCATCGGCACAAGTGCGCCTTCTGGGCAGGTACTCAGAGTCCTTTCCCATAAACAGGGGTACCAGACAGGGATGCCCTCTTTCGCCGCTTCTCTTTGCGATAGACATGGGAACTGTCAAAAAATTAGTTTCGTTTCGTTTCGTCCCGTTTCGTATATAAAAAAATTCGTAATTCGTAATTCGTGTACGAAATTCCGTTCGAATTCGTACGAAATACGAAATTCGGACGAATCGTATTTTTTTTTACGAATCGTTAGTAAAGTTACGAATCGTTACGAATCGTTACGAATCGTTAACGCAGCTAATGAATTGTCGGTTCTCATAACACAGAGAACAATTCGAATCCAACTACAAATATCAATTTCAAGTTACGAATCGTTACGAATAGTTACGAATCGTTAGTAAATCCATACAAATATCGAATTTCAACTAATATGAAAGAAATTATAATAGCGGATATAATGAATGCTTTGAATGCTTCGAATGAATTCGAGATTCAGTATATCTAATATAGAGAACTGTTCCTGCACAAAGTGTCATTTTTGCAGGAAAAAAAGCTATTTAAAAACACTCGCGGCTAATAAAAAGTCGTCTACGTAACACAGAGAACAGTCATTCATTGATTAAAAAAAAAAAAGCGTGGGGGTCCCCCCCAATTCAATAACCAGGCCCTTCAAGTCTGGGATGGATATTAAGGGGGACCCCAGCCAAAAAAAAAAAAAAATGGCGTGGGGTCCCCCCCAAATATCCATACCAGACCCTTCAGGTCTGGGATGGATTTTAAGGGGAACCCCGGCCATAAAAAAAAAAAAAAAAAAAATGGCGTGGGGTCCCCCTCAAAATCCATACCAGACCCTTTATCCGAGCACGCAACCTGGCAGGCCGCAGGAAAGGAGGGGGGACGAGAGCGGCCCCCCTCCCGCCTGAACCGTACCAGGCCACATGCCCTCAACATTGGGAGGGTGCTTTGGGGTCCCCCCCAAAGCACCTTGTCCCCATGCTGATGAGGACAAGGGCCTCATCCCCACAACCCTGGCCGGTGGTTGTGGGGGTCTGCGGGCGGGGGGCTTATCGGAATCTGGAAGCCCCCTTTAACAAGGGGACCTTCCGTCATCTTCTTCCATCTTCTTCTTCCATCTTCTTCTTCCTTCGATTCGCTTCTTCTTGCTCCGGTCTTCTCGTCCTTCTCGTCCGGCATCGGCGTCTCTTCTCGCAGGCCGCTCCTCGCAATGGGAGGCTCCCGCTGTGTGAGGCTTCACTCCGGCTGACAGGTCTTTTATAACGGAGGGCACCTGGTGACCCCGCCCCCTCTGACGTAATGGGGAAAGCCATAGGGAATTCCCCATGACGTCCCCGTGCGTCAGAGGGGGGGCGGGGTCACCAGGTGCCCTCCGTTATAAAAGACCTGTCAGACGCATCGAAGCCTCACAGAGCGGGAGCCTCCCATTGCGAGGAGCGGCCTGCGAGAAGAGACGCCGATGCCGGACGAGAAGGACGAGAAGACCGGAGCAAGAAAAAGCGAATCGAAGGAAGAAGAAGATGGAAGAAGATGGAAGAAGATGACAGAAGGAGAAGATGAAGAAACTGAAGGATGAAGAAAGAAGAAAGAAGATTTTAATAAAGGAATTGTCAAAGACCGTCTCCTGTCATTTTTACCATTTTTGCCACTTTTTTGGTGAAATGGTATACCCCCCTTACCATTTCACACAGGGGGGGGGCCGGGATCTGGGGGTCCCCTTGTTAAAGGGGGCTTCCAGATTCCGATAAGCCCCCCGCCTGCAGACCCCCACAACCACCGGCCAGGGTTGTGGGGATGAGGCCCTTGTCCTCATCAACATGGGGACAAGGTGCTTTGGGGGTCTCAGACCCCCAAAGCATCCTCCCAATGTTGAGGGCATGTGGCCTGGTACGGTTCAGGCGGGAGGGGGGGCCGCTCTCGTCCCCCCTCTTTTCCTGCGGCCTGCCAGGTTGCGTGCTCGGATAAGGGTCTGGTATGGATTTTATGGGGGACCCCACGCCATTTTTTTTGGCTAGGGTTCCCCTTAAAATCCATCCCAGACCTCAAGGGTCTGATATGGATTTTGAGGGGGACCCTACGCCATTTTTTTTTTTTTTTGGCTGGGGTCCCCCTTTATATCCACCCCAGACCTGAAGGGCCTGGTTATTGAATTTGGGGGGACCCCTACGCATTTTTTTATCAATGACTTCAATGAATGACTGTTCTCTGTATTACGGATCCAACAATTCATTTGCCGGCAATAGCCGCAAGTGATTTTAAATAGCCTTTTTTTCCTGCAAAAATGACACTGCAGGAACAGTTCTCTATATTAGATATACTGAATCTCGAATCATTCGAAGCATTCGTTATATCCGCTATTATAATTTCTTTCATATTAGTTGAAATTAGATATTTGTTAGTTGTTGTATTCGAATTGTTCTCTGTATTATGGGAATCGGCAATTAGCCGTGAGTGATTTTAAATAGCTTTTTTTTTCCTGCAAAAAATGACACATTGTACAGAGACAGTTCTAAGCACGGGAAACATGACCCCCTTCTATATACTATATACTATAGAGTATGCCTATGAAAGGGGGGCATGTTTCCCGTGCTTAGAACTGTCTCTGTACAATGTGTCATTTTTGCAGGAAAAAAAAAACTATTTAAAATCACTCGTGGCTAATTGCCGATTGCCGTAATACAGAGAACAATTCGAATACAACAACTAACAAATATCTAATTTCAACTAATATGAAAGAAATTATAATAGCGGATATAACGAATGCTTCGAATGATTCGAGATTCAGTATATCTAATATAGGGAACTGTTCCTGCAGTGTCATTTTTGCAGGAAAAAAAAACTATTTAAAATCACTTGCGGCTATTGCCGGCAAATGAATTGTCGGATCCGTAATACAGAGAACAGTCATTCATTGAAGTCATTGATAAAAAAATGCGTAGGGGTCCCCCCAAATTCAATAACCAGGCCCTTCAGGTCTGGGATGGATATTAAGGGGGACCCCAGCCAAAAAAAAAAAAAATGGCGTAGGGTCCCCCTCAAAATCCATATCAGACCCTTGAGGTCTGGGATGGATTTTAAGGGGAACCCTAGCCAAAAAAAATGGCGTGGGGTCCCCCATAAAATCCATACCAGACCCTTATCCGAGCACGCAACCTGGCAGGTCGCAGGAAAGGAGGGGGGGACGAGAGCGGCCCCCCCTCCCGCCTGAACCGTACCAGGTCACATGCCCTCAACATTGGGAGGATGCTTTGGGGGTCTGAGACCCCCAAAGCACCTTGTCCCCATGTTGATGAGGACAAGGGCCTCATCCCCACAACCCTGGCCGGTGGTTGTGGGGGTCTGCGGGCGGGGGGCTTATCGGAATCTGGAACCCCCCTTTAACAAGGGGACCCCCAGATCCCACCCCCCCCCCCCTGTGTGAAATGGTAAGGGGGTATACCATTTCACCAAAAAAGTGGCAAAAATGGTAAAAATGACAGGAGACGGTCTTTGACAATTCCTTTATTAAAATCTTCTTTCTTCTTTCTTCATCCTTAGGTTTCTTCATCTTTGCAATTAGCCGCGAGTGATATTAAATAGCTTTTTTTTTCCTGCAAAAAATGACACATTGTACAGAGAGAGTTCTAAACACGGGAAACATGCCCCCCCTTCATAGACATACTATAGAGTATATAGTATATAGAAGGGGTCATGTTTCCCGTGCTTAGAACTCTCTCTGTACAATGTGTCATTTTTTGCAGGAAAAAAAAAGCTATTTAAAATCACTCGCGGCTAATTGCCGATTCCCGTAATACAGAGAACAATTCGAATACAACAACTAACAAATATCTAATTTCAACTAATATGAAAGAAATTATAATAGCGGATATAACGAATGCTTCGAATGATTCGAGATTCAGTATATCTAATATAGGGAACTGTTCCTGCAGTGTCATTTTTGCAGGAAAAAAAGGCTATTTAAAATCACTTGCGGCTATTGCCGGCAAATGAATTGTCGGATCCGTAATACAGAGAACAGTCATTCATTGAAGTCATTGATAAAAAAATGCGTAGGGGTCCCCCCAAATTCAATAACCAGGCCCTTCAGGTCTGGGATGGATATAAAGGGGGACCCCAGCCAAAAAAAAAAAAATGGCGTAGGGTCCCCCTCAAAATCCATATCAGACCCTTGAGGTCTGGGATGGATTTTAAGGGGAACCCCAGCCAAAAAAATGGCCTGGGGTCCCCCTCAAAATCCATACCAGACCCTTATCTGAGCACGCAACCTGGCAGGCCGCAGGAAAGGAGGGGGGACGAGAGCGGCCCCCCCTCCCGCCTGAACCGTACCAGGCCACATGCCCTCAACATTGGGAGGATGCTTTGGGGGTCTGAGACCCCCAAAGCACCTTGTCCCCATGTTGATGAGGACAAGGGCCTCTTCCCCACCACCCTGGCCGGTGGTTGTGGGGGTCTGCGGGCGGGGGGCTTATCGGAATCTGGAAGCCCCCTTTAACAAGGGGACCCCCAGATCCCGCCCCCCCCCCCTGTGTGAAATGGTAAGGGGGTACAAAAGTACACCTACCATTTCACCAAAAAAGTGGCAAAAATCGTAAAAATGACAGGAGACGGTCTTTGACAATTCCTTTATTAAAATCTTCTTTCTTCTTTCTTCATCCTTCGGTTTCTTCATCTTCTCCTTCCGTCATCTTCTTCCATCTTCGATTCGCTTCTTCTTGCTCCGGTCTTCTCGTCCTTCTCGTCCGGCATCGGCGTCTCTTCTCGCAGGCAGCTCCTCGCAATGGGAGGCTCCCGCTCTGTGAGGCTTCGCTCCGGCTGACAGGTCTTTTATAACGAAGGCACCTGGTGACCCCGCCCCCTCTGACGTAATGGGGAAAGCCATAGGGAAGCCATAGGGAAGTCCCCATGACGTCCCCGTGCGTCAGAGGGGGCGGGGTTACCAGGTGCCCTCTGTTATAAAAGACCTGTCAGCCGGAGCAAAGCCTCACAGAGCGGGATGCCGGACGAGAAGGACGAGAAGACCGGAGCAAGAAGAAGCAAATCGAAGGAAGAAGAAGATGGAAGAAGATGACGGAAGGAGAAGATGAAGAAACTGAAGGATGAAGAAAGAAGAAAGAAGATTTTAATAAAGGAATTGTCAAAGACCGTCTCCTGTCATTTTTACCATTTTTGTCACCTTTTTTGGTGAAATGGTAGGGGTACTTTTGTACCCCCTTACCATTTCACACAGGGGGGGCGGGATCTGGGGGTCCCCTTGTTAAAGGGGGCTTCCAGATTCCGATAAGCCCCCCGCCCGCAGACCCCCACAACCACCGGCCAGGGTTGTGGGGATGAGGCCCTTGTCCTCATCAGCATGGGGACAAGGTGCTTTGGGGGGGACCCCAAAGCACCCTCCCAATGTTGAGGGCATGTGGCCTGGTACGGTTCAGGCGGGAGGGGGGGTGCTCTCGTCCCCCCCTCCTTTCCTGCGGCCTGCCAGGTTGCGTGCTCGGATAAAGGGTCTGGTATGGATTTTGAGGGGGACCCTACGCCATTTTTTTTTTTTGGCCGGGGTTCCCCTTAAAATCCATCCCAGACCTGAAGGGTCTGGTATGGATATTTGGGGGGGACCCCACGCCATTTTTTTTTGGCTGGGGTCCCCCTTAATATCCATACCAGACCTGAAGGGCCTGGTTATTGAATTTGGGGGGACCCCTACGCTTTTTTTTTTTTTTATATCAATGAATGACTGTTCTCTGTGTTATGGAGCCGACAATTCATTTGCCGGCAATAACCGCAAGTGATTTTAAATAGCTTTTTTTTCTGCAAAAATGACACTTTGTCATTCGAATCATTCGAATTCATTCGAATTTATTCGAATTCATTCTTTATATCTGCTATAATAATTTCGTTTGAATTAGTTGAAATTTGATATTGGTAGTTGGATTTGAATAATTTGGAGCTGAAATTCGTAAACGGAATTTTTCCTGCAAAAATGACACTTTGTCATTCGAATTCATTCGAATCCATTCGAATTCATTCAAATTCATTCGAATTCATTCGAATCATTCAGCAACGAAATTCTTAAACGGAATTTCGTATTCCGTACGGAATTCGTAAAAAAAAAAATTCGTACTACAGATTCGTAAATTCGTACTACAGATTCGTAAATTCGTACGAATTTCGAAAAATTCGTACGAATTACGAATTCGTACGAAACGAATCGCACATGTCTACTTTGCGATAGCGATCGAGACTTTAGCCGTTGCCCTTCGATCAAACCCAGATATTAAAGGGGTTTCTTGCGGCCCCCACGAACATAAATGCGCGTTATACGCGGATGACCTCCTTCTCTTCATCACCTCCCCACTGATTTCCATGCCTGTGATACTTCAAACCCTGGGGGAATTTAGTGGGGTGTCAGGACTACGAGTTAATATGACCAAATCTCTGGCTCTGAATGTAACTCTCCCGCCGGATCTCCTCAAACAACTCAAAGACAATTTTACTTTCGCCTGGGCTACAAACCAGATTCCGTATCTGGGTATCAAGCTTACCCCAAATATAGAAGGCCTCTTCCACTCAAACTATCCCTCCATGGTACATAAATGTTTGCAGGACGTGGAGAGGTGGTCTAGATGTGGTCTATCCTGGCTGGGCAGAATTCATGCGGTAAAAATGACCCTGCTACCAAAACTCTTGTATTTATTTCGCTCATTGCCAATACCCTTACCCAAACGTTTCCTCACTAAAACACAGTCAGACATACTACGATTTATCTGGGGTAAGAAAGGCTACAGATGTCCATCGGATACGCTCTACAGACTAAAGACGCAAGGAGGGTTAGGTCTTCCCAACCTTTGGGCTTACTACCAGGCGGCTCGGCTGGCACAAATATCGTTAGCTTACTCTAGTTATAATAAACCAGACTGGCTTAGTATGGAAAGGCAGGCTATACCATTGCATACTATTGACTTCCTTTTGGGATGCTCCCCGAAACACAAACCGGCCTTCATGGCTCCCACCCTATCGCACTCTATAGCGCTTAGTACCAAACTTTTCTCCCTTAATACCATAATCTCTCCTCTGACACCCCTAACGCACATCTTTCATAATCCCAACTTTCCACCTGGGAAGGACATTGGGGCCTTTAAATGGTGGACCGACAAGGGCCTGTATCGTATCGGACACTTCTTCTCCCACTCAGGACCCATCACATTGCAACACTGTCGGAAGAAACTGGACATGCCCGACTCAGAACTTTATAGGTTCACACAAATTTCCCACTTCTTGCACTCCATCTGGACCACCAAACCGCTGCCACCTAACATTACCCCATTTGAACACTGGTGTATCAACACGGCAGATCAGAGGGGAGGCATTTCACTGATCTATACGGCACTTATGACTAAACAGTCTATACCCTCTTATGCAAGGGCCTGGGAGGACGACTTGGACGACTCCTGGGACACTGCGACATGGTATCGGGCTTCTACAAGAGCATACAAAGGTATCCTCAATGTCTCCCTTATTGAAGCCAGTTTGAAAGTTTTACTGAGGTGGTATTATGTCCCTTCCAGGCTGGCAATACTTTTTCCAGGCACGTCATCAGTTTGCTTCCGAGGCTGCGGTCTGGAGGGCTCTATGGTCCATGTGTGGTGGACATGTCCTCACATACGGTCGTTCTGGAAGAAAGTATTCCGTTCCATAAGCTCGCTTACAGGTACCACTGTTATGCCTCACCCTAGGTGGGCGTTGCTTAATTTCCCTATCCCAGAGTTATCCAAAGCCTCCCAGGCTCTATCATTGTTTCTGTGCCTAGGAGCCAAAATGACAATAGCCAAAGCCTGGAAGACAGATACCATCTCTTTTAGGTTGTTTAAACGTAAGGTAACCTGGGTCATGGTCCAGGAACAAATTGTTGTCAAGCTCAATGACACTACCGAGAAGTTTAGAGTCATCTGGGAACCCTGGGCAACCCTCTGCAACATCTCCCTTATACCGGGAGTACCTCCGGGCAGTTAGATCACGCACTGTTCAAGTTGACAGACAGAGCACCACCTTCCTCTTGACTTTCCTGTCCCCTCACACGTTTCTTCCCTCCCCATTGTACTTCTCTATCCTTTTCTGTCGCCTCTCTTGGCGAACCGCTATTTCCTGCGCATTACCTGACCGGTATAGTATGTTGCATCTGAATTTTGTATTTCAATATGTGAAGAGCTTTACCCCGCCACTCCAGTTCTAATTCTGGACCTAGCCATATAGACTTTGGGGCGACTCTGGACTCCCAGCTCCTGGGGTGCAGCAAGATCCCATTTGGGGCTCCTGGGAGTTTGGGAGTCGCGGAGTATCCCCAGTTCGGATTTCTTTTGAAGGTCAGCTGGTGTACCGGGGCATGTTGTTCCCTAGGCAGACGGGACGGGTACCTGTTGTCTGGTACGACATCCAAGGCTGCGTTGCCAAGCGAATGTGATTATTGTACTTATCTGTTCAATGACATGCCTGTATACTTCCTGTATACTTCACATAGTTATGCGGTTGCAATGGATATCTTTTTGTTATGTTTGTAAAACTTTAATAAAAATTTTCAAACTAAAAAAAAAAAAGTGGACAGCAGCATTCTGCCTGGAAGCCTCCTAGCAGTTGAAGTCACCGGCAACCACCCAAGGACTGTTTGATTGCGATAGCAATGCTGGACTTTGAATGTCGGTGAGACCTTTTCTTTTGTTTTTGCTGCTGTAAAGCTGTTTAAGTTTAATAAACCTCCTTTTTGGTTAAAAGCCTGTGTCCTGCGGTCTGGCTGGTCCCCCGAAATTTACAAGTGGTGCTCGAATGCGGGCAGGACAGAGTAACAGGCCCACTGCAAGAGGGGCCCATGGAATGCGGGGTTCTTCGGAGGGGGTCTTTTTATGCCCATAGAGCATGTACCACACACCCTGACCCTTGAGTGTGTAGTCCAAGTGAACCACCTCCCTGCCTGGGCTTTGCTGGATTCCGGAAGCATGGTAACCCTGGTTCATCCTAGAGTAATTGGGAAGATCGGTCCGGTAAGCAAAACTTTACGGGTTGTGTGCATTCACGGGGACACTAGAGAGTACCCTCTCATCTCGGTGTCCATCTCCACAGCATATGGCACTGGTACTCAAGAGGTGGGGGTGGTAAAGAACTTGATACAAGATGTTATCATAGGACGAGACTGTCCATTTTTTGCAAAACTGTGGGGACAAGGAGAACTACCTGAACGATCCCAAGACTGGGGAGAAACTAGTTCCTCTGTTCCTACGGTTGAGGGTAATAACCCTGAGATGCCAAATGTTCCTAATGTGGATCCAGTTGATAAAAATGCTAATGATTTGGGTAATGGTGATGAAAGTAGTGCTGATACCGTTAAGGGTGTCAAAATGTGTGGTTCGCAGACCTACCCGAACACTGAGGAGGGGGAACCTTCCCCACTTCAGGTAATGCTGGGTGAAGAGGATGAGGAAGTGGCCTCTACCCCTGCCCTGCCGGATTTGGGTGTTCCCCAGGGGACATTTGGTACTGCCCAGATGCAGGACCCCACTTTGGCCCGTGCACGGGAACAAGTTGTAGTATTAAATGGGGTACCCCAAGAGCCAGGTGCGAATGAGCGGTGGCCACACTTTATCGGGTTAACAAAGTGAGAGAAAATGTGGTAGAACAATTATTGGTACCCCAACTGTATAGACGCAAGGTCCTGGTCCATGATGATGTTTTAGGGGGACACCTGGGAGTTGAAAAGACGGAGGCACAGATCACCGACCGGTTTTACTGGCCAGGTCTGAAAGCGGAGGTAAGAAGATACTGTGCCTCTTGTCCCACCTGTCAGTTGACCGCTCCAGTGACCCACTTCCGAAGCCCTTTGGTCCCTCTGCCCATAATTGAGGTCCCATTCGAGAGGATAGCCATGGATATAGTGGGTCCTTTGGTAAAGTCAGCTCGAGGTCACTTCTACATACTGGTGATCCTTGACTATGCCACCCGATATCCTGAAGCGCTACCTCTGCGGAATACCTCCTCTAAGGCTATTGCTCGGGAATTATTCCAGTTGTTTACACGGACTGGTTTTCCCAAGGAAATACTCACGGACCAGGGCACCCCGTTTATGTCGAGGGTTATGGATGATGTGTGGGAGCTGTTCCGGATTAAACAGCTGCGCACATCGGTCTACCATCCAAAAACGGATGGGTTGGTAGAGCGCTTTAATAAGACCCTTAAGTCTATGCTCAAGAGAGTGGTACAAAGGGATGGGAAAGACTGGGACTGCCTGTTACCCGCTCTCCTGTTTGCTATCCGGGAAGTGCCCCAGGCCTCCACTGGGTTTTCGCCCTTTGAGTTGGTATATGGGTGGAGACCTCGTGGACTACTGGATTTTGTTAAAGAGGAATGGGAAAGTGAACCTATTCAGCATAAGAGTGTTCTTGAATATGTTTCCCAAATGCAGGAGAGGATCCGAACTGTGATGCCTCTAGTCAAAGAACATTTGCAAAAAGCCCAGGAGGCTCAATGACGGGTCTATAATAGGGCTGCTAAAATAAGGAACTTCCAAGTGGGGGATCGAGTAGCGGTGTTGATCCCCACTGTGGAAAGTAAATTCTTGGCCAGGTGGCAAGGCCCCTTTGAAGTTGTAGAAAAAGTGGGAGAGGTAAATTATAGAGTCCACCAACCAGGTAAGCGGAAACCCTATCAGATATATCATGTAAACTTGTTAAAGCCTTGGACAGACAGGGAACCGGTGACCTCCCTGGCTGGTGCGAGACTTGAGCCTCGGGTTGGGGTGGAGAGTGTCCAAGTAGCAAATACCCTGTCTAGAGTCCAAAGTCAGCAGGCAAAGGAGTTCTTGCAGAGAAATAAAGAGAATTTTTCAGATTTGCCAGGGCTCACTAGTGTCATAGAGCATGATATTGTCACGGAACCGGGAGTCAAAGTTTTTGTCCGGCCTTACCGCATTCCAGAGGCCCAAAGGAAGGCTGTTTCAGAGGAAGTGAAGAAGATGTTAGACCTGGAAATTATTGAGGAATCACAGAGTGAGTGGTCAAGCCCGATTGTGTTGGTACCGAAACCCAATGGGACTCTGCGATTCTGCAATGATTTCCGGAAACGAAATTAAGTTTCACGGTTTGATGCCAACCCCATGCCCCGGGTAGATGAGCTTATTGAGAGACTAGGTCCAGCCAGGTATATCACTACATTAGACCTTACCAAGGGGTATTGGCAAATCCCGTTGACTAAGGCTGCTAGAGAGAAAACTGCTTTTTCTACCCCAGAGGGAATTTTCAGTACAAAAGAATGCCTTTTGGATTGCAAACTGCTCCAGCCACATTCCAGAGGGCAATGGATAGGATTTTACGTCCTCACCGGGAGTATGCCTCAGTATACTTGGATGACATAGTCATTTTTAGCAGAGACTGGGAATCACACTTGCCCAAAGTCCAGGCAGTACTGGACTCTCTTTGGAAGGAGGGGTTTACAATAAACCCGGAAAAATGTGCTTTGGGAATGGAGGAGGTGAAATACCTGGGCTATATTGTGGGTAGAGGGGTAGTAAAACCTCAGGTCAACAAGGTAGAGGCTGTACAGAATTGGCCCCGCCCCCTCACAAAAAACAGGTACGTGCATTCCTGGGTATGTTGGGATACTACAGGAGGTTTGTACCCAACTTTGCCACGTTGCCAGCTCCATTGACCGATCTGACTAAGGGTCGGAAATCGGTCATGGTGGAATGGAATGCAGACGCTGAGAAGGCTTTTTTGGAGCTCAAGTCGGCACTGTGCCAACACCCTGTCCTAGTAGCACCCAATTTTTCAAAAGAGTTTGTTGTACAGACTGATGCTTCCAATGTAGGATTGGGAGCGGTGTTGTCACAGGTTGTTCATGGGGAGGAGCACCCAGTAGTCTTCCTCAGTAGGAAGTTAACACCAGCGGAGAAAAACTACGCTATAATTGAACGAGAGTGTCTGGCTATTAAGTGGGCTCTGGAATCCCTCAGATATTACCTTTTGGGGAGGAAGTTTAGGCTGGTTTCTGACCATGCCCCTTTAACATGGCTGAGACAAGGTAAAGGGACAAATGCCAGGGTTACCCGGTGGTTCCTGGCACTCCAGGAATTTTAATTTGTAGTGGAGCATAGGCCCGGGAGACTGCATCAAAATGCAGATGCCCTCTCCCGAGTCCATTGTTTGAGCTCCACTGTTGCCTCCACCTCCTTGGCGTTGGGGCACAGGGGGGGATATGTATAGGACGCCGTGGCTGGGTCCTGGAAGGACGCTATGTTTCCCCTCTGTTTGGACTGTGGTCCCTTTAAGGGAACAAAAAGGGTTAACTCACCTGTCAAAGGAAGTGGGTTTAAAAACCAGACAGGAAGTTGCAGATGGGTGTGGAGGAGTGTAGAGGAGATGGTGGTTTGTGTGTGGTTTGATTTGCAGCAAGCAAAGTGGACAGCAGCATTCTGCCTGGAAGCCTCCTAGCAGTTGAAGTCACCTGCAACCACCCAAGGACTGTTTGATTGCGATAGCAATGCTGGACTTTGAATGTCGGTGAGACTGAAACCTTTTTCTTTCGTTTGTGCTGCTGTAAAGCTGTTTAAGTTTAATAAACCTCCTTTTTGGTTAAAAGCCTGTGTCCTGCGGTCTGGCTGGTCCCCCGAAATTTACAAAATATATATATATATATATATATATATATACTCTGCAATTAACATAGACTTTATATTCAGTGTTGACTCTATATTCAGTCAGTGCTGGCAGTGTATTAATATATATGTACAGTCTAGTATATATATATATGTATATATATAGATATATACACTCTACATTCAGTGTAGCTTATATCTACAGTGCATTCGGTGGTGTACTGTTTCTAATACACTTCATGCCGTGTATTAACCACTTCAATACAGGGCACTTAAACACCTTCCTGCCCAGACCAATTTTGAGCTTTCAGCGCTGTCGCACTTTGAATGACAATTGCGTGGTCATACTACACTGTACCCAAATTACATTTTTATAATTTTTTTCCCACAAATAGAGCTTTCTTTTGGTGGTATTTGATCACCTCTGCGGTTTTTATTTTTTGATAAACAAATAAAAAAAGGCCATAAATTTTGAAAAAAAAATATGTTTTTTTTTGTTTCAGTTTCAAAACTTTGTAATTAAGTACGTTTTCTCCTTCACTGATGGGCACTGATAAGACGGCACTGATGGGCACCGATGAGGTGGCACTGATATGTGGCACTGATGGGTGGCACGGATTGGCATCGATAGGCGGCATGGATGGGCATGGATAGGCGGCACAGATGAGCATGGATGGGCACTGATAGGCGGCATGGATGGGCACTGATAGGCGGCACGGATAGGTGGCACAGATGGGCACTGATAGGCGCCATTGTTTTGTACTGATGGATGCCAATCAGTGCCAAACAATAATGCATGCCAATCAGTGATGCCCATTGTGGGCATTGATTGGCATCCATTGTGGGCACTGATTGGCATCCATTGTGGGCACTGTGTGTCATCCCTGGTGGTCTAGGGTGGCATACCTTGTGCTGGGCATGATGGCGTCTCTGGTGGTCCAGTGTGGGAATCCTCGGGGGGGCTGCGCTGATAATCGATCAGCACAGACCCCCCTGTCAGAGGAGCAGCTGATCGGCTCTCCTCTACTCGCGTCTGACAGACGCGAGTGAGGAAAAGCCGATCACTGGCTCTTCCTATTTACACTGTGTTTAGCCGTGATTGGACGCGGCTGATCACGTGGTAAAGAGTCTCTGTCGGAGACTCTTTACCCAGATCGTAGTTGCGGGGTGTCAGACTGACACCCCGCAACAACGATCGCCGCGTTGTGCGCCCCGGGGGCGCATAGCGGCTCAAAATCCTGAGGACGTCCTATGACGTCTGGTCAGGATTTTACAACCACTTTGCCGACGTCTATTTACAATAGGGCGGGCGGCAAGTGGTTAATATATATACAGGTCCTTCTCAAAAAATTAGCATATTGTGATAAAGGTCATTATTTTCTGTAATGTACTGATAAACATTAGACTTTCATATATTTTAGATTCATTACACACAACTGAAGTAGTTCAAGCCTTTTCTTGTTTTAATATTGATGATTTTGGCATATAGCTCATGAAAACCCAAAATTCCTATCTCAAAAAATTAGCATATCATGAAAAGGTTCTCTAAACGAGCTATTAACCTAATCATCTGAATCAACTCATTAACTCTAAACACCTGCAAAAGATTCCTGAGGCTTTTAAAAACTCCCAGCCTGGTTCATTACTCAAAACCGCAATCATGGGTAAGACTGCCGACCTGACTGCTGTCCAGAAGGCCATCATTGACACCCTTAAGCAAGAGGGTAAGACACAGAAAGAAATTTCTGAACGAATAGGCTGTTCCCAGAGTGCTGTATCAAGGCACCTCAGTGGGAAGTCTGTGGGAAGGAAAAAGTGTGGCAGAAAACGCTGCACAGCGAGAAGAGGTGACCGGACCCTGAGGAAGATTGTGGAGAAGGACCGATTCCAGACCTTGGAGGACCTGCGGAAGCAGTGGACTGAGTCTGGAGTAGAAACATCCAGAGCCACCGTGAACAGGCGTGTGCAGGAAATGGGCTACAGGTGCCGCATTCCCCAGGTCAAGCCCCTTTTGAACCAGAAACAGCGGCAGAAGCGCCTGACCTGGGCTACAGAGAAGCAGCACTGGACTGTTGCTCAGTGGTCCAAAGTACTTTTTTCGGATGAAAGCAAATTTTGCATGTCATTCGGAAATCAAGGTGCCAGAGTCTGGAGGAAGACTGGGGAGAGAGAAATGCCAAAATGCCTGAAGTCCAGTGTCAAGTACCCACAGTCAGTGATGGTCTGGGGTGCCATGTCAGCTGCTGGTGTTGGTCCACTGTGTTTTATCAAGGGCAGGGTCAATGCAGCTAGCTATCAGGAGATTTTGGAGCACTTCATGCTTCCATCTGCTGAAAAGCTTTATGGAGATGAAGATTTCATTTTTCAGCACGACCTGGCACCTGCTCACAGTGCCAAAACCACTGGTAAATGGTTTACTGACCATGGTATTACTGTGCTCAATTGGCCTGCCAACTCTCCTGACCTGAACCCCATAGAGAATCTGTGGGATATTGGGAAGAGAAAGTTGAGAGACACAAGACCCAACACTCTGGATGAGCTTAAGGCCGCTATCGAAGCATCCTGGGCCTCCATAACACCTCAGCAGTGCCACAGGCTGATTGCCTCCATGCCACGCCGCATTGAAGCAGTCATTTCTGCAAAAGGATTCCCGACCAAGTATTGAGTGCATAACTGAACATAATTATTTGAAGGTTGACTTTTTTTGTATTAAAAACACTTTTCTTTTATTGGTCGGATGAAATATGCTAATTTTTTGAGATAGGAATTTTGGGTTTTCATGAGCTGTATGCCAAAATCATCAATATTAAAACAAGAAAAGGCTTGAACTACTTCAGTTGTGTGTAATGAATCTAAAATATATGAAAGTCTAATGTTTATCAGTACATTACAGAAAATAATGAACTTTATCACAATATGCTAATTTTTTGAGAAGGACCTGTATATATATATATATACATATACAGTCTAGAATATAAATATATATATATATACTCTGCATTCAGTGTAGCGTATATATACAGTGCTTTCAGTGGTGTGCAGTATATAATACACTTCAGGCAGTATATATAAATATATATATTATATATAAATAAAAAAAAAAACATATCATGTCCGGAAGGCCACCAAGGAGAGGCAAACACTCATAGGCCACTAAAAGAGGGCAAGTAGCCTCTGTATTCACAGTCAACAGTGGTGGTCGTGGACATGATGCATCCTCTGCAGGTGGCCGTAGGGCACGCTTGTCCCTTTTTTCTGCTGCTGGCCACAACATGCAGAAGAGTTGGTGGAGTGGATAATGAAGCCGTCCTCATCCTCCTCATCCTCTGTCACCCAGGCTCAGAGTAGTTTGCCTTCCAACGCAGCTGCCAAAGCGGCCTATTCCACCGGCTCCTTGTGCACAGTCTCTCCTTCCGTAGCCCCACCATCATGCACGGAGGAGTCCCCAGAATTATTCGACCACAGTGTCGGTTATATGCTGCTGGAGGATGCGCAGCGATTTGAAGGCTCCTATGTTGGTTCACAGGTTGAGGAAGGGAGTAACGTGAGCCTAGAGAGAGAGGGTGCCACAGAAGTACAAGAAACTGGCAGTCATGGTCCCCCAGCTGCAGCATACTGCCAAGTTTGCTCCAGTGATGAGGAGGGAGGGGATGATGAGGTCACTGACTGTACTTGGCTGCCTAAGAGAAGGGAGGAGGAGGAGGCACAACTCCAAAGAGGCAGCATGTTCTCCAGGGGGCAGCTTATGGGCAGCCACCCTATTGCATAACACCACAGAGCTCCACAGGTGCAGGGCGCTGCTGACTCCCCGCTGACTTTTAAAAGTTCCTTGGTGTGGGCCTTTTTCAACACGTGTACAGCAGATCGCACCGTTGCTGTTTGCAAGCTATGTCTGAAGCGCTTCAAGCATGGCCAGAACAGCAGCTGCTTGGGCACCACATGCTTGACCAGACATATGACGACCTGCCATGTAGTCCGTTGGCAACAGCACTTGAAATGCCCACATCAAAGTAAAAAGCAGACTTCTCCTTGCTCCTCATCTGGGATCTCCAACCCTACTATACCTCCAGTCCTCTCAAAAACCTGCACTGAGAGGAATGAAGGTATAGCAATAGGTGTCACAAGTACTTGCAGTCAATCTGCTAGCAGTACACCACCAATTGATTTTAGCAGGCAAATTTCCCTACCCCAGTTGCTGAACCGTAAAAATAAATTCGGTCCCTGCCATCCACATGCTCAGAATCTAAATGCTAGCTTGGCCAAATTGCTAGCACTGCAACTGTTGCCTTTTCAGCTGGTAGACTCTGCCCCTTTTGTGAATTTGTGGAATGTGTTGTACCTAAGTGTCAGGTTCTAAAACGCCATTTTTTTTCATGGAAGGCCATTCCAGCTCTCTACCGGCATGTGAAAGGCAGTGTTCTGGCCTCATTGGACAGGGCGTCAGCAGTAAATTTCATATTACCGCAGACTCATGGTTCAGCGGGCATGGGCAGGGACGTTACCTTTCCTTCACAGGACACTGGGTAACTCTGCTGGCAGCTGGGAAGGATGCAGAACAGGGTTTAGTGTTGGAGCTTATTCTGCCACAACATCTGTATGCTCCTCTCCCTCCTCTTCTTCCTCTATGGCCTCTTCTGCCAAATTGTCCTCTGAACCAGCAGTTCTCCCTAAGCGCTCAAGGGGCTACGCAAGCAGTCAGGCTAAAAGATGCCATGCGGTGCTTGAGTTGGTCTGCCTAGGGCACAGGAGCCACACTGGGGCAGAGATTCTGTCAGCTCTGCAGGGGCAGGCTCAGAGGTGGTTGACGCCAAGCCTGCTTCAGCCAGGAATGGTTGTATGCGACAATGGCACCAACCTTCTCTCCGCCCTCCGACAGGGACACTTGACATATGTTCCATGTTTGGCACACGTCCTGAATTTGGTGGTGCATTGGTTCTTGAGCAGGTACCCAGGCTTAGAAGATCTCCCGAGGCAGGCCAGAAAAGCCTGTGGTCATTTCCACCGGTCATACAATGCCAGTGCTCAGCTGGCTTACATTCAAAGGGAATGCAACCTGCCCAAAAACCGCCTCATTTGTGACATGCCCACCAGGTGGAACTCAACGTTGGCAATGCTGCAGCGGCTGCACACACAGCCATGCCAGTGGCTACTGATCAAGGATGCATGCACAGTCCTGTCACCATTTGAGGAGGCCACAAGGATGGTGAGCAGTGACAATGCATGCATCAGTGACACTGTCTCTCTAGTCTTCCTGCTGGAGCACACACTTTGTGGAATCATGAACAGGGCACTTGAGGCAGAACAGCGAGAGGAAGAGGAGAACTTCCTCTTCTCTAAAGGCCCCCTTTATCCAGATAGCATTCCTGTGGGCCCGCCAAACACACAGGAAGAAGAGGAGGAGGAAGAGGAGGAGGATTGTGTCAGCATGGATATAGAGGATAACACACAGCACCAGTCTTCAAGGGATGATTTTCAGTCCCCAGAAACCCAAGGAGTTGTACATGGCTGGGAGGAGGTAGTTACGGATAATGTGATCCTTAGTGACCCAGAGGACTCAGAATCGAATGCCTCTGCAAACTTATGCAGCATGGCCTCCCTGATTCTGTAAGCCTGCGGAAAAGACCCTAGGATTCATGGTTTCAAGGAGGGGGATCATTACTAGCTGGCAACCCTTCTTGATCCACGTTATTAGGGTAAAGATGCAGAACTCATCCTCCCTTCGCAGAGGGAGCAGAGGAAGAAACATCTTCAGGAGGCCTTGAAGAAAGGTTTGTGTAATTCATTTCCAGACCCTGGGAGGTTACCATTTCCTGGTGCTGGACAACGTGTTGTTGAGGCTTTGTTCAGTCAGAGGAAGAGTGGTGGAGAAAGGGGCCAGCTGACCGATGCCTTTAAACAATTTTTCAGTCCTCAGCGCCAAGGTCTAATCGGTTCAAGCAACCATCGCCAGCATCTGAATTTTATGGTGCAGGAATATCTAGGAGCAATAGCAGACTTGAAGACCTTTCTAACAGAGCATCCCCTGTTTTACTGGGTCTTGAGGATGGACCACTGGCCAGAACTTGCTCAAAATGCAATTGAGCTACTGGCCTGTCCTGCATCCAGCATGCTTTCTCACATTCAGTGCTGCTGGAGTGTTTGTAATGGTTTAAAGTGTGCCGGTCCACAGACTCTGTTGATAGGCTCACATTCATAAAAAATAATTCTTGGATCAGCAGCTATCAAGCACCTGATGCTGATGTAACTGATTAATTTTGCAATGGATCTGGGATCCCTTGAAGACTGCCTATACTGAATATGCTATTCCGCCTCAATCTTGATGATGCTAGCTTCCAACAATATTTTTTGATTAGGGCACCACCACCACCACCCAAGGCCCAAGAGTATCTGTGAGGGGTTACAGTGTTGTTGATATTATATATACATCTCTGATAAACCTTATTTGTTGATGATATTAATAGTAGCCACCTTTTCTCTTTTTCATATCGGAACACCGCTCCTCTTATGGTGCCCCCTATGGAAAATAGTTTTTCCTCATATTACAGTGTTGTGGCACCACCAAAACCAAAGGCCCAATTTTTCTGCCCCTGTTTAACAGGGGCATGTAATTACAATTTTTGAAATAATAGTTAATCAGGGCCCATTCCTGTGCCCAACAAGAATAACTGTGAGGGATTATAGTGTTCTGGCGCCACCAAAACCAAAGGCCCAATTTTCTGCCCCTGTTTAACAGGGCCATGCAATTACAATTTTTTATATATTTAACAGCAGGGTCCGTTCCTGTGCCCAACAAGAGTAACTGTGAGGGGTTACAGTGTTCTGGCGCCACCAAAACCAAAGGCCCAATTTTTCTGCCCCTGTTTAACAGCACCATGTAATTACAATTTTTGATATAATATTAAACAGCATGGCCTGTTCCTGCGCCCAACATGAGTAATTGTGAGGGGTTACAGTGTTCTGGCACCACCAAAACCAAAGGCCCAATTTTTCTGCCCGTTTAACAGGGCCATGTAATTACAATTTTTGATATGATATTTAACAGCAGGGCCCGTTCCTGCGCCCAACAAGAGTAACTGTGAGGGGTTACAGTGTTTTGGCACAACCAAAAACAAAGACCCAATTTTTCTGCCCCTGTTTAACAGCACCATGTAATTACAATTTTTGATATAATATTAAACAACAGGGCCTGTTCCTGCACCCAACATGAGTAATTGTGAGGGGTTACAGTGTTCTGGCACCACCAAAACCAAAGGCCCAATTTTTCTGCCCGTTTAACAGGGCCATGTAATTACAATTTTTGATATGATATTTAACAGCAGGGCCCGTTACTGCGCCCAACAAGAGTAACTGTGAGGGGTTACAGTGTTTTGGCACAACCAAAACCAAAGACCCAATTTTTCTGCCCCTGTTTAACAGGGGCATGCAATTACAATTTGTGATACAATATTTCATAGCAGGGCCTGTTCCTGTGCTCAACAAGAATAACTGTGAGGGGTAACAGTGTTCTGGCACCACCAACACCTAAGGGATCCGACAATACATTACAGCCACAAGCAGTTTTAAATACATTTTTTTCCTTTTAGAAATGTCATTTTGCTGTGGTACTGTTATAAACATGGGAAAGATGCGCTACTTTACAGGCAGACAAATATCCCCTAGGCAGGATATATAAAGAAATATTTCATTTTTATTGTTTCACTTAAAATCACTGCTCCTGAAAAGACTGCTGTTTTTAAAAAAAATTTAAGCATTGATACATGTCCCCTGGGGCAGGACCCGGGTCCCAAAACACTTTTTATGGCAATAACTTGCATATAAGCTTTTAAAATGAGCACTCTTGATTTTTCACAGGACATAGACGTTAACAGTGTCCACACAAATTTTTTGCCTGTTCGCATGTTCTGCTGCGAACCAAACCAGGGGGTGTTTGGCTCAACCCTACTCAGGAGTCAGTAGTAAATAAGGTAGAATTCATGAGTCAGTAGTAAGTAACACAAAAATTAGAGATCAGTAGTTTGTAATGCAAAGTGCAGAGTTCAGAAGTAGGTAACACAGCATTCAGAAATCAATAGTAAGTAAAACAGAGTGTGATGGTCAGGAATAACACAGAGTTC
Source organism: Lithobates sylvaticus (assembly GCA_028564925.1). Taxonomy (NCBI): domain Eukaryota; kingdom Metazoa; phylum Chordata; class Amphibia; order Anura; family Ranidae; genus Lithobates; species Lithobates sylvaticus. Next base: position 465,098,392 of record CM053026.1, on the reverse strand, counting down.
AGAGGTCAGTAGAATGTAAAGTAGAGTGCAGGGGTCAGTAGTATGTAATGCCGAGTGTAAGGGTCACTATTATGTAACAGAAAAACTTTAGAGAAAATAAGAGAAACCAAATATAGAAGAGCCTGGCACTTTCTACCACATCCCAAAGAAAGTCTGAAAAACTATTGAAGATAGCCCCAAGGGATAGTATGGGTAGAAAGAATATGTCAGGATTCAAGAGCAAAAACCAAAATATAAATGTAAAATATCAAAAAGGTTTTTATTAAATACACAAAAAATATATTATTTACACATCTACAGTGCATGAAGATATGAAGAAAAAAAACACGCATAAAATATTAACTGCCAACTTTGGTTGAGACACACTGGGAATCAGACCATAGGTCAGATCTGAGTGCAAATAACAACAAAACCCAACATGTTTCGGAACAACTAGAGCCGATAAGGGTAGATTGATGTGTTCATATCCTTCTTCAGGGGTTTGGCATTGGCGTGTTGATATATTTTCTATTTGAAAAACATATATATGTGTAAATACGATGTATATAAACATTAAGAAAACATTAACAAAAATATATAGTAATTACTAATTACTATATATTTTTGACCCTAACTAACTAACACCCCTTTAACCCTTTGAGGATTCCAGCATAGTTTGTAAGAGAAATATACCATATGTTCCTGGTAGTGTATACCTCTGCCCATTCAGAAGGAAGCCAGTTGCCTGAGACAATCCAATGCACATGCACAAGAAGTCCCAGTGGCTGCCCAATGGCATGAAAGATGTCTGACCCAGAAGAAGGCTGGCAGGGATTGGGGGAAGGGGCTGTTGGGGATGGCTTAATCTTATTTAAAAAAAACACTAATCACAAAATACCACAAAACACTCAAATCCTGTACTAATGAAAAATACAAGTAAGATACGCCAATGTAGCTGATTTTCCAGCTTCATAAAAATATTTTTACAATACAAATCAAGTGTTAAAAACAACCTAAAAAGTTTGTGAATAAATCAAAACTAAATCCAATTCCCCACTCGCTTCTTTTAAAAAGCTATTCTTTTCTAAACCATTCATGGCAAACCCTAGAAACTGCAGTGCATGAAATCCCAGAAAGGCAGAAAAAAAAATAAAAAATAGCTGCAACTGCCACCTCAAGTACCAACAATCATTCCAAAGTTGCTTAGATCATGCACCTCATTTTAACATCTGCTAGCTATAGATATTGGGTTGCAGCGACATGATTCACTGCTTGCTGCTTTGCGTAAATGTGCAGGTAAACAGCACATGATAACATGTCCGCTGAGTGTATTTTTGCTGGAGTTCCATAATAATTCACAATCCTTTCATATTGCCAGAGAGTGACTAAGGTACATTTATGTGATATTTTCTCATTTGGGAGAAAGAGCTGAATCTGTTTTTGGCACACTTTGCCAGTTGGATTTGTCAAACATAAAAACAACTCAAAATACATCTGTACTGTAAAAATCCATTTTCCAATTTTAATTTTCATTTGCACTTGTACTGAACAAAATATAGTTTCTGGTATTTGTCATTGAAGCTATATATGAACAGCCTAGGATTTCATACACACATAAGATGATATTTGGTAAAAAGTTGGTATTATACAGCATAACGACTGACTTAATTTTTTTGTTTGTTTCAACCTGCTGATATTGCCAGTAACTTGCTTCCTCTGTTTTAGGGTGACAACACTCACTCACTGTACTATGTACAGTAAATCCCCCCCCCCCCCAAAAAAAAAAAAAAAAATTCTGATCTTTGCACAAATCCCCCTCCTCTACCATATTATCTTTTCTAGCACAAGTCACTCAAATCCACCCTCCTAGCACAAATCTTCTTCACCCATCCCCCTCTCAACACAAATCCCCCTAAATCACCACTCCTAGCACACCTCTCCAAATTTCCCCTCCTAAAGCAATTCTTACCCCCTAACACCCCCCCCCAAATTACCCCTCCCAACACAAATTTCCTCCCCCAATCTTCTTGTGGTGCCCCTCCACCTCACATGATAACACAGTGCCCAGGGCAGCTTCCTCTCCTGCTTACCCCTTGTCCCGGCCCTGGGGGTGACCTCTCCTTCAGGGAGCCAAGGACCACAATAAACAGGCCAGAGAGAAAGAGAAGGAGGCGATCAAGGAACATCCATCCCCCAATCTCTTTTGTGACTTATGATCCCGAACGTGACGTGCATTCTGTCATTTTCAGTTTCACAGCTGTCCTTCCCCGAATACTGTAGCCGAAGAAGCAGCTAATGAAGCACAATCTGCACTTGATTAGCTGCAGTGGATTATAGGGGAGACATTGGGAGTCTAATAGACCAGTGCAGTCGCTATAGAGAATACCTGTCTCCTGTCCATTCTATCACATAGGAAACCCTTGTGCCCCCTTGTGATAGCAATAAAGTTAAATTAAAAAAATAAAAAGTGTAAAAAAATACATTGTTATATAATAAATATTTTGTAAAAATAATTTAAAAAAATAATAAATACACCCCTGTCCCCCCTACACAAACACACTCATGCAAAAGTGAGGTCCCGCTCATGTATGTAAATAGCGATTAAGCCACACAAGGTATTGCTGTGAATGCCAGAATGAGAACAATAATTCTAGAGCCATAATTCATAGTTACTGTAACTGTAAACTAATTAAAGTAAAGGATTTTAAAGTGTCACCTATTAAACATTTTAGGTTCCATCGTTTTTGCCATTTTAAGGGTGCACACAATTTTGAGTCTTGATATGTTGGTACATCAACTTTATTGATGAAATGTATGCGAACCACCATAATAGCATTTTGAAAAGAGATTAACTTAAAATAGATGTTGCAATCAAGAGTCAGGTGCACCAATCAATTCGTGGGCAGGTTGTACATTTAACAAAATAACTTACCTGTACTTCACAATCTTAGTGCATTAAAAACTCAACTTTGGGCTGTGTGTGTGTACTCCGCTGGCAGTATTTTATGTTTTCTTTTACTTACATTTTTTTAAAAGTCTTCTGACCGGACACATGACTTTCTGGATGCTCTTTCTCCATGGTTCTCTTCTGGCATTAAGGTCCTGCATGATGCAGCGAGTGACTCTGATGTCATTGGTCACTCCTGCCTTAATACACTGTGAGTACAAGGTGCCACATTGCATGGTCTTTTCTTCGGACTTCAGAGTAATGATAGGTATCATTCATCTCTGAAAACTGAGAACATTTTGTGGTGAAAACAGGTTCTGCAGATGACAACTTTTTTTTTTCATCCACTGCCTAGTGGATAATTATAAAATATAAAACTAACTAACTAACTCCAGATTTTATTTTACTTTAAATAGTTTGGCAAAAACAAACAATTTTCTTTATTAAGAGATTCACCCACTGGGAGCACTGTACAAACTCTATGTAGAATCACCTATATACAATGTACAAAGCTGTTTCTGGCAGCGGAACAAGGACTTCCTCCCTGTTCCCAGAACAGAATCAAGTAGGGTTGAGTGTTGCTTAGCCTTTTAAAGAAAGCCATGTATTTTATGAATGAATACAAGGCTTCCTCTGATTGGAGGAGGTGGAGAGGCCGGCAGGTGACATCACAATCTCAGAAATTCTATAACATGTACTCATTATGTCATGTAAGTAGGTACTGTTGTACCTACTTTCATGCTGTAAAGTGGTTAGCACTTTCGCCTAACTCCAGTTGAAGCGCACTGTGGAGATGTAATCCCAGTTAGCGGACAACTGGTGGTACCACTACCACTTGTCAATGTAGATATATATATATATATATATATATATATATATATATATATTTTTTTTTTTTTTAATCTGAAAAAAATACACATTTCCAGAGCAACTGTTACTCAAGAATGAGATTGTATCCATGCAAGTCACAGAAATCCAACAGTGCTGCATCTAAACACATTAAAATACATTTGGTGCTTTAAGTGCCTTAGATCAGCTGTTCATTACAAAGAAGCAATAACTTCAGACAAAAGATCATGTCAACACTCCAAACCTGGATTAGCAGCCTAAAGAATCCTGCTAGTTAACAAGTCTAGTGGACTGAGACCTGGGGTATCTAAACATGGAGACCATTTTTCCTAAAATTTGTAGAGACAACCCCTATAAATCTTCCCAAATCCCCCAAAGTAAGTTGATGAAATCTCCATGATCTCTTCAGCATTTACTACACAAGGCATGGGGTTTGATAAACACGCAAAAGAATATATAGCTTCAAACGCTTAATTACATTGAGGGAGTCCCCCAGAACTCCATGCATGGCAGCTTCCCATTGGTCTCCTTTTTTTAAACATCCAACATCTGCAGCCCAATAATCCTTTACTCTAAGGGGATAGCTGTCAATAAATATACCTAACAGCATTGCATCCTTATGAAATAAACTTCTTAGCAGTGGTAGTGTTCTGCATCATATTGAAGATTGGAGTTGGAGGTTGAGGCTATATGATTACATCACCTTGAGCCTTTACACCATGATATAAGGCCATACATTATGCATTTTTTTTTAACCATGGGTTGAAGGGAAGAAAATCATCCGATTCCCCCATTCAGTATTGCTGGGGGAATCCCTCCCACAGCACTATTGTATGAGGTTTCCCCACCGTCAGAATACACTGATCACTGCTGTCAGCTATAGCCAGTGATGATACAAAAATGCTGGATGTACTAAAGTCGATCGATACATCAACTTTAGTACAACCAGCCGGCCCATAGATGGATCAAAATGTGTCCAGTTCCTGCTGAACCAGTCAAATTTTGATCTGCCTTTGGGCAGCTTACTGTAGATATTAACAAAACATAGATTGCGTGCGGCAGACCAAATCTTAGCTGTAGATCAGAAGAGGGCCATAAGGAGCAATTGACAAAAATGTGGCCAAAATGCGTAAAACTGAACTCCCTACGCCACATTTGGCTGTATACAGTGAACCCTGAAGCTTGCTGGAATTGCTTGGCCTTATACCAGATTTTTTTTTGCATTAATGTGTAAATGGGGAAGAGCTTATTAGATTTGCCAAGCACCTGTGCCTCCAAACCCGCACGAATATCTACCATTTTGGTAGTATACAAACCAATTATACTGCAATAAACAGAACTCTATAGTTAAATTAATTAAAACTCAAACAAAATATATAAGAATTATATAGAGCAATATCTTCAATATTATTACTTGAGAAACATAGTCTGTAAACCCCTCGCTGCGGCAACTTTACATCAATATACAACTGAAATATATACCATATTCACCAATAATGAACTTGAAGTGGCACTGTGAGAAGAAGAACATAAAATATAAATGAGTCTCTTTATAATTAATTGTCCTCAAACAAGTTCAACCGCCACCACACAGTAATAAGAGGTACTATTCCACAGTGATCTTTATTCCCACTGGACTCTGCGTCAATAACACAAGTTGTGTAGTGCTTCACTCCCAAGCTCTCTTTTGCACTCACCAAAAATATTTGCCTCTCAAATTAATGATCAGCAAATGCACTTTATATAAGTATATTTCAGTCGTTTATTCCAGCCAGTAAAAGTAATAGCCAGTATTCACAAACAGAAATAAAAAATGTGTTCTTCATGTATACGCTTCTATGTATATTTAGTTCTCCTTTGATAAAGACACTTTACAAAACATGTTAGGGCATACCCCACAGCAAGTGATGTCAGTGCCCCTTACTGGAAGTGACACAGTGTGAGTCACTACATGAGGAGTGGGTGAGATGCCGATAACTTGCCGGGAGACCAAAGGGAGATTTAGTTTACATAGAGGCATATTTAGGCAGAGCGCATTTGTTATTTCTATTTGTGAGTATATATATTTTACTGCCTGGAATAGGTTACCTTTCTTAAAGGGATTACTTTAATGGAAGTGTTTTCTCTTTACATGGTCACTTTATAGTTTCCCATGAGAGATGATGATGGAGTGAGTTTGGACACTTGGAATCTACTGGAGTATATTTATGTAAAGTGCATTTGCCGATCATTCATTTGGGAGGTGAAAACAGAGCTTGGGAGTGGGAGGACTACACAATTGGTGTTATTGCTGCGGAGTCCTGTGGGAATAAAGATCACCATGGTATAGTACCTCTTTGTCACAGGTGTGATGGAGTTTGGACTTGTTTGAGGGCAATTAAGTCTAATGCCCCATACACACGGTCGGAAATTCCGACTACAAAATCCGTCTGATTTTTTCAGACGGATTTTGTCCGACACTGGTGTTGCATACACACGGTCGGACAAAGTTGTCGGAAAATCCGATCATTCTGAACGTGGTGACGTTCCTTGCGTACGATGGAACTACGTAGAGGCTAGTAGCCAATAGCTTTGGTCTCGTAATTTGATCTGATAGGACATTTCTGATAGGATAGGTCCGATAGGACATTTTTCGTCGGAAATTCCGACCGTGTGTACGGGGCATTAGAATGCTTTAGTAGTATGCAGAATAATCGTCTCAGTGGGATCTAGTTTAGTAGTTTTAGTTGCACCAAGTAAAACACCAGGTTCTGTAGTTATGCAGTGACATAATACAGCCAGGGGTTTGGCGATGCCAGATCCCTCTCCTCCGCAGCCCACCTCCATAGGTCTTTGCAAATGTTCTATCCTCACTCTTGGGGCCTGATGGTGTCATAACAAAGATCAAAAGATAGAGTTAATATGGAATATTTTTAATAGAATAACTATAGGAGTACTATGAAGAACATATAGCAGTTGAGGTATAAGAATCATCTTTGATAAGGTTGGTTTTACTCACTAGGGATAACCATAATCTGTTCCAATCTTAATCTTATCTCTTGCAAAAATCCATAGGCATTGGAGTGACTACTATTACAAGGTACTTGAAACTGATCAGACAGGACACACCTGTTAAAGCTGAGTTGGATCAATTAATGGTTAGACTGGAATACACTTGAATTGTTTGAATAGTTTCCAAGGCCACCTAGAGGGAGCAGGAGGTATTGCTCAACATCAGCATTGTATTGTCTGCATAAAGCAGTATGTATATATATGTATATGTATTTTATTTTCCTCACTATATTTACTTTTCCAATTAACAGTTTTTATTAGTAGTCTCAAAAAGAGAAAAAGGCTTTACAGTACACAATTTTGCAGAGATCAACAGTATCTGTAAGTGCATTGGTAGGCCATGCATGTAAACATTATCACTTAGTTACTGTGTCTTAAAGCGGAGCCTTCCTCACTATATTTAAAACCAGTTATAGCAGCAGTGAACATAATCATGGCTGATAAGTTACAACATTAATTACAGTATTATAATAATTAAACAATACAGACTGTTTACGATATTGGTATTTTCTGTAATTTATGTAGTTTATTAGTGGGTTTTGTTCTGTGGTCCCCAGCCCTATTTTGATTGTGAAGCTCACACACTCTTTTGGTTCTGGTTAGGTTCCAGCTGGTATTCAAAGTGGGTCTGTGGACAGCATGCATTGAATCTGGGGTGTCACACAACCAATGGACCCATTCCTCTTGATGTCTCTTGACATGAGTGGTCCTGCCCACAATCTCCTTTCCTTGTCTTCATTTTGCTTGTTACAGATAGGCTGGCATATTTTACTGCAGCACACACAGACTCCTCCCTCACAGTCTGTGCTTCCAGTTCTCTCTTTTTAGTACCTTATCCTTTATTTAACCCTGTCATTAGCATAACCATATCCCTTTGCTTCTTTTACTGTGAATATCAACACTGACTGTTGTTTGTAACATCCTCTGCAAGTAGTTTGTGAAGTGATTATAAAGGAATAAGTAAAAAAAATAAAAATTGTTTTTATACTTACCTGCTCTGTGCAATGGTTTTACACAGAGCAGCCCCGATCATCTCCCGCTGCCATTCCTGGCTCCTGCCTCCTGCTGAGTGCCCCCAATTAACACGTCTCTTGGTATGGGGGCACTCCTGAGCAGCCTCCCTGTGAATGGACATTGTCTATTCACACAGAGAGTGTGGCTCATCCCTCCCCTGCTCTGTGATTGACAGCAGCAGAGGCTAATGGCCTCCCACTGCCATGAGAGCCAATGAGGTTAAGAGAGAACCGGGAGAGCTGCTGCTCTAATACACATCGCTGGATCGAGATGGGGCCCAGCTAAGTATGGGGGGAGGGGCTTGATTGGAGCTACACCCAGAAGGTTTTTACCTTAAAGACTAACTAAAGGCAACATTTTTTTTTAGTTTTGGATAGAATGGAGACAGACTAGAACCCCCATACATTTTTGTTGCTGTCTGTGCCCCTGTTATTGTCAGAAACCATGAATCAGACTGAGACAGAAGTACAGTCAAATCACACTTGTTTAATAATAATAAAAAAAGGTAAACAGAGTAAACGTAGTCAAAACATAGCCAGAGTTCAGGAACAGGAATGGATAGTCAGACAAGCCAAAAGGTTAGGGAGCCAGAGAACAGCGTAGTAGAACAGCAATCAGGATCTGGAGCCAGAAGGAATGTCAGCCAAGCAAGTCTTTAACAGGAACACAGGAGAGCGTCTCTAGAGATTAGGGATGAGCCGAACACCCCCCTGTATGGTTCGCACCAGAACCTGCAAACAGACCTAAAGCTTGTGTGAACTTTAGAACCCTATTAAAGTCTATCAAAGAAAAAAGAAAATATTTGGGACTTTAAATGAGACGCAACGGGGAATATTACGCCTCCATCCCTAGTTGCTTGAAAGAGGGGGGGAGGGTGGGACTTTAGATGAGGTGCGTGAGGTAGAGCCAGACACAACCATATACATATGTAAAAAATTGTATTCTTTATTATACCAAAGATAGGGCATGGATTAACCCATATAAACGCATAATAACGCATTGGCATATAAAATACAAAGTATCAACATGTATATTGAGGATGGTCACCAACATGGCACAGAAAGTAAAAATTGTACATCACAGTCCCTCAAATGGAGTAGGCATTACATTATATCAGGGTGGTAGAGCAATAAAAACCATCTAGAATCATACATATGAGATGGATGCATCAAAATAAGCTCAACAACGTTTCGTGGACTTCTATCCACTCATCAGGAGCAAGAGCATCCATATACTAAAAAGGGGATAAAAAAAGATCACCATTATAGTTTGATATAGCCACAGACTGGAGGGGTAGAGGGATTAAGGATGATGATGAACAGATAAACGGCCATAACTGAAAGTACTCACATAAGAGCTGATACTAGGTCATGCGATACCACCTGCCAGAGGTCAGCCAGATATATATGTCCAGCACGGGAGCTGAGGAAAGGACCCAAGCATGAACCAGGCGCATGCACGCAGTCCTCCAAAGAAAAATGTGTATGGAAAAATCTTGATGTAACTGTGGATGGGTTTTCTGTATTGTATACAATAAAGTAAATGGTTTGTTACCATATTGGTATAAATAAAAATAAATGTCATATAGAGTAGACCCATCACCACAGTATAAAAGTATATTATAGAGCATATCAACAAGCTGAACAGAATGAAAAGATAGGGTGTCCATATGGTAAGAATAGGGAAGAGGAGATGAGATTCCTGAAACCAGGAGAAATTGATGAGTCTATTAAAGTCTATGGGACTCGAACGTTCAAAATTAAAAGTGCTAATTTTAAAGGCTAATATGCATGTTATTGTCATACAAAGTGTTTGGGGACCTGGGTCCTGCCCCAGGGGACATGTATCAATGCAAAAAAAAGTTTTAAAAGCAGCCGTTTTTTCAGGAGCAGTGATTTTAATAATGCTTAAAGTGAAACAATAAAAGTGTAATATTCCTTTAAATTTCGTACATGGGGGGTATGTATAGTATGCCTGTGAAGGGGCGCATGTTTCCCGTGCTTAGAACTATCCCTGCACAAAGTGTCATTTCTGCAGGAAAAAAAGCTATTTAAAATCACTTGCGGCTATAATGAATTGCCGGCTCCCGTAATACAGAGGGGGCGCGGACGGCCCCCGCCCCCCTCTGACATCATGCAGAAACCATAGGGAAGTCCCCATGACATCCACATGCGTCAGAGGGGGGCGGCGTCACCAGGTGGCCCCGCCCTCCGTTATAAAAGAACTGTCAGGCGGAGCGAAGCCTCACACAGCGGGAGCCTCCCATTGAGAACACAGAAGAAGAGAAGCCGACGCCGTGGAAGAAGATGCCGGACGAGAAGACCAGAGCAAGAAGAAGCGGATCGGAGGAAGAAGTAGATGGAAGAAGATGGAAGAAGAAGATGAAGAAACCGAAGGATGAAGAAAGGAAGAAGACCAGAAGAAAGAAGATGAAAGAAGAATTTAATAAAGGAATTGTCAAAGACCATCTCCTGTCATTTTTAACATTTTTGTCAATTTTGGTGAAATGGTAGGTACACAGGGGGGGAGGCCGGGATCTGGGGGTCCCCTTGTTAAAGGGGGCTTCCAGATTCCGATAAGCCCCCAGCTCGCAGACCCCCACAACCAATGGCCAGGGTTGTGGGGACGAGGCCCTTGTCCCCATCAACATGGGGACATGGAGCTTTGAGGGGCCACAGACCCCCAAAGCACCCTCCCAATGTTGAGGGCATGTGGCCTGGTACGGTTCAGGAGGGAGGGGGGGCCGCTCTCATCCCCCCTCTTTTCCTGCGGCCTGCCAGGTTGCGTGCTTGGATAAGGGTCTGGTATGGATTTTGAGGGGGACCCCAAGCCATTTTTTTTTTGGTGCGGGGTTCCCCTTAAAATCCATCCCAGACCTGAAGGGTCTGGTAAGATTTTTAGGGGGAACCCTACGTCATATTTTTTTTAAATTTGACGCAGGGTTCCCCTTAATATCCATAGCAGACCTGAAGGGCCTGGTAATTGAATTTGGGGGAACCCCCACACTTTTTTTTTTTTATCAATGACTTTCAATGAATGACTGTTCTCTGTATTACGGGAAACAGCAATTCATTATAGCCGCGAGTGAGTTTAAATAGCTTTTTCCCTGCAAAAATTACACTTTGTGCAGGGACAGTTCTAAGCACGGGAAACATGCGCCCCTTCATAGGCATACTATACACACCCCCCAGGTATGAAATTTAAAGGAATATTACACTTTTATTGTTTCACTTTAAGCATTATTAAAATCACTGCTCCTGAAAAAACGGCCCTTTTTAAAACTTTTTTTGCATTAATACAGGTCCCCTGGGGCAGGACCCGGGTCCCCAAACACTTTTTATAACAATAACTTGCATATAGGCTTTTAAAATAAGCACTTGAGATTTCTCCCATAGACTTTTACAAGGTGCTCGCGGCTTTTCGAATTTGCCGCAAACACCCCAAATTGTTCGCTGAACAGGCGAACAGGCAATGTTCGAGTCGAACATGAGTTCAACTCGAACTCGAAGCTCATCCCTACTAGAGATTTGACCAAGGCAAAGGCAGAGATCATCTGGGCTGGATGGCTTAAGTAGGCAGGACTGACGTGCAGGATATCATAAACAGGTGAGTCACTGTGGAGAGATAGGAGCTGGCAATTAGCCGACAGCTGAGCTGTCCAGCTCAGAGAAGGAAGGGCTGAGCCCAGCCCTGACAGTTTTGGAGATTCACCCTCTCTGTTTGTCCTGTTTACCATTATCATTGAAAGTGAAAGTAAAAGAAAACCCATATTTTGGGTTGTCCCCAGAAAAATAATAGAGGGAAACTCTTTCAATGGGGACACTAGTTTCAGTAACCTGGGGGTCCCCATGAAATTACCTTAATTTGCAGTGATTTCCTCTCACCTCCTGTTTGTCTATGGGACAGGAAGTGAAGGTAAATCTCTGCAATGGGACACAGATGGCATAAAAAAAATCTGACAGGGGTTATAACCATTCCCTGCTCTATCCAAAAATGACAAAAAAGTTTTGCCTATAATTTTACTTTAATGCACAGAATGCATTTAGGTAAAAAAAAAAAATGAATAAATAAATAAACCTTCTGCCTTCAGAACCACTTTAATATTTGCAGTTTCCATTTAATTTAGGTTATAGAGATCTGATGTGTTTCAATGGATTCAGAGTCACTTATTCTAATGTATACAGATACTCCTCATTTAATGGCTTACCTGTTTAATGACCACTCTGACTTACGACCAGCTCTCCCCACCCAAACAACGCGCTGTGCATCATTGTATTGTATAGTACAGTACAGAATTTTCGTTTGTTTTCTGTACTTATGCAAATTAAAACAACGTTATTGAGCTGGAGTTTTGTGTTTAGACCTTTTTTTCACAATACAGTACAGTACAGTAGTTAAGAATGCTTAAAATATTGATTACTTGTGGCTCCTCGTTTAACGACCTGGTCGTTGGAACGGAACCCGGTTGTTAAGTGACGAGAGCCTGTATACATCTCTCTTTTAAATTTCTTTCTGTAATTGTGTTTAGATCAGTCTGCTTAGGAGTATTGTTGGGTCTATTTAATATTCTGTCATTTGGCTTAGGTTTATCTGTTTCATCTACCATGTTTTAATTATACATATCACCACTTCCCTTCATGCTTTCTATTGAAGTATATTTGTTTTATTGAACATAGTTAGTTTATGCCAAGCCCATTTGTTTAGTAATAGCTATTTTGTACGTGGCTGTGTTTTCTCACTGCAACCAACTATGTTTCTAACAGTTTGTATCCTTTTGGCCAGATTACATCCAGCCATACAACAGCTGAAGCACTTCGGTTAGGTTTTGTTACACTGTAATCTTTGTGATCTGTGTTTGTGATTGTAAATGTTGATAGCATCTCTTATGTTGTGTCTCTCAAGGAAACCAGTAGCATCTTTCAATACCATGTGTGTGCATGCAGTTTAATGTGTTTTTTTGTGTAAAATGTGGCTTCTTTTATTTACATTTTTTATATATAGTTAAAGTGATTGTAAAGGCAGAAGGCTTTTTCTCTTAATGCATTCTATGCATTAAGATAAAAAACCTTCTGTGTGTAGCAGACCCCCTCAGACCGCTAGGCCCACTGCACAGTGTCGGAGTGAACACAGGGAGCTGTGGCTTGGGTGCCCCCATAGCAAGCTGCTTGCTGTGGGGGCACTCAGCAGGGGGGAGGGGTCAGGAGCACTGAAGAGTAAAATCAGTCTGTAAATGCAGTAAAACATGCTTGTTGTACTCACTGTGGAACCTAAGGGGTTAATCATCTGCATTGTGTTAAAAGGCTGTTTGATCCTGTCTACTCTGATTGTCCCCTTCTTCCACTGTCCTCAATCTATCTCCTGATAAGCCTTTGGAATCACTTTGCTCATGCTCAGTTTGGTTTGTATTGCTAGAGAAATTTTTTTTTCTTGGGAAGGTGCACAGGGCAATCAGCACTGTCCAGACAGAGGGTCAGGGGACCTGCAGCCTCATAGGACAGACTGGGTTGATGTTATGACTTTTTTTTATTTTTATCTTGTACATTACATTTATCCTGTACATGTATTTTAGTAGTAATTGTTCTTTGTTATCTTTTTTATGTGAGATATTTCAAACTTTTCCTCCAGCCCTGATGAAGGAGGATTGCGTGACCTGAAACATGTTGGAGGTTCTTTTCCCTGTTTGTTGTAAGCAGCTGAACAATAAAGGCTTTGGACTCCTAATGATTTTTCATTTGGTGCTCTCTTTGACTCATTACACTTAGATTTCTTAACTTAACCTTGGGATTCCCATCGTTGCAATGAGCTACTAAATGCAAGTCAATTGGGCTTAAGCAATGACTTTGTCCGTCTTTTTATCATGTGAAAATCTGCTTCCAGAGCCCCTCTACCACTACATTTTAAAGTGTTGGCATGGCCAAAGAGATATACACCAATCAACCATAACTTTTTGACCACCCACCAAATATTGATTAGGTCCCCCTTTTGCCAGAAAAACAGCCCTGACTCATTTGAGGCATGGATGCCACTAGACCTCTGAAGGTATGCCTTCAGCAGCCTCCATGGATCAAACTTGTTTTTCCAACACATCCCACAGCTGTTAGATTGGATTGGGATCTGGATAATTTAAAGACCAATTCAACACCTCAAACGTGTTGTTGTTTTCTTCAAACCATTCTTAAAGCCTTTTTGCATGGTGTTGAAGGTGCACTATTTTGCTGAAAGAGGTCTCTGTCTTCAGGAAATATCATTTCCATGATGAGTTGTACTTGGTCAGCAACAATATTTGACATCCACATGAATGTCAGGTCACAAGGTTTCTCAGCAGAACATTGCCCAAAGAATCACAGTGCCTTCATAGGCTTGTTTTCTCCCTATGCTGCATCCTGGTGCCAACTCTTCTCCAGGAAAGCAGCACACATGCACCTGGCCATCTGCATGATGTAAAAGACATGAATCATCAGACCTTCTTCCATTGCCTCATAGTTCAGTTCTGATGCTCATGTGCTAACTGTAGGCACTTTTGGGTGTGGACATGGGTTAGCAGGAGCACCCTGACCAGTCTGTGACTACACAGGCCCATATACAACAAACTGTGATGCCCATTTTTTCTGTTTTCAACACATCAGCTTCAGGGACAACATGTTTACTTGCTGTCTAATACTTGCCACTGACTTTTAGATGCCAATGTAATAAGATCATCAATGTTATTCACTTAATGTGTCAGTGGTCATAATGTTATGGCTGATTGGTTTGTTGTGCACAATATAATATTTTATGTATTTAGATGAATCTGGGAAAATATGCACCTAACAACCACATGGTTTCTAATATTAAGTCTAAACTGAAAAAATTTAGAGACTAAGTAATTTATAGTAAATAGGAATTGGTCTGTTAGAATATTTTATAAAGAACTGTATGTGTTGTTGGTGTATTGTAGGTTTTAATAAATACCCTTTGGGGTGATATTGGTCTCAGAGTAATAAAAAATATTGTCTTTTAGATATAATCTTGGCTAGTTGTGTGACTTTATAAGCCGTTTTGAATGTGTTCCGTGTACTACTGTATATTGAAAGCATTAAGTCCCCACTGTGATTATAGTAAATTCAAGGTAGAGGGATTTTCATTGTTTTCTTTTGAGCCTTAAAACCTGACTGGTGTTGAAATACTTCCAAGCTCAAAACTTAAAAGAAAAAAGTTTTAGCTTACATACACCTAAAGCAGGAATCCCAAACTAGCGGCCCTCCAGCTATTGCGAAACTTCAAGTCCCATAAGGGATTGCAAGGCTGACAGTTACAGGCAGGACTCCAACAGGCAGAGGCATGATGGGACTTGTAGTTTCGCAACAGCTGTAGGGCTGCCAGTTTAAGACCCCTGAAGCTATTGCCTTTGTATACCAAAATTCACTTCATACTAAGCACTGCAAAGTCTGGGGCCTGATATACAAATAGTCTTTGAAATTGTCAAACTAGGATTATGTGTTTCAAAAAATGGTAATGGTGCAGGCTCTAGTTAAAGAGGTTGTAACCCCTTATATATACCCAGTGAAGGGACAACCTCAGGTCATACACAGAGATAAACAAATCCTCCTACATAAGCTGTATCTGTATATCTGCAGTCTTCTCTTTTCTACATCCGTTCAAAGTGTGCAATTTATAAGCTTGTCTGAGAGTTCATAAAAAAAGTAGGTGGAGACCTGAAGTTACACTCTGCAGAGCTCAGTTTGGAGAGGTCTGAGAGCTGATTGGAGGGAAGGGACACAATGAATGACACTTATTTTTATTATAACTGTAAGCAGATCAAAATAAAATAAATAGGTAGAAAATGGTGTGGAGGTGGGACATCATTCCCAGCAGAGGCTCCAACAGTGGAGTGAGCAAAAACAGCTTTAAAAAAAGAACCATTGTTTTCAAGACAAAAACACACACCAATAAAAATGTAAAAAAGGAATAAAGGCAAAACAATGTTAATATTCAAAATAGTGTGGGCTCGGGCACAGAGCACTGTGTCCTGATCCCACCCTGTTGTGTGATGATAGCGAATTAATTTTTGCTATGGTCACACTACAGTTCCTCCCCGCCAATCAGGAGGCAGGTCTGTGAGACCTGTTTCCCTATTGGCCAAAGCAACAGGTGACCCTATCGGACGCCTAGCTGTCAGGGCTGGGCTCAGCCCTTCCTTCTCTGAGCTGGCCACTCAGCTGTTGGCTAGTTGGCAGCTCCCATCTCTCGCCACAGTTACTCAGCTGTTGATAATATCCTGCTCATCAGTCCTGCCTACTTAAGCCGTCCAGTCCAAAGGAGCTCTGCCTTCGCCTTGGTCAACATCACAGAAATGTTCTCCTGCGATCCTGTTCAAGACCTGCTTTGCTGACATCCCTTCTGGCTCCAGATCCTGCTTGCTGTTTCACTACATTGATCCCTGACTTCTGGCTTGGCTGTCAATTTTTTTCCCGGTTACTGAACTTTGACTATGTTTTGACTACGTTAGTTCTTTTTAATTTTATTATTAAACAAGTGTGATTTAACTGTACTTCTTTCTCGGCCTGATTTCAGACACTAGTGCTTTTGCGGAAGAGGAGACACACAGGGGAGGAAGCCTGAGGAGCGGTCACCGGAGCCGCTGCTGTCCACGCTGGAGGAGAGGAGGAGGACAACCTCGCCAATTCAGGAGAGGGGCAGAATCCCACCACACAGCGAGTAAGTCTGGCTGGTGGTTAGTGCTGCGGGTGGTCAGTGCCGCGGGTGGCCAGTGCTGCGGGTGGCCCGGCAGGTGCCGCTGTTGTCAGTGTCGCGGGTGGTCCAGCGGGTGCCGTGGATGGTCAGTGTCGTGCCGCCCAGCGGTGGGGGGGTTGGTAAATGTTTTCCACTCCCCAAAAAGGAGAACCCACCAGCCGCCACTGCTCCAGGCACTTCTATGGAGTTTTTTTGTTCGTTTCCCATATGCCTTAGGTCCACAAGTGCTTAAGAAAAATTATTCAGTTCTTTAGTTCTTTAAAGGGTAACTCCACTTTCAGGGGGGGGGGGGATAAAAAAAATTGCATATACTGTGTAATTGCTACACAAGTCATATTGTTATTGAATGTTATTAAAAATGACCTTATCAGTCTGCAGCTCTGTCATTTTCTGTAAAATGTAATGCAATATGGCTACCTGGAGGTGTTCTTTACACATAATGTGTACAGTACACCCCGCAGATATGTCATTAGCTGCTTGTGTGAGTGAGTCACTGATTTTCCCAGAAGTCTACACTAAGATACATCCCCTGCAGATACCCCCAATAGCAAATCACGTCTAAGGGGATACAGGCCCTGCAATTTTCCTCATTAGAGCCCTGCAGATGTAGCAGCTGGTTGATAATTATAAAACCACTCCAATTAGATTTATTGTCTACATGGACACAGACAAAAGGTAGGATTCTGCAACAATGTTTTTTTTAAATCCCTGCAATGTACATTGTTCACCCAGAGAGGAATGTTTTTTGTTTTTCTCAAGAAAGTTGGTGTTTCTCTATAAGGGTAAAGAAAGTGGAAATGTATCTTTTTGCACTTGCATGAACCACTGAGCATGACTGTTCATTTATATTTAGAATAGGTGATTGGTAAGGTCTTGGAAGTTGTTTATAGCGATTGTAAATAATATATTTTTTCCTTTTTTAACCACTTCAATACTGGACACTTTTACCCCCTTCCTGCCCAGGCCAACTTTCAGCTTTCAGCTCTGTCACATTTTAAATGACAATTGCGTGGTCATGCAACACTGTACTAATATGACATTTTTATAATTTTTTCACACAAATAGAGATTTCTTTTGGTGGTATTTAATCACTGCTTGTTTTTTTATTTTTTGCAAAATAAATGAAAAAAGACCGAAAATTAAAAAAAATAAAACGTTTTTCTTTGTTTCTGTTATAACATTTGCAAATAAATATTCTTTCTTCATAAATTGAGGCCAAAATGTATTCTGCTACATTTCTTTGGTGAAAATAACCAAAATCAGTGTATATTATTATTATTAGTCTGTAGGAAAGTCCACAAATTATCTGAAAATTGATCCATTTTGATGTATTGACAGTCTATCTAAATTCTTGTGGCCCAAAATGCCAGGACAGTACAAATATTCCCAAAATGGCTCCTTTTTGCAAAGTAGACAGTCCAAGGTATTTAGTAAGAGGCATGGCAAGGTTTTTGAAGTTGTATTTTTTTTGTCACAATTTTTGGGGGAAAATTAAGAAATAAAAAATATATTTTTTTCACAATTTTGAATTTTTGTTTTACATACTGTCACATGTGCAGTACAGTGTCATCATATACACTATATTACCAAAAGTATTGGAACACCTGCTTTTACACGCACATGAACTTTAATGGCATCCCAGTCTTAGTTCATAGGGTTCAATATTGACTTGGCCAATCCTTTGCAGCTATAACAGCTTCAACTCTTCTGGGAAGGCTGTCCATAAGGTTTAGGAGTGTGTCTATGGGAAGGTTTGACCATTCTTATAGTGTAACTGGTGTGGCAGTGATCAGGGACACTGATTGGTGACAGCATGTAAAAAAAAAAAAACAAGAAAAATAGTAACATATTACTAAGTATCATAGTAACACTCTACTACTCTGGGAAGGTGATCAGGATTTTTTTTTGCTTTCTTTTTTTTGCTTATTGATTGCTTATAACTGGGAATTTTACAGTTTTTTATAAAATTCCGTGTTTACTATTGTGATTATCTGTGATTGGCTGCAGCTAATCACATAGTACAGATGGGCTGTGATTAGCCCAGTCTGTACCATGTGATCACTGTGACCAGTCACAGAGCTTATTACAAAAGTACACAATGAAAGACTTGAATCAAAGCCTTTCATTGGGTACAATTGTCATGTGATCTGCTGTGATACTTACTTGCTCTTTGCAATAGTTTTAAACAGAGCAGCCCCAATCCTCATCTTCTGGGGTCCCCCACCAGCACTCCTGACTCCTCCTTCCTTACAATTGCCCCCATAGCTGTGGGGGCACTCGTACAGGCTCGATGTTGAGCCTGGTTCTGTGTGTCTACTGACATACACAGCGAGGCGAGGCCCAGCCCCCCGCTCCCTTCTCACAGGCTGTGATTGACAGGACCAGGAGCAAAAGGCTCCATGTATAGTGAGGAAGGATAGAGAGGAGAAAGCCGCTGCTCCTGGGTACAATGCTGAAACGGGATCGGGCACAAATAAGCATTTAGGGGCCTGGGGGAGCATACACACAGAAGTTTTTTTTAACTTAAAGTGTTACTAAACCCAGGACCCTGCATTCACTATATATACCCCCATATGCCCCTTCCCCTGATCTCTCTGTCAAAATCGATGGCACAACTATCAGCCCATCCCCACATGCCAAGGTTCTAGGTGTAGTCCTAGACTCTGAACTCTCCTTCAAGCAACACATCCAATCACTGTCCAAATCCTGCCGCCTCCATCTCCGCAACATCGCCAAAATACGCCGCTTTCTAACCAATGACACAACAAAGCTCTTAATTCACTCGCTCGTCATCTCTCGCCTCGACTACTGCAACTCCCTTCTCATTGGCTTACCTCTACATAGTCTATCACCTCTGCAATCCATCATGTATGCTGCTGCCAGACTCATCCACCTTACCAATCACTCTGTGTCTGCCACTCCTCTCTTGTGACTTCTATCAGTGTCTGGTTAAAGCCTGTAGGAGGACATTCATTCTCCTCAAGACTGACCTATGGGACTGCATGACCCCTGACCCTCTGTTTGGCTCTGTGCCGATCACATGCACCCCCCCCCCCCCCAAAAAAAAGCACTCTCTAGCAAAACACACCAAACTGAGCATGTGCAGAGTGCCTCCTAGGGATCTGTGCTTTTAGCAGATGGATTGTGGACTGTGCAAGAAGGGAAGGAACAGAGAAGAAAGGCTCAAACATCCTTTTTACACAATGCACAGGATTACCTCCTTAGGTTCCACTGTGAGTATAACACGCATGTTTTACTGCATAACCACCGCATTGAGCAGCTAAGTATAACATGTTTATTATTTTTAACGGAAAAAAAAAACAAGACTTTAGTATCAATTTAATTCATAGAGTGTATTATGGTAAAAAAACCTTCTGCTAGCAGCATCTTTGGAGCGGTATCTGTGTCTGCCACTCCTCTAAATATAGCGCTGCTTTACCGTCACCGCGGCTCCCGCCCCAGTGTGAAAGGGGCCTAAGAATCACTTTAGCATCATCTTGATGTCCATGAAACTACTCTTTCATTTTTATTGGTGTGTATTGGGATATTATTATCCTAAAATATGGAAACAAAGTTTTAATTTGATCCTGCAAAATAGCTCCATACACTTTGGCCTCTATACAATTTGATAGAGCATTCATGAGACACAAAGACTCCAGTGTGATGGCTACCATTGCCATTTTAGATCCCTGCCATGTTGAACAGATTGCAAAAGAAGCTGTAGCTTGAATGCAGGCTCTGGCAGTCCCTAAAAATAAACCCATCTGGTTGTAGGAAATAGAATGAGCCATATTACTTTTTCATCCCTTGGCATATAGGTTTGGATTCTTTACAGCAGTTGATGCTTTTTTTGTATACTTGCCTTGGTTACAAGTAGTCTATAAATGTTAGTCCAACATAAGCTTTGTGAACCTCACAATGTACAGATTTTGTTGAGACTGTCTCATAGATGTAGTGATTTAGCACTGTTTATGGCAGGTATACTACTACCTGTTTGTCTACCTTGTTAGTAAGTTTAAAGTTGAATTTATTGTACCTCTTTACCATCTTAGCTTAACCACTTCAGCCCCGGACCAATTGGCAGCCAAAGGACCAGGCCCCTTTTTGCGATTCGGCACTGCGTCGATTTAACTGACAATTGCGCGGTCGTGCGACATGGCTCACAAACAAAATTGGTGTCCTTTTTTTCCCACAAATAGAGCTTTCTTTTGGTGGTATTTGATCGCCCTTGCGGTTTTTATTTTTTGCGCTATAAACAAAAATAGAGCGACAATTTTGAAAAAAATGCAACATTTTTTGCTTTTTGCTATAAGAAATATCCCCAAAAAAATATATAAAAAAACATTTTTTTTTCTCAGTTTAGACCGATACGTATTCTTCTACATATTTTTGGTAAAAAAAAATCGCAATTAGCGATTATTGATTGATTGGGGCAAAAGTTATAGCGTTTACAAAATAGGGGATAGTTTTATAGCATTTTTATTAATATTTTTTTTTTTACTAGTAATGGTGGCGATCAGCGATTTTTATTGTGACTGCGACATTATGGCGGACACATCGGACATTTTTGACACATTTTTGAGACCATTGTCATTTATACAGCAATCAATGCTATTTAAATGCATTGATTCCTGTATAAATGACAGTTGTAATGAAAGAGTTAACCACTAGGGGGAGGGGAGGGGTTATGGGCTGTGACGTGTGTGTGTTTTTTTACATTAGGGGGGCGGGGCTGACGTCTGACGTCATTGATCGGCTTTCCCGATGACCGGGAACAGCCAATCATGGACAGGCAGAGTAGGAAGCGCGGGGAGAGGTTTGTTTACACATACCTTTCCCCGTTCTTCAGCTCCGTGACGCGATCGGGTCCGCTGGTCCGCTGGCGGCGCGCGACCCACGGGCAGGCAATTTAAAGGGGACGTACAGGTACGTGCTTTTGCCTGCCCGTGCCATTCTGCTGACGTATATATGCAGTGGGCGGTCGGGAAGCGGTTAAGCATGTTTGGTATAGGCCAGTGATGGCGAACCTTGGCACCCCAGATGTTTTGGAACTACATTTCCCATAATGCTCAACTACACTG
This sequence comes from Lithobates sylvaticus, assembly GCA_028564925.1. NCBI lineage: Eukaryota > Metazoa > Chordata > Amphibia > Anura > Ranidae > Lithobates > Lithobates sylvaticus. The sequence continues at coordinate 465,076,738 of CM053026.1, read as the reverse complement.
AAAAGAGCATGAGCATCATGGGAAATGTAGTTCCAAAACATCTGGGGTGCCAAGGTTTGCCATCACTGGTATAGGCTATCCGTACTTATAGCTTTTTGAAATACCAGCCATTCAGGCACTAGCTGATCTCTTTGGAATTATGTTAAATATGCAATGCTATTGAAAACTCAGACAATAGAAAGCAACTTTTTTATTTCTAATAGAGAAGATAGTAAATATTTGTTATTTAATATGAAACATGGTTCAAAATGTATAGTTTGTCTTGAAATTGACCTGGAAAATAGCAGTGTACTCTCTGTCTGTATGTGAGGGTGCCCAGGCACTCCTGTGCCTACAGCCTAACAGCTGCATATCTGCAATGTGAGATCTAAGGACACTTAGCATGCCAAATTCAGGTCAGATACACTCCAAACTCAATATCTAAGATAGCCCACATCAGGGCATAGTACACATCTCCTGGGAAATTGCCCTCCATAAGTATTAGAAAGATCTCTATAACATTATCAGGCCAGACAACCTATGTTCTTAACCTAAATTGCAAACTAAAATAAAGGATTTCCAATATTTGACTCAAAAATGTCTAGCGGTTTGGAAGCCATGTTCATAAATCAGGAGATATTTGAGACTCTATTCCTACTGTCTGGAAAAGGCACGGGACCTTCTCTGCAGTGTTCCATAAACAATTTAACAATTCAATGACTCTTAAACATCAGATTGAGGGCAGGGAGGTGACCTAGCAGTGGCGGTGTGTCCATAAAGGGCGCAGGAGCGCTGTCCCCTCTCTCCTGGCACCGCTCTATCACCATAGATAGATTCATGCATTGCATGAATCTATCTATGGTCACCGCTGACACCCCATATTCAGGTGTCCGGATCCTTTTCAGGCACCAAGCACCTGAATTACAGCGGCAGGGGTGTTCTTTGGAATCACTTGATTAGAGCCGTAGGCTCTAATAGGTGCCCAAAAAAGTGAACAGTGGGCGCAATGCTGATCGTTCGCTGTCCACTCAGCTGTGTTTTAGCAAAGCGAAATAATTTGCTTTGCTTACACTGAACCGCCTCTTAGCCAATCAGGTGCTCAGGTTTGATTGTCTCAAACATCAGGCGCTGTGATTGGACGCCTGATAGAGAGGACAGAAGAAGACATCGAGGAGCGCGCAGGACACTGCCGCTGACCCTCTGCGAGACAGGCAAGTGCCAGGCGATGCACACTGGCAGCATTTGATGGGGCACAGAAGCGGCAATTGATGGGCATACTGTCAGCATTTGATGGGGCACACTGGCAGCATTTGATGGGGCACAGTAGCGGCAATTGATGGGCACACTGGCAGCATTTGATGGGGCACAGTAACAGCAAATGATGGGCACACTGGCAGCATTTGATGGGGCACAGTAGCAGCAATTGATGGGCACACTGGCAGCAATTGATGGGTACAGTAGCTGCGTTTGATGGCACAGTGGCTGTGCTTGATGGGCACAGTGTCTGCGTTTGATGGGCACAGTGGCTGCGTTTGATGGCACAGTGGCTGCGTTTGATGGCACAGTGGCTGCGTTTGATGGGCACAGTGGCTGTGTTTGATGGCACAGTGTCTGCGTTTGATGGGCACAGTGGCTGCGCTTGATGGGCACAATGACTGTGTTTGATGTGCACAGTGGCTGTGTTTAATGGCACAGTGGCGGCAATTGATGGGCACAGTCAATTGATGGGCACAGTAGTTGCGTTTCATGGCACAGTGGCTGCAATTGATGTTTCTTTTTTTCAGTTTGTTTGCGCCCCCCAAAAAAAATGTTGTGCACCAGCCGCCACTGTGACCTAGGTATATTACTTAAGAAAAGTGAGGTCCCCAACCTGCCTACAATGTCTGGCAGGGTGGTCTAAATTGCAGCACTGGATGACCAAATCATAGGTCCTATGTCAGGTAAGATAGCTCCCATATATGTATTTTAGCTGTGTATTTACTGTTTGCCTGGATTTCCTATTGAAGGTTTTTCAAAATAAGAAAACCTTGGTTGGCACATAATTTCATCCCAATGATCTTAAAGGTGAACTCAATAAGGAAAAAAAGAAAACAGACTTTAATACTATCACCTCCTGTAGTGATTCAGTGGCCCTCAGGTGGAACCACCAGTGCACAACAGATCAGATATTGAAGAGTCTTTGGCGGCCATAACGCTACAAGAAAGTGAAGATCTAAGTCACTGTCCGACAGATTATAAAAAAGTATAAAATACTTAAAAAGTATTTGTATTCGTCTGCCGCATGGTACTTTCTTTTTATTTTTATTTTTAATGTTTTATATATTTTTTGTCCGGCAGAGTCATTTTAACAGTTTATGTACACAGTTAAGGTTAATGTTCCCGCTGGGCATGTATCTTGATGCTAGAGGGACTCTGTATGCTATACTTTAGTAGTATGTGCTAAACCTTATGTCACTAGGCTAAAGACACATTGGGGGTTATTTACTAAAGGAAAATCCACTTTGCACTACAAGTGCACTTGAAAGTGCAATCACTGTATATCGCTGTAGATCTGAGGGGAAGCTCTGCAGATTTTATCATCCAATCATGTGCAAGCAAAAATGCTGTTTTTTATTTTCCTTGAATGTCCCCCTCAGATCTACAGTGACTACACTTCCAAGTGCACTTGCTGTGTACTTGTAGTGCAAAGTGGATTTACCTTTAGTAAATAACCCCATTATGATTTCCGCTAATATTTGGTGATAATGCCTCCATAGAGAACCTGGGATTCAGTAGGGACTTGCAGAGTCATCATGGCATACTGGTTCTCACAGACTGGAGTCGTTTTTTTTTTGAGCCCCGGAGCTGCTTACAGCTACAATGCACAAGTGCATTTTCAGATATATTGCATTCCTGAATATATTTCTGGAAATACATTTAGTTTAGCCTGACAATATAGTTTTATAAAAGTCATTTTGGGGTTTCATTTTCAAGAGCCACAAATTGGGGTTGATTTACTAAAACTGGAGAGTGCAAAATCTGGTGCAACTGTGTGGTAACCAATCAGCTTCTAACTTCAGCTTGATCAGTTAAGCTCTGAAAAAAAAAAAAAACTGGAAGCTGATTGGTTTTTATACAGAGCTGCAGCAGATTTTGCATGCTCCAGTTTTAATAAATCAACCCCATTACATCTTAAGATTGAAAGTAGCATGCCTTTTTTTGAACACAGTGCTGCATACAGTTAAAACACATGCATTTTCAGATTCTTCTTCTTTTTCTTCTTTAATATTCTTTAATAATAATAATAATAATAACTATTATTATTATATATATCACCAACAGATTGTGCAGTGCTTTACAGAATAAAGGTAGACAGTGCAGCTACAACGCATGATGCATTTCTGACAGTTATGACCAGTACAATCAGAAATAAATTTTTTCCCCAGCTATATAAAAACAGATTTTTTTAGGATTTCAGTGTCAATTTCTCACGCTTTATATTGTTTTGCTTCCATTTGCCTGCATGTTACTATTTTGGACAAGGACTCAAGTAGGTTTGAGTGGTGGGGTCACCTTATTGTGCCTTTCAGGGAACATAGGAGTTATGTGCAACCACAATGCTCTCTAGCAGCAGCAGCAGGAGCCCAGACACAGCCTGAATCCTGCCCAGGCACACACACACACACACCAGAGGCTACAGGAACATAGCAGTCACACTCAGCTTCCGATGCTTTAGAGAGCAAGGCATGGCAGTCACATACAGCTTCTGATGCTGTGGAGGAGAGCATGGCAATCACATACAGAATATGATCCTGTAGAGAGGAAGGCATAGCAGCTTCTGCTGTGGAGGAAAGCATGACAGTCACACTCAGATTGTGATGCAGTGGGGGAAGCATGGGAGTCACATTTAGCTTCTGATGCTCTAGAGGAGTCATATAGAGATTTGGATGCTGTGTATGAAAGCATGGGAGTCACCTACAGCTTCTGATGATCTAGAGGAGTTATATAGAGATTTGGATGCTGTGTAGGAAAGCATGGGAGTCACATATAGCTTCTGATGCTCTCTAGAGAGGAGTCATATAGAGATTTGGAAGCTGTGGTGGAAAGCATGGGAGTCACATATAGCTTCTGATACTATAGAGGAGTCATATAGAGATTTGGATACTGTGAAGGAAAGCATGGGAGTCACCTACAGCTTCTAATGCTCTAGAGAGGAGTCGTATAGAGATTTGGATGCTGTGGATCAAATCATGGGAGTCACCTACAGCTTCTGGTGCTCTAGAGGACTCAATTAGAGATTTTGATGCTGTGGAGGAAAGCATTGGAGTCACCTACAGCTTCTGATGCTCTAGAGAGGAGTCATATAGAGATTTGGATACTGTGGAGGAAAGCATGGGAGTCACCTACAGCTTCTGATGCTCTAGAGAGGAGTCATATAGAGATTTGGATACTGTGGAGGAAAGCATGGGAGTCACCTACAGCTTCTGATGCTCTAGAGAGGAGTCATATAGAGATCTGGATGCTGTGAAGGAAAGAAGCATGGGAGTCACCTACAGCTTCTGATGCTATGGTGAAGATAGCATAGCAGTCACTTAGAGATTTGGATGTTATGGAGGAAAGCTCAGCAGTCACAATCAGCTTCTGATAGAGGAGTGGATATCAGTCACATACAAGAAAGACCTTGTCTGGCAGTCCTGTTCATTGACTGATGCAGTGGACAAAAAGCCTGAGCTTCTGATGCTGTGGACAGGATCTTGGCAATTTAATCCAGGCTTTGATGCTGTGCTCAGACTTGATTCCTTGAAAGTGCAAGGGTATGCTGAACTTCCCACTGACTTTCTCTTCTCCCCCCTGCTGATGTTTATGTGTGATCAGCATCCCTGGCAGCTGAGCTGAGCTCTGGACAGAGCGATCACAGCACTGAGCTGACGTCTGGATGTTTACTTCTTGACATCCTCAGCTTTCCTCCTCCCTTCCTATCTCTTCCATGTGATGGTCTTCTCCAGGGACCTCCTGCGATCTGCTCTCCTTAATTTGGACATCATCGCTAGCTGCGATCTCCCAAGCCCTTGGTCTACCCCCTTCCTACCTCTCTCAGCTCCATTCCATCCTACGATGATGCTGCTGAACATCTGACTTTTGGTTGAAGGGGGGGGGGGGGAGAGAAAAAAAAAGTGTGTGGGTTGCTGTTGTCACATCCCTCATCTTCAACCCCCGTCATCTGGCTCCTCTGAGCCATCACACTCGTCCAAATCAAAGTGTGGAAGAGGAGGAGAGACGGAGGAGGCACATCAGGGTTATTTGGAGGAGAGGAGGAGGAAGGAAAAAAAAGAAGAGGAATCTTACACCTGATCACATCCCACTACCAGAAAGACACCTCTGACAGCAAGGACAACCAAAGTGCTCGATCGCCATCAGCTCTTGGATTGACAGTCGTTAAAGGGAATTGTCGGGACTGCGAGCTGTTACTGCTGGAAAGGATCCTGAAACAGCCAGGCAAGAGGGCTTTTTTTTTTTTTTATTATTATTATTTAATAAAGGATTGCTGCTGAAAGAAGATGCTGCATGTCACTGGTGCCAAATCTGCTGCTGCTGGACTGTCCTGGATTCATGGATCTTCTTGGTGGGGTGGATTTGGAACTCATTTAACCGTTTGGATATGGCTGATCACCAGCACCTACTCCAAGACCATCGCTGGCCCAAGCAATGAAGGTGAGCTATATTATTCATCATTCTTATGTAGGTCTGTACATTAATTAACACTAAACACACACTAAACACACACTAAACACTAAACACACTAAACACATTAGGCAGCAACGCTGACAATCAAATTGCAGGATCTCTGTGACACCATCATTCATCACTCCAATAGGCAAAAGCAAGGAGACTTTAACATATGCATATGTTTATATGTGTGCTGCATTCATACTGGGTCTAGGGTGCACTGCTGGCAATCACTATTATATAACAATAGGTAGCATGTACAAATCAAGTAAAATGGCAAGAGACAAGCATGTCACTATGTCTTTAGCTGTATAGAGTAGTTTACAAAATAACTTGTGTAAATAATGTTTGTAAATACCTTGTATGGCTCTACAAATAACTTGTATGTGTCCACTAATAACTTATATGGGTTTACAAATAACTTGAATGTGTCTACTAATACCTTGTATGGGTCTACAAATAACTTGGATGTGTCTACTAATACCTTGTATGGGTCTACAAATAACTTGTATGTGTTTACTAATAACTTGTATAGGTTATAGTTACAGCAAATAATTAACAGAGACCAGAAGCCTATAAAGATCTCTATATAAGTTCCACGCACAGTATAAAAAAAAATATATATATTGCCATCCATGCTATTCTGCTTCCCTATAATTCATGATCAATCTCTAAACATTGTGGTAAAACCATTGTTAAAGGGGGTATGTGTTTATATGTGTGCTGCAATCATACTGGGTCTAGGGTGCTGGCAATCACTATTAAAATAAACAATAGGTACAATGTACAAATGAAGTAGAATGGCAAGAGCCAAGCTTGTCACTTCTATGTCTTTGTGTAATACAGCTGTATAGAGTAGTTTACAAATAACTTGTATATGTTTACAAATACCTTGTATGGGTCTACAAATAACTTGTATGTGTCTACTAACAACTTGTATAGGTTATGGTTTCAGCAAATAATTAAAAGAGAAGTTGCCACGCACAGTATAAGAAAATATATATTGCCATCATTGTTATGCTGCTTCCCTATAATTCATGATCAATCTCTAAACAAAGTGATAAAACCATTGTTAAAGGGGGCATATGCTTATATGTGTGCTGCATTCGTATGGGGTCTAGGGTGCTGGCAATCACTATTAAAATAAACAATAGGTAGAATGTACAAATGAAGAAGAATGGCAAGAGCCAAGCTTGTCACTTCTATGTCTTTGTTTAATAAAGCTGTATAGAGTAGTTTACAAATAACTTGTATTAGTTTACAAATAACTTGTATTAGTTTACAAATACCTTGTATTAGTTTACAAATACCTTGTATTAGTTTACAAATACCTTGTATTAGTTAACAAATACCTTGTATTAGTTTACAAATACCTTGTATTGGTCTACTAATAACTTGTATAGGTTATGGTTGCAGCAAATAATTACCAGAGACCGGAAGCCTATAAAGATTTCTATATAAGTTCCCACGCTCAGTATAAGAAAATATATATTGCCATCCATGTTATTCTGCTTCCCTATAATTCATGATCAATCTCTAAACAATGTGATAAAACCATTGTTAAAGGGGGCATATGCTTATATGTGTGCTGCATTTATACGGGGTCTAGGGTGCTGGCAATCACTATTAAATAACAATAGGTAGCATGTACAAATAAAGTTAAATGGCAAGAGCCAAGCTTGTCACTTCTATGTCTTTGTTTAATAAAGCTGTAAAGAGTCGTTTACAAATAACTTGTATGGGTCTATAAATAACAAGTATTTGTCTACAAAAAAAAATTGCATGGTTTATGGTTGCAGAAAATAAGTAACAGAGACGGGAAGCCTATAAAGATCCTTTGATAAGTTCCAGGCACTGTATTAAAAAAAATATATTGCCATCAATGTTATTCTGCTTCCCTATAATTCACTTATTCATGATCAGTCTCCAAACAATGTGGTAAAACCATTTTTAAATGGGCTACCATCACAAGTCGCTTCCTTTTCATATTACATATTGCATTAATATGTACTTTTTTCCATATATAATCCTGCATAGCCGATTAGGATCTTTTGTGCGTTTATAGGCTGGCTTCTACAGACTTTTTTTTTTTTTTTTTTTTTTTAATATATAAGTTAAAAGAAAATTGATAATTCTAGTGTTCTAGCATGGTCCCTGTATTACAGTACACCAAAGTGATCTCATGCTGTGCAGTACTGATAATATTGTGGAGGAGATGAGAATGGAGTTGACTCTTGGGTCAGAGCGTTGCTTCAGGGTTTATGCTGATGTCTTGTTAGGAAGTTGTTCCTTGAGCCTTGGAAATGAGTCAAGAGCAATAGTAGTCTCTGAGTTTATTACATTACAACTGCTAGGGTGCAGGCTATAATCATCTGTCTTTTTTCTTTTTTTGGAGAACACTCTTATAGCTGTATTACTCATAAAGGGATAGGATAGCGACTGAATGGTGATCAATAAAGGAGAAACAAGGAGGTCATTCACTATTATGTATAACACACTTTGGGCTAATTATCTGTCATTCTGTGAATGCGAACAATGTGTTTTGAAAAAAAACAAGCTATGCAATACAAAAGTAATTCAAATGAAGTTGCTATTGGTATCCCTTAATATCAATGCTGTCCTTATGCAATCATCTCTTTATGCTTTGCCAAGAATAAAAGTGGTCACAGTTATAAGATATATTAGTGTTTCGGTGAATGTTTTTTTTTTTTTCTTCTTGATGCTTTATAGGTGTAGAATTGTATTATATGGTCATTTGATACAGTGGTTCATTATATTATAGTGGTTCATAATACTGTAAATATTCTGACTAGAAATAATTTCTGAGAAACAAAATCTATCCAATTGTATTTAGAGAAAAGCATACATTTTCAAAAAAAAATCTGATAAAAAAAAAATTGAGCTGGCTCACATTTAGAATGTGACTTTGGTTGCGTATGTAGGCCCATTTTAAAAGATTGTACAACTATGAAGGCCATTTACACATATATGCATCCCTCAACTCAAAAGCTGAAAACTCTGAGCAAATTAGTCTTGGATGTTTATATACTGTATGACGGCTGGGAAATAAGACAGGAAAGCGGTTGGTGAATGTCCCAAGATGCAAAAGTAAAATAATTAGACTTTTAAGAGTTTGGCTGTAGGAACGAAGGTAGTGGTTGCCAGCCACTACATGTCTGCTAGTGTGTGGTTTCGCTAACTGTGTTTATATTTTCCTGAAACTTTGTTTCAGTGGGTTTTCTCAGAACATTTCGGTACATATTAAGCTTGGCAGTTACCATGTAGGTTAATTATGAAAATAGTAAATAGCACTGGGGCATTTTTAAAGCAAATGGTTTTTCCAACTTAAAACATCTTGCATCTTGTTACACCAAATTAACACAATGCCATGACATCATCCCAACATTACATTAAGAAAATGAAAATATTGGAAAAAGATGTTAACTTGCACTTTTTAAAGTATGGCTTATTGTCCTTTGATAACCAATGATTGACTGCAGACCAACAGGATGTGTATTTGGCCTTGAACATATTATAGACTGAAAAGACACAACTTTTCCCAACATCACGACCATATAATGATAAAAAAAAATATAGAGCTTTCGTTATGATGCGTTTGATAAAAAAAAAAAAAAAAAAACACACACACACAGCAAGATGTGGGTTGTATATGAATGTTACGTTATGGCCATTCTATTAATTTATTTAACATGGCACAAGGTTTCCTGTTATATAGCCTTCTCCATCTGTAGATTACAAATCAAGCCTTGATACAATACAGATCACTAAGCATCTCAAGGATTTATGCCACAGATACAATTGAACTGAATGTGTGACCCAGTTGAAGATGTAGTAGAAAACTAGGACCAATAAAAACGTGTAATAAATTCACGAAGAAGGACCGTTAAGGGAGGTTCATAAAATAGGTCTTTTTTTGCCGATTATTTACGTGCTACTGTTAGTGTGTTTTATTATACATGTAGTAGTTCTATCTTTGCTAGTATTTGTTCTTTACTATTTGATAATGGCTAATATCCTTTGAGTTCTTCTATTTTTCCATCCCTACTAGAGTGGATAGAATGTTAATACCCCATAAAAAAAAAAAAAAAACAATAAAAAAATAATAAAAAATAATCCAAAATATGTTTTTTTTAGAAGGACACAAGGAAACTAGGCCCTATGTATATTACATGAATTATTGGTACACATTTCTGGCCTATCATGGCCTTAGAAATCAAATGCATACATTTTTGTTTCCTTGCCAACAAAGTAATTATTCTATCACTTTTCACAGTTTAACATATCAAGTGCATTTTTACAGCACACATGTATCATTGTGAGTCACATGCACGTGTCTGACTATTTTTAGAGGTTTGCACAGTGTTACAAATTTACACAACTAGCAGTAGATGATAAAAATCTCAATTCATACCTATTATAGTATTTTGTACAAGAGGAAGTTAACTTACACTGGTAGTGTAGACCTTGTCATGGATAAAAGCACTGTCTTTGTGCCAAATCAAATGGAGATCTCAAACTAGGCAGAGGAAATTCATATTCAGTTCTTCTTCTAGAAAAATAAAAATGACCTAGAAAGTTTTTCCTCCTGAAGATGGTTCAGTCAGAATAAGCTGGAAGATACTTATTCATACAGTATATAAGTCTTGTGTAATCAGTATAAAAATGCCATATAAGAATATTTTTTTCATAACAAGCCTTTCCATAAAATATATAATATTATTTTTTTTTGTTTTGTTTTGTTTTTAGTGCACTTGTGTTTGTTACTGCTTTACATATCAAATATAAAACTCACCATTAATGGCTTGGCTATGAATTGTAAATCTCAGTTACTTTACTTTATTAGAAAGTACATTTTACCTATGATAAATAGAATTTTCCACCACTCTTTGATTCCTTAAAGGCTTTCAAGTGTCTCTGATGTGCTCTTAAGAGCAGCATCATGAGAAGATTGCTGGAAAAAAAAACACATGTCCATGGAAATGCAACTTCATTAATGAAAGCAAAATCTAAGTGTAGTTAGCATATAAGCATGGTACGGACTATTTTAGAAACCCATACACTGTTATTATAGCATTAGAGACATACATTTCATTAATGTTGCATTACACATCTATATGTGTATTTAGCAGTGTGTAAATGCACCTAATACATATAATAAATGATATAGAAAATACAGTCCTGTGCATACCTACAAAGCCAAAAACATCAAGGCTGTTTATTTTTAGACAAATGCAAAAACCATCATTACCAATTAATCTTTTGTTAAGTTTAAACAGTACGTAAAGTTTTTATTTTATTTTTTTTTCAGTTTTACACTACATGATGCTAATATTAGTTGTTATCAGATTTCTCCTATTGCTTTATTTTTTAGCACTGACACTTTCGTCTAAAAGTCATGTGGTGAATATAAACATACAATGTACACAATAAATAACTTTTGATCTTTTTTTTTTTTTTTTATGACCAGATGGTTAAGGTAAATCCCACAGGCTACGAGAATTAATACTGCAACCAAACCTGTCATGGTTTAGCAGTGTCACTTTGATGAGCTACCTTAGAATATTGTTTGACACGATTCAGATATACAAACAATGGGATGATAGTCTAGACGTCACAACATGTGTGAATCCAAGGGAGAAGTTCAGTATAGAGTTACTGGGTGGAACTGCAAAACAGGTCTCTTTAATGTTTCTCAGTTAAAACGTTGCTAATAAATAGTGCAAAAAAGTGCACAAACATCAGTACCCTGTGATTTAAAAATCTGACATTTCAATATATTAACCCAATTCATTGCATGAGGGATATTACTGTATTAGGGCCCATCTGGAACTAATGAGGTTAAGTAAAATCCCTATGTTACAAAACTCCCCTCTAAGCTTATTCTTTATGTCTCCAACCACACAACACAAAGGCTGTCCTTTTCACTGCCAACGTCTCTGCCCCTTTTGACCCTTCCCTACTAAAAACAGGAGCACACCACAAAGCAAAGGGGTAGGCACATGAGGCTAGAAATTTCAGAAATCGTTTGAGGCTTTTCAACTATTATTTAGAGAATGAAAATGTGAAACCTTTGTTATGCTAAATAGTTCATGCACAGTGAGGAAAGAAATAGGCCTGCAATAATTTGATGACTTCCTCTAAGATACTGAGTCTTTTATGAAAGACCTAAGTTTCTTTAGTTAGGTACTGGTGGCATTGTCATGAAATGTGAAATTCTGTGTCAGTTTAATAACACTTCCTCTATAAACATTGTCTTTTGTGTCATTCAGTGCAGCATTCATTTGTAAAAACGGTCAGAACATCAAAGACTATAGCGACCAAAATCATTTTGTTAGTCAAGTTTTCAATCTGGATAGATCACTTGATGGGATCAGAATAGTATGAATATAGTGCTGTTTTTTTTTCTCTCTTTTTTTTTTTATTGTAATCTGTTGTTTATAACTTTTATGTTTTGGCGAGTTGGCCAAAGTTTTTTACTTGCTATTTTTTAATGACTCTTAGAGAAATGTTCTCCCATAGATTCGTATATATTTCATGGAAGATTAATGAAAGCTAGAGAAAATAAAACAGGGACTAGAGAAAAATTAAACGGAGACATTTTGCATCTTATAATGAGCAACCCTATCTATGTCTTACATTTTGTACAAAATCTATGTTGAAACCTGGTTGGTTGGCATTCACAATCCCAATATGCTATCCATCCTTTGTCAGTTTTATAGTAAAGGCAAGCAGTTTGCATGTTCAGCAAGGTATAAGCTCACTTTAACAGTATTTTTTCTGATAAAAATATGTCAAGTGATGGTGCCTGATACTTTTTTGGGTCTAGCTTTTTTTTTTCTTTCATGAGGATGTACATCAGTAAAATATGGCTAAGGTGTTTCTGTACATTAAGATATTGTGACCCATCCATTGTATGAGGAAAAAGTCTATATCTCACAAGTAATAAATAAAACTTGCAGTACTATGATACTTATAAAATAATGCATGCTTACTTTGGATACTTCTTTTTTTTTACAACAGTTAAACCATTAGCTCTAGAAATGCAGCTTGCCATCTCTATGTGACTTTATTATTCAAAAATCTGTTTGTTACAGCTTTCCTAGCCCAGTCTAGCTAGTTATGAAGACATTGGGGGTTATTTACGAAAGGCAAATCCACTTTGCACTACAAGTGCAAACTACAAGTGCAAAATGCACTTGAAGTTGCACTGAAAGTGCACTTGGAAGTGTAGTCGCTGTAAATCTGAGGCTTAGAACTGAAAGGAGGGAAAGCTCTGCTGATTTTATCATCCAATCATGTGCAAGATAAAATGCTGTTTTTTATTTTCCTTGCATGTTACCCTCGGATCTACAGCAATTGCACTTCCAAGTGCACATTCAGTGCAATTTCAAGTGCACAAAGTAGGTTTGCCTTTCGTAAATAACCCCCATTGTCATTCAAACAGACAGTTTTAGAATTGTATTTGGATGTCCTCTATCTAATGCCATCTAGCCTTTGTATCCTGTAAATGAGTCATGTTGCTTTCTCTATTATACTCCCAATGCTCTTTATGTTTTGTAAATTCCCACTGAAAATATAATTCTTTTTAACTAAGAATGCTACTAAAAAACAAACAGTATGGAGATGGTCATGTGGTCTATGCAAAGATCACATTTTTTTTACAGACCGATATCCCAGGCTCCTCTATAGAGAAACCAAGCTCCATTTAGGAAACTAAATTGTGGCATCGGAGTAGGCTACTTTTTTTCTGAGAATATTGGGGAGTCTTTCGTTGCCTTTAATGATGCCACTGAGGGTACACCTAAACTAAATTATAGATGGTGGGACATGAAAAAGAAAAAAGATAAACTTAAGAATATTATCTGTCCAACTTTTTAAACTCAGTATTGCTTTATGGTATTATAACTATTTTAAACTCAAGGACTTCTGGTTATAATTAAGAATAAAAATATGGGCAAACCAAAAACAGTAATACAGTAAATAAGACATAGCAAAAGCTATTTACCTTTCTCTGCATTTTGTTTATGGCAGAAAAGTTAATAACTTTTATCAGACTTTAGCTTTCTATAACTCAACGTGCTTTTTGCAGTGCAGGGGTTTCTGTGTGCTTTGAGGGCCTGCATACCTATTGCTGTAGTTTGATCCAAGGCAAACAGAAGACCCAAATAGATTCAACGGTTGTGATCAATATAGCAGCTGGAGTCTGTGAAGTTTTATACTTCAAAAAAGAAACATAACAGAAAGACATAACTTGATGTTGTGTTATAGTTTAATTTTGATTTTGTCTTAATCATGTTGTACAAGCTCATTTACAACAAAAAATTAGCCCAGTATGGACTGGAAAGTAAATTTTTGTATAGGGGGATTCTGTTACACTTTCTCCTAAAATGGAAGAACAAACCTTGTGCTGGTGAACAAATAAGTTTGTATCAACTTAGCAGGGGGGCTATGCCCACAGCTGCCCACTTGTTATAAGAATATTAGAATATATCAAACTAGAAACCTTCAGCGTGGAATGTCTAACGATTATATTTTTTCTGCAAATCTTTTTTTATTTTACATACACTGTCCAGGCATGTCAAATGGCTAACTTTATATAATAAGATGTCATATGTTTGTTAGTACCTTTGCATATACAGTTCCAGTATATGTTATGGATATTGTTCTATATTAGCTAACCAGATTACCTATTTTGACAATTTTTTATCCTTGCTTTATCCAAGAGACAGCATTCATAGACTATAGTTTAAAGAGGAAGTAAACCTTGATGGGTTTACTTCCTCTTTGTCTCCCTGCAAAGGTAAAGCATAATGGACCACTATGCATCGCATAGTAGCCCATTATGTGTCACTTACCTGACACAGGAGCCAGCGATGTCACCGATGTCCCCTGTTGAATGAAGCGTCCATCTTCCTTCCGGGTATCGCTGCTCCGGCGCTGTGAGTGGCCGGAGCAGCGATGACATCACTCCGGCACATGCGCGCGGGAGACGTAAGTGACGGCATGTTTGCCATCACTTGCGGTGTGCCCAGTGCGCCTGTGCCGTTTTCTATGGAGTGCATGCGCCGTAGACAGCGGTGCCCTTTTTTTGTAAAATATCTCCTTAACCGTGTAGGTTAAGGAGATATTTCTTGGACCAACAGGTAAGCCTTAATCAAGGCTTTCCTGTAGGTCAAAGTGGTTTACAACCACTTTTAATCTTCAATTTACAGATTATTAAAGGGATTATATTGATAAAAGGTAAAATATCTCTTTTGGCCTAAAACCAAGGCAGGAAACTGTAATATCTAAAAATATTCACCTTAGTTAGCTAGTTCCCTTGCAATTGTTTGGCCAGGGTTGTCTGCACTGGTCTGCTAGAAAGCTTTCTGTCTATGTAATCAGAGTTGTAGACTTATGACATCAGAAAGAAGGAAATTAGAACCTCCCAATGTAGTAGTGTTGCATATGATAGGAAAATACATTTCTTCGGTTGTAGTTTGCCTTTATAGGACTCACTCACAAGTAGTATAGATATTCCTAATCTTTGGAATTTACGCCAAAAGCTTTCTGCCAATTTTCCAATCTAGTGATGGCTTCCCGACACTGTCTTGCATGTTGTTGCTCCAGAGTGTAGTAAACTGAGCAGAAGCTCAGCTGACTTCCATCATCCAATCATGTGCAAGCAAAAATGCTTTTTTTGTTTTTATTTTCCTTGCACGTGATTGGGTTATTTTTTTGCACAGTGAAGTTTACCTCATTTACTAAGCTATGGAGCAACTGCACTTGCAAAGTGCACAGTCTATTTGCCTTTAGTAAATCAAACCCTCAATGTCCACTCTCCCTTTGTTTATTTAGCTTTTTTTAATCATCACCATGGTGTTTCTACTGTTTTTTTTTTTTCTTCCAACCTAAACCTTAAGCGTAAGCATTATATTCTAGTTATATACAATTTGATGTTTAGGTCAAAGAGTAGAGAATATTTTTGGTATTGGTGGTGATGCTCGTGGTGGCTAATCTGTAGCATTTGATGCCACAGATTGGAATTACTACATTACTCTATTATATATCACTGATGTAGTGGAAGGGGGACAGTTTCAGGGTGTAGAGTTTCAGGAGTAGACATTAGAATAATGTAGAAGTTAAATATAATGGTAAAAAACAAAACATATCCTCAAAGTTATATGAGTAAAACTGACATTGCAGAAAGAGAAAACATGGGGGAATTGGATCTGACTCCGCTGAAAAAAAGGTGTTCTGAAATTGAAATGGAAGTGAGATAAATAATTATTTAAAGGTTTGACTCCTTTATGATTAACATGAGTACATAGAGCTGTGACAAGGTGGTCGTATAAGGTAATCATATTGGGTTCTAGACCAAGTATAGTTTTAGTTCCTAATGAAATGTCCAGCAGACGATGCACTAAAAATGCTACCCTGTCCGTGAAAAGACATACAACCATGCCACTCACAAGTTGATCTCTAAAGGTAATATACCCATGCTGTAGGGTTACATGCACCATACATTTAACAGCCTCATGATCACAATGTACCCCACCAGCAAAGCAGAGGGCATGTGCTACTTTGAGCTAAGCCAATGACAGCTAATCAGGAATATTGATTAAAATAAATGAATGCAATAAAACAAGAAAGAAGACCATTTGCATAAATGACTGTCTTAAAAAAGCTTTACCCTATTTCTCTGTTTATTTGTCTTAACAATATCCATTTTTTTGTCTAATGATACCTAAGTATCACTAGACAGTTCTGCAGTTCTGTGATGTTCGCTCTAAATTACGCTTTTTCATCATATTACTCACACATGCTTGGAAATCTAAACATTTTTATTTTATTTGGAATATATCAGGGAATAGTAAGAACCTCTGACTGGTTGTTATTTCCCTCAGTATGCCTGCTCAGGAAATTTTTCCTCACTTCCTGTTGTGACATTTTCCAGCTGGGACACAGGCAAAAACACATCTTGTGAGTAGTGTTGCAGGTACAGGGAATGAGGAAACTGTCCCTACTGGGGTCACAGACAAATATAAATACCAGACAGAAATGTTTACTCTTCCCCTCTTTCCAAATCTAAAACCAAACAAAATTAGGTACTTCAGGACTTTCTACCCTATTTCTTTGGGGGAAATGTATCATTTTTTTTGTGTACTGTTTCTGCACATTTGTAAATTAATGCAAGAGAAAATTTCTTCTTTGCCAAAATCTGTCAGTTTCCATGCATATCCTCCAATGCTGGCATGTACGTTTTCTGCATGTGATTTTCATTGCACTATAATTTCTTTTTTTTTTTTTTTATCAAATTTTTTGTATATCATATATAAAACAAATGTATTTCTTAGAGCCTGTTTACACCAGGTATGGTCACGTAAAAAAAAAAACAAAAAAAAAAACACACTTGCAGCATTTTTATGCAGTTTAATAGATGCATGTATAGGGCTTGATTTATTAGAGTCAAATCGGCTGTTAAGGGAAGTTGCACTTTGCTAGAAATTTTTTCCCAGAGCTTAGTGAATGAGTTGAATCTCTGCTGATGTCCATCATCCAATCATGTGCACACAAAGATGCTTTGTTTTATTTTTGTTGCATGTGATTGGTTCCTCCCTGCAAAGTGAAATTTAAAGACGTTGACTAATCTCTGCGGAAAATTCCCCTGAAAAGTGCAACTTCCCCTGCAAAGTGAACAGCCTTTAGTAAATCAACACCATAATGTAAGACACACCTAAAACACATGAAAAATGCAGTACACCTGTCATGTGATCTGGCCCTAATGCCACGTACACACGATCGGAATTCTCTTCGGAAAAAACTCTGACCGTTTTTCCGACGGAATTCCGATGGAATTCCGCTCAAGCTGTGTTGCCTACACACGATTGGAAAATCCGATAACAAGGTTTTCCGTCGGAAAAATTGAGAACAGGTTCTCAATACAAAGTCCGTCGGAAATTCCGTCAGAAAAAGACTGATAGGCATATACACGGTCGGAAAATCCAATGAAAAGCTCTCATCGGACTGTTTCCATCGGAAATTCCGACCGTGTGTACGCTGCATTAGATGTGTGTTCAGTTCACACACATTTGAAAAAAGTTACACCAGCTGAGCTGAAACATGAACAAAAAAATACAATTTTTACCAATCTTCAGTTAATATTCTTCTTTAGTATATTGCTATTAAGTTATTTTAAATTCCTATTTCTGCCCTTTTTTGCAGCCCCTGATGAATTATTTGTTTTAAGTGAAACTGTTTGCCATTTGTGTTTGCATTATCCTCTCTGTATTTTAGAATATAATAATGTATTAGTGTTTGTATTGCATTCATGAAAAATGAGGCATAAAGCACTGATATTATTAGACTAGCTGTTTTCTGTGCATTTTAATAAGACAATTTGCAAGTCTGGTGCATTCATTTATAATTTTTTCTTTGAGGTTATAGTGTTTTTTCTACATGTATGGGAATATAAACACATTTGAATATCTATTTAATCATACTTGCCCTAAATGTTTTCAGTATAAGACAGTAATCATCTGTGCAATAAAACTAAGTGAACCTATTTAAATAGAAAGTATATTACTTTACAGGAGAAATATACTCTTCTTTTTTTTTTTTTTTAGATGTACATATACAAGTGATCAGCTATTTTAATATTTTAAAATTACCGTTTTTGTGTAACATTTGTATTTTTTTGTTTTGCATATGCCTTACTGATCCACTTATGTCACGCTACCAGTAATGGTTTGTCTGATTAAAAATAGCATACTCTTTATAGTCTGTAATGATGAGAAACACCTACAGTGCTACTGGTAGCCAGAGACCACATGATTCACATGATTCAGTCTGTGTCACAGTTTTCTTATTCGTTGCAAGAAAGAGGTAATTTGTTACTCAAAATAGCAATGTGATATGGTTATGCTGAAAAGAACTCTAATAATTCATGTTACACATGAATTTAAATAATATGCCTAATATTGTTTTTATACATTTAAAAAATATACAGTAGTGAATTATTTAATTGGTATTTTTTTTAATAGATTCATTTCTTTATTCAGTTTAATGTCCCAATGTCCCACCCTTTTAAGAGAGACTTATCTTAAGTTTTTTTTTTTAATGTATATATTTACCATATACTGTGTATACTATAAATTAACTTTCTATTATTAAATAACATTACATTTATGACAAAGGGTTCCCTGAGCACTATGGGTTTTCTAAAGAGAGAGCATAACAGTAGGCTATATCTATAATTGAAACCTCAGACAGAGCTGTACAGAATGAGAGGGATCAGTCACAGATCTGAGCAGTGGCAGTCTGTCCATAGAGGGTGCACGGCGCCAGCCCCCATATCCATGCGTCCGGCCCCTGATCTACATATCAGGGCACCGGACTATGGATTTCAAAGGTGGGGAGTGTCTTTTGGAAGCACGTGATTAGAGCCAGAGGCTCTAATAGGCTTCAAAAAAGTGTGTGCTCAGGGCGCAGAGCACTGCACCCCAAGCCCACCCAGTTGTGCGACGATAGAAAATCAATTTTTGCTATTTTTACACTAAAGTTCCTCCCCACCAATAAGGAGGCAGGTCATGAGACCTGTTTCCTGATTGACCAAAGCGTCAGGCAATCCTATTGGATGCCTAGCGCTTAGGCAGAAAAGAGAGGGGACAAACAGTGGAGGAAGCTGCTGGAGTAGCAGATACCGGAGCCGCTGCCTGCACTCCGCCACACACATGGTGGGCGGACTGTGCTAGAGGACACCACCTAGATAGGGTAAGTGCCGGACCGCCGGCTGCCTGTGGTGGGAGGTGGTAGTGCTGTTCCCCCAACCGCCCAGGGGAGTAGTTGTTTACAGCCCCCCCAAATAAAAAACCCACCAACCGCCAGTGGGTCTGAGGGGTTGACTTCTGTAATTAAAGTGATACTAAACACACTATTTATTTTACATTGTCCCTTCTATTTTTGTATAGGGAAGATGGCACTGTTATTATTTTAATAAATCAAAAAATATCTAAGTACCCTTTTCCTAATCAATATACAGCTGTCACATGTCCCAGCTCTTTCCCAGCCTTTCTGCAGGGAAACATAAGCAAGAGGACATTCTTGTCCTCTGCCGCTGGTCAAGAGTGGAGTAAAAAGAGTAAAAATAAATAATTTATAGCAATAACGTTTTTTAATTTGGCATAAAAATATTTTTGAAATCAAGTTTTTATTATTGTGTGGAAATAACATTGCGTGGGCGAATTTCTGACAGTCACAGGCTGTGTCATGCCCCTCCAGCCTGTGTCTTAAAATAAGAGGGAGGTGGAGCCACCATTTATCTACATGTAATATCTTGTCCCCATTGTGTTTAGCCGGTTAGAGGGCATGGAGGAGGAGGAGGGAGTGGGCTATCATTTACCACTGTGTATACGCTCACATGTGTGACTCTATAGTCATATGGGCTGCTCAGATTTGATAGGGAGGAAATGTTCAGCATAGAGGCTCACTGAAAACTGAGCATGTGCAGAGTTGCCACCACAGCTGCAAAATCCTTAGCTGTATTGGGGACATGAGCAGAAGGTGGAGACAGAGAACAGCAGGATCAACCAGGTTTTTTGCTGGATACAGAAAATGAATCTCATAGTGACTGAGTGAGTATGATCAGCATGTAATACAGTATTTATTGATAGTTTTTTTTATGATGTGGGTTTAGTGACACTTTAACCACTTTAAGACCAGACCTTTTCTTCAACTTTTTGTTTACAAGTTTAAATTAGCATTTTTTTCTAGAAAATTACTTAGAACCCCCAAACATTATTATTTTTTTTTTAGCAGAGACCCTAGAGAATAGAATGGTGATCGTTGCAATATTTTATTTCACACTGTGTTTGTGCAGCGATCTTAGGAACGCAATTTATTTTGGGAAAAATACACTTTTTTTTAAAATAAAAAAACAGAAAAGGTAGCCCATTTTTTTGGTATCGTGTGAAAGATGATGTTACGTTGAGTAAATAGATACATGTCATGTAAACATGTCATGCTTTAAAATTGCACATACTCGTGGAATGGCAACAAAGGACGGTACTTAAAAATCTTCATAGGTGACGCTTTAAATTTTTTTACAGGTTACCTGTTTAGAGTTACAGAGGAGGTCTAGTGCTAGATTTAATGCTCTCACTCTAACGATCGCGGAGATACCTCACATGTGTGGTTTGAAAACTGTTTTTTTTTTAACAGAAACGTTTTTTATTTTATTAACAAACTAGACAGTACAACACAACATACATCATACAGAGGATCCGACAGTAGGTGCTCAAGTGCACAACAGTATTTAGCATACTAAACAGTCATCAATTCTTATTCAAATTTTTCTCTGCTTTATAACAAACAGTTGGTGAAGGATATCGCCAAAGTAGGGTAGCAATATCAGCGGTGAAGGAAGCTTGTGGATAGCTGCACAGGATAAGTGAAGGTATCGGCTGAGGGGGGGGGGAGGCATCCGCGGGCGTAGGGGGGGACCCCCCCCGAGAGAGGCCAGCTCTCCCGAGTGGGACTCCCCCCCCCGCCCGGGGAGTGGGGAAGGAGAGGGAAGGACGGGGAGGGGAAGGGGGGGGACATAATCAATCATATGCATCCACCCAACAAGACCAAACCTTATCATATTTCTGTGGGCAGTTCCTGCTTTCATAAGTAATACGGTATAAGGGTAACACATTATTAATTGCCTTCTGCCATGCTTCCCTGGATGGGGGATCTTTTTGCTTCCACTTGAGAAGAATCTCTCTACGGGCGTAAAATAGGGAATATGTAAGGCACAGTTTGACATATCTATCCCCGGCTATATCCTCCAAATGGCTCAGGAGCAGGATCTGGGGATCCAAGGGCAACTCTACCCCGCAAACTGACCCCAGGGTGTCTGCAACCGAGCTCCAGAAAGGGAGCAGCTTGGGACAGGACCAGACCATATGGAAGAAGGAGCCAGTTTCAAGCTCACAGCGAGTGCAGCTGGGACTTGTGCCCGGATATATGCTAGCCAGTCTTTGAGGGGTGTAATAGGCTCTATGTAGGAATTTTAACTGGATGTATCTATCCCTGGCGGCGATCATAGATGGAATATAGGCCGTGAGGCACTCCTCCCATTCCTCCTCCCCCAGGGACGGAATGTCCGCTCTCCATTTAAGCATGGATTTATTACTTTTTACATCGTGGGCCGCAGTAAGATAGAGGTAAAGGGAGGATAAGGGTTTGTCCAGCGCTCGCAATATCAGGAGGCGTTCTATGGAGTCAGGTTCAAGGGTCACCTGGGAGGGAAATTGGGCCTTAAGAGCGTGTTTGAGCTGCCAGTACCTAAAGAGAAATGCTCTCGGGAGATTATGGGAGGCCTGCAACTCCGGGAACGTAAGTACCGTGCCCCGTGGCATAACATGTTTCAGGGTGGTGATACCTTTTCGTGCCCACCCAGCTTGGTCAGGGATTGTATAGAGGTGTGTGAGTCTGGGGTTACCCCATATTGGGGTGTGGGGAGAGATGCTGGACTTGTCCAGAAGAGCAGCTCTGGAGGATCTCCACACCTGAAGGGTAGTCTTCATAGGGGTAGTGACTTCTGGGCAGGCCTTTGGACCTCTGTACGGAAGGTTGGACAATGCCGCATACGACCCCAACAGGGCTGCCTCCAGGTTGACAGCAGGATTTCCTTTTGGTTGTGAAAACCACCACCTTATTGTCACCAGGACCGCAGCCCAATAGTAAACTAGGAAGTTGGGCATCGCCAAGCCTCCCCCAGACAAAGGGAGGTAGAGTATACTAAGTGCCACCCTCTGGGTTTTCCCAGCCCAGATAAAGGAGATCACTATGCTATCTAGACGTCGGAAAAATGATCTGGGGATCGGGGTCGGGGTCTGCCTAAAGAAGTAAAGGAATTTTGGTAAATAGATCATCTTTAAAAGATTGCCCCTTCCTACTGGTGTCAATGGGAGGGACTTCCAGACAGAGCACTTCTGCTGGAGTTGTGATAACAGTGGGTACAAATTTTTGTCTAGGTATCCTGCCATGCTGTGTCCTATCTTCACTCCTAAGTAAGTGAATTCGTCCACCCATTTCAAAGGGGTTCCCGTATCAACCTGAGGCATGGATGGACATAAGGGAAATAAGACAGATTTACTCCAATTTATGCGAACTCCCGAAAAGTGTCCGAATTCGTCAAATAGGGCCAATGCCGCCTTTAATGAATCAGAGGCGTCCGCCAAATAAAGGAGTGAGGTTTGAAAACTGTTTACATATGCGTTTGCTTCTGCGCGCAAGCTTGGAGGGACTTAACATTTTTTATTTTTTATTTATTGTACTTTTTATTTTTTATTTTTACACTGTTCCTTTAATTTTTTTTTGATCACTTTTATTCCTATTACAAGGAATGCAAACATCAGAAATAAGTATGACAGGGCCTCTTTATTTTGCGAGATCTGGCGTAAAAAATACCTCAGATTTTACATTTACACTTAAAAGCAAAAAGAAAAAAAAGTAATTTTCCCTTTAAAGAGATGAAAAAAATCATCCCTTTAAGGCCGGAATGCGAAAGTGACGTTGGACGTCACTCTGTTCCTCCAAGGCCTAGCCACAGAGAGCATTGGATCCGCTCCGGGCTAAACGAAAGGTCCAGTAAGCCCAGAAATCACCGGGATCACTTTTATGTGAAAGAGAATTGCCCACAGTATAAAAAAATACCGGGGTTAGCTAGCTGCTGCCATAACAACAGTATATAACGTCAAAGTAATGACGTATATATACTGTGGGCGGTCCTGAAATGGTAAAGTGTAGTTAGCGCTACTGAGCTCTATAAATAGGGCTTTTAGGATTTTACAATAAAAGACTAGAAAATATGGAAATAGAAGCCTAAAGCTTAACCTGCTGGCTAGATGTAATAATATACATTATGATATTAATAATTAAAGTGATATTAAACCCAAAACCAAAAATATATTATATTGCAGAACACCAGCTTTTAGGTGTGGTGGCTGCAATATTTTTTTCCCTTTTTTAGGCTATTTTTCATTATTGCCTACTGATCCAGCTAGTAAGTGTAATATTATTCAACTTCCTTTTCAGACCAAGCTGATCAGCTAAGGTGGAAGTTAAAGTATTGAGACAATCATTTTGCCCATCTAACCAAGTTTATCTAAATCTGTGCATCTAACACTACCTTCTCCCCAGATTGACAACACTGCTCCTCCACCCAGAGTGGAGCCACCCTAAGACAGGAAGTGTTTTAGGCTGGGTTCACACTATTGCAAATTGGATGCGGGATCTCCGCATCAAATTCGCAACAGCAGGAGATTTTGACTGGCTCTCTATGGAGCCGGTTCACATATCACCGATTCGGCTCCGGTGCGAATTTGCACAGGAGCCCCGTGTGTCTTTTGGTCCGTTTCAGGTCCGAATTCAGCCCAAAATTCGTGCTGAAATCGGACCTGAAACGGTGAACCAGGATGTATCAGCATGCAGTGTGAACCAAGCCTTACTGGCCAGATCACCAGGTAAAAATAAAGGAAAATAAGCCTAAAAAAGACAACCAATGCAGCCACCACATTTGAGGGTTGGTAAACTTCCTGGGATTTAATACTACTTTGAATTAATATTATTATTATTATTATTAATTATATTATTATTATTATTTTTTATTAATTTTTTTACTAGTTAATAATTAAGACTATTATTTTCAGTGTTTTATACTTAACTAACTAATGAACCTTTGCTCTTAATAAGATAATTAAAGATATAGAATTTCATGTCAACACTAGAAATGATCAGTACTCTAAAACATATAAATTGGAAAAAGGGCAGTAATAAAAATATTTATGTAAAAATAATGTAATAAGGGTTGGCAGATTAAAGTCTAAATATAATAAATGTTTTATGATATAGAACCTATACCATCATTTAATCCCATTATAACTCATCATAAGTATATTATAGCTTAATTATGTCGTAATTGTAATGTATACTCCTTTTTTATCCGTGAAGGCAAACGGAGTATTGTTTGATCATTTGTATGATAATGGTCATGTGTTTAAAATATATAAAAATAAAATCTATATTTTTACAGTGGGTTAGGCCTGTCAAATCCCTGCTCCCGACACATATACTGTATATTAGTCTGTTTTAAATAGACCAAGAACGCTAGTTTATCTTAGGTGTTGTGTGGTCATTTTTGAATACCTGTATTTTATTACTGTTATTGCAAAATCTACAACACTTTCCAATGCTGAGCCTTCTTTCAAATTTTAGACAGTAGAACTGTTATACCATATGAGGTTGAAAACCCTTTTGCCCTCTATAAAATGATTGCTTTTGTGTCCTTTAGAGGTGAAACTAAAACTTGTCAACTGTATGCCATGACATCTGCAGATGGTGATCCATTTCTGTTTTTACAAATTCAGTCTATGAATCATTGCTTCTGGGAAATAAAACTTTAGAGCAGCTGAGAATGTATTGAGACACTGAATTTGTAATGCCAATTCTGTTGGGGATGCAGTGACATTCATGTGCTGTTAGAACTTGTATTGACTAAAGGTAAAAGATAAGTTTTGCTATAAAAGAAGGAGAATGTGTTACCTTGGTTAAAAACCATAACTGGATAATAAGAAGCATTTGTGAAACACTTAGAAGAGGTTAATTGGACAGGATGACAATAACCTACAAAGAACCTGATGTTTAGTCTTGCAGCTGTAAAAAAAAAAAAGTTGAATGCTCTGTACTGAAATCTAATATAAATGTCTTATCTAATGTTGTCTGGGCATTTTATTTTTTATTTTTCTTGTTTTGATCATTATCAAACTACATCTAATCAGAGCAGCTTTAAGACCAAAAAAATTATTATCCTTATGCACTATACTGTATCAATCATGTAAGTCAGTAAGGCCCCTTCCACACTGCCCTATCTGATCAGGTACGCCTGTTAGTTTTTCAGGTGGACCTGATCAGAAGGTCCATTCATCCCTTTGGACAGGTGGGTGTAAATGGACTTGTGTTAGTTTAGACTAGCCTACTTCCAGGTCCTCTAAAAAAAAACAAAGGGGATCTGTCCCCTTCCATTTAGGCAGAGCACATGGGTAGTTGGGTGTATGTGCATGACGAAAAATATATATATATTTTTTTTCATTTTGTTTTGATTCGTTAATCTAGTTATTTTTTTTTTAGTTCGGTTGATTCATTCAATTCGTATTTGGAATTCTTATTTAGAATTCGTATTAGTATAAATTTTTGAATCGGTCAAAACGAAAATGTTATATTGTTTTCAATTTATTTGAATGCAGCAAAGCGAACAAACAAAAGAAAAATCTTCATCAAATAACTACAATGACTCTTTAAATCACCTTTGGCTTAACAAAAACACAGCATTGTGTGAAATGGTACTCTAATAACACACACCAAAATTTGTATGATTATTAATTCAGAACAAAACTAACCGCACATGTCTAGTTGAGTGTAAATGGACAGCAGAGTCTATTTACTCCCAGCTGCCGACAGAGCACTCCTGTGAAAGGAGTCTAAAAGTCCTACTCCAGCCAAAACGTTTTTTAGGTTTTGGATAGTGCAGGGGAGACTTAGGACTTCTGTCAGGTTCACATTGCTGTCTGTAACCGTACTTTAAGTCCTTATGATACCAGAATGTGTGCCAAGGGGAAAGTGGGTACATATAGTAATAAAAACCTTACACAGGAACAGTCAGTCCTTACAGCTTGTCAGCTATCCTCCATAGTAAACTCAAATTTCTCCCCAACAGTCTCTAACACAATATATTGATTTGGGACACTACTAGCCTGGAGAAAAATTCTGAAGAAAATGGGACTATCCCCACATGTCTCTCGATTCTTACCTATACATTGCAATCCCATGTTCCCAAAATGTATGCATTGTGAGGCCTTCTCAAACCTAAAGGTCTTTCTCAGATTCTGTCTGTATGTTTGACCTAGGCTCTGGCTCTGGATTTTTCCACCACTTTTTGCCTCCCTTGCCATAACTTCCTCCACTACCTACAAGTTTCTGACTATGCAAAGTCACCGATAAAGCCAAGCGATTCCAACTTTCACTTGATAGATCGCCTGTTCCGCAATCAAACTTACTCCAACTCGAACATATACCAAACTCTAATTTTATATTTCTTCTGTATCTAAATGATGCAAAGACTTAATATATGACACACGGTCAGAATTTTGACAACAAATGTTCGATGTGAGCTTGTTGTCGGTAATTCCGACTGAGTGTAGGCTCCATCGGACATTTGCTGTCCGAATTTCCGACAATATAAATTTGAGAGCTGGATCTCAAATCTTCCAACAACAAAATCCAGAAATTCCGAGCATGTGTAGACAATTCCGATGCACAAAATTCCACGCATGCTCGAAATCAAGCAGAAGAGCCGCACTGGCTATTGAACATAATTTTTCTCGGCTTGTCGAACGTGGTGTACGTCACCACGTTCTCAGTGGGTGGATTTTCCGACAACATTTGTGTGACCGTGTGTATGCAAGACAAGTTTGAGCCAACATCCGTTGAAAAAAAAACCACGGTTTTTGTTGTCAGAAAATCCGATCGTCTGTACGCGGCATTACAGATAAAATACAATATCGTAATGAAGCTAATGACCAATGAAATCTGGCAATGGTTGCAATTTAAGCTCCTTCACAGAGCCTTTATCCCTTTCCTCACAGAAGGACAATCCCCAGTAACCCAACTGCCAGTGGTGCAGATCAAACAAACCCTCCCTTAAGCACCATTTCTGGTCATGTCCACATATATCTAATTTCTGTGATCAGATGACCAGCTCTATTCATAAAGTTACTAGGTGCTCTAAGGCTACTTTCACACGGAGGCGCTGGGTGCACTGGCGGTAAAGCAGCGCTATATTTAGCGCCACTTTACTGTTGTTTTAGCAGCACTTTTCGGCTGCTAGCGGGGCTGTTTTACCCCCCGTGAGCGGCTGAAAAAGGGTTAAAACCGCCCGCTGCTTTGCAGGCGGGTTTGGAACGCTGCCCCACCGCTCCTACAGCACTCCAAAGATGCGGCTTGCAGGACATTTTTCAGCGTCCTGCAAGCGCACCACTCCAGTGTAAAAGCCCTCAGGCTTTCACACTGGAGACACAGCAGCGGCTGTTTGAAGGCGCTTTGCAGGCGCTATTTTTAGAACTTTAGCGCCTGCAAAGCGCCTCATTGTGAAAGGGGCCTAAGGATCCTCTGTTACTCCTCTCTGGTTATGGCTCATTAACACTTCAACCTGTCTCACAACCAGCTATGTGACTATCTTATTACCCACATCAGACTTACATTTGTCTGTTGGTCTCATGCAGAGCTATACTCAAAAAATGGACTTCCCCAAAACCGCCAACCATTACAAATGTCAAAAAAGAGTTGAAAATCCCACTCTATAGAGTAAAACTTGACAAGGAATTGCTCAACTAGGTTTCTATATAGCGTTTCACCTCAAGTTGAAAGCCTTTTATGAATCTTATCTTACCAGATGTGAAAAAAAACAGCATTTATATCCTCCTTTCATTGCTTGCCTTGGCCTCATCTAACCTCGTCTGACACAAGGCTACCAGACAACTTTTCTTTCAAATCCAGGTACCAGCTGCTCTGGCTAGGCCTTATTCAAGTATTTTGGTCTACCCAGGACTGTAGTTTTTTTGTTTTCACCAGTAGGTGTCTTAACGTCTCAGTCTCAAGTATTGATTTTGATTGGTTTCTAGTTTCCACTTTTCCCTCCTTTTTCCTTCCCATCTCTTTCTTTCTCTAACTCCCTCACCACCTTCCCTTCCTTTCTCACATTTTAGGATGCTTGGCTAACAAGAAAGGAAGGAAAGTGGTGGCACCACTGCCATAGAAAAATAGTAATTTATTGAAGTTTCATTAAAATAAGGAACATGATAAGCACACACTATACTCCTGTGGCTTCAGCAGACACGTTTTCAAACACCTGTGCTTAGTCATTCCAAGCAAGTTTTTTTTTTTTTTTCTTAATGAAACTTCAATAAATTACTATTTTTCTATGCCAGTGGTGCCACCACTTTCCTTCCTTTCTTGTTGTATACATCTTGGTTGCAGACCAAGGCTGGCACCGGCTTTTTGTCAGCTAACTTTCCTTCCATTTTACCTGTAACAAATAATGTAGATTTTGAAACACAAAAAGTTTCTATTAATTATGTTGGTAATGGTTCTAATTTATCCAAGGTTATGGTTCTGTATGTTTAAAGTGATTGTAAAGTCTCAAGGATTTTCACCTTAATGCATTCTATGCAGCAGCGGGACTTGGGAACGAGCCTGCATGGGGGCACCTGATGAAGGGGAGGAGCACCGGGGGGGGGGGAGTGGGGCTGCTCTGTGCAAAACCATTTAGTATAACATGTTTGGTATTTTTATAAAAAAAAAAAAAAACAACCTTTACTACCCCTTCAAAATTGTTTTGCCATTTATCCAAATTGAGAAAGCTAAAAGGATGCATTGCAAAACATATTCAACTTTAGAGCACAAGTCCAGTTAAATGGGACTAACTACTTAAACACCTACAATAAATAATTTTCTGATTTGTCCAATCTTGCACTACTGATACCATGTTAAATGTGACCCAACTCTCATGTTTTTATAAATTCATTTTTTTTTTTAATTAACTGCTTTTTATTTTGAGTAAGTAGCATTTTCAAAATATGTTTTGCTACCCTTTTAACCATACCGTTTTTCTTCTCTGGAGAGACATACAGTTACTCTACTTGGAATTTGACAGAAAAGCATGTTGATTTTGTTTGATGTAAACCTGTCAAAATATACTGTAGATATAGTGGCCACCATTGTGGACTTCCAAATGCTGCTAGTTGCCTGTCAGTTGTGTTGACCTTCTGGCTCCCATACAATTATGTGTAAGTATATACCAGAACAAATATGTTCCCTTACCAAGAACAAGTATGTTGACCAGTAATTTCAAGTTCTTTTATAAGTAAGTATTCTGGTAACTTGGGGATGGATTATTTCTCATATTCCAATGGTAAGGGGCTCAAGGGTTGACAACTGATATGGAGAAAACAAACTTTTTCAGTTCTGGGACTTTAAAGCTTTGCATGGGATAAAGCATCCTTTCCTAGGTTCACATCGTATCTTGTACTCAAACGTCATGAATTAGACTTTGCAGTCTACAGGCCTTTACAGGTGCAAATTGACTAATGGTCAAGCTCTGTCTTTCACTCTCTTTGCTCTGGGAGCCTACTGCTTGGTTGAAAAAGCTAAAACATTTATAAATAGTTCCTTTTTGTTTTGGGGAAACCCATTAGGGGCATGCTATTAGTCAGGAGCTGAGCTGAGTTTAGTTAGTGACTTGGCCAAGCAGATTTTTTGTTGTTTTGTTTGTTTTATGCCAGGGACTTGCTGTACAAAACCCTTCTCTGTAAATCTATGTTTATTGGCTGCCTTGATGAATAAATAAAAAGTGCAAGATACCCCTACTTGAGCTGTTTCTGTGTGTCCCTGTCTCATGTGTAGTTTACTTTGTTGATACCGGTTGAGCCTGAACCTCTTACATACACACACACACACACTATAAATCAAAGTGTGCACATAGATACACATCATTGTCCCCTGAAAAATGTCCTTCCCACTGCTATTCCTAATAAAACATACCTGGTAATCTTGCCATGAATACAGCCTGCATAACATACCTTCCTTTTATATGCTGACAACTCCTGCCTAGAAATTGTAAGCAGTGTTGTCATTGTAGCACTGATGGTAGTTAGCATAGCTTGTATTCCTTATTCCTTCTGATGTTTGGCAGTCATAGGCTATCTCCTCCCATGATAGCAACTGGCTGTCTCTCAAATCCCGCCTGTTATCACATGTGGTTCCTGGACATTCTTCTGCAGCATAAAATTGGTCATCCACAAAAAGGCAACGTCTGCTATTTTGTATTAGCAAAATAATTTTATCAAAGTAATTACAAGTGTGCGCAATCATGTGTCTCATAAATCATACCATAATTACTGCCACTCCATGCCAACCCTAGTGTACCTTATGCAGTTCTGGAGCCCTTGGAGGAAGAGGGGTAGTGCCCATCCTTGTCAATCACTTCAATTATACATAATGCTGCTTCTGGCAAAGGACAGCAGAGATCATGGGAAATGTAGTAATGTGGCTGACGACATGTCATGGTGGTGAGGTGTGGAAGCCATATTTGCCATCAGAAGTGTCTATGAATAGCACTTCAGGCAGGAGCAATGATTCAATGTACTTTTCACACCAGCTAGAGGTTGATGCTGAAGCAAATACCTATGTTTATTTTTCTTCATAATAAACAGGTTTTTTAAAAGTGATATTATGATTTCCTATATATCCATATGTGGGACTTTTTGGCAGTGTGGCAGAAACCAGAGTATTATACATGAAACAATTTTAAATAGTGATATCTACAATCCAGATATATGGACACCACAAAGAGAAAGAACAGAGCAGCAGCATGTTTCTTCCCATGAATTAAACTTGTGATGGAGTCTTTTAAATCCCTTACCAGTTTACCTTGATGCCATTAATTTCCTCATCCAGGAGTGAGGGTTCTCCACCTTTAATTTCTGCTCTCCTTCTGGTAACTACAAAAACAATATGCAAAAATAATTACAGTATGCAGAAATTCAGGCTGGCATTTTTTCCTTTACCAATTAATTTTACAGGTGAGGGTGTTTGTATTAGAAATACGTTTTATATCTGTAAGTGTATGACCCTGCAGGATTGTCATCAGCACAATAGCAGATATGCTGTGAATCAGTCTTTTTCTTTTCATTCTTTTCATTCCAATGCAATTATTAAAAAAAAATCCTTTTCTTATGCAGTATAATTGTCTATACATCATCCCAGGAGCTAAGACGTTCTTATAGGTACACAGACTGGCATTCAGTATTGAGTATTTTTTTCCTAAGAGGGTCCTGTGTACATGCACAGAGGACTGTTTTTGTAATTTCACTTTTTATTAAATAAATGATAGTGTGTGATACCAATGAAAATAGCCATTTTTTTTTCAGGATTTTGAAAAAAAATATTGAAAACCCTAAAGCCCCATACACACGGTAGGATTTTTCGCATGGATTCTGTCCGATCGGACAATGTTGTTGAAAAATCCGACCGTGTGTATGCACCATCGTACGGTGTACGTCGGATTGTCCGACGGACAAAGTCCTATCTCCTGCTGGATAGATTTTCCGACAACACGGTCCGATCACACCAAATCCGATCGTGTGTACCGTTGTCCGACGGACAAAGTGCTACACATGCTCAGATCACATTACAAGACCAAAGCTATTGGCTACTAGCCTCTACGTAGTCCCGTCGTAGGCAACAAACGTCACCACGTTCAGAATGATCGGATTTTCCGACAACTTTGTCTGACCGTGTGTACGCAAAACCAACATCGGACAAAGTATGACGGACATGATCCGACGGACCTGGTCCTCGGATAATCCGAGCGTGTGTATGGGGCTTTAGAGTGTTGAAACTTCTATAAAGTCAGCTTGGGGACAATAAATCTGTCAGTAGCCTATGGTGTGTGCTGATTAGGGCTCCACCATATGTTATAAGGATAGGATATACAGTATATCTTTTCCTTTTATTATTCCATGCACTAGGTTTTGTTTTCCTTCCCACAGCCAGGGTCAAAGAGATGTAATTGTCATGTGATTTCATATTAAGTTCCACTCATTGGGAGCTTCTGAACATGGACCCTGGCTACAATGGTTGTAGTAAAAGCTATCAAAATTTCCAAGCGTGGGATTAACTTGACCGTTTATTGTTTTTTTTTTTTTCCAAATAGCCACCATGTTGAAAATAATTATGCCATCCACATGATTGAGTAAATGAATGCAGGCTACACTATAAAAACAAAAATGAATAAAATAAATAAATAAATGTTTTGTTAAATTAAAAGTGCAGTAAAATTCATGGTCCTATTAAGATTCATTTTTCATATATTTTTGACCCACTAAATTAGCATACATCCTCAAAGAGGAACTCTGGGCTGGGCCAAAGATGCAACACTCTGTATTACATCCTCCCTAGATAAACAAGCAATACATTCTGCATACAGTATGCTGGATGAATGTATTTTTGGGGCACCCCAGCACTCCACGTGAACACCATACAGCTTAGGAGGATTGCAAAAATTATTGCTATGCCTTTTTTAGGCTGTATTGGTTATTCCTAGCTGTAATTCACATTCATTTTATGAATTACGTGTATTTTTTTACTGTACATTTTTTGTGAAAAATTTAAATAAATCAATATGATTGTGTTTATGATCCATTTTATATTTCAGCTGTACTGTTTGGTATGTGTTATATATTTTTAAGTGATCATTTTATATAGTAACATTGCCATTCATGTCTTGTACATTTGCAAGAAACTAACGCAACACTTATTAAACTCCAGAAGATGAAGATGTATGTTAACACATTGAATGAACATTTGCCCAGGGCTGCCTTCTGGGGCAGTAGTCAAGAATAGAAGAGAAGTCAGTATACAGTGTATTATGCTCTTTGAACTACCGCTATAACAAGTCTATTAAAACCAACAGAGAGTGAAAGCTTGCTGCTTAGCAGTACTGCCCCCATTGTTATAGGAAGTTAGACAAACAAAACCCTGACAGAGAAACTGGTTGAGAATTGCATTAAACCAAACTGACACACTTTACAAAACTAGCATGTTCACAATAGCCAGTTACAAGTTACCAGTCCAGTAAATATAAACAAGTAGTATGAAATTCACTCCAGTGACAGTTTTTCCAATCAATTCCCATGATCCTGTTTGTTGAGTACAGATCTGACAGTCTGCCATTTTTTTTAAATTTCTAATTATGGGCCACCTACCACTTGAGGACCAAGCCTATTTCTGACACTTGTTGTTTACAATAATTTTTTTTTGGTAGAAGATTACTTAGAACCCCCAAACAGTATACATTTTTTTAGCAGACACACTAGAGAATAAAATAGAGATCGTTGCAATACTTTATGTCACACCGTATTTGCGAAGCAGTCTTTGAAACGCAATTTTTTGGGGAAAAAATACACTTTTTTAAATAAAAAAATAAGAAAACTGTAAAGTTAGCCCAATTTTTTTCTATGATGTGAAATATAATGTAGCGCCCATTGGTGGAATGGCGACAAATTTTGGCACTTAAAAATCTACATTGGCGACGTTGAAAAATGTCTACAGATTACCATTTTTTAATTTACAGAGGAGGTCTTGGACTAGAATTATTGCTCTTGCTCTAACAATCATGGCAATACCTCACATGTGTGGTTTAAACACCATTTACATATGTGGGCTTAACTTACGCATCCGTTCGCTTCTGCGCGTGAGCTCGCAAGGGACAGGACACTTAAAAAAATTTTATTATTTTTTATTTTCTTTTTTTTACACCGTCCCTTTAAAAAAAAAATTGGATCACTTTTATTCCTGTTGCAAAGAATGCAAACATCCCTTGTAATAGAAAATACGCATGACAGGGCCTCTTTAACCACTTCCCACCCGGCCAATGTATATATACGGCCGGGTGGGAGCCGTCTACTTCTGAATGGACGTTCCGGAACGTCCTTCAGAAGTAGAGGGATCGCGCGCGCTCGTGCCCGCGCAGCGGCGCGATCCCGATGCGGCCGTGTCACCCGGACACGGCGCATCTCGGATCGGCAGGAGGGCTCGCTGATTGGCCCTCCTGATCACATGACGGCCGTGTCAAATCACAGCCGTCATGTGATGTACACAAACAGCCGGTTGCTAGGCAATCGGCTCTCCTCTCCTCACACGGAAGCCGTCGGTGAGGAGAGGAGAGCGGATCGCTGCAGCCGGCTGGTGATCAGTGAGTATTAGCTGTGTTTTTTACAGCTTTTACTCACTGATCACCTGTGTAGTGTCCCCACAGTAAAACACACATGTCCCCACAGTAAAACACACATGTCCCCACAGTAAAACACACATGTCCCCACAGTAAAACACACATGTCCCCAAAACACACATGTCCCCAAATAATAAAAACACATGTCCCTCACATATGTCCCAGTAAAATAATATGTGCCAATGATTATCTGCACACATATGTCCGTGATCACCTGCACACCCCTTTTACATGATCATTTGCGTACATATGTCCGTGATCACGCGGACCAATTATTATACACTTAACGGATTTTTTTTTACAAAAAACATGTAGCAGAATACATTTTGGCTTAAATTCATGACAAAATTTGATTTTATTGGATTTCTTTTAAAAAAGAAAGGAGGAAATATTGTTTTTTTTTCAAAATTTCCGCTATGTTTTCGCTTATATCGCAAAAAATGAAAAACGGAGTCGCGAATAAATACCACCAAACTAAAGCTCTATTTGTGCGAACAAAATGATAAAAAATTCATTTGGTTACAGCATTGCATGACCGCGCAATTGTCACTGAAAGTGCGAGAGCGCTGAAAGCTGAAAATTGGTCTGGGCAGGAAGGGTGTTTAAGTGCACAGTAAGCAAGTGGTTAATGTGAGATCTGGGGTCAAAAAGACCTCAGAACCTACATTTACACTTAAAAGCAATAAAATAAACATTTTTTAAATTTTTATTTTTTTTTCAATAAAAAAGATTTGTCCCTTTAAGGCCGGAGGGCGGAAGTGACATTTGACGTCGCTCCGGTCCTCCAAGGGCATAGGGTCAAGTGGGGGCAATCATGGATCATGGGAGGAGGCAGGGGGGGCATTTCTCCCGCCGCCCATAAAAGTGATCTTGTGAGACCACTTTTATGTGAAAAAGGATCGCCTGCTGTGGATCAAAATACCGTTGTTATGGCTAAGGATGAGCCCGGTGTTCGATTCGAACCCATGTTCGAATCGAGCACCGGGTGTTCGCTCGCTCGGCGAGCCCAGAACTATTGGGGCCGCTCGCATCAAATTCGTGTGATGCGAGCGGCCCCGCAATGCATTGCGGCCCGCGCAGTGCAATGCTGGCTGATGATTGGCCAAGCATGCACTGTGACCCCGCATGCTTGGCCAATCACAGCGCCGGCAGCGAGGAGAGCCATAATTGGCTACAGGCAGGATGCCTGTAGCCAATTATAGCTCAGGGGCTTTAGTACACGCCCCACGGTATAAGAGGCCGCCGCGCCGGCGGCCTCGCATATTATGTTTCAGACAGTGTCAGCGTGTCAGTGTGCTGCTGACTGCTGACAACAATATGTGCTTTATTTCTGGGGATATGTGTGTGCATGCTGTTAGAACAGCATTGCAGTATCACATCTGGGGGGGTGTCTATAGGTGGCCTGTGAAGGGGGGCAGGTTTCCTGTGCTTAGAACTTTCCCTGCAAAAAAGTGTCATTTTTGCAGGAAGAAAGCTATTTAAATCACTCGCGGCTAATGAATTGATGGCTCCTGTAACACAGAGAGCTGTCATTCATTAATAAAAAAAAAAAAAAAAAAGCGTAGGGGTCCCCCCAAATTCAATAACCAGGCCCTTCAGGTCTGGGATGGATATTAGGGGGATCCCAGCCAAAAAAAAAAAAAAAAATGGCGTAGGGTCCCCCTCAAAATCCATACCAGACCCTTGAGGTCTGGTATGGATTTTAAGGGGAACCCTAGCCAAAAAAAATGGCGTGGGGTCCCCCTCAAAATCCATACCAGACCCTTATCCGAGCACGCAACCTGGCAGGCCGCAGGAAAAGAGGGGGGGACGAGAGCGGCCCCCCTCTTGCCTGAACCGTACCAGGCCACATGCCCTCAACATTGGGAGGATGCTTTGGGGGTCTAAGACCCCTAAAGCACCTTGTCCCCATGTTGATGAGGACAAGGGCCTCTTCCCCACAACCCTGGCCGGTGGTTGTGGGGGTCTGCGGGCGGGGGGCTTATCGGAATCTGGAAGCCCCCTTTAACAAGGGGACCCCCAGATCCCGGCCCCCCCCCTGTGTGAAATGGTAAGGGGGTACAAAAGTACCCCTACCATTTCACCAAAAAAGTGGCAAAAATGGTAAAAATGACAGGAGACAGTCTTTGACAATTCCTTTATTAAAATCTTCTTTCTTCTTTCTTCATCCTTCGGTTTCTTCATCTTCTCCTTCCTTCATCTTCTTCCATCTTCTTCTTCCATTTTCTTCTTCCTCCGATCCGCTTCTTCTTGCGCTGGTCTTCTCGTCCTTCTCGTCCGGCATCTTCTTCCGTCGGCGTCGGTGTCTCTGTCTCTTCTTGGGCCGCTCCGCGCAATGGGAGGCTCCCGCTGTGTGAGGCTCCGCTCCGTCTGACAGGTCTTTTATAATGGAGGGCACCTGGTGACCCCGCCCCCTCTGACGCACAGGGACGTCATGGGGAATTCCATGATGGCTTTCCCCATGACGTCAGAGGGGGGCGGGGTCACCAGGTGCCCTCCGTTTTAAAAGACCTGTCAGATGGAGCGGAGCCTCACACAGCGGGAGCCTCCCATTGCGCGGAGCGGCCCAAGAAGACACCGACACCGACGCCGACGGAAGAAGATGCCGGACGAGAAGGACGAGAAGACCAGCGCAAGAAGAAGCGGATCGGAGGAAGAAGAAAATGGAAGAAGAAGATGGAAGAAGATGAAGGAAGGAGAAGATGAAGAATCCGAAGGATGAAGAAAGAAGAAAGAAGATTTTAATAAAGGAATTGTCAAAGACTGTCTCCTGTCATTTTTACCATTTTTGCCACTTTTTTGGTGAAATGGTAGGGGTACTTTTGTACCCCCTTACCATTTCACACAGGGGGGGGCGGGATCTGGGGGTCCCCTTGTTAAAGGGGGCTTCCAGATTCCGATAAGCCCCCCGCCCGCAGACCCCCACAACCACCGGCCAGGGTTGTGGGGAAGAGGCCCTTGTCCTCATCAACATGGGGACAAGGTGCTTTAGGGGTCTTAGACCCCCAAAGCATCCTCCCAATGTTGAGGGCATGTGGCCTGGTACGGTTCAGGCGAGAGGGGGGGCGCTCTCGTCCCCCCTCTTTTCCTGCGGCCTGCCAGGTTGCGTGCTCGGATAAGGGTCTGGTATGGATTTTGAGGGGGACCCCACGCCATTTTTTTTGGCTAGGGTTCCCCTTAAAATCCATACCAGACCTCAAGGGTCTGGTATGGATTTTGAGGGGGACCCTACGCCATTTTTTTTTTTTTTTTTTTTTGGCTGGGATCCCCCTTAATATCCATCCCAGACCTGAAGGGCCTGGTTATTGAATTTGGGGGGACCCCTACGCTTTATTTTTTTCATTTTTTTTATTTTTTATCAATGACTTTTTTTTATGAATGAGTTTCAATGAATCACTGTTCTCTGTGTTACGGGAGCCGTGAATTAACATTAGCCGCGAGTGATTTTAAATAGCTTTTTTACTTTCAAAAATGACACTTTGCGCAGAGACAGTTCTAAACACGGGAAACATGCGCCCCTTTACAGGCATACTATAGACACCCCCCAGGTACGAAATTTAAAGGAATATTACACTTTTATTGTTTCAATTTAAGCATTATTAAAATCACTGCTCCTGAAAAAACGGCCGTTTTTAAAAAAAATGTTTGCATTGATACATGTCCCCTGGGGCAGGACCCAGGTCCCCAAACACTTTTTATGACATTAACATGCATATTAGCCTTTAAAATGAGCACTTTTAATTTCGAACGTTCGCATCCATTATAACTAATAGGGTTCTAAAGCTCGCACGGACTTTAGGTCCGTTCGCGGGTTCTGGTGCGAGCCGAACGGGGGGGTGTTCGGCTCATCCCTAGTTATGGCAGCTATCTGTATTTAACGTCAGAATATCGACGTATATCCAACGTGGGCAGTCCGGAAGTGGTTAAGGATATTGTCCAGGGAAACCAGATTGGTATTAACTTAGCAAGAGGGTCAGAGAACATGCAGGGCCCTGCTACTGTATATTTATGCCAGACAATAAGTCTGTCAAAATCAGGGAGGTTTTTCACAAATGAGGAGCAAAAAAAGTGGGTGCTACCCAAACACTGCTTAAAGTTCTACCTTAAAAAATAAGGGGTACAGAGTTCGTTTAGGTCTTTTGTTGAAGCTCCTACTTTGCTCAGAGATCAACTATATACCCTTAAGGATATTATTCCATGATCTGGAACAGTTTTGAAGGGGTTTGTTTCTTTTATTTATTAAAGTATTTACCAATTTATTAGGATAGGGGCAGGTGAGTGCTCTTTCCCCCACATCTCCTCCTCTTGGGGCCCCTTTCTTTTGGGCAAGTAACCCAGTGGCAAAAGGCATATGTGACGGTGTTAATATAACAGGAGCTCAGTAGCTCTCCTATTATAAGACAGACAGCAAGAGGGGAACTGTTTGAGTGTAGTGGGCAGGCATTTAACAATAATTAATTTAAACGATAAACGTTACATTTCTTATGTCTGCAATTTTTCCACAATTCAACCCAATTTGATATGAATTTCCATCTCATTTCCTGCAGCAAATTTATAATCGTTAACATATAATATGACTTTTGCGTTTTCCTAATAGTAGGTTAGAAAAATACAGAGATCATAGTGACATTTTACTAAGTCATAGCCTTTGATATTAAAGTAGAAATGTTAGTACAATATTACATTCTGCAAATTCAACAGGTTGTATAAAATATTTCCCTAATTCGATTGTGATATTACTATATCATGCCAGTTTTCCCAGCCTGAAGAATATTTGGATCAGACATTGGCAACTCTTAATAATTTAATGCCAATGGTTTATAGACTAGTAATAGATTTAGCAAGCCTTATCTTATCACTTTAATATGAAGTAACTTCACCCGTCATTCACGGGATGTCTCTACATTCCGTGGATCTTCAGAACAGTGTACAGTCTACAGAAATGCAAGATTGACAAAGTGAGCCATGACATATAATATAATAAGTGGTGGTAGAATAACTTTAATCTGCACCTACTATGTGAGTTTGTTATATACAAACCAATAAAAAATATTGGATGTTTATTGTGACTATGAAATCATGATTTACTTATAGCCACTGTCGCTTAAACTAACTTGCTAAAAGAAAAATGGTGTACTTATGTAGCACTACCCCTGAAGGAGCTGCTTGGTAATTTGGGTTCTCTGTTCTGCACCTTGAATCCAAGAATAACCTCAGCCCCGCTGAAACACTTGTTTGATCGGAAGCCACTGCACTTATAAGAAAACTAATATAGATACCTCTGAGTTTGCTGTGAATTAGTAGCAGGAAATAGACACAAGACTTTTTAGTGGTAAATTAATTAGGGTTGATTAGCGAAGTTGCACTCATTTTCCCCAGAGTAAATGTGGTAAAGCTCTGCTAATTTCCATCATCCAATCACGGGCAAGCAAAAATACAGTTTTTTTTCCTTGCATCTGATTTGGTAATCTTTACAAAATTAGGCTTTACCGCGTTACATTTACTAAAGAAAATGAGTGCAACAGCACTTGCAAAGTGCACAGTCTACAGGATAGAATGAATGGTGGTTTAAGCATGAATGAGCATAAAGGGAGAGTAGATTCAGGGACAATCTGCTAGACAATGTAATTGATATGTTAACCCCTTCAGATCTGCGCTATAGCCGAATGACGGCTACAGTGCGGACCTACTTTGCGCACGCTCCCCGCATGCCCCTTGCAGGGCGCAAGCGGCGCACACTGTGATCACTGAGTCAATGAGACTCGAGTGACCACAGATTGGAATAAGGGGCCGATCCTGGCCCCTTACCACGTGATCAGCCAATGATAGCTGATAATGTGATGTAAACAGATCGGTAATAAATTTTTTTTTCTCCTCACACTGACAGCGTGAGGAGAAAAAAGCAGATCACCTGCTTCTGTGCAAAGGACATCGGTCCCAAAGAGGAAGATGCACAGCCATCTCATCTGTGCCCACCAGTGCCGCCTGCCATTGCCCACAGTGCCACGAATCAGTGCCCACCAGTGCATAATAGTGCCAGCAGTGCCACCTATCAATGCCCATGAGTGCCACCTATCAATGCCCACCAGTGGTGCCAATCAGTGCCTCACCAGTGCTACCTAGCAGTGCTGTCTATCAGTGTCACCTACCAGAGCCAATCAGAGCCCATCAATGTCACCCATCAGTGCCCATCACTGCCACCCATCAGTGCCTATCACTGCCACCTATCAGTGCTCATCAGTGCCAGCTATTATTGCCACCTATCAATGCCCTTCAGTGCCACCTCTCAGTGCCACCTCTCAGTACCCACTAATGCCACCTATCAGTGCCCACCTATGCCATCTCATCAGTGCCCACCAGTGCTGCCTATCAGTGCCCATAAGTGCCACCTTATCAGTGCCCATCAATGCAGCCTATCAGTGCAGCCTCATCAGCGTACATCAATGAAGGAGAAAAATTACCTGTTTGCAAAATGTAATAAAATATAAAACGGTTTTGTATTTTTTTTTAAATGTATCATTTTTATTTTTTTTAACAAAAAATAAAAAACCCAGAGGTGATCAAATAGCACCAAAAGAAAAAAAAAGCTCTATTTGTGTGGAAAAAATGATAAAAATAAATTTGGGTACAGTGTTGACCGCACAATTGTTGTTCAAAAAGTGACAGCGCTAAAAGCTGAAAATTGGTCTGGGCAGGAGGGGGGTTTAGGTGCCCAGTAAACAAGTGGTTAAAGTAACATAGAAGAGAGGTCTGTACCACTAGACTGGAATCAACTCATTAAACAGTAAAGTCAATAAGCAGTGCATTTAAACATTAAGTGCAGTGGGGATAAGAATACTATAACTGGTTAAGAGTGTACTTTAAGAGAATGGCTAGGGTCTGGTGCAATGTCCCCTTAGAGGTACCTCTCAAACTAAGCAATGGGCAAAGGTCTCTGTGTAGCAACTGTAAGTGGACAGTCTTTAGTCCTAAATCTTCATCCAACTAGCATTGGGGTCCAGTGTACTGTTGTTGCTCACGAGAACAGTCCCAGTCAAGCCTACAGGCAGCAATAAGGCTACTAGGCAGCTGTGTAGTCAGTTCCTAAAGGGCTCAGTCTCTCCAGGAGCAACGGTTCATGGCTACCAGACCCAGCACCACAACAACAGTGGTTCCTTTGGTCAGGTGTCCAATCACTTCTGGGTTGCCTGGGGTGACTCCAGTCCATAGCACAGCATGGACTGTATATTAGCAGTGGCTTAGTCCCTCAAAACACGTCAAGCATGATACTTCCAGCATGCAGATCTTTATGCTCTCTTGCCTCATGCTGCTCTTCCCAGACCTCTGGTGTCCTGCCTAGGAAAAATCCCCCAACCTCCTCCTTCTTTATGCAGGCTTGTAGCGGCTGTAGTTAAAGCCCCATTACTTGCATTGTGTATTATTCTTCAGAAAAATGCATGTCCCATGATCCTCCTCCAGCCTCTCTAATTAGTCAACTGCCACGAGTGAGGGGGAGTGGGAGATCTTCACACAAAGCTGGTATGTCCTTTCTGCAGTGGCGGCGGGGGATCCCAGTGGCAGCAGCAGGGGAAGGGGAGCGTGAGGGGACACACAGGGCTTGGTTTACTAAAACTAGAGAGTGCACATTTCTGTGGTAGGTCTTTATAAAAACCAATCAAAAACCAATCAACTTCCATTTTTTCAAAGCTTAATTGAACACGCTGAAGAGGATAGGCGAAAAAACTCTGGACAGCCGCACTCCAAAGAAAATTTCTTGTGCCTTTTATTTAAAACTTGGGATCACATAATACACACCACGGCAAAGTGATACAGAAAAACTGACACGTTTCACACTATAATAAATGCTTACTCATAGCTATGAGCTCCAGCTATGAGTATGCACTTATTATAGTGTGTAACGCACCAGTTTTTCCTTATCGCTTTGCTGTGGTGTGTATTATGTGATCACAAGTTTTAAATAAAAGTCACAAGAAATTTTCTTCGGAGTGCGGCTGTCATGAGTTTTTTCGCCTATCCTCATCTGTACATGCATTAGCCAGCACCTGGGGCTCTTTGTCTCTAGAGGAGAAGTATTTGTCTTGGTGGATCTGCCTGGAGCGGCGGTGTCTCTCTCTATTTGAACATGCTGAAGTTAGGAGCTGATTGGCTACCATGCACAGTACAGTGTTCAGTGGCACGGGCAACAGAAGGGGTACAATTTTACTTGCTTCTTTTTATGTGTAACATTTTTTTCTATATTTTTGTAGGTGCCAGTGTTGTTTTATTGTGTGAACTAGGTTCTAAAGATTGTTTTTGGACTACAGGTTGTAAAACAGAAATATATTATCTTGATAACTGCCTCTACCTTGACAGTACCTTGAAGAATGTACTTAGTTTTGAAGTTAAAACATGATCTGTTACCTTTTCTCTAAGACAGTTCTATTCAGCTGCTAGTAACAAAGAAAATGTGGCCCACTAAATGCACAATGCTGATGAATGGCAATTGGCTCATCGCTGTCACGGTTCACACCAGTGCGCTGTGCGATATTGCAT
The DNA here is from genome assembly GCA_028564925.1 of Lithobates sylvaticus. Taxonomy (NCBI): domain Eukaryota; kingdom Metazoa; phylum Chordata; class Amphibia; order Anura; family Ranidae; genus Lithobates; species Lithobates sylvaticus. The sequence goes on along the minus strand of CM053026.1, from coordinate 465,033,630 downwards.
GTGATTCGCACCCGCACTGCAGTGCAAATCAAATGCAATGTATGTGCTATGCAAATTCAGCCATACAGTTTGTATGGCTGAAATCGCATCGCATTCGGAGCTAAGGAATATGCAGGACCCTTTTTTTGGTCCGCACCAGAATCAGATCGCATGGGTGATATGATTCATGTCCAAACTGACAGTTCACACTGCGATATGCGAAACGATCTGGGGGGTATCATTAACTTTGTATTGACACGCCCAATGGTTCGCATAGGGCAGTGTGAACCACTGTGCGATTCAGGTGCGATATAGGAACCCACACTGGATTCACAGGGTTCCCACATCACACCAGTGTGAACCGAACAGATATAAACAACACAAATTATTGCAACCCTGTGATCATTTATACATCTTAACCCCTTCACGCATGTAACGCAAATATGTGGCTTTAGTGTTAAAGGGGTTGTACCGGGGGTGATGCCTGCTGCTGCAGGCATCACCCCAGTACCGTTTTTTAGAGCCGACAGTCGGCTTTCTTGCAATAACAACTGACACAGCTAATCAGCCGCTTGACTGTTATTAGAAGCAGCAGTAGGGGAAGCCCCCCACTTCCCCGCCGCCTTCCGCGTTTGGAATGCTTTTGTCTGCAAAGGAGGGATTTGGTGTCTTATAGACCCCCAATCTCTCCATAAAGAGTACCTGTCACATGCCTATTACTGTCACAAGGGATGTTTACATTCCTTGTGACAGCAATAAAAGTAATAAAATATATTTTTTTTAAAGGGACAGTGTAAAAATCAAATCAAATAAATAAGAAAAATAAAATGTAAGCGCCTCATTCTTCCGTGCTCGTGCACAGAAGCGGACACATACGTAAGTCATGCCTGCAAATGTAAACAGTGTTCAAACCACACATGTGAGGTATCGCTGTGATCGTTAGAGCAAGATAAATAATTCTAGCACTAGACCTCCTGTAACTCTAAATTGGTAGCCCTTAAACATTTTTAAAGTGTCACCTGTGGAGATTTTTAAGTACCGCAGTTTGTTGCCATTCCACGAGTGTGCGCAATTTTAAAGTGTGACATGTTAGGTATCTTATTTACTTGGCGTAACATCATGTTTCACATTATACAAAAAAATTGGGCTAACTTTACTCTTTTTTTATTTTTTATATTTATGAATGTGTATATATATATATATATATATATATATATATATATATATATATATATATATATATTTGTATATATATATATATATATATATATATATATATATATATATATATATAATGTTTGGGGGTTCTATGTTATTTTCTAGCAAAAAAAAATGATTTTAACTTGTAAGCAACAAGTGTCAGAAAAAGGCTTAGGCTTGAAGGGGTTAAATGTATATTTTTAAATACAAACAACTGATTTTAATCGGATATCAGCTTCTTACAGTCCCCTGTACAGCACAGTTCAGGCTGGAGGAAGGAAAAGCAACACAAAATGCCAATCAGTTGTGTTGCAGTGCAGGGTACATGCTTTTAAAGAATACGTTGAGAACAAAGTGACATAGAGAAGAGCTCATCAGTTTGTTATTGCTCCTTTCACTGTCCAATCACAGGATGGGAGCAAAGAGGGGGCTGGAAAGTGAAAATGAAACTGCAAAAGAGAAAGATCAGGCTAGGCAGGGCATCACTGTGGGGCAGTGCTGTATACATTTCAGGACTGGATGGCCAGAAATACAAACTATTTGACAGCTAACAGCTCTCATGTATGTATTTTATCTGTGTGCTAGCCATTTGCCTGGAGTTCAATTTTAAAGGCCTCATTACTTTCAGAAATTATAAAGCCTAAGCTTGCCGTGAGTGACATGAATGGTACATCAGAACCCCTGATCTGCATAATTATTCCGGGTCAGTGACTTTGTAAATGGACCAAACTTTTTAGAAGGTTACTTTACTCATCTTTACGTTGTTTTCCTGACACCTGTATGAAAATAACCAACAGGGTTATTCAAAAGGTCTGGAAACCTTTCACTTGTTTACAGCAAATGTGCTTACATTCTGTGCACACTTACATTTGTACAGAACAGAAAGCTATACATAGACAAAGTTTGTTTCTTTTTTTTTACAATTAAATTCTTGCAAAATAAATTAACAATAGTTTTTTTTTTTTAATTTGCTGTTAGTTTGAAAAAGATGGGATACATGGTAATTGGCTTTTGTGGATCACTGCATTTCTTCATTTACTTAATAGAATTGTGTTGTATAGAAACTGAATATAAATGTACAAATTTGCTATATTAAATGGGTTGATTTGTTTCAGTAATAATGTAATTAAAGGTGTTATCTATCTATATATGCACATCGAAATTATTGTTTTCATTCTGAAAAAAGGAATATGTTCAGTATAGCTGTAATAAGTGCCTTTTACTGGATTTATTTAAAATATATATATATGTTACTTCCCCCAGATTCCTTGTTTTGAAACAAATACGAGTTCCCTAATAGTACAGTACTACACCTCCTTTTTCTTCAGCTTTTCCTTTTGATGGAGCCTTGCCCTTTCTTCCTTAACTTCTCTTCCCTGACTGTACTCAATGCAGTCAATTTAGGCACTGGCATGAGAAATGAACAAAGGAAATAACCGATGTTTAACTTTTCCATTTTTCAAAATGTATTCAACAAACTAATTTGGCTTTTGGGCTGATGAATGCAGAACACAAGTCTGTAAAAATGGAGACTTTACACACAAGCCCCAAAAATGTATTTTCCTATGGATTCAATCAATGTGTCCTTACATTTGAAAGTAGAACCTTTCCCAAACTCCACATTTTTGTTACATATATACCATTCAAGCAGAAGTTGTTAATTGTGTTGGATGTACTACTTTATATTGTAAATAACCCCAAACTGCTAACTAAGGTATATAAGGAACATATGCCCACCAAAGAAGTAGCTCCAAAAAACACAAAGCTGAAGGACCAATTTAGTTTATCATGAATCTGTAATCATTACAACAATTCCTAAGTAGCAGTGTCAGGCATTTTGTATATGCAACATGGGCCACATGCATATCCTTTGTTTTTGTACATGAAGCCTGCAATACAATCCATTGAGCTTGAACTGTACTTTTTACAGCGATATACTTTACACATATGCTTTGCACTCCAATGGCTTCAGAATTCAGAGACAGGTTGAGTGGGTTAAAATTGAATGGGAAAAAAAAAGTCCAATAATATGGCCTGTAAAAAGTCACATGATCAACTCTCCTTAAAAATTGCGCTCTCCCTGCACCATAGGGCAACTACATACCAAAGCCTCAATTTTATGAATATCTGTTCATTGTTAATTAGCCCCATAGTGCTATCAGTGCTCACTTAAATCTCTATTTTTATTACAAAAATGTGCATGAAAAATAGCTAACAGATATAATATAGCCCCAAATATAGTAGCAACATTTTTATTTATCTAGGTATATCAGTGTATAGTTCACATATATTTAGCATTTGGAGCAAACTACATATTAACCAACTATACTTGTAAGTAAATATTATTATTATTAAAATTATTATACATGATTTATATAGCGGCAACAGTTTGCACAGTGCTTTACAATGTAGAGGGGGCACAGCACAATTACAATACAGTTTAATACAGAAGGGGCAGGAGGGCCCTGCTCGTGGAGCTTACATTCAAAAATATCTATATGTACAACATTATAGTTGTGTGCATCACTGTGTGTGCATAATAATTACCAGTGGTGTAATAATAGCCATAGCAACCCATGGCGCTACTGGAGTAGAAGTGAGCCCCATTACAGGAAACTGAGTTTTGAACTTTCCATCATAGAAAAGTTGAAGTCAGATCTCAAGAACCTTTCTAGTCACTGATTCCCTCTGTGCAGTAAAAAGCAGCTGTCTTATCAGTGTAGATTTATTGCCCTCTGAACTTCTACTACATGCTGAAATGACTTTGTATGCCTAATGCGGACGAGAATCCTATTGAAAAAGTTTAAAGAAGTTTGTATTAGGGTTATAAAGTAATTGTGGGCAAAAACATGAACAATTTTGCAACAATAATAATAATAATAAATATCATTACGGTTATTATTATTGCTACTACAACTATAACCCTTATTCATAGCACTGGTCTCTGGTAGGGTACTAACTATGCTGACTGCTCTCTTAAAAAAAATAACAAACATATCATACTTACCTCCACTGTGCAGCTCATTTTGCACAGAGTGGCCCGAGCCTCGTCTTCTGGGGTCCCTCGCGGCTCCTCCCCACATCTGATCACCCCCTCGGAGAAGAGCTTCCCCAAGGAGTTTACCTTGCGGGCGCGCTCCCGGGCGCGCTCTTGAGTCCAGCATTCCAGCACACTGACAGGTGTTTTTTCACCTTAATGCATAGGATGCATTAAGGTGAAAAAACACGAGCCTTTACAACCCCTTTAATTATTTAAGCTGGAGAGTGCAAAGTCTGGTACAACTCTGTATAGTAACCAATCAGCTTCCAGGTTTTTTTTTTTCTCAAAGCTTAATTGAACAAGCTGAAGTTAAAACGCTAATTGGCTACCATACACAGCTGCACCAGATTTTGTACGCTCCAGTTTTAGTAAATCAACGGCTGTGAGATGGTCTGTTTACTCTGGCTACAGTGGAATAAATGAAGCCAACATTCAGATTTTTAGCACAGTTGCAATATTTGCTGAATAGCATTAGTAGTTCACTAATTGTTCCATTTGTGCCTGAAATTGTGAATTATTGAAACCACGGATATCATTAGCCTTATCAAGTCTTGTACAAACTAACTGAAAAAAGGAATAAAGTGGCAGTGACTGCATTTTTCATTAAATCTGAATCTAAATAAATTATGTTTCAGAAAATAGCATTTCATGTACAATCAATGTGTCACTAATTACAATAAAGGTAGATATTATTTTCTCTAATTAAATTCACTTGTGGTGTTTAAAAGTTATGATTGTATTTTAAATGATGGACTACAAAGTAGATCAATACACATTGTGCATCCATTATAACATACAAGAAAAATATACTGCTCTGAAGCACTTAATTACAGTAATTGTAGCTTAGAGAGTTGTGGGTGAGAATGGAACCTCCTTGCCAAGAACATCTAGATTCCAACTTGTAATCAATGAAATGTGATAAATTCTTAAACTCACGCTGTTATATGAATAGTCTATTCATTTCAAAATAGTCAGCTTAGAAAAAACATTTAAGCTTTTTGGTATAAACTGTGAGTGTGATATCAAACAAAACTGAGATTTATATACTGTAGGTTTAGAAAAAAGGTATTTTTTATAACAACCCTTTGCTTTGCCAAAGCTAGGTGAAGCACCTGGTTTGCTTTGAAGTGACCCTGGCAGTAGGGAAATGTAACTAAAGCTGCAAATACCTCCTCACCAATGATCTAACATCTGCAAGGTCCCTTGCCAGTGACAGAATCTTTCTCCCTGGGTCTTCAGCCATTGCCTGTTTGGCATGTACAGGATGATATTACGCAGTCACCACGCCAAAAATATACCCTGAGCTGAACAGGTGCAGCTCAATGTACATTGTATTGAAAACTGCAAACAAGCAGGTATGTTTATTTTATTGCAAAAGAGACATAGCCGTAAATAGCCTGCCTGTTCATTGCTTGTTGTTTCATACTTTATGTTTAGCTTTAAATAGAAGTAGAAAGCAAAAGAATATTTCTAATGCTTACGATTCTTAAAAACCTCAATCTTTGACTCTTATAGAGCTTCAGTCACTATAATATGACACTTTAGAATGTTTGTCCGCAAAATGAAAAATATCTGTAGCCAGTCTCTGCCATGCCCACGAGGGAGCATTCCACGGTGTTAAGCCCCATACACACGGTCGGATTTTCCAATGGATTCTGTCCTATCGGACAATGTTGTCAGAAATTCCGACCGTGTGTAGGCACCATCGGACAGTTTCCATCGGATTGTCCGACGGACAAAGTCCTATCTCCTGCTGGATAGATTTTTCGACAACAAAGTCCGATCACACCAAATCCGATCGTGTGTATCGAATTCCTGACGGACAAAGTGCCACGCATGCTCAGATCACATTACAAGACCAAAGCTATTGGCTACTAGCCTCTACGTAGTCCCGTCGTATGCAACAAACGTCACCACGTTCAGAATGATCGGATTTTCCGACAACTTTGTCCAACCGTGTGTTCGCAAAACCAACATCGGACAAAGTACGACGGACATGATCCGACGGACCTGGTCCTCGGATAATCCGAGCGTGTGTATGGGGCTTAAGAGGTTCTTTTGCATTGTGTTTTTGAAATGTCTGGCAGGTCTCACACTTCTTCACAAGTGTCTCAATATCAAAGTCCAAATTAGGCCAATAAACCAACTCCCGCGCTCTGGCAGTGATGCCCAAATGTCCCTGGTGGATTTGTTAAAGTACTTCTGCCTGCTGTGACTTAGGAACCCATAAATATGATATCCGTATCAATGTATAGCTCATCTTTCACAGGCCAGAATCCCTGTAGTTCAGGACACAGCTTCTTTCGTTTTTCTGGCCAGCCATTGCACATGACACAAGTTAGTTTTTCTAGGACTTTATTCTGTTTGGTGTCTTGTCTTATCTTCTCCAGCTGTACATCCAATATTGGAATGTTCACTAGTACTGTATGTTCCTGTTCTTCCAACTCAGGTTCATCCCGTGATTCATGTCCTTCTGGAAACACCCTAGACAGGGTATCTGCCATTGGAATTTCCTTTCCAGGCTTATACTTCACTGTGAGATCATACTGCTGTAATTTCATAACCATGCGCTGCAGGCTTGGGGATGTAGAAGCTAGCGATTTCTGTAGGATGTACTCCAATGGCTTGTGGTCCGTTTCCACAACTACCGGGTGACCATATATGTACTGGTGAAATTTCTCACATCCATTCACAATGGCCAGCATCTCTTTGAGCATAATTGGCTTGCGTTGTGGTCAGTGATCATGAAGCATATGCCACAGGATGTCCTTGTTGAGTCGGTACAGAACATAACCCAAACTGGGATGCATCCACTTGAAGTACAGTGTCACAGTTTACGTCAAAATATTTTCAGTATTGGCCCTGGATGTTTAGTGATCAGTTTTTTCACTTTGTCGAAAGTCTTTTCCATGTTTGCATCCCAACACCAAACAGCATCCTTCTGTAGCAGTGTATGTAGTGGTGCTATCTGTTGAGCAAGGCCATGAGAGAATTTGGATAGAGTTTGAGGATGCCCCATAGATGCTCAATAGGGTTTAGGTCTGGAGACATGCTTGGCCAGTCCATCACCTTTACCCTCAGCTTCTTTAGCAAGGCAGTGGTCTTCTTGAAGGTGTGTTTGGGTTTGTTATCATGTTGGAATACTGCCCTGCAGCCCAGTCTTTGAAGGGGGATCATGCTCTGCTTCAGTATGTCACAGTATATGTTGACATTCATGGTTCCCTCAATGAACTGTAGCTCCCCAGTTCTGGCAGCACTCATGCAGCCCCAGACCATGACACTCTCACCACCATGCTTGACTGTAGCCAAGACACACTTGTCTTTGTACTCCTCACCTGGTTGCTGCCACAAACGATTGACACCATCTGAACCAAATAAGTTTATCTTGGTCTCATCAGACCGCAGGACATGGTTCCAGTTATCCATGCCCTTAGTCTGCTTGTCCTCAGCAAGCTGTTTGTGGGCTTTCTTGGGCATCATCTTTAGATGTAGTGTGCGGCATATGGTCTGAGCACTGACAGGCTAATCCCACACCCCTTCAACCTCTGCAGCAATGCTGGCAGCACTCATACGTCTATTTCCCAAAGACAACCTCTGGATATGACGCTGAGCATGTGCACTCAACTTCTTTGGTCGACCATGGCGAGGCCTGTTCTGAGTGGAACCTGTCCTGTTAAACCACTGTATGGTCTTGGCCAACGTGCTGCAGCTCAGTTTCAGGGTCTTGACAATCTTCTTATAGCCTAGGCCATCTTTATGTAGAGCAACAATTCTTTTTTTCAGATCCTCAGAGAGTTCTTTGCCATGAGGTGCCATGTTGAAATTCCAGTGACCAGTATGAGAGAGTGAGAGTGATAACACCAAATTTAACACACCTGCTCCCCATTCACACCTGAGACCTTGTAACACTAACGAGTCACATGACACCGGGGAGGGAAAATGGCTAATTGGGCCCAATTTTAACATTTTCACTTAGGGGTGTACTCACTTTGGTTGCCAGCGGTTTATACATTAATGGCTGCGTGTTGAGTTATTTTGAGGGGACAGCAAATTTACACTGTTATACAAGCTGTACACTCACTACTTTACATTGTAGCAAAGTGTCATTTCTTCAGTGTTTTCACATGAAAAGATATAATAAAATATTTACAAAAATGTGAGGGGTGTACTCACTTTTGTGAGATACTGTATAGCTTAGACCTGCCTTTGTTTACGATTTCAGGCGTGGCCTGATTGTCTGTGGCAAAGACCACGGTTTGCCTTGTCCAGGTATGGCCCCAGACCCGAGCTGCTGCCACGATGGCATAGAGTTCAAAAAGTGAGGAAGACTGGCTAAACCCGGGATCAGGAGGATTTTTGATGGCCACCGCCCTGCGAACCAGTGATGGCCAAAAATTGCAGCGAAGCCTGTGGAGGCTGCGGTGTCTGTGACTACATGAGGTGATGAAGCTGATGCTAATGGAATAAACAGATATGCTGTTTCAGTTACCGGGGAACTCATCCCACATTGTCAAATCCACTATTGCTACTGGGTTAAGCCTGAGAACTTGATCGGGGGTCTTGATCGGGGTCTTGAGAGAGGAAAACCAAGAGGCGTGTAATGAAGGACTGCCTCTGAAAGACGCTCCTCATGGCAAAATTAAGCATCCCTAACAGGGATTGTAGCTGTCTCTTGGTACACCCTTGTTATAGGGAAAAGGCGTGAATGACTGACCTGATTTGGGCCAACATGTCTGGAGGTAGACTGGCCTGCATGGAGAGAATGTCTAGAGTCATACCTAGAAAGGTGATGGATTGCGCCAGGCATTCCACTTTATGCTCTGCTATGGGCACGTTGAGATTGCCAAATACCACTCTTAGTCTGTCCAAGGCTCGCCGGGCTGTTCAATCAGCAGGAAGTCATTGAGGTAGTGAATGACTTTCTGGCATTGTGATTGGTGCAACAGGATCCCGGTCAAGAGACTGGGCAAAGGTGTCAAACAGCCACAAGATGCTTTTGGAGCCGAAAGTCAACTTGGTGGCAAAGTAATACAAACCTTTCCATCTGATGCCATGCCACCGCCAGAGGGATGGCTCAATGGGCAGTAATATGAACGCGTCTGAAATGTCCGCTTTGGACAGCCATGCACCCATGCCTATGCTAATAATGGCTTGAATAGCTAAGTCAACCGAAGCATATTTAAGGCCTCATGTACACTGCTGCTGGTAAACAGACGTTTAGGAGCAGTTAGGCATTTTTTTTCAACTGCTCCTGAACTCTCCTCTATGTTATATTATGTACACAGGTTTGTTTATAGTCGTTTCTAGGCAGTTGCGTTTAGATGCTTTTTTAGGAACCCAAAATAATGCAATCAGAAGCTGTGTTTGGAGGCATTTCAAATGGTAACTCACGTTTAGCCACGTTTCGTTTACAGGCGTTTTTAATTTTTAGCTTTTCTGAAAAAACAAATAAATCATTTTTTTTCTAACGCTTCTAGACGCAAACGCGGCTAAACGTGACTAAACGCAGCATGTAAACATGGCTAAATGGCCGTTTTTAGACACCGGTTTCTAGCTGTCAAGTTATATCGTTCAGGAGAGGTTGAGCAACGTCCCGTGTACATGAAGCCTAAGGGAAAACTCCTCGGAAGGAATTAGAGAGTTTAAACTTGGGATGTGGGAACCACGAGGCACAGACAAGTCGTACACCAATCAAAGTTTATTTGCTCTTGACAAGCCCAATAGGGCTGACTCTATAAGTAGTGAAAGGTGACTCAGCAAAGGGGGCCAATGATGAACCCCCAGTCCAGTTCGGACTGCAATAAATTACCTATGGCCAGCTCATCAGTGGCAGCTGAGAGGTGGTTCCTGCATTTGTGTGTCTAGTAGGGTAGCGTGATGAGGCCGGTGTGGAACCCTGATGTAAATCCGTGCACCAGGAAGGCGGCCCGTGAGGGAGTCGGGTGTGAGCGAAGGTAAAACCCCAGCCACCGGACATCCACTCGGCCTAGTCATGAAACATTGTGCTGCTTGAGGTTGCATGTGACTTTAGGATGTGCTCTGTGGCCCAAAACGCAAATATGAAGCAGCCGGCATTGGCTAAAGTTGCCCCATAGTGGACTTGATAAAACACAGTGAACCAATACCAGCAGATGACATGACATGACTTCACACTGGACCTCATGCAACTTGGATTCTGTGCCTCTCCATTCTTCCTCCAGACTCTGGGACCTTGATTTCCAAATGAAATGCAAAAGTTTACACAGTCCGTGATGATTTAGGGAGCCATGTCATCTGCTGGTGTTGGTCCACAGTGTTTTATTAATTCCAAAGTCAGAGCAGCCCTCTACCAGGAAATTCTAGAGCACTTCATGCTTCCCTCTGCTGACCACCTTTATGTTGATTTCATTTTCCAGCAGGACTTGGCACCTGCCCACACTGCCAAAAGTACCAATGCCTGGTTTAATGATCATGGTATCATTGTGCTTGATTGACCAGAAAACTCGCCTAACCTAAACCCCATAGAGAATCTGTGGGGTATTGTCAAGAGGAAGATGAGAGACACCAGACTCAACAATACAGACAAGCTGAAAGCCACTATCAAAGCAGCCTGGGCTTCCATAACACCTCAGCAGTACCACAGGCTGATCGCCTCCATGCCACGCTGCATTGATGCAGTAATTCATGCAAAAGAAGCCCCGACCAAGTATTGAGTGCATAGTATACTGTACATGGACATACTTTTCAATAAGCCAACATTTCTGTATTAAAAATCCTTATTTTTATTGGTCTTATGTAAAATTCTAGTTTTCTGAGATACTGAATTTTGGGTTTTCACTAGCTGTAAGCCACAATCATCAAAATTAAAAGAAAGAAATGCTTGAAATATATCACTCTGTGTGTAACGCATCTATATAAAATATATGTGTTTACCTTTTTGATATATATATATATATATATATATATATATATATATATATATATATATATATATATATATATATATATATATAAATATATACATACACTATATATTGTGTGTTTATTTGAAAGATAATGTTAAAGATAATGTAATACTAACAGAATGCAGTACATCACTCTTCTCGTATTGGCTTGTTTAATAACGTAATACAAAAGCAGTGATGTGTAGTAGCCCATGGCTGACAATCTAATTTTAGCTTGAAGAACTATTATATAGGTTGATTATGGTAGATTGCTTTATTAAGTGAAAGGTGAGTATGTATGTAAACATATCCTTCTGTGTTTCTGTGTTTATTTAAGTCAAAATTGTCTTATCTTTACACAGTAAATCTCAGTTTAGCTATTTAAGACTTTATTTTCTGAATAATCATTATTATTTTTTATTCATAAGCTTGTCTTGCTCTCCAGTTTAATCCATTCAAATTGAAATACAGATGTCTTTTTGTTTTAATTTGCAGAGCTATAAAGGAATCACGTACTGTAATCAGCACTGCATTCATTGACCCCTTCACTCCCATTGAGGCTACTTAATAGACAGGGTCAAGGAACTTGCAGGCTTTAATCCTCTCATGTCCTTTCTCATCTTTTTTGTGAGCTACGAGAAAGGAGAAAATAATCAATCAGAAGATTTTTTTTCTGGCACAGCAAATCTAGGCTTTACGGCTCTGTACTTTATTTTTCTTCATATCGTTAACATTGTTAGCTACACTATTGCCTTTGTAACTAGACAGAACAAAGAGAAGTGAAATGCAAATGTGGGTAGAGGCCAGTCAGATTGAATTTTTCACAGCTTTAAGTCAAACCCTGCATGAGAACCATAGCAGGTTAAAAGCAGTAAACAGACCTAAGCCTTAGCTTCAAATCTTCATTCATGCAGGCTTTATTCAGCATTTTAAAGTTAGTTGGTTACATGTTTGTATTAGTACAGCGGTATTTCTAGGGTACTATAGATGTAAGTGTTGCAGACCCTAGAGCTGCAGTTGAGTCTCTGTCCTCCTGGCCAATCACAAAATGAAGCCTGGGACCATTTGCTTTTTGAATGGCCAGGAGGAGGAGAGGGGATGAGAGACATAGCCACAGAGCTGAGGTCTATAAAACCTGCAGTGCTTACATCCATGATGGCCTACGTACGGTGGAAGCTGTACTAAAAGGACATGATAATAAACATTTTTTTAGCAAACAGTTTGCAGGTGAGGTTAAAGCCTCATATACACTGCTAGTTTTTTGTTTCATTCAACCTAATAGGTTGAATGAAAAAAAAAAAAACTGACAGCTTAACTGACAGCTTAAGTCGGAGCCGCTTTACTAACTATGCAATGTTAGAACAGTGATCTCCCCTGCTTTTCTATTGTGTTTTGATAGGGGGACAGCCCCCAGCCAGAACACACTAGGAGCTGGATGGCAGACCTTTTTCGGTCATGACCCCTCAACAGAAGCCAGCTTCTGTGGGACCACCTGCCATACACAAAGGCCAAATATCGTCCGATTCTATTGAACGGACCAATGCCGCCCGACGTTTGGCTCATGTGTACTAGGTTTAAGGCATGTTTACTGCTCTAAACCTGGAAAGGTTCTTATGTGCAGAGTTGGGCTTTGAGGTTAAATGTATATATGTACATATTCAAGGCTGCACAAGCATCATATGAAAGGTCAGAAAGATATAGGCTTCTAAATGCTGCTTTAAGGGTTTATTTAATACTTTGAGCGGCATATTTGTGATAGACAGGCATACCCCACTTTTAAGTACACAATGGAATTTATTTACTAAAGCTAGAAAGTGCAAAATCAGGCTCACTTCTGCATAGAAACCAATGAGCTTCTAGGTTTTTATTGCCAAAGCTTAATTGAACAAGCTGGGGTTAGAAGCTCACTGGTTTCTATGCAGAAGTGAGCCTGATTTTGCACTTTCTAGCTTTAGTAAATAAACCCCATTGTGTACTTAAAAGTGGGGCATGCCTGTACATAGTTGCTTGCAGCATACAGAGAGACTGTTCTAACTACCCTTGTTGCATGGGTACACCATAGGTCCAATGATCCTATGGTTCAACAAAAGTAGTGTGAGAAAAATTTGTCTTTGCACCAGCCTTTCTCAACTTCTTTTTTTAACATACACCCTTTAAATAACTTTCCATTTATATTTCATGGCACATTAGCATTAACAGCAAGTTAAGATATAAGAATATATACAAGAACTTTTTCATCTGTGGTCATTGGTTAGAATTCCCTCCTTACAGAGATCTAAAAAGATAATTTGTAACAGCTCTGGAGGAACTCAAAGAACCCTGGGTAAAGCTTCTTCCTGACTAACGACACCACAAAACAACTTATCCACTCCTTGGCTTTTTCCCACCTCGACTTCTGCCACTCTCTCCTCACTGGCCTACCCTTCCACAGGCTATGCCCCTTCAGTCTATTATGGATGCCGCTGCTAGACTAATACACCCTACTCACCGATCTGTGACTGGCTTTCCCACCACATAAAATTCTAAATACTAACCACAACATACAAGGCCATCTACAACATCGCCCCTTGCAACATCACCAACCTCATCTGCAGATATCACCCAAATAGTCCTCTCCGCTCCTCTCAATGCCTCCTGCTCACTAGCTCCCTTGTTACCTCCTCCTATGATCGCCTCCAGGACTTCTTCAGTGCTTCTCCCATCCTCTGAAACTCCCTGCCCCAGTATGTCCAGTCAGACCCTAACCTGTCCATCTTTTGGCGATCCCTGAAAACAAATTTATTCGGGGAAGCCTATTCCACCTCCACCTAAGAACCATACCCGAGTCACCTCCATCAGATCACCCCCCGCAGCTATTACCTTTTGTACCACCTCCCTCTCCCTTTAGGTTGTAAGCTCCATGAGCAGGGCCCACCTATTCCTTCTGTATTGAACTGTAATGTAATTGTACTTTCCCTCCTCTACATTGTAAAGGGCTGTACAACCTGTTAGTGCTATATAAATCCTGTATAATAATAATAATAAAGCTAGGTATACACGGCCTGAAAATCGGTAAAAAACGGTTGGTTCAGCAGTTACTGGACAACTTTTGGCCAGTGTGTACAGCTCCTCGTCCAACAGAAGCCAGACAGAACAACGAGCATGCTGGTAAACCAGCAGCTGATTGGCATGCGATCAGCGCTTGCAGCCAATGGCTGAGAGTGCTGACCGATATGTTCTGGTGGGGTGCCATCCTCCTGTCACAGCAAAATAGCACAGCAGAGAGATCGCTGTACTAGCATTGCATAGTATGAACAGCGACCTCCTCGGTTTTTTTTTTTTCGTCCAACCCAACGGGTTGAACTAAAAAAAATTAACGGGTGTACCAGGCATAATAAGAAGGGTTGATCTACACTACTAGCATGGTCAATAATCAGCTTACAGGGTTTTGTTATAGGTGGGGAAAATTGGGAAAATGTTATGGGAATTATGTCAGGCCTCCCTCCTTCATTTAAAATAGCATTAGTATAACAGTAAAAAAAAGCATTTATGTGAAAAAAGTAAGAAAATATACTTGCCTTACTCCTGGTTTCCTGCTACAGTACTTTAAGGATCTCCCGTTTTTTTATTTATTTTAAGAGCAGACTGTGGGCTATATTGATGATGTTGAAGTGATTTGGTGGCTAATGCCAGATCCCCGGCTAGTTTGTTTCTGGTTGTAAGAAAAGGGGCCAGGGATTCTGGGAGATGTAATTTACAAAGTATGGTCAAGTTCATATTTGATCAATAATGTCAAACAGGATTCCCAGACGGTTTGTATGCTATACTCGTACAAAGCTGTGAATAGGCTGGGTTCAAGTCAAACTCATGTTTAACCCAAACCCAAAGCTCATCTTTACTATACAGTACATAAAGACATTTTATCCATATTTGTTTTTTTTTTTCTTACCAACCTGCTCAGGATTTTCCTAAATTACAAAACATCAATGATCTGTTTTTTATATAACTATTAAGTAGCCAATATAGCAGTACCATTAAAAAATAACTTTGCCATTACTGAACAGAAGGAAAGTAATCAGCCCCTTTAAAATGGAACTTGAGACAGGTTTAAAGACACACATTAGTGCAGCCCTGTATCCACTAATACTTTATAATGTATTTTTAAATCACAAGCTGAGTAAGTCCTGAACTTTTACTTGGTATCAGCCACCTGCAATCCTCTGTACAGCGGAGCACAGACTGAGAGAGGAAGAAGCAGCTAAAGGAGCCACTCAGCTGTGCTGCAGTGCTCAAGTGCTAACAAGGAACATGCTGATAAGAAGAGAGAACAGAGTAACAAAGAACATATCAGTGTACTGCTCCTCGATTTACTGTCCAGTCAAAGTCTTAGGAAAGGGCAAGGTCTTTAAGTGTTACTTAACTACAGTAGAGAAAATCAGGTTTCCTGCCTTTCCAGACAGTGCTGTATGGATTACTAGAGCTGTGTAAATCTTAGAACTGGGTAAAACAGTCTCCTATATGCAGTATGTATTTTATCTTTGTATGTTGCCCTTTCCCTTCAGTTTTGCTTTTAATATTTCAAGCTTGCATTGTGCTTTAGGCGTGCAGCTATCCTTTAAGAAATAGCATTTATGCTTATTACATCAACTTTTTATGGACAGTTTATTTATGTATTTATTTTTTTATTTACAGTGAACTTATTGGATTCACGGTCCGTGATGGGTGATCTTGGATGGATAGCATATCCAAAAAATGGGGTAAGGTTTTACATTCTGAATAAAATGGTTTGCTAATAAAAATGTTTAAAACAAAAGTACGTATTACTTTTATCCTTCAAGAAGTTACACAAAGCCTCATGCACACAGGCAGAAAAGATGCGGCTGATGGAGTCTGGATTTTTTTTATGCCTCTAAAGGCAGTTCATTGTTAGCCTATGTAACCAGGCACATCAGCTTTTTACATCAGTATTTTAAGAGTAGCATTTAGAGGTATTAAAAAAAAAACATCAAAGCTGCACTTAGAGAGGAGCTTAATTTACACATGTAAGCGCGCGTATGAGCATAAATGTATTCCAGTTGGCAGAATAAATTAATATTCTGGCCAGTAGAATGCATTTACATTCAAGGCACATATATACACGTAAAAAACAGGAAAAATAGAAAAATAAAGCTCTAAATGTCACAACCAATAAGGTGTCAAAATCATCAAGCCCTGTGTTGAACCGATGAATTTCTTGAACCGTAATGTGTTACATAGTTACATAGTTAGTCAGGTTGAAAAAAGACACAAATCCATCTAGTTCAGGGATCTCCAAACTATGGCCCTCCAGCTGTTGCGGAACTACATATCCCATTGTAACACACTGACACTCAAAGACATGACTAGGCATGATGGGAATTGTAGTTCTGAACAACTGGAGGGCCATAGTTTGGAGACCCCTGATCTAGTTCAACCATAAAAAATAAATAAATACAAATATAAAATATCATACAATGCCATATTTCCCAATCCTATACCCACAGTTGATCCAGAGGAAGGTTAAAGAGGAACTGCATTCTGCTCACATAATTTGCCATTCTGAAGCTTCCCCCCAACCACTTTGCATATTATTTTATATATACTGTGATTCTGTACTTGCCAAATATGCTGCCGAAATATCCATCCGCTGAGTCTGGCTGCAACCATTTTAACTGTGGTCAGCTGAAGCTGCTGCCTGTTCACTTCCTGGATTTACACGCAGAGGCACACCTCCAGCTCTGCAGCTCACATTGGCCCTCTTATGACTCACCCCCCCTTCCTGGCAAACTCTCACGAGAGTGAGAGCGAGCGAGCTGTGCATGATGTCATAAGCCTAGGCTTTTTGCCAGACAAGAAATAAGAAGTGGGCTGTATAAGGTATTTACTGTCAGATTTTTTTTTTTTACTTTCCAAAGTTAAAAAACAAGGGCAGAAGTTTTAATAGATGGAAAATTAAAACAAAATGACTGAAGGTCCACTTTAATACGTTTCTTTTAATAGCGTAGGGAAGAGCTAAAGTATATCTAAATCCTCCCAAACAATGTAACAAGTGCCTTCCTATGTAAAGGAGATGAGGAGTGGACAAGGGGCTAGTAGTCCCAACCAGGAGAGCAACCTAGTTACAACCATGGCTTCCTTCAGAAATACAGTGGACTGAGTGAGTGTGTCAACCTTGGGGCAGGAAGTGTGGGAAAAAAAAAAAAAAAAAAAAACATTAAGAAAAGAAAATTATCGCAACCAATGCATTTAAGGACTAATAAGCTGCAGTATATGCAAATTTGTTTTTGGGTTTAGATTTTTTTTTAATGCTGTTTTGTCTACTTTTTGTCCAAAAATACAGCAGGAAGTGAGAGGAGATCTCTCCAGCATAAGGGAACTTATCTTTTAGAGCAACCTTTCTCAACCTTTTCAACACAGAGAAAACCTTGATATAACTTTCTGGTCTTAGGGAACCCCTGCTAAAAATTACTATATCTACAACTCATGATACATTAGTGTGATGGTCAGTGGAAAGAATTCTCCTTACACTTGTGGACACGGGAAGAATTACCCCCTTACAAATAGCTAAAAAGATCAATGATGGCAGTGGGAACTTATCTGAGTGACAGAAATTGCTCATTACTCAAGGAACCCCTAGCAACCACTGGTGGAACCCTGGTTGAGAAACCCTGTTTTAGAGAGTTGTCAAATGTTAGGGCAAATAGAGAAAGTGAATCTCTCTAATGGAAACACAGCAATAAAGACACAACAGAGGTTCCAAACCTTCTCCACACAATCCAAAAACAACCAACCAACCAACAAATAAATATATTAGATGCAATCTGAGAAGCTATATTATGCAAAGTACATTTTTCCTGCCACAGCTCAGTCCAAAAGGCAAACACGTTTTTTTACAACTTCTCAGCATGATGTTGGTAGGATATTTTCAGTTAAGCATATATATATATATATATATATATATATATATATATATATATATATATATATATATATGTAGCGGCCATATCACACAGAGGGGCGGCCTAGACTTTTGGGCTTACCGGTTACCTCCGCTTGGCTTGTCAATGAATGTCCAGGGGTTCCCAGGGTTTGTACCCAACAACTTTGGATGCTGACACAATAAAAGTCCTTTTGAAGGTTTTTATTTCTGCAGTGATAACATCCAACATAACACAGTCTCAGATAGGAATAGAGGGCAAGGGTGAAGAAAGGCACCTTGAACTGCTGACATCCACAGAATGTCTCTAATCAAACCCAGAGAGTAGCCACTCACAGCTGGGTACTTCAATGCTGGACAAACCTCTAGCCAGAGGTATGGCAGCCAACAATGTGATCCGGAAACTTGCAAAAAGTCTCTGACACAGAATAAACTTGCAACCGAAGGTGAATAGGAACCTTTCTCACAGTACCTGGAACTTTCTCTGCCTCGTTGGCGGCACTGTGGAAGTGTGTATTCTTTAGTGTCCATACAACTCAGCTTCCAGGCTCTTACTGAGATGCCAGCTTAATGGCCCTCCTCCGAAGAGTCCTCCCCCGGTCACTTGTTTGAGCTGTGCTGCCCCTCCAATACTGAGAGCACACCGGGACGCCTTGAATCCTCCTTCAGTTACTGGGCCTCGGGCTAACCGGCTCTGAGACTCGGGAACAGACGGATCCCTGCTGCAGACCATGCGGGTCTGTGAGGCTAGTCAAACTGACCATGTTTATGGGACGGCAAGCGCTCCCAGGCCTGGGACCCCTCGCGGGGCTACCCCGGTCCAGAACCAGGAAAGAGGACTGCGGCCGAACCCCGAACACATGACTTCAGCACCTTAAGTACCCTTCCCCAGACTACACAGCGGGGCCAGGCGCACCCACTGATTGGCTCTGGGGAAGACCGATACCTAAGATGTCCAACCAGGCCTGGTTCTAGGTCTGTCATGGGTACCTCACTGCACCCATGACCAGGCAGAACCCTAGTACAGCCCAGCCAAACTGATGCCAAAGCAGACCTCAGAATCCCATTACTGTTTTGAGAGAAAAACGAAATTTCCACGTATATCGCACACTTGTTAAAGTGTGCCCGCTACATATATATATATATATATATATCTATGAAAGAAATGGTTGCAGATACACAGCTACAACTTATGTATGAGGATTTGTTTTATCTTTGTGCATCACTTAATGCTAGTCACTTCACTGGGTGGGTGTATGTCACATGTGCTTTGGTTTTAAATTTGTTAATTCCTTTTATATTTGTTTTATTATGCATGTTCATTTCATGCAAGGTGCATAGAACTGTACATGTTTCATACAAAAATTGGTTCATGGGATGTGTCAGTAAAATGTTTCCATGTCCTTCTCAACAACAAATATGCTTTATATCTTGCTTTCCGTGTTAACATGTTTAGGCCTCAGGGTGAAGGGCGTTTTTCATCCACAGTTTATGTACACGTATTCAGTAAAGCAGAACAGCAAAGCTATTATTACCAAATATTATTTCGCACACATGGGTTCACAGTACATATGAAATCCATATTTGTTTGCTTTGCACAAGATTTGGCTGCAGTGTTATTGCAACCTCTGATGGGTTATTTGGTTTTACAGCTGCCAATGGTTCTGTTATGTGGTATAACTCCAATTTTTAATTAAGTCAGCTGGAATAATGGAGCTATCAAGCAGCTTCCGCCTTTCCAAATCTCTTTGACACTACTGTGGGTGCAGAACGTTACACCCATGTGTGTAAACCGATTTAATCATTTTACAGCCAGCTCCCACCCTTATGACCCATTTGCTTTGCTTATCATGCTGATTTTATTTCCCACTATTTACATTTCGAAAAGTACAATTGCTTCCTTTAAGAAAATATACATCTGCTTACTGTAGGCAGTCAGATTCCTTTGAAGGATTCTGGGAGTTTTCTGCACAGTATGGGAGATAACCTTTTTTTTTTTTTAGTCCGCAGAGAGTATGGAATATGCGGTGGGCATGCTGCATAAAGTGTTCTGTTTCAAACAGCATTATAAACATTCCTTTCATCACCAGTGCAAAACGGTTCTGCCAGAGCAATCCTAACTGGATAAATTAAACGACACAATTTAAAAAAGATATAAAGAGATAGCAGACAAACACGTTTTCAGAATGGTGCGCTATTGGCATAATGTCAGCAATAGCAGGGGGCATTTGATCTGGAAGATGAATAAATGACCAAGGGTTGATACATTTCATCTTTAAACTGTATTATACTGCTTGGAGATGTTCTAATCTATCCATGGAAAAAATTTGATTAAAAAAATGTTAGATTTATCACAAAATGTGCATGCCGCGTGTCAACGTAGTAGTGGCGGGTTTAATACTACAGATTAGATGTAGACCTAGCATCTGTCACTTTCTAACCTGCTTCACACCTAGAATTGATTTACTTGTTCATTGCCACAACAATGCCTATTTACTTTTTAAAGACTGAAACAGTTAAAGTGTTTGTAAAGGCTAGTTTTTTTTTCTATAAAAATAATAAACATGTTATACTTACCTGCTCTGTTGCAGTGGATTTGCACAGAGCAGCCCAGATCCTCCTTTTCTCAGGTCCCTCTTCTGTGATCCTGGCCCCTACCTCCTGTTCAGTGCCCCCACAGCAAGCAGCTTGCTATGGGGGCACCCAAGCTGAGTAACAGCTCCCTGTGTCCATTCAGACATGGAGCCCAGACCTGGCCCTGCCCCCTCTATCCCCTGATTGGCTAGCTGACTTTGATTGACAGCAGTGGGAGCCAGTGGTGTCACTGCTGTGTCTTAGTCAGTCAGAAAGGAGAACTCGGACGAGATTGTCCACTAGCTGAGACACTAGTGGACATCGCTAGACAGAGAGGGAGCTCAGTTAAGTGTTAGGGGGTGCTGGGGGGGACTGCTGCACACAGAATGCTTTTTATCTTGTTCAATATTTTTATTGTAAGGAATATAAAATATATATAACAATAATAGTAAAATTAGCGCTGGTAGTAACACATAGATATAGGAGTAGGGATGGGCGAACGGTTTGGCCCGAGCATAAGTTCAGGCCGAACTTTAGTTGTTTGGACATTCGTCGAACAACGAACATTATGCAGTGTTCGCTGCAAATTCGAAAGCCGCGGAACCCCATCAACCCCTTCAGATCGGATGATGGATACAGCGTGGACCTACTTTGCCAGGAGGCCTTCAATAGACTCCTCCCCTTTGCACGTTTCCCAGTGCGCACTGTGATCACAGAGTCAATGAGACTCGGGTGATCACAGATCGGAGTAAGGGGTCAAACCCGGCCCCTTACCACGTGATCAGCTGTCAGCCAATGACAGTGGGAGCCAGTGGTGTCGCTGCTGTGTTTTAGCCAGTCAGAAAGGAGAATCTCGGACGAGATTGTCCACTAGCTGAGACACTAGTGGACATCGCTAGACAGAGAGGGAGCTCAGGTAAGTGTTAGGGGGTGCTGGGGGGGCAAATGGGCAAGCACGCCTTCCTCTGATGTCACGTGGCGTCAGAGGGGGGTGTGGTTTACATCACCAGGTGGCCCCGCCCTCAGCTATATAACAGCTGTCACCGTGAAGAAGCGTCACTCGGTGAGAGCCTCCCATGGCGGTGGAGCTGTTGCGGCTTTTTTTTTTTTTCTTTTTTCGGTCCGTTGGACAGCGTGAGATGGATCTACATCGTGGGACTTTTTTATTTTTTAATAAAAGACTTGTCCCAAAGTGTTTCCTATCTTTTTCACTATTTTTGACATTTTTTTTGTTAAAATGGTACGGGTACAATGTACCTTTTACCAATTCACATAGGGGGGATGCCGGAATCTGGGGGTCCCCTTGTTAAAGGGGGCTTCCAGATTCCGATAAGCCCCCCCGCCTGCAGACCCCACAACCAGCGGGCAAGGGTTGTGGGGATGAGGCCCTTGTCCCCATCAACATGGGGACAAGGTTCTTTAGGGACCCCAAAGCATCCTCCCCATGTTGAGGGCTTGTGGCCTGGTATGATTCAGGAGGGGGGGCGCTCTCTCATCCCCCCTCTTTTCCTGCGGCCTGCCAGGTTGCATGCTCGAATAAGGGTCTGGTATGGATTTTGGTGGGGTCCCCTATGCAAATTTTTAAATTTTTGGTTCGGTGCAGTTTTTTTCAATAAGTTTTATCTATATTGTCGAGACCCGACAATTCATTACAGCCGTGATCAGTTTTAAATTACTTTTTTCCTTTAGAAATGTAATTTTGCTGTGTTACTGTTCTAAACACGGGAAAACTGTGACACTTTACAGGCATACTATAGACACCCCCAGGCACAATATTTCATTTTTATTGTTTCACTTTAAGCATTATTAAAATCACTGCATTGATACATGTCCCCTGGGGCAGGACCCGGGTCCCCAAACACTTTATATGACAATAACTTGCATATAAGCCATTAAAATTAGCTCTTTTGATTTTTCATGCTTTTGTCCCATAGAATTAAATGGTGTTTGTGTGTTCCTCCAAATTTTTTGCCTGTTCGCAAGTTCTGGTGCGAACCGATGCTGGGAGTGTTCAGCTCATCCTTAATAGAGAGTCACAAGTAATCTCACAACTGCAAAAATGAGAATAAACAAAGCAGTACTGTGATTTAGTGGAAAAAATGGTTTCAGGCGTGAGTATAGAGAACACAGAGGTTAAAGTCCTCCGAATACACACATTCAAAAGTCCATGATGACGCCATCAGGTGATCTAATCCCTTTAGGCATCGGTAGACAAAGGGGAATACCTATAATGTTTAGAAGAGAAAAAAATAATAACGTTAAACAAGGTAAGCAGGGGGTGTAAGAAGAAGAAAGAATGGGGAGAGAAGGAGTGAAGTGGGGGCAGGTGACGGACATGATCAACGAACTCAGACAGGCCTCGAACATCAGGGTTCGAGGAGAGAAGAGTCAAAGTAAGGTGGGAGATAATTGTCCACCCATGGTTGCCAGACCTTACGGTGCTTAGGGATCTTATCTAGTATGGGGGCCTCGATTTTGCTGTGAATAATGGCTTGGGTTATCCTATTTTTGGTCTCAATTACACAGAGTACAGAGGTCTTCCAGGCCATCACTAGGTTTGTTTAGAGGCAGTCATAAGTTGCTGTAGCAGTTTTGTCTGTGCTCTTGTAAAGTCATGCGTACAGTGGTTCAAAAGAGCAAAAGCAGGATCGGGGCTCTAAAGGTTGTTGAAGTCATGTGTAGGCCATCTTTAGTATTTCAGCCAAAAACAGCCTAACAATCAGGCAAGTCCACCAAATATGGACATGTGTGCCAGCTCTCTGCAAAGGATTTTTATCTTAATGCATAGAATGCAATAAGATAAAAAACCTTCTGCATTTACAACCCCTTTAAAGTTTAGTTGATAATAGATATTGCCAGATCATCTCTATGTATCAAGTGCTTTTGAGTGGCTGGCTAAATTCCTCAAATGTTCCCGGATGTGGGAAAAAGGCTGGTCATAGATGGGTCATTTTGTTTCCCTATCTGCACAAGCGAGGTGGATGGAGGAATCCTCCCCACTGTGCTATTGTATTCTGACACCATGGACTGTCAGAACACACTGGTCAGAGCTGCAGCTATTTGGCGGCAGCCACCAATTGAATGAAAAATTTCCAATATTCCCATTCGTCAGAAGTCGATTATTAGAATGACTTCTGATAAACAGGCCATAGATTGAAATGCAGTTGGTCGCTGCTGAAACGGCTGAATTTCAATCCATGTAGGATCAACTTTAAATTAGGCCAAGTAGATCTACACTTTGAGGATATGTGCAGATTTTATAAACCATTTAAGGCCTAATAAACAAGAGTATAGCTTTTAGAGCCTATTGCAGTAATGTATATACCAAATATATGTAGAAATACTAAGAGATAGCATGGCCACCGCACTCCTCACCCGGCCTGAGTGTTTAGTAGGTAAAAGCAGTGTTAGCTCGATTCATCCACACCATGACTCCAACATGTTTCACCCAGCCCCCATGTTTCTCCATGATTAAGCCCTGGGGGTGGGGTGAAACATGTTGAAGTTATGGTCTGGATTAATCGAGATGAGGATGCCTTTACCTGCTAACCACTCTGGCCAGGTGAGGTGTGTGACGGCCAAGCTATCTCTTACTATTTTTGCAGTATACTTTGGGTCTGGACAGACCTTTCCTCAGCCTGCACCCTCACTAGTGAGTGGCATCCAACTCATCGGACCTTGACAGCCTGAGCAGGGACCCTTAAGCATTAATTGTGTGTTTTAGAGCCTATTCCTATAATCATACATGTATGTGGCAGTAAAACACAAGTAAAAGTGAGATGCATTGCAGTGCCACTCATTGAATGCACATAGCTAGCACACCACAATGTAAATGAATGTGCACTAATGCAAAGCATCATTAGAATATACCCTAGGGGACTCTTCATACCTATATGTTGCAGTCATGTGTTACACAATGCAGTGTCATTCAGTTTCATTGCCACCCAATGCACTGCATGTGGTCGGAAAAACTTTGTTTTTTTTTGTCTGTTCTGGTATCTTGGCAGCCTATACAAAAAAATGGTCTGCATCAGAATGAAAAGTTTAGAGAAAAACAGTCAAGGTGACATATATTTACAGATTTATTAGCAAACTGTCCTGTTGATCCTTACCTGCTCATTTTCCCTATAGAAATTGATATAGGTCTTGCAAGCACTTCTCAAACTGACTGCTAAGTACGAGGGTTTATCATCACTTCAAGTATTTTGTCAAGTTTATCGTTGTCATAAAAAGAAAGCTGCATCACCTTATGCATACAAGAACCTTTAAAATATGAAATATGAATGGTATTCATATAAATGTTAAAATATGAATGTGTTCTGTGCAATGCCTGCAATATAATGTCAAGCTATGTACAGACTTCTAGGGAAAAACAATGAGCAAAACAGGAGCAAGGTAATCATGATCAGACTATTCAAAACTGATATTTTAGTTTTTTGGTAGCACCAATTTTTAAAAAAAATCCCTTAGCACTGTGGTAAGCTTCTGTGTTTATATATCTAGGTCTGCTGCGAGTGTTAAAAATAGGAGGGGGGCAGGCTCAATCTTATTGGATTTTTATGTTAAAATTTATTACAATATATCCTTCCAAAGTGGGTGGATACAGAGCCATAAAGTATGGCGGGAAGATTTTGCCACTGGAATCCCCAAAAGATGTTTCACAAGTGACTGAGCCCCCAGGATTCCACTTCCAACAAAATTTTCACATTTAAATAGAATAACTATTAGCAACATTGTAATGGGTAATTAAATACAAATTATGTAGTTCATCCTAATGATTGTAAGATTCAAGCATAATTATCATTGATAGATTATATAAGGGACAATCTGACATGTATTTTAATAATCAGAGGCACAAATATGGCATTCATAAGATGAAAATGTGCATTGAATATACATTCCAATAACCTTAAAGTGTTAGTTCACCATTTCAGAAAAAATTACCCTAAACCCTCCCTACCTCCGGTCACTACTAAAATGACCTCTGTTGGTGATACAGTTTCACCATCCATTTTTCTCAAGGTCGCTGGGGTGGATCAAAGTAGTTTTAATTGGTCAGCATAGTCATGTGCTGGTGCTGACCAATCAGAACCGCTGTGATCCATCCTGGCTTTCCTGGGGAAAGAAGAGCAAGACCAGTGGAGCCTTCAAATCCCAGGACAGCTGCACCAGGCTGTGTGGATGGTAAAACAGCGAGGACTGGGCGTGGGCTTTTTAGTTCACCTTTTCATTTTTTCTGAAGAGGTAAACCTATGCCCAGTACACACGATCGGATTTTCCGACAACAAATGTTGGATGTGAGCTTGTTGGAGGAAAGTCCAACCATGTGTATCCTCCATTGAACATTTGTTGGCAGACTTTTAAGGAGAAATATTTGTTTATACTTTGCATTTTAATATATACATTACAAGCCCTATAATAGTTTGTGTTTGAGTTGGTGATCAAAGATCTGATGATTTTTATTTAAGAAAACAGTGGTGCATAGTATTCAATCTTTTGGATAAGCATAACAGCCAAGAAATTAGCATTTTAAAACTGTTCATAATGCCAGCCTTTATAGGTTGTCAGTAGAGATTTTTTCAAGGAAGAATAATAAGTTATTTATGATTGCTTCTAGCACCAGCATTTGACCGTATGAACAAAAATATATGTTATAATAGGTGATGTAATTTATGTGTTTTTAGACAATTTATGCTATCTTTCTTGCTCTGAATTTTTTTTTAATGCTATTTTCTATTGTATCATTCTCTAGAGGTTAAAAATGAGTGCAGTCTAGATTAGTCAGCATGCTTCATGAGCACAGTAATGTGTTTCTGTGCTGCCCTAACTGTAGCTTGCTATTTAGAAGAGCTGGCATAGTTGCTTAGCCAGTGCAGTGCAGGCTTTATGGAACAAGGGCCCCTAGGGAGAACAAGAGGAATGAAAGCAAAAAGAGGATTTTTTTGGCACACCAGAGTCATGTCGCATCCCTGTCATGGTAAATGGCATATCCAGGGCACCGGAACTACAAAAATGTGGCATTGGACTCACAGAATTAGGAGAAATGAAAAAAGAATCAGGCTACATTATATGTATTTAAACAAATGCTATGAATGTTATAGTTAACCACCTGATTACTGTGCACTTAAACCCCCCTCGTGACCAGACCAATCTTCAGCTTTCGGCGCTGACGCACTTGGAATGACAATTGCGCGGTCATACAACACTGTACCCAAATGAAATTTTTACCATTTTTTTCCCACAAATAGAGCTTTCTTTTGGTGGTATTTAATCACAGCTGGGGTTTTTATTTTTTGCTAAACAAATAAAAAAATATGGAAAATTAAAAAATAAAATAAAATCATGTTTAATAGTTTGTTATAAAATTTTGCAAACAGGTAATTTTTCGGCTTCATTGATATGCGCTGATGAGGCGGCACTGGTGGGCACTGATAGGCTGCACTGGTGGGCACTGATAAGCTGCACTGGTGGGCACTGATAGGCTGCACTGGTGAGCACTGATAGGCTGCACTGGTGGGGACAGATAAGTCAGTACTGATGGGCACAGCAAAGATGGCACTGATGGGCATGGATGGGTGGCACGGGTGGGCACTGATGGATGGCACTGATAGATGGCACTGATAGATGGAACTGATAGATGGCACTGATAGGTGGCACTGATAGATGGCACTGATGGACACTGATAGGTGGCACTTATGGGCACTGATAGGTGGCACTGATGGGCACTGGTAGGGGACACTGATGAGCACTGGTAGGGGACACTGATGTGCAGCACTGGCACTGTGGGCACTGACAGATGGCACTGTGGGCACTGACATATGGCACTGTGGGCACTGACATATGGCACTGTGGGCACTGACAGGTGGAGCTAGTGGGCACTTTTATTAGCCAAAGGTGGGCACCATGGACCCTGGGCATATTGCAGTGAGAGGGACTGATGTCCCTCTCACTGCCGCCGGTGATCGACTTTTTTTTTTCTCCTCGCGATGTCAGCGCGAGCAGGAAAAAAAGCCGATTACCGGCTCTGTTATTATCACATGATCAGCTGTCATTGGCTGACAGCTGATCACGTGGTAAGGGGTCGGGATCTGTGATCCAGCGAGTCTCACAGACTCGCGGATCACAGAGCGCGGCGCACGCGCCCTTCAGGGGGCACGCAGGCAGCTCGTTGCCGGGACGACGTCAATAGACGTCGTCCCGGCATATCAGATCTGCGCTGTAGCCGTCATTCGGCTATAGCACGGATCTCAGGTAGTTAAACCATGACATAGCTTTTATCTGTATAATGAAAGATCCACCATAGTATTATATAATAATGTCAGGTTATTGTGAGTGGGCTAAACAAAATCTCTTTATTAAAATATTGTAAAATACAGTATTATTTTCTTAAAGGTCCACCCAAACATGATATTTCAGTTCTAGATAGAGCCTGGTGGGCTATATCAGCCCCTGGCATGGTATGTATCTCAGATTCTCAGACAGTGAGACCTCTTTGCTGTAATTCCTGACTCTGTTTCATTACACCTGGCAGTTTTAGGTGTATGCATTCACCTTTGTATAATCCACCACCTTCTGTTGTATTTTCCATAATATATAATAAATAAAGAATCCATCAAGGGAATTGGGAAACCTCATAGGCCTCATTCACACGTGAGTACTGATCTGTACGCCCATGCGAAGGGGCCATCTTCACCTGTGCAGAATGAAGAGGTTTTCCACATACATCTTCCATTCTAATCCATCCTTTGGACCTGCATTGTAGTATATTCATGTGTGGAGATCCATGTAGTTTTATTTAGCCAGTCATTGATTTGAACAGACTGCCTGCAGGCGTCTGAACAGAACACCTGTGGATCCCATGCAGGTGAAGATGGCCCCTTTGCATGGACGTACAGATCAATATACCTGTGTGAATGAGGCCTATGAGGGTTCCCAATCTCCTTAATGGATCCTTTATCTAATATATATTATGGAAAATTCAACAGTAGAGGGTGGAACACATAAGGGTGCACAGTTAAAACTATCAGGCCGTATGATGCTATAGTGGCCAGAGCAGGTTTGCAGACCAGAAACTCAAGCACACAAAGATCTCACTAACACTTCTTCCACAAGTAACCGTAAGTGCTTCGAAAATAAAGAACCTATGGTAAAGCAGTAGTCAGAAAAACAGAGGTAATTAAAGTTAATCTGATCTGGCCTAAAATGTGATTAAGGTAACAACAGTGCTGTGGTATTTGTGTTACTCTTTAAACTTATTTATTCCTGTGAGCCCCTTAGAGCAGGGATAGGCAACCTTTGAGAGATGGAGATGTACCTGGACAACATTGAAGCGATCAAGATCACCGGGGGGCAGTGCCGCCCCCCCTGTTTAAAAGAAATTAAGTAGCAAGTCCCCCAATAAAAAGTAGAGACAGCATGAAGAAAACCTAGAAAAATCTACTAAAACTGGTCAGCGCTACAGAGGAAAAAGATTTGGGGGTACTTATTTCACATGATTGCAGAATGAGCAAACACTGTGACCAGGCAGTGGGAAACGTGAATAGAATTCTAGGATGCATCACTAGAGGGATCACCAGCAGGAGAAAGGAGGTCCTTATCCCCCTATATAGATCTTTAATGACACCTCATTTAGAATACTGTGACCAGTTCTGGAGACCTCACTTACAAAAAGATATTGATAGCGTCCAGTGATGGGTAACAAAAATGGTGAAAGGTCTGGGGGAATAAAACATATCAAGAGCAACTTCAGGGACTTAATATGTACAGTCTGGAGAAAGAAGGGTAAGAGGAGACATGATTGAAACCTTTAAATACAAGGGGGTGAATAAGGTTCAGGAGGTCAGTTTTTTAAATATGAAACCAAAATCAAGAACACAGGGACATGACCTCAAACTAACTGGAGGGAAGTATTATTTTACTGAAAGGGTAGTTAATGCTTGGAATAAACTTCCAACAGAGGTAGTGAGACAGTCAACAGTAATTGGCTTCAAACATGCTTGGGACAAACATAAATCTATACTCAGACAAAAAAGTTAACAAAAAAATAAAAGATGGGCAGACTCGATGGATTACTCATTCTTTTTCTGCTGTCACTTTTCTATGTTTCTGTGTATGGTGAGCACAAAAGTGGGAAAGCCTAATCTGCAACTGGAAAGAAGTCAAGGCCCTGTATTTAGCCTGGGCCTTGGATCTAAGGATTTACATGGACACATAGATTGATATGAAGGTCAACACATGTTTGCAGGCTCCCATTACAGCTCTTTTGTTATCCTAGATGATTTTTAGGTCACATCTGGTATACATTCAATTTTTTTCAAATTTTCTCTTTATTTTAACTGGATGATTCTGCTGGTAACACACTTTCAGTACTAGGATGGCAATTCTCTCAGCCTTCTGTATTTGCACAATAGGAATAAGAAAAGCCCACAGAACCATGACCCTCACCAATTCTTCATAACATAGACAGGTGTGGTTCTGTAGTCCTCAAATATAGCTGAGAACAATGTAATTGATCAAATTGATAACATCGCTAGCAGAGAACACAGGAATTATCAACTCACAAGTTTTTTTTTCTTATGGCAAGCACAATAGGTATATTTTTTTCAAATTTAACAAACAGATTTATCAAAACATGTTTAATAGTAAATTTAACAGACCAAAAAGACCAAATAGGGGACTAAATCATTGTTGGGTTCCACATACACTTGAAATTTAATGCATGTGCTGCAGATGTACAGATATTTTTTCTTTTCATACACGGACGAGAGATGTTTGATTCAAGTAAATGGTGCCCTTCTAACCTCCAGTGAAACTAAGAGATCAGATGAGTTAGCCATCATTTGATGCATGAAATGCTTCACAGCTTCAGTACAATAATCCTAGCTACATCTGTAGTGCTTTATGAAATGCATGAAAAACACTATACTG
Organism: Lithobates sylvaticus; assembly: GCA_028564925.1. NCBI lineage: Eukaryota > Metazoa > Chordata > Amphibia > Anura > Ranidae > Lithobates > Lithobates sylvaticus. The sequence continues at coordinate 465,003,053 of CM053026.1, read as the reverse complement.
TATGAGAAAGGGATGAAAGCAGCTAGTAGTGGCCACAGTCCAGTGATTTAAAAGTAATTGCACAATTCTCTACAGTCTACATGCTGCTATGATATATTTTGAAGTGAACATCCAGCTTGCTTATTCCCATCTTATGAGAAAAATTGCAGTGTAGTATACTGTAAGAGGCTATTAATGAAAGATATCCGCAGTATAAAAATGTGTGTACAAATAAATTCCTTTCAAATTATTCTTTTTTTTTTTTTTTTTTTTTAAACATGGCAGTGAACAGTATTTGATAGCTATGTAGGGAATTATTTATTAAATGGTAGGGTGGTTAGGGTAATTTAGCTGGTGTTTTACAGTTCAACAATGTATATCTAAGGCCAAAATGTGAAATCATATTTCCACATTATATTTCAATTATTTCTAGCATAGGTTTATGAATTTAAATGACCTTGACGTTTTTAAACGTAATTTGTGAAGATCCCCACACATTTACTTCTTTGAATCTTGTGACACGTGCTCATTGTGCCCTGTGAGTAGGCACTGCTGTGCCACACATTTCACAGAGCCTGCCTTCTGAACTACAGAGGCGCTGAGAGGAGGGGTTTCAGGAGCTGGAGTCAGTGCAGGAATCACTGCTTGCAGGCAGCAAGGTACCATGGGATATGTAGTCCTTAGAAGGAGGGAAGCTGCAAATCATGCAGGGAATCATGGAAGTTGTAGAAAGATATGGCCAGTAGAAAGGCAGCACTCACAACATAATAGGAGATTTTTCAAGTAAGCTTATATTGAATTGGAAAATATAACCATTGTTTGCATTGCTATAATGTTATGAAACAAACGTGTATGCTGTGACTATAAATCTCCTTTAATATAAAGGTAACATTTAACCTTCCTAGCGGTATTCCCAAGTGTGGCTCAGGGTGAATTTTCACTACCAAAAGCGGTAACCCCGTGTCCCCAGGATCCTGCGATGTCCATGGGCTGTGTCCTCAACCCAATGTATTGTATTTCGGGCTCCGTTCCCTGCAAGCATCACGATGTATGAGGGCGGAGTACCGAGTTTGGACGCGTTTACCCGCGTTTGGCGTCTGAAAGGCCGGAAACTTCAGCGTCTGAACTCATTTTTTTGCTTCCGAAGAAACGCTGTTAAACACAACTGCCTAAAAACGTCAATAAACGAGACTGTGTACATGGTCACATAGGATAACATTGAATGAGTTCAGGGGCAGTTGAAAAAAACGTCCAACTGCCTCTGAACGTACGTTAAGCAGCATCTCATGTACATCAGCCTCTTGGGGCATGTCACATAATCGAGGAGGCTGCAGGACCGGTCTCCAGGAAGTCCCAGCCAGTCACAGCCTGCTCCCAAATCCAAGTTGGCAATAAGAGAAATAAGCTTCAGGAAGACACTGAAATCAATAGACTGGTAAGTACCTGAATTTCAAAAGTATTTGTTGCTACTGACCTTTCATTTTTAAACATCTTAGTGAAGTTCCTTTTAACCGCTTCCCGACCGGCCACTGCATATATACGTCAGCAGAATGGCACGGGCAGGCAGAATCACGTACCTGTACGTGATCGTGCATGTGCCTGCCCGTGGGTCGCGCGCGCGCCGCTAGCGGCGCGCTCGCGACCCGGTCGGGAGCTCCGTGACCCCGGCCGCGGGACCAGCGGACCCGATCGCCGCTGGTATCCCGCGATCGGGTTACGGAGCGGAAGAACGGGGAGAGGTCTATGTAAACAAACCTCTCCCCGCGCTTCCTACACTGACTGTCAGCGATCGGCGGTTCCCTGTCATCGGGAACGCCGATCAATGACGTCAGACGTACAGCCACGCCCCCTACTGTAAAAAAAAACACAACACGTCACACTGACTCCTCCCCGCCCCCTAGTGGTTAACCCCCTAACTACAACTGTCATTTACATAGGAATCAGTGCTATTTAAATAGCAGTGATTGCTGTATAAATGACAAATGTCCCAAAAATGTGTCAAAAATGTCCGATGTGTCCGCCAAAATGTCGCAGTCACAATAAAAATCGCTGATCGCCGCCATTACTAATAAAAAAAAAAATATTAATAAAAATGCTATAAAACTATCCCCTATTTTGTAAACGCTATAACTTTTGCGCAAACTAATCAATAATCGCTAATTGCGATTTTTTTTACCAAAAATATGTAGAAGAATACGTATCGGCCTAAACTGAGGAAAAAAAATGTTTTTTTATATATTTTTTGGGGATATTTATTATAGCAAAAAGTAAAAAATATTGCATTTTTTTTCAAAATTGTCGCTCTATTTTTGTTTATAGCGCAAAAAATAAAAACCGCAGGGGCGATCAAATACCACCAAAAGAAAGCTCTATTTGTGGGAAAAAAAGGACGCCAATTTTGTTTTGGAGCCACGTCGCATGACCGCGCAATTGTTAGTTAAAGCGACGCAGTGCCGAATTGCAAAAAGGGGCCTGGTCCTTTGGCTGCCAATTGGTCCGGGGCTGAAGTGGTTAAAGCAGTAGGGTAACTGTATAAGACTGGAGCTTTTGACCAGGTTACATTTTTTTTTTCCCAAAAGTTTCAACACATTATTCAAGTTAAGGATGATATCCCACACTAAAAGGGAATTCAGTGCAAAACAAATTGCTGTTGGAAAACTGGTTTGAAAGCAACATGATTTAGTAATGAATCTTCTACTGTGTGGAGTCATTTTACGTAAGCACAGAATTACAGCATACATTGCTAATAGCAGGAGCACGGTGGATATGGAAGTCTCATTACTAGTAAAAATTGCTAGCCACAACAGACACACACAGCAGGAAACCCCATCCTGAGCTTGCACACCTGCTGTTCACAAAGTGTTAGTGGTCTGTTAAGACCCTTTTAATACATTGCTGTTTAATACTAAATATGGCTAGATAACTTTTAAGTCATAAGACGTAATAAAAAAATATATGTCTCCAGTACTGAACATTCAGTAAGCTTGAGTATCTCTGTCCGACTATTGAATATCTGTTTATACAGATCCTTATTACATTTTGAGAGGAAGCAGAGGGCCATTTAAAACACATCAACAAGAAAGAAGAGTAGCATTGAAGGTAACATTTTTGTTCCACTTCCACTGAAAAATTTTGGGGATTGGGGTAGGAGGTAATTGCAGCAGTATCAAACATAACTGCAGCAGGCAAGTACCACTGTTTCTACAGAATTGCCTACAGGGTCATAAATGACCTGAAACTGTTGATTAGATCAGATAACTTATTACACTCTAAAGTTAGCCATAGATGGTTCGAATGGTTTGAATCTTGGACGGTCCCTGCTGAACTTGCCAAGATTCGAACCGTCTATGGGCAGGCTGATTCTGCCTAAGTCAATCTATTGATCGACTTAGGTACAGCCAGCATGTTGGACTTTTACAGGCCATTATTGCCAGTGGCTATAGCAACTAGTAAAAATCGCTCCCCGAGCAACCCCGCACCCCCTGCCCCCCACCCGCTGGGAGAACACAATAGCTTCTCTGGAGGGATTCCCCCATCAACACTGACTGTGTTAATAAACAAATTGAGTGATTTTCTTTGATGCAACTCGTGGTTTCAGGAAAGAAAATCCCATCATCTATGGCCTGCCTTACTCACATGAGAATGCTAAATGTGCCACTAGGACTTTAAAAGAGGGTACCAAGTGAAAAGCTGCATCAGTGTTGGTAGTTCAAAGCCTTTTCCCAAGTCTTAGCAAATTGTAATTCGGAGGAAAAAGGAATAAAAGTTCTGTAAAAGATGCCAATGTAATGCCAATGTAATGCGAAGGGGAGTTAGATTTAAAACAGGAAAGAAAGAACTGAAATTCAAACAGTCATCTCTGATGGGGGTCCTGGTTGTGATGAGGAGAACTTGGTGCCACAAAGTGTAATATTTTACTCCGGTATTACATCGTATGATATATCTGATTCTAGGTCAGTTGATGGCATTACGTACAGCTAGATAGGATGTGGGATGATGATGAGGTGGAGAAGTATCAAATATGGACATACAGTATAAAGTATATCACCAAAAAGGCAAAATAATTTGAGAAAAAACGGACACCTCTTGCTCTTGGGTTATAAATACAAACTATGCAAATTTGTAGACCAATGGTAGCCATAGCCTAGTATACTTGCATACTTTTAGAATTTTACCTCATATATGGTGAGTCCATTGCCTGGCTCCCTTTCAAATCCCTGACTACATTGTCATCATCTTCTGCCACTACTGCTGTTCTTCAAAATGTAGAGACATCTTCTGGTATTATATTTTTCCATTTGCCTTTTTAGCTGTTGTGATAAAAGGGAGGGACGAGTAGGAGAAAACCTAGTTAAAATGCAGAAGTTTGCTATGTAGTCAGCCTCATCTCAAGTAACAGATAGGACATTTACACTTCCTTCTTCTCCAACTTTCCTTTCATCATTGACAGTATTCAATCCTGGATTGACTGGGCAGGAGGAAGTAATGTATTGGAATATTAATTAAATTGTTTCCTGGGCAGCTGTTATGTCCCTAAAGTACTATACATTACTAGGTGTGCAAACTGGACCATTGTCTTGACCTGCCTCAATCCAGGGGCATGCTTGTGTGCCTGATGTGCGCTGTTTAAAAGCAATTCAAATGAGACTTATGGTGCCATCACCCAAATATACAGGGTTATCTACCACAGTTATGTAGAGATTATCCTTTTTAAAGGTCAGTCACCCTACTCAAGTGTCCCTTTAAAGTGGCATGTTTACCTGTTTTGCTCCTCACTGTGCATCCTCTTCAGTGCTTCACTGACTTTTCTTCAACATTCTCCCAGATGGGTTTTGAACCTCCTGCAAATGCACACTACAATCTTTATTCATTTCTATTGAAAAGCCTTCACCACCTGTCCTGGCTGACTTTTACTCTAATGTAACGGATTTGTTTGAAACAAATGAAACATTAATGTTCCTAATTGACCCTAATCTATAGCAATACTCATAGATATGATGTTGGTTTTATTTATCAAGGGGTTTGCTGTATGAGGTATCCTAGAGTATATGTCGCTTTATTGCAAGCAGTCAGATTTAGGCTTACACCAGATACATAAATCTGCTTGTTTTTTTACAGTTACCTCTTTGTTAAAAAGTATCTGTTGTGAGGCCATACTCTGTCCTCCAGACTGCATACTTATTCCAGGCAATAAAGCTGAACCTGTTCCAGACACATTATTGTCCTGGAACTAGAAAGTGGCATTGACTACGCAGTAAGAGAATTCATTTTCTGACTAAAAATCCATTTTAAAAAGAAGAAGTAAGTCCTTTGCAGGTATAGCTATGTAAAACATTAAAAAAGTGACCTACACTGTTTCAAATCCAGCAATATGCCGCCTTGGCCTTCCCTGCACATGCTCAGTTGCTCTCTATTTTTGGCATTGTGTTGAAAATTAGAACCACTAGAGACCGATACGCTGACAACCTAAAGATTTACTGCTGCTCAAGGACTCTGGGCTTCAGTAAAATGGCAGTCTCCAGCAAGAAGAGACAGGGGCAATGTAGTAGGCAATTTACAGCACTCATTAATTTTGGTAGCATAATTATTAACGTGAAATGTATTTCTAAAGTACATTATTTTTTATCAAGTTGTTATGGGTAAAGTTCCGCTTTAAGGATTTTCATACGGGTGTAGTATTTTACTACGTGACAGGTTCTTTTCAAGACACTTTGACTAGTATGGCCCAAAGTGTCTAACAAACATAACAGAGCACAATTACATTATCTGTTTCTTTTCCAGTTCTGAAAATCCATTTACTTGCAAGTCTACAAAATATTTTGTTGAACAAGAAATAAAAGTTAATTATAACGCTACACTGAATTGCAATGAATAAAATTCATCACCCATGTTTACTGGCCAACACGCCTGCCCTTTTCTGTCTATTACATTATTGATTTGGATATTGACCTTAGCATAGTGTGCATTGTGCATTATTTTAATGCTGCTGTATCAGAATAGTAAGTGTTTACACTAATATAACTCATACGTGACATTGTACTCCAGATGCTGCAACTCTAATCTAGTTTACTTAAATGACTACTAAGCATATATTGCAACTTTCTGAACAAGATCATGAAGAAGCGGTCTTTTTTAATGACTTTATCAAAACCAGCATAGTTTTTTTTTCATGTTCCAGAGTTGATGCTAAGCAGCGGGCCTTCCACCTTAGCCGTACTCCCTTTATTGTGTATTACATATTGAGCAAGAAGTAAGTGGGTTTATTGCTCATATATGGTTGGATAACATGTCTAAAAGCTCGGCTGGCATTGTAGGGTGGACAATAGGTGCTGTATTACATACTCAAGGTGGGATTTATTAAAACTGGAGAGTGCAAAATCTGGTGCAGCTCTGCAGAGAAAAAAATCAGCGTCTAAGTTTTATTGTCAAAGCATAATTGAACAAGCTGATTGGCTACTCTGACAGACCACCTGGCACCCAACCTGGGTGTCTCCATCAAGCTCTAGATTCCTCCACTCTGGAACCAGGTATTTTAGCTAAAGATCACACCCAAGAACTAGATGACACTAGCTTAGGTGCAAAGTGGAACCCACTTTATTGTAAACTCACACAGAATACTGTATATACCACACACAATCAGGTAAGGGCTTGATCACATTATCTTAAACAATGCAAACTGTAAACAGTAATATCAGTACAACTAATGAACAGCTAACATAAACAGTAATCTAAATAAACAGTAAGCTAATTAACATAAACCTATAACATCCCACAATAGTTTGGTAACGAGGTAAAGTGGACACAATACCAACAGACAGACAGCAACAATAGGTGATTCAATTAACAATGGGAACTCATCCTAGGAGGCCCACAATGGGGAATAATATCATGAGAGAAGGACATCTTAATAAATAGATTCCAGCAGGAGAACCCAGCATCAGGTTGTTAAGTCTAGGTGGGGGGTGAAGCAGTCATTGCTGCTTTGGGCACAGAGTCCCCCAATCTGTATCCAGGTCCTAGGTTCCCAAGGTCTGTGTGTTTCAGGGAGACACATACTTGAATCCGAAGCAAAACCACTCCAAGGGTCCCCCAGACACACACCTCCCAAGGATAGCGCTCCCTTAAAAACCAAGGCCCATAGTCAGTAGGCAAGAGGCTACCCTGCAGTCCCCTCCAAAACCCCCTGTCCCAGTTGGGTCTGTCACAGCTAACATGCACAGCTGCACCAGATTCTGAGTGCTCCAGTCTTGGTAAATATCCCCCTCAGTGTTAAACTCTACATGCAAAAGATATCTATTGCATGAAATTTTGGGTGCGCAGCAGATTTAAAAACAAGGAGGATGTGCTTGAAATACAAATATAAATGATGATGAATGCTTAGCTTTTCAGCGCTTCTGATCTATAGGCTCTGGATAATTATGAAAATCTGTCAGGTCTTTTAAAATAATGACAGTTCCTTATAGCTGACAAATTCCCTATAAGTGCGTCTCTACTTAAGCACAGGTGGTTCAATCAACTGCACATTCATCTTCACTGTCATATATGCTCAATCAGGGATATCCTTAACACCTGGCATATTAGTGGATCTGGAGTGCTGGGCTTGACTGCTTGTGATTAAGCTCCAAACAAAAGTGATTGGTATGAAGGCTGAGCCAGCTGAATGTAAAAAATAATAAGTAAATATGCTTATATAGGAGATGGGGCATGCTATATACTTACTCATCTCTCTATTTGACTCAATTCAGCAAGCTCATTTCAAAGCAAGCTGGCAAAAGACCTTTCTGGTGGCAACTCATTACAATAATAGGAGATTAAAATTTTGTGTCACAAATCCTCCTAGATGACACAATTAAAGTCGTAACCACACAAATAATCCTCTAAGTTGGAATCAATTCATTATACAGTGCAAGCTCCTTCTGGTGTGCTATCAGCTTTATGTCGATGCCAAACTGAACAACTGGCTCTCCTTGTGTGATTAACTTCATCGGTGTTTTGTCTGCTCAGTGCCTCCTGGCTGATTTGAGAGTACATTTCACACTCTCGAAACATAACATTTGGGAAGATACTTCCCAAACAGAAGCCAATCAAATCACCATTAAAGTCGTGTAGTCAGATTGGGGATTCTTTCTGCCAACTTACATTTTATATCCAAATTATAGTATATTAGTTCTGTCAGTTAGATGAATTTACCTGAATGGCATGTAATCAAAACACACAATTCGGAGATGAAAGTTAAATCTGGGGAATTACATTGCTTAATTTGCACACAGGGGGTTTTAACATGTCATTACCATAATGGAGAACTAGATGAATAATAATGTATAAAATACATTGAATAAATGTGATCAGGGAAATTAAAATTCAACCATCAGAAGATTATAGAAGTTTTAGGAGATGCCAAACAGTGTCTACAATTAATTATTTTTCACACATTTTTTTTGCAAAATAATTTTGAATTTAAATAAAACCAGTTAGCTTAATAAATAAGGGAAGATTAGTTAGGTTGTTCTTACATATTGCCTGCAAAGAGTGTACTAACTGACATATCTGCATTAGAGACATTTCAAAATGTGAGGAATGGGACATTTAGCTTTGGCTTTGTGTAAAGAAAAAACATTGGAAAAGGCCATCCTCCTAATCCAAAATGATATTATTGTTATTATTGTTATTAATTATATTATCATAAATTATATTATATTATGTTTTTGCCTTAAGGCTACTTTCACACTGGGGTGGGCGGGTGCCGGTGGTATTTTTAGTGCTGCTTTACCATCATTTATGCCACTAGCATGTCGGTTTTAACTCCCGCTAGCGGCTGAAAAAGGGTTTGCGGGCGGGTTTGCGGAGCTGCCCCATTGTTTTCAATGGGAAGGGGCGCTTAGGAGTGGTGAATACACCGCTCCTATAGCACTGCAAAGATGCGGCTTGCAGGACTTTTTTTCCCATCCTGCAAGCGCACCTCTCCAGTGTGAAAGCCTGAGGGCTTTCACACTGGAGACACAGGAGAGGCTCTTTACAGGCGCTATACAGGCGCGATTTTTAGCACTGTAGCACCTGTAAAGCACCTCAGTGTGAAAGTAGCCTAAATTGCAGTCCATGTCTTATGCCCTGTACACACGATCGGACTTACTGACAACAAAACCGTGGATTTCTGTTCGAATGGTGTTGGCTCCAAGTTGTCTTGCATACACATAGTCACACAAATGTTGGCCAACAATTACGAATGTAGTGACGTACAAGACGTACGTGATATCTCCATTACGAATACTAGTTTTACAAAACTGAGCGCTTCCGGCTCATACTTGATTCCGAGCATGCGTGTTTGTACTTTGGACTTTTGTCCAATGGACTTGTGTACACACAATCGGAAAGTCCGACAACACACATTTGTTGGCGGAAAATTTGAGAACATGCTAGCCAACGTTTGTTGGCAGAAAGTCCAACAACAATTGTCCAATGGAGCATACACACGGTCGGACTTACCCCCAACAAGCTCACATCCAACATTTCCCATTGAAAAATCGGATCGTGTGTAAGCGGCAAAAGGGGTTAACAGATTTCACCTAATCATGTTGATACATGGCACAATAGTACCATGTATCAACACCTTTGATAGAATCAACACCACTACAATATTTTAAATAAGACTATTGAAATGTAAATTTTAAAATAATTGATTAAAGGTAAAAAGCACAGACTACACTCCTGACTTATGGCAGCAAGGTTTTCTAAGATTAGACAGAAGCCCATATGCATTTGATTATTGATGTGACTGTGAAGTGGGACACTGATTATGTGCTGAGCTGTAGGAGTACATCACACAAAATAGGGAACGTGCATGTTTTTTCTATGGTGCTTTGGGCAATTTAAACAAGATATCATGTAGTTAAAGTTAATGTTGCATATTCTTTAAAGAGGGTACAATTGTGGCTACCAGCAGGAACACTCCAAACACTTTACCACTTTTTTTTACTTTCCAATTCAAAAAGATTCAAAGCTATAATCATGCCCATTAATGCATAGCCTGCCAGATGCGATAACATAATTTTCCATTTTGTTGCTTTCTCTGTGGCAGCTCATTGTTATATTTAGTATGACATTTCTTCAGCAGCTTAGTACTTTTAGTTCTTTTTGTGCTTAATAATTTAAGGCTGAGTGCACACATTATTAGGAAGCTTAACACATTCTACACCACGCTGCCAATTAGTCGTTCCTTGAGTGATGCTTTTTCCAGTGCTCCCCTTTTTTTTTTCTATTTAAATTAATTTTGATTAATTATTCAAAGACATTTTTAAAGATATATGGTTTTATTTTGGCACTGTGTAATTATTGTAGGAAGGGTTTTAATACTTACCTCCAAATGCATCGGTATCCCTATAACTACATTTAAGTGAATGTTATTTCTCTAAATTAAACAATCTAGATAATTAATTTAAAGAGACATGCCTGTCAAAAAAGACAAATGGTTTAAAAGCTGTTATAATGGCCATTGCTTATGTTTTTTTTTTGTTTGTTTTTTTTTCAGTGCAGACAGTCCTTGATTCCATAAGTTTGACCTGTGAAAATATGGCTATATAAATGTGACCAGTACTAATAGGAAAATAGAGCCTGCCTTTGCTGGCGTCCAACTGAAAATGCTAGTTGTCTGGCTCTTATGTTGATGATTATGGCCTCAACAGTGCTCACTGGAGCATTCAGAATTTTAGAAATCAATGCCATCAGTATGTTTTTCAACAATAAGACTGCAAAGGTCTTGAGTGAGCTCTTTGCTTTTACCCATCATAAGAGGTTTCTTGTGTGACACCTTGGTAATGAGACATCAGTTGAACCAGCTGATATTAATTTGCACTGACAAGGGGCAGGATTGCTTTCTAATTACTGATAGATTTTAGCTGATGTCTTGGCTTTCCATTACTTTTTCACACCTCCCTTTCTTCATGTATTCAATATTTTCCGTGTCATTCCATTTTATTACTCATAACTTAATTTCTGAACTTATTTGTTTTGGTTTCTTTATTTGTATGGATTACATGGATTGTTACTGATGTGGTGAAAATGTCATGTCAATAGCACCTTTAGAAATATATTTACCTAGCAAAATGGTGGTGTGTTCAATATTATTTTACCCGCTGTGTGTGAGTGGACATTTTCTTTGGTTTCATTAAAGTATGATTACAGTCTACACTTGGAGGCGCTCTTCCTTTTCTTGTGTTCCTTGTATACAGAGACAGCTTCTGCTGCCTGAATCAGCCAGCCCTAGTGAATGGATTTTCTGGCTTTGATGTAAATATGAATTTTATTTAAAAAAAACAAAAAATGTACATTTGCACCTACACCTCCTCTCCTTTGTTCTTATGTTGGTCCAGTTCTTTCAGTATGTCCAAATCACTGACCCAAAAAAAGTATGCTGACCAGGAGTTTTGTGACTTGACAAGCTGCATACTTGTTTCATATCAGCGACAGAATACTAATGCTAGGGACAGTCAGGCAACTAGGATCCTAAAAAAGTGATCATTAATGGCAGCATTCATATTTAGACCAAAAAGCAGCAAAAAGGGAAACCAACTGGAGTAAGAAGTTTAATAAAGAGGACCAACCATGGTGACTGGGAATTGCTCCAATGGCACTTACCAAGCTCAGGTCTTGATCAATGGGGGATAATAATGACACACAGTCACCGTTGAGATGCTCAAAATATGATCTGCTGAGCTCAGCATATATATCAAATGTAGCACTGCCCGAAGGCTCTCATTACTCCGCAGCGTGTTTCCTTGATGGGAGTCGTCTTCCTCCATTGTAATGCCAGCCAATGTAGTCCTGTGTACGATATTGGCTGTATGCCTTATGGTAGTATTCGGGTCAGGCAATTGGACTCTTGATTCCAGCCAAGCATTTGGTAAGTTCCCTCAGAGCTGGTGCATCATGCCGGATGGGTCTATGAGCAAAGTGGATGTAACGCCACCAGAGTGATAGAATGCATGATGGAAAATAGGGCCCTGTGGCGCTGCCTATGTTAATGGATTTTGCACACGTGACCTATGCTTCGTCAGCGCGTTGCTAGCTCCGCTAGTCATTAGTGAGGCTTGGCTAGTGTTCGTGGTCTGTGTATTGCATGACTGTGAATGTGGGCCCTGTTCTGTTGCACTTTTTGTGACAACGTTGTCATTATTGTTTTTAATAATTTTGGTGTTTGGGGGGTAATAGCCACCCTGGTCATACATTATGCAAATTCTGCCTTGTTTTTCAATTAAGTTTTTCTACATTAGTATACTGTGGTTGGTCCTCCTTATTCAGCGTCTTACTCGGGTGATCCAGTTGGTTCCCCTTTTTGCTGCTTTTTGTTGTTAATGACAAGTTGTGGAGGTACCCCGTCTGACAGATTAATTGTTATCTACATTGTTAATTCAGAATATCCACAGATATGGGTCCAGGCCCCTTATCACTTTTACTAATAATGCATTCATATTTGGACCCAGATTCAAATTTTTGGACCCAAATTCCCAACAATAATTACTTTGGGCAACCTCAAGTCTGCAACCTAAAATATGTCCAAACTTGGATCTTATGTCCTCTGGTTCCCCCTACCACATATGCAATAGTGTACGTAGTATGGCACCACCACAGTTGCAAACTGAAAATGCTGTAGATAAAACTGTGTCATATATCATTGCTTTTTTTTAGCAGACAATGCCAGATGGTTAGTTAATTCACCTGATGTGCAGAGGATGATGGAAATTAAATACAGAGACAACTTACCATTAAAGCAGAATTTAAAAAAATGTAATAAATAAAAGAGATACCCCAGTTAATGTAAAGTTCTGTATGCAGTCAATGGAAATTTTTGTATAACATTCATACGATAGGCTTAGTTTGCAAAACTAACACATAAGAAGAATACATATATATATTTTAAAGTGATACTTATTTGTAGAGTCCATTGATGACAAAATTATACTAACGTGGTAGGAAATGCAGATCCTCATGGGCTTCTTTAAACTTGCAGTTCGGGGGCAGTAAAAGCATGTGCTAAAGTCAAATTTTTAAGTTGCAAATGCAACATGGTGGATGTGCACATGCCACAGAGACAATGCGAGGCTTTACAGTCATGGCAAGAAGTAAACCCCCCTTTTCCACTAAACAGGCAGTACCGCCACAACAATGTGTAACACTTTTAGAGGTTAAAACACGCAGTAAGGATGCAACATAACGCTTCCCCAGGGCCTGTCAAACAACCACTTCCGAGGGCTTCTGCAAGTGTAAATGAGCCCTAGCTTTTGTTAAAGCTTTCTGAATTCAGCCTAAGGCCCCTTTCACACTGACGGACCGATGTGAAAAACTGACATGCAGACCTGATCGGACCATCCATTATTTTCTATGGTGCGGTGCATGTCAGCAGACATGTGTCCACTGACACCCACTGACATCCGATCCAATCCTGTCCCATAAAATCAGACAGATGGGTATCTGTTCCTCATCCACCTGACAGATTGGATGACAGTCAGATGGAAACAGACCACAGCTCCATAGAGAACAGCAGGCTGTGTCCGCTCTGCATCAGCGGAATGGACATGGACCTGTCATCCGCCTGCTCAATGGGGATTAGTGGAGAGATTCCCTGCTGAACCGCAGGATCTGCTGGTGGACTCCCACCAGTGTGAAAGGGGCCTTAGGCTTCTGGACGTCGGATTGCTGGCAGGAAAATGCTGTTCTAAAAAACGCGCTTTTTTAAACAAATTTTTGAGCATTTTTCAGTGTTTTTGGATTTTTTTTTAAATTACACCCAGCTTACATTCAGCTCTTCAATGTAAAAAAAACTCTGAATGCTAATAAAAGCAGGTTTATGAGTATTTATGCACGTTTATGTGCTTTTTCAACATTCAGCGTTTTTTGTGGTCAGAAGAACTGCTCTTGAATATGATTTTAGTGCGTTTAAAGCCCATAAACTCCCCTGCTGATAAAGTTCAAAAAAGGTACATGTGTGCATGGACACATAGGATCGCATAGAGGGGAGTTTAAGGGCTGTTAAAAAAAAAATGCCCCAAACTCCCAAAAACATTAGTTTATCAGCTTCAGTGTACATGAGGCCTTATATTCATCAAAAATACCTTCCCCTGCTGCTAATGCCGTTAAATACTACCTGTAAGCAGTTAATACCACTCCAAAACTATTCAGCACAGGTGTCTGACATTAACAAAGACTGGTATATGCCAAAAAACACACCGATTTCTTTATGTCTGATTAATTAGTGCTTGTTATGACAAATTAATAAAAGTCAGTTTGTTGTACGGTGGTGGAGACGTGCCAGAGCTAAGCTCTCTTACTCTGTATGTGCCAAAATTTTGGCACAAAACTGACGTTACATTCATTACAATATTTACACCATTCTGGTAATAATGTGCATTTTAGAATTGTTTTCAATTTAAACATTGGTGCAAGTGCTTCATTATTACGTGATCAAACAAATATAGAAACTGTTGCAGAGCACTTTTACTGTGGTACCACATAGAAGCAATACAGGTGATGACAAACCTTGGCACTCCAGATGTTTTGGAACTACATTTCTCATGATGCAAATGCACTCTGCAGTGTAGGTGAGCATCATGGGAAATGTAGTTCCAAAACAACTGTGGTGCCAGTGTTCGCCATCACTGACCTATACCATTGTTCATTTGAAGCACGGAAAATGCCTGAATATGTACATCACCAAGCTGACATGTTTCCCTGTATTAATTTTCCCCATTGTTGATGGAACTGTCCCAGTTTAAGGATCAAGTTTTGGGGTTTGGGTTTCTGGGATCCAACCAACTTTTGCTCCACCACAATGATATTACTCAAGCATAATCTATATTAGCTGGCCTCTGACACTAAGCAAAGGTGGCCAATGGTTTCAAACATATAGATTTTTGCCTCCTGGGAACAAGAACGATTTACCTAGAAAGAAGAACCTGTAAAAGATCATTTAAAGAATATATAATGTTTTATGGTGATTGTTAAAAGTATTGATTTTTTTTCCAGCCTACTTCTAATTACACATAGCATAGTTTAAAAATGACTTTAGCAATGGCTCACTGAATACATGTATGTAATAGAAGCCTATACATTTGTTTGGAGTTTTCTTTTGCTGCTACTATTTTTAGATGTAAATGATTACCTCTTAAAGTGATACATTGTCCCTTCTATTTGTGTATGTGGATGATGGCACTGTAATTATTTTAATTAAAAAAAAAAAAACATCTAAGTACCTTTTTCCTAATAAATATACAGCTGTCACATGGCCCAGCTCTTTCACAGCCTGCAGGGAAACATAAGAAGGAGGAGCTTCTAGTCCTCTGATGCTTGTCACATGTTTAAAAAAAACAGCCTTTGCAATATAGAGTAAATATAAATAATTAATATTAATAAACTGTTATAAATTTCCATACAAATATATATTTGAAATCAAATCTTTATTGTTTTTGGCAATAACATGATGTGGGCGGATTTCCGCTAGTCTGCGTTGTCACGCCCCTCCAGTCTGTGCCTTAGAGAGGGAGGTAAAGCTTCTATCAATCTACATGTAATATCCGTCTCCCATTGTGTTTAGCTGGTTGTTGGGCATAGAGGAGAAGGAAGGGGGTGGGCTGTCATTTACCACCGTGTATATGCACATTTTTCAACATGTTTTTATCGTGTACCAGTGCATTCCAGGTGCTTTTTCCCCTTTTTGTTTTCACTGTGCTGGGGCCCGGTGCATTTTTGATTCTTCAGTGCATTCCAATGCATTTTTTATGCGTTTTACTGCATTTCAATACTGTTCTACTGGAACTGACAACATTGGTGTGAACTATGCCCTTGGGAACCATGTAACCTAATTTCCATGCATTTTTAATGCAGGAAAAAAGGCACAGGACTGCATGTGGTGTGAACTGGCCCTAAGGCTTCAGCGTGAACCTGTTGCTTCACCACTGCAAAAGAAAAGGTACAGGTTTCTTTAAACTGCTTGTTATGTTGCAGATTGAAATGTGAAAGCTATCTGCTATTCGGGACCACACCAAACCTTTTCCATTATTTCAGTGATTATTATCTCATTCTTATGAATCCGTTGCTTTGGGCTCAGAGATGTGAAGGATCAAGCTAATGTGGATGAAAGCAGAATTGAGAGCTTTGAGGACAGAACAAATTTTATTTAATCTATAAATAAGCTATGATTTTTTGCAATAAATCCACATTTATCAGCGTTTTTGAGAAATGTAAGTAACCTAAATGGTTTCAAAGCTAAGATATTGATTATATTATGAATTATAGAAACATGTCTGCCGTCTAAATCCTACTTTGGAAGGACCAAGAGAAAACACATATTCATTTTATTACAGGACAGATGAACTGTTTTTAAATGCTTTGCATACTTTACCCATTAATGACAGAATATCATTATCGTACCATTATAAATCTGTTAACCTACTTTCGGTGTCGTTTGATATCTTTATGTAATTATCTGCTTGTTCATCAAGCCTATATCAGATCAGAAGTGTGGATATTATTTTGTTAAGGCTAAGTTCATCTTTAATTACAAAATAATACATTTACATATTTTTGCAGTTAAAAAAAATGTGCATTTATAAAAAAAATTTAAAAGAGGATGTACTGCACCCGCGATCAGCAGATATCATGTTTCTGCACACACTGCCTACATCTCTGTTGCCAGTACCATCTGCTGCAGTGGGATGTCCCCGTACATCAGAGAGGAGCAGGGTCACCCGGGATGTCACAGTGTGGCCCTGCCCTCAATTATAAAAGAACTGTCAAAATGAAGATGCGTCATATGGTGGGAGCCTCCCATGGATGGAGGCGAGTCGGTCGCGTTTTTTTTTTTTGGTCCATCCGTGGAGCAAGAGAAGAAGAAGAAGACTTTGTGGGACATTTTTATTTATTTTATTTTTTAATAAAGGACTTGTCCCAAGCCGTGTCTTGTCACTTTTACCATTTTGACACTTTTTTTGTGAAATGGTAGGGGTACATTTGTACCCCGTTACCATTTCACACAGGGGGGGAGGCCAGGATCTGGGGGTCCCCTTGTTAAAGGGGCTTCCAGAATACGATAAGCCCCCCGCCCGCAGACTCCCACAAACACCAGGCAAGGGTTGTGGGGATGAGGCCCTTGTCCCCATCAACACGCAAAAACGTGCAGCGCCTTACTGCAAACGCGGCGGCGGCCCCAGTGTGAAAGGGGTCTAATAACCCAAAATATAAAAACCGCAGAGGTGATCAAATACCACCAAAAGAAAGCTCTATTTGTGGGAGAAAAAGGACATCAATTTTATTTGGGTACAGTGTTGCACAATTGTCATTTAACCGCTTCCCGACCGCCTCCTGCACATTTACGTCAGCAGAATGGCACGGCTGGGCAAAAGCACGTACAGGTGCGTCCCCTTTAAATTGCCCAGCCGTGGGTCGCACGCGCACCGCCGGCGGCGCGCCCGCGACCCGGTCGGGAGCTCCGTGACCACTGCCACGGGACCAGCGGACCCGATCGCCGCTGGTGTTCCCCGCGATCGGGTCACAGAGCTGAAGAACACGCTTCCTACACTGCCTGTGCCTGATCGGCTGTTCCCTGTCATCGGGAAAGCCGATCAGTGACGTCAGACATCAGCCACGCCCCCTAATGTAAAAAAAACACACACGTCTCAGACCTAACCCCTCCCCTCCCCCTAGTGGTTAACTCTTTCACTGCCAGTGTCATTTATACAGGAATCAATGCATTTAAATAGCATTGATTGCTGTATAAATGACACTGGTCCCAAAAATGTGTCAAAAATGTCCGATGTGTCCGCCATAATGTCGCAGTCACAATAAAAATCGCTGATCGCCGCCATTACTAGTAAAAAAAAAAAAATATTAATAAAAATGCTATAAAACTATCCCCTATTTTGTAAACGTTATAACTTTTGCGCAAACCAATCAATAATCGCTAATTGCGATTTTTTTTACCAAAAATATGTAGAAGAATACGTATCGGCCTAAACTGAGGAAAAAAATAAATTTTTATATATTTTTTGGGGATATTTATTATAGCAAAAAGTAAAAAATATTACATTTTTTTCAAAATTGTCGCTCTATTTTTGTTTATAGCGCAAAAAATAAAAACCGCAGGGGTGATCAAATACCACCAAAAGAAATCTCTATTTGTGGGAAAAAAAGAACGCCAATTTTGTTTGGGAGCCACGTCGCACGACCGCACAATTGTCAGTTAAAGCGACGCAGTGCCTAATCTCAAAAAGGGGCCTGGTCCTTTGTCTGCAAATTGGTCCGGGGCTGAAGTGGTTAAAACAATGCAGTGCCGTATCGCAAAAAATGGCTTGGTCAGGAAGAGGGTAAAACTTTCCAGAGCTGAAGTGGTGAACAATAACATACAAACACACACAGCTTTTGACTAAAGCCCCTAAATAGAGCTGTAGCGTGGTTCAAAAGGTGAAGTCAGCCTCTAAAGATTACCTTGCAGTGCAATGCCCTAAACTTGTGAAAAAATCCCTTGGAAAGTTAATAGCCCATTTGCCTGTAGTAAATCAACACCATTGAGGATAAAAAAAAAAAAAAACGCATAAGTCATAAAGAGTAAAATATTCAGTAAACTTCAGTTGATTTGTGTGTGTTTTTTTTATATTAAAAATTAGTACCTAGAGGTCCCTTTAATAGCATGTATGAATAAAGCACCCTGTAGTCCCCAGGCATTTTACTGATAACCATAGCTGGGTAATGGTAGGTCTACCTTTTGCTAAGAGCACACAGCGATCATTATAGTTTGATCTTGAATATGCACAACAATCTCATTGGAGTCTTTGGAGTAATACCAGACCAAAATCCGATGTGGAACATTGACTTTTTTGGCAAACAGTACATCCAAAGCAGCATGCAGGCACAGGTGAGCAGCAATAATTATGGCTTTTGTTTTTCACCTAGTTGTCCTTTATGCTGGTTTATTGTGCAAATTATATAAACAACACGGCCATGTGTTTTTTGTTCTTAAAATAAAGCACTGAATTAATTCTTGAATACCTTTATATGTTTTATACACAAATAGTAATAAATATACCAGAAATAGGTTAGCCAGAATTCATGGCCAGCAGATTTACTCAGCCAATAACCAATTTTTATCAATATGAAAGATTTCAGTGTCTGGCATTCTCTGCGCATCTGTTGATGAGGCTAGATGACATCTGTTACTTAGTGGAAATGAGGCTGTAATCTAAGTACACTAACCTGGCTGTGGTCTTCTGTACCAGCTGCAGACAGTATGGAATAATTTCTTGACACTTTGGCAATGGCACGTGAAGCAGCATTTCAGCTATGGCATGAGAAATGTTAATGAACACAAAATCGTGTTTATAGCCCTAGACAACTGTTCAAAGTCATGCAATAAATGAATATGCCAGGAAAAGAAAACAGGCTTATGGCAAATATTTAAGTGTACGATGCTTCATTAATAGCCTCAATCTAAATTAATAATGTGACGAGAAGACAGATTTGCATGTTCTTAGCTCAACTTTAGCAGTACTTAATGAAAGATATTCTGGTATCTCAGTGTCTTGGGATAAGCAGTGAATGGAGTACAATGATATAGTTCAGTAGAGCGAAAGGTTGTTCTACTTGAGAAAACAACAAATAACAGCGCTGTTTCTCCCCTCCCAAAGCTGTGTAGCTTCTCCACTCGCAAAGCGCGATCAGCATCTAAACTCTAAATTAAGCTTTTCAATGTCCTAACATAAATATTTGGTCTTTGTTTTGGTAAGGATATAATTTCCCTCTAAAAGCTTGTTCACAAGATCGTAATACAGATTTAGGAAACATTGTTGATAAAAGTAATAAAGGCATGTGAGCAATGAGATTGGGAAGGCCGGAGAGTTAAGTTACAGCACTAATAACACAAGTTAACATTTAGTTTGGCAGAATTAAGCGGATGTTAATTTTAATTTATTATATACACATGTAAATGGATCAAAGTTTCTTCCTCTAAGATCTACAGACTGCCGTGCTATTAAGCATCAAAAGGGAATTCCAATGAATAAGAAAAATAGATCCGTGAACTAGGTGCTATCCAGGAAACAATGCAACTATGTTAGAACTACAGTTTAGGTTTAGTCTGTTTTTTTAACAGAAAACTTTTTTTTAAAGGTTTATCACAAGTTTTACATACAGCTCATGGCATTAGAAAAACAGTTGTTAAGCGAAATACGAAAAACATCTTCAGAAGGCACAAAAGTACAGCATATAAGCAGGTTACTAATACAATCTGACCAATCCTGGCCAGCATAGCCAGCATAGTTAACAAGGGATGAGCCTTAAATACAACAAAGGTCCATCACGTCTACCATCAGTAATGACTAAAAAAGAGACCATTATTAAATAACATCAACCAAGTCACTTTTACCGTAGAGTTTGAGAAGGGGGGAAGATGGAGGGGGGGTGCTTAAAAAGGCTAAGTGGCCAAAAGGAGAGAAGGGATGAGGACTAGTAAGGGTGAAGGGGAGGAAGGGGAAGAGGGTAACCACAGGAAAGCAAGGGGGGGGGGGGGGGTCAGATGCACAAAGAGTAACAGGTTCTCAAATTCCATCCTAATCATTTTGTCCATGAGCATCTATCCAGGTAGATCACACCTTGTCGAATTTCCAGAGACGTATCTACTTTCGTAGGTGATTTTATATAGGGGGAGTACTGAATTAATGGTCTTCGTCCATGAGTTAACCATTGGGGGTGCAGGAGACTTCCACCAAAAAAGAATCTCGCTTCTTGCATAAAAAAGAGCATAATTAAAAAAGATTTTAGTATATCTATTCAACTCCACATCTTCCATGTGGCGCAACAGAAAGAAAAATGGGTCAGGATGTAACGGGGTATCACACAATTGACTTATGCCCTGTACACACGGTCGGACATTCCGACAACAAAATCCATTGGATTTATTCCGACTAATGTTGGCTCAAACTTATCTTGCACACACATGGTCGCACAAAGTTGTTGGAAATTCTGATCGTCAAGAACGCGCTGACGTACAACGCGTACGCCGGGACTGTAAAGAGGTAGTTCAATAGCCAGTAGCCAATAGCTTCCGTCTCATAATTTATTATGAGCATGCGTGGCACTTTGTGCGTCGGAATTGTCTACACACGATCAGAATTTACGCAATCAGATTTTGTTGTCGGAAAATGTTAGATCCAGATCTCAAACTGTGTGTCGGAAATTCCGATGGAAAAAGTCAGATGGAGCCTACACAGGGTCGGAATTTCCGACAACGCGCTTCGATCGCAAATTTTCCATCGGAAAGTCTGACCGTGTGTACAGGGCATTAGAGTTTGGGTCACTGATTCCAAAAAGTGAGTAAGAACAGAACAGGAGCAAACCGTATGCAAAAAAGTACTAGTGGAGACAGCACACCTCTTACGCATTGGGTCAGCATGGGGGTAAATACTAGCAAGGTGCTCAAGTGTGTAATAAATCCTGTGCAGCCAGGTCTAGTCTGTTTAATCATATTTCAACACTCTTTGCAGGTATTGCAGCCTCTTTTCACATGTCTTTGTGCTGTGCAATCTTATCCTGCATTTTTTGTGGAAATGCAAGCTTGGATTTAGAAAGAAGCTTATAAGTATACCAAAACATTGGCCTGTATTTTTATAGACGTGTATGTATGCTATCCAGATGATAAATGCACTAGTAACTAACAGATTTAGATAGCAAGGCAATGAGGTAAAGATGATACAGTACATGGATAAAATGCATACTCATAAGGCAGGCAGTTCTGTCCCCAGAGGAAAATTAAAGGAAACCTTTAATAAGTTAGATATACGGATCATCATTAAGGTGAGAACTGTTTATCCATATACTAGTTTCAGGTCATTGGTTTAAAAAGTATGGATTCCACTAGATGAGCTGGACAGTAGTGGAACTAGTATTTTCACAAGAAACTCAAAAATGGCACTTTATACCTAGAAGAACTAGTTTGTTGTTTTACCTTGGCACATGTACTCAAATATCTCACTTAATCTAAGGCAAGCATGAAAATCAACTGAAGAATTTTAGAAGCTTTCTAAGTCATTGGAACAACAGACACAAACTATTTTTGCAACCAAAAATAGGCTTTTGTCTACAATATAATTTTTGCAGAAAAAAAAAAGCGTAGGGGTCCCCCCAAATTCAAAACCAGGCCCTTCAGGTCTGGTATGGATATTAAGGGGGACCCCAGCCAAAAAAAAATAAAAAAAATGGCGTGGGGTCCCCCCCAAATATCCATACCAGACCCTTCAGGTCTGGGATGGATTTTAAGGGGAACCCCGGCCAAAAAAAAAAAAAAAAAATGGCGTGGGGTCCCCCTCAAAATCCATACCAGACCCTTTATCCGAGCACGCAACCTGGCAGGCCGCAGGAAAGGAGGGGGGGACGAGAGCGGCCCCCCCTCCCGCCTGAACCGTACCAGGCCACATGCCCTCAACATTGGGAGGGTGCTTTGGGGTCCCCCCCAAAGCACCTTGTCCCCATGTTGATGAGGACAAGGGCCTCATCCCCACAACCCTGGCCGGTGGTTGTGGGGGTCTGCGGGCGGGGGGCTTATCGGAATCTGGAAGCCCCCTTTAACAAGGGGACCCCCAGATCCCGGCCCCCCCCCTGTGTGAAATGGTAAGGGGGTACAAAAGTACCCCTACCATTACACCAAAAAAGGTGACAAAAATGGTAAAAATGACAGGAGACGGTCTTTGACAATTCCTTTATTAAAATCTTCTTTCTTCTGGTCTTCCTTCTTCCTTTCTTCATCTTCTCCTTCCGTCATCTTCTTCCAGCTTCTTCTTCCTTCGATTCGCTTCTTCTTCCTCCGGTCTTCTCGTCCTTCTCGTCCGGCGTCGTCCTTCTCGTCCGGCATCGGCGTCTCTTCTCGCAGGCCGCTCCTCGCAATGGGAGGCTCCCGCTCTGTGAGGCTCCGCTCCGGGTGACAGGTCTTTTATAACGAAGGCACCTGGTGACCCCGCCCCCTCTGACGCACGGGGACGTCATGTGGAATTCCCTATGGCTTTCCCCATGACGTCAGAGGGGGGGCGGGGTCACCGGGTGCCTTCGTTATACAAGACCTGTCACCCGGAGCGAAGCCTCACAGAGCGGGAGCCTCCCATTGCGAGGAGCGGCCTGCGAGAAGAGACGCCGATGCCGGACGAGAAGGACGACGCCGGACGAGAAGGACGAGAAGACCGGAGGAAGAAGAAGCGAATCGAAGGAAGAAGAAGATGGAAGAAGATGCCGGAAGGAGAAGATGAAGAAAGGAAGACCAGAAGAAAGAAGAAAGAAGATTTTAATAAAGGAATTGTCAAAGACCGTCTCCTGTCATTTTTACCATTTTTGCCACTTTTTTGGTGAAATGGTAGGGGTACTTTTGTACCCCCTTACCATTTCACACAGGGGGGGGGGCCAGGATCTGGGGGTCCCCTTGTTAAAGGGGGCTTCCAGATTCCGATAAGCCCCCCGCCCGCAGACCCCCACAACCACCGGCCAAGGTTGTGGGGATGAGGCCCTTGTCCTCATCAACATGGGGACAAGGTGCTTTGGGGGGGACCCCAAAGCATCCTCCCAATGTTGAGGGCATGTGGCCTGGTACGGTTCAGGCGGGAGGGGGGGCCGCTCTCGTCCCCCCCTCCTTTCCTGCGGCCTGCCAGGTTGCGTGCTCGGATAAGGGTCTGGTATGGATTTTATGGGGGACCCCACGCCATTTTTTTGGGCTAGGGTTCCCCTTAAAATCCATCCCAGACCTCAAGGGTCTGGTATGGATTTTGAGGGGGACCCTACGCCATTTTTTTTTTTTTTTTTGGCTGGGGTCCCCCTTAATATCCATCCCAGACCTGAAGGGCCTGGTTATTGAATTTGGGGGGACCCCTACACATTTTTTTATCAATGACTTCAATGAATGACAGTTCTCTGTATTACGGATCCAACAATTCATTTGCCGGCAAATAGCTGCGACTCGATTTTAAATAGTTTTTTTTTTCCTGCAAAAATGACACTGCAGGAACAGTTCCCTATATTAGATATACTGAATCTCGAATCATTCGAAGCATTCGTTATATCCGCTATTATAATTTCTTTCATGTTAGTTGAAATTAGATATTTGTTAGTTACAATACAACATTCGAATTGTTCTCTGTATTACGGGAATCGGCAATTAGCCGCGAGTGATTTTAAATGTCTTTTTTTCCTGCAAAAATGACACATTGTACAGAGAGAGTTCTAAACACGGGAAACATGACCCCTTCTATATACTATATACTCTATAGTATGCCTATGAAGGGGGTCATGTTTCCCGTGTTTAGAACTCTCTCTGAACAATGTGTCATTTTTGCAGGAAAAAAAGACATTTAAAATCACTCGCGGCTAATTGCCGATTCCCGTAATACAGAGAACAATTCGAATGTTGTATTGTAACTAACAAATATGTAATTTCAACTAACATGAAAGAAATTATAATAGTGGATATAACGAATGCTTCGAATGATTCGAGATTCAGTATATCTAATATAAGGAACTGTTCCTG
Source organism: Lithobates sylvaticus (assembly GCA_028564925.1). Classification (NCBI taxonomy): domain Eukaryota; kingdom Metazoa; phylum Chordata; class Amphibia; order Anura; family Ranidae; genus Lithobates; species Lithobates sylvaticus. The sequence goes on along the minus strand of CM053026.1, from coordinate 464,978,533 downwards.
CAGTGTCATTTTTGCAGGAAAAAAAAACTATTTAAAATCGAGTCGCAGCTATTGCCGGCAAATGAATTGTTGGATCCGTAATACAGAGAACTGTCATTCATTGAAGTCATTGATAAAAAAATGCGTAGGGGTCCCCCCAAATTCAATAACCAGGCCCTTCAGGTCTGGGATGGATATTAAGGGGGACCCCCAGCCAAAAAAAAAAAAAATGGCGTAGGGTCCCCCTCAAAATCCATACCAGACCCTTGAGGTCTGGGATGGATTTTAAGGGGAACCCTAGCCCAAAAAAATGGCGTGGGGTCCCCCTCAAAATCCATACCAGACCCTTATCCGAGCACGCAACCTGGCAGGCCGCAGGAAAGGAGGGGGGGACGAGAGCGGCCCCCCCTCCCGCCTGAACCGTACCAGGCCACATGCCCTCAACATTGGGAGGATGCTTTGGGGTCCCCCCCAAAGCACCTTGTCCCCATGTTGATGAGGACAAGGGCCTCATCCCCACAACCCTGGCCGGTGGTTGTGGGGGTCTGCGGGCGGATGGCTTATCGGAATCTGGAAGCCCCCTTTAACAAGGGGACCCCCAGATCCCGGCCTCCCCCCTGTGTGAAATGGTAAGGGGGTACAAAAGTACCCCTACCATTTCACCAAAAAAGCGTCAAAAATTGTAAAAATGACAGAAGACGGTCTTTGACAATTCCTTTATTAAAATCTTCTTTCTTCTTTCTTCTGGTCTTCCTTTCTTCATCTTCTCCTTCCTTCATCTTCTTCCATCTTCTTCTTCCTCCGATCCGCTTCTTCTTCCTCCGGTCTTCTCGTCCTTCTTGTCCGGCGTCGTCCTTCTCGTCCGGCATCGGCGTCTCTTCTCGCAGGCCGCTCCTCGCAATGGGAGGCTCCCGCTCTGTGAGGCTTCGCTCCGGGTGACAGGTCTTGTATAACGAAGGCACCCGGTGACCCCGCCCCCCCTCTGACGTCATGGGGAAAGCCATAGGGAATTCCACATGACGTCCCCGTGCGTCAGAGGGGGCGGGGTCACCAGGTGCCTTCGTTATAAAAGACCTGTCACCCGGAGCGGAGCCTCACAGAGCGGGAGCCTCCCATTGCGAGGAGCGGCCTGCGAGAAGAGACGCCGATGCCGGACGAGAAGGACGACGCCGGACGAGAAGGACGAGAAGACCGGAGGAAGAAGAAGCGAATCGAAGGAAGAAGAAGATGGAAGAAGATGAAGGAAGGAGAAGATGAAGAAAGGAAGAAGGAAGACCAGAAGAAAGAAGATTTTAATAAAGGAATTGTCAAAGACCGTCTCCTGTCATTTTTACCATTTTTGCCACTTTTTTGGTGAAATGGTAGGGGTACTTTTGTACCCCCTTACCATTTCACACAGGGGGGGGGCCGGGATCTGGGGGTCCCCTTGTTAAAGGGGGCTTCCAGATTCCGATAAGCCCCCCGCCCGCAGACCCCCACAACCACCGGCCAGGGTTGTGGGGATGAGGCCCTTGTCCTCATCAACATGGGGACAAGGTGCTTTGGGGGGGACCCCAAAGCACCCTCCCAATGTTGAGGGCATGTGGCCTGGTACGGTTCAGGCGGGAGGGGGGGCCGCTCTCGTCCCCCCCTCCTTTCCTGCGGCCTGCCAGGTTGCGTGCTCGGATAAAGGGTCTGGTATGGATTTTGAGGGGGACCCCACGCCATTTTTTTTTTTTTTTTTTTGGCCGGGGTTCCCCTTAAAATCCATCCCAGACCTGAAGGGTCTGGTATGGATATTTGGGGGGGACCCCACGCCATTTTTTTTTTTTTTATTTTTTTTTGGCTGGGGTCCCCCTTAATATCCATACCAGACCTGAAGGGCCTGGTTATTGAATTTGGGGGGACCCCTACGCTTTTTTTTTTTTTTCTGCAAAAATGACACTTTGTCATTCGAATTCATTCGTTATATCTGCTATAATAATTTCGTTCAAATTAGTTGAAATTCGATATTGGTAGTTGGATTTACTAACGATTCGTAACTATTCATAACGATTCGTAACGATTCGTAACTATTCATAACGATTCGTAACTTGAAATTGAAATTCGATATTTGTAGTTGGATTCGAATTGTTCTCTGTGTTATGAGAACCAACAATTCATTAGCCGCGAATTTTTTTATATACGAAACGGGACGAAACGAAACGAAACGAATTTTTTGGCAGTTCCCATGTCTATTGGTCATATAGCCATATAGAGGTAGTCATACGAAAATACTTCTGTCATGAGGAAGCTATGAGAGATGACATTGCTGGTCTGCTTCTGAAAATTCTATTTGCCTGCCTGTTTCTGACTTAGGTACTTTTGAATCACAGACCCTGAACAAATATGTTTTTTGAAATGAGTGTCAACAAAAATGTCAGACCTTTTTATTTTTAATTTAGTTGCAGGTTAGCTACCCAATGTCAAATGGGATTAATGTTAAAGGATCAACATGACAGCCAGAGAACTAGCACTTTAAGGCTGGGTTAACACTGGAGAACGCAGCAGCTCACAGTAGGAGTCCGGTGCGTCTCCATTTACCATTTCATGTCCCATTTCAGGTGCAATTTCAGCCCGAATATTTGGCTGAATTCGGACCTGAAAAGAACTGAAAGACGCACCTGTGCAATTCGTACTGAAGCCGCAACGGAGATGTGTGAACTGGCTCCATCGAGAGCCGGTCACAATCTCCTCTATGCGAATTGGATGCGGGTAACCCTGCATCCAATCTGCAATAGTGTAAACCCAGCCTTAAAGGAGAGTTCATATTTCTTTCATAACAGTGTCCCTTTAACATAGATTAGGTCAGTGTTAGGTCAGTTTTCTAAATTGTTTGCCATCATTGGACCATGAAGAGTAATCATTGGACCGAATCGTGATTTGACTATTGTCTACTTATTCTCAGCAACAATGTGACAAACCAAAATTCACAAAGGAAGGCATTAGAATTGATTAAACATTGCCAGGTAGTGCAAAGGCAAAGACAATTGCAAAAATGTCACCATAGAGGAGAGTTAAACTACCACCATTGCACTACTTGCCACCATGGACAGTAATCATTACCTATACTTGCCTGTTCTCTATTGATTCTCATTACCAATGGGGTTAATTTATTAAAACTAGAGAGTGCAAAATCTGGTGCAGCTTTTCATGGTAGCCAATCAGCTCTAACGTCAACTTGTTCAATTAAGCTTTGAGAAAAAAACCTGGAAGCTGATTGGTTTCTATGCAGAGCTGCACCAGATTTTGTACTCTCCAGTTTTACAAAATCAACCCCAGTCTGTCCAAATAAAAACTAACTGAAGCTCACAAAGAAAGGCATTGAAATTTAAATTGATGAAACATTGCCATGTAGTTACTGTATAAAAACATAAAAGACTGCAAGAATGTCACCATAGACTAGAATTAAACTAACACCGTTGCACACCTTGTCACTGTGGTACTTTAGGTCTTTGATGGGTCCAACACATGATGTTCATCCCCCTCCTTCTAATTTAAAAATTCTATAAATCTTGGTCTCTAATGTAATAACAGTATGTAGCAAACTCATTCCATGCCTTTCCAGATTGCCTTTTTCTTCTTGACTCTGCCGTCCTTACACATGGAGTCTACCCAAAATGACAAAAAAACAAAAACTTGCAACGGTCCTTGCTAGCCTAGGCACTGGAGGTTCCACTTCTGAATGCCACAAAGTTCTTTTTTTCAGTTTGCTTTCCATTTTATTTTTATTGTGAAAGCTCAAGAATTTAAATAAGAAACATGCCTTAAAGTGACTTCTTCTGCCCTGTTAAATGATACATATTCATTCTTGAACTTTTGTGTAATTGCTAATTAACCTTTTCACATCTATTAGATTAACACAGATGATTTTTGCTCAAAACAACTAATAACAGTAAACTGAGCTGCCTGGAGATTTAAAATGTCTAATATGGTCATAATAAAATAGAGAGTAGGCCGCTCACTAAAGCAAAGCTTCCTGAAGGTCACATGAACTGCAGTATTGCTGTGTACCACACATATTGTATTTATGTGATGCGCTTCATGAACTTGCAATGCCTGGGCTTATTTGTGCTAATTAACACTTATCACAATGCTCAATAAGCAATAGGATAAGCAATGACCTTAAGGGGCTAGCAGTCATGTCACATCATGACAGAGACATCTCATTACTGAATCAATTCATGTTTGCTGTTGTGTTGCTCAACTGGTGTAAGAGAAAAAGAATACTTGAAAAGCCATTTATAACGTCTATCTAAGAGGCAAATTCTTATTAGATTCATTGCTTGATGTTTAAGAAGAACTTATGAAAACCTAAAACCTACATCAAATAGACAGTGTCATCAACTTAAAAAAATTTAGTTAAACCACAAAAAAATCAAGAATTTGAAGTGCATTTTTCCTTCCATAAAATTTTTATTCAATTGCAATGTGCCTTTAAACTTGCTAGAAATTTTGACTTCTTCAGGTAGAGTCAATTCCCTGAGACATTCCTCCGGTCCTTGCAAGCCATAGCCATCTCCTCTTCTGGGAGTGTCTATTTACTTTCTGTGCTTGCCTAGCTACTCCTCATCTGCCTTCACCACCATGCATAACTTCAATTAAGCAGCTGGACAAGGATCAAAAAGGAATACTATAGAGGGCCACTTGAGTGACAGCTCTTAGGCTGGGTACACTCTGTCCGAAAATTGGATGGTTCAGCAGGAAACATGTGTACAGCAGTCTGTCTGACAGAAGCCGGTCTAACAAAAGGCTTTTGTCAAAGGGATATTCTGGAAAACCAGCATCCAATCAGCGCTGATCAGTGTATTCTTTCCAGGGAGGGTTTCCCTGTCAGAGTATAATAGCACAGCAGAAGAGATTGCTGTACCAACATCGCTTGTGTAGGCACAGTGATCTGTCAGCTTTTTTCATTTAACCCGCTGGGTTGAAAGAAAAAAAAACTTTCAGTGTGTACCGGGCTTAAGTTTGCTGGGATTGCTAACATGACATCCAGGATTTTGGTGCCCGACAGAGGTCTGTGGGCTTTAAGAAGTCTATACAAGGGAGGTTATACAGGTAAATAATGTAACCTTATGGGAGGCTTTTTGTTTCTTTAGATCAGAGTTTCCTAAAATCCACCCTTCCTCTGGATGGTATATGGTGAGGTTCAGCGTTGATATGTTAACTGAACAGTTTTACACTAAAGTTTAACCACTTGACCACTTAAACCCCCTTCCTAACCAGACCAATTTTCAGCTTTCGGTGCTCTCACACTTTGAATGACAATTACTCAGTCATGCAACACTGTACCCAAATAAATTTTTTGTCCTTTTTTTCACACAAATAGAGCTTTCATTTGGTGGTATTTAATCACTGCTGGGTTTTTTATTTTTTGCTCTATAAATAAAAAAAGACTGAAAATTTGGTAAAAAAAAATAAAAAATTCCTTTTGTTTCTATTAAAATTTATTGCAGAGTAGTGGCGCGTATTGGCAGAGTATTGGCGAGTATTGGTGAGTATTGGCGAGTAATGGCAGAGTATTGGCAGAGTATTGGCGAGTATTGCAGTGTTGCAGAGAATTGGCACAGTATTGCACAGTGTTGGCAGTGTATTGCACAGTTGGCAGAGTATTGCAGTGTTGGCAGAGTATTGCACAGTATTGCAGTGTTGGCAGAGTATTGCACAGTATTGCAGTGTTGGCAGAGTATTGCACAGTGTTTCACTGTCATTGAGCAGCGCTGTGGGCACTACACATCCAGCCCACAGTGCTGCTGACATCTCTCCCCCTCTCCGCTTCTCCCCTCTCACTGTACCGATCGGTACAGAGAGGGGAGGGAGGAACCGGCGTCATGACGTGATGCCCGTTTGTTTACATGTGATCGCTCCGTCATTTGATGGAGCTATCACGTGGTAAACGGACGCTATCTGCGGCCGTTTACCGTGATCCATGATGCGCCGGATCCTCTGGACCCGGTGGTCACGGATGTTCCCAGTGGGCGCGCGGGAGCAAGATTCTGGGAGGATGTCCTATGGATGTCCACCCAGAATAAGCCGACCGCGCTGTAGCCGTCTTTCGGCTATGGCCCAGTCGGCATGTGGTAATTTACCGCAATCCCTCTAGTGTCTGGGAGCTGTAACTAAATTACATAAATATATTCAGTCTAATGATTATTAGGATTCAGCTTAAAAAGGCAATACTGGCTGGGCATGTAGCTAATTCAGTTAACAACAGGAGGTTTAACTAGTCTTAAACACAAGTCTTGTGGGACAAGATATAACCACATACCTTTAAGTTAAAGCAATGGAACTAAATGCCAATATCAGCCTATACCAATAGAATACCAGCATACCTGCTGATCTTTGGAGATAGCGGAGACAGATTACTATAGGTGTTAAACTAGAGCAGCAATTATTCAATTCAATCTTAATAAAACTGTTCATCATAAAATAATATACAAAAACTATATAAGGCTCAGTTTCTACTAGTGAGACTTAAAGTTGGAGCGACTTTGATGCAACCCCGATCCAGAGACTGTAAAGTTGGACCAAAGTCACACTCCAAATTCTGAAGGGGGTGGCACCTTGGCACCTGGACTCTTTTGAAGTCCCATTCAACTCTTTGGTGATATTCATTGATATGCAGATGGTCATTTAACATATGACCCTTCACTTCTAGAGTTCTCTGGGAAAAGCCAGAGATAGACATTTTCACAGCTGAAGGTGTGAATGGCATTTGAACACAACCAAAACAGCCGTTACATCATATGACTTCTAAAGCCCCATACACACGCTCGGACAATCCGCGGACCAGGTCAGTCGGACTTTGTCCGATGTTGGCGTTGCGTACACACGGTCGGACAAAGTTGTCGGAATATCCGGTCCGGAAGAACGTCGTGACGTAAGTCGTCGTCCACGAGATTAGAAAAGGGAAGTTCAGCACCACGTCAGGCACCCGTTGGGCTCCTTCTCTGATCCCGTGTTTATCGAGAGTTAGTGGAAGTTTGGTGACTTAAGATTCGCTTCTCAGTTTTCTGACTCAGATCGTTACTGCTCTTCAGTTTGTGCTTGTCGTGCGTATCTGTTTATTAGTGCGTGTGTCAGTTCGCATTTGTTGGTCATTGCGGCCTATATCTTTATAGGACGCTTTGATTTGCACTGCTTATTGTCTGCTCGTTGCTGGTATTCACTTCGTTCTTTCAGGCCTTGCTGTTTATCGGTGCTTTCTGTTCTGACCAGCCGACCTTTTGTGACCTTCTGAGCGATGTTTCCCGTGCGTACTCGTCGCCGAGTTCGTGCTGTACGCGGAATTGGTGTCGGGCTTTTAGCTTTGACCCAAGACCCGTCCATGAACAGAGTGACGAGGAGTATGTGGACCAAGAATTGGTTGCTCAGCGTGACCAGTTCTCGCACATGCCTTTGCTTCGTGAGATCCGGGAGAATAATCCTGATGATTTCAGGAACTTTCTCAGGATGACGGACCCCGATTTTCACCGTCTTTTGGCTTTGCTGACCCCCTTTATCAGCCGGCAGGATACCTGCATGAGACAAGCCATTACTCCGGAGCAGAGGCTTGTTGCCACGTTGAGGTACTTGGCGACAGGGAGAAGTCTTCAGGATTTGAAGTTCTCTTCAGGTATCTCTCCCCAGGCCCTGGGAATCATTATTCCAGAGACCTGTCTGCCATCATTCAGGTCCTGCAGGGGACTATATTAAGGTAACATTTCTACTTTACTATTCCCTTCTATGTATGCTCTGTTTGCTAATGACTTGTATTTTTGACCTCCTTCCCTAATTACCATGATTGCAATATGTTCTAATATGCTGTGCCCCTTTTCTCCTTCATGCATTTTTCCCTTCACTTACCTCACCAGCATGCTCTTCTGCCCCAATAGACACCTATGGCTAGTCACTTAAGCAATGTCTTTTGTCTGCTGCATAGTATTGTTTGCCCCAAAACACCCCCTAAAATATGCACAAATGTTTGCTGTGGGGGGGGGGGGCAAACTCATTAGGAACCCCCTCCCCCAACTGCTCTGTCAGATGGTACCAATCTGCTGGCTTTCCCAAGGTCCATACACACTATATACCTACCTCTTTATAGTGCGCATCTTTAGGGATGAATTCAGCAAAGCATGTAGTGCAAGGGACTGCCTCCATACATTCCATTTCCTATTTTTTTGTCTTCTTTCCCTCCTATTAGCTTGCTTGGTAATGTAATAATGTCACACTGTGCCTGCCTTTTTGGGGGGGGGGGGTTGAAATGTTATTTGATCTTTCCTGTGGCCTGCCAATAGTGTTAAGTACAGAGGGTCTGGCCAAACTAGCCCACATTATTGAGCCATTTGCCAATCAATGAAGTGCAGAGGGTTAGCTGTCCACCACCCCCCCCCCCCAAAACCCCTAGTTATTGCCAATGGCCCATCAGAAGTGGGGGGATTGATGGGGGGGTGAGTAATCTGTGAAGGGGAGCCTCTACTTTTCTGTGCAAATACTTTCCAGCCTCCAATTTTAGACAATGCTCTTGTTCCAAGATGTTGATTGTCTAATCTGCTTGCAATGTTTAGGTGCAAAGTGACTAATTTTTTTTTCTTGTTTCACTCCACAGTTCCCTTCCACGCCACAGGAATGGCAGACTGTGGCCTCCCACTTTGCCAGCCGTTGGGACTTTCCTAACTGCGGAGGGGCAATTGATGGGAAACACGTCCGCATCGTCCCACCGCCCAACTCGGGGTCCTACTATTATAATTATAAAGGGTTTAATAGTGTAGTGATGTTGGCGGTGGTGTCGGCAACATACGAGTTTATGTATGTGGACGTGGGGATGAACGGCCGGATATCGGATGGTGGGGCCATTACGCACACGGAGTTCTACTGGCGTCTCCAAAGTGGCAGTCTGTGCTTGCCACCTCCAGAGGAGAATGCCGAAGGACTCCCCTTCGTCTTTGTCGCAGATGAAGCGTTTGCGTTGACTCCCCATGTGATGAGGCCGTTCCCGATGAGGACCCTCACCCCGGACCAGAGGGTCTTCAACTACAGGCTGTCCAGAGCCAGAAGAGTTGTGGAGAACGCTTTTGGCATCCTGGCCAGCCGCTTCCGCCTGTTCCTGACGGCATTTAACTTGGCGGAATACAAACTGAACCACATAGTTCTTGCCTGTTGCATATTGCACAACTTCCTCAAAGACATAACAGGAACTATGTGGTGCCCGTTGGCCCAGATGTGGAGGGCCCTCCAAATGCCGAACTCACAGCCCTTCGAGTGGCACGTCCAGGCTTGCCCCCTCTAAATGCCCGTGTGGTCCGGGACCAATATATGCAGTACTTTGTGGGTAGGGGGGCCATTGCTCTGCCTGACGATGTGTGAGAGGCATTTTTTAATCTGATATTTTAACCAACCTATGATTTCATGTCATTTCAGTCTTCTTTTTAGCTTATTTTACTTTGACATTTTTTCCCTTTGCCTTCGACAGTGGGAATGCACTTTCTGGGCAAAAGGAGGTAACAGTCTCTTCTTCCCAAAAAGATTATTCTCATGTTGTGTGTTTGCTACCTAATCTTTGGTCTAGAGAAGGTTTGTACTGCATAACTGACACCCAAAATACTCCTTTTCATCACCAGGTCTGACATGTGTGTATTCTCCAAAATGCTGTGCTCCGTGTTTTCGTACAAAGCACTGTGGGTGTCATTTACATAAGTCAAATCCGCTATGCTCTACAAGTGCATTGAAAAAGTTCCCCGGGAAAGAAAATTGGAGTGCAAAGTGGATTTGCCTTTAGTAAATAACACCCATTGCCCCCCATATCCTTTTCATTTTACATACATAATGCATTGTGTTTTTTAAATAAGGAAGCCACACATTTAGAAAAATAAAAGTTTACTAGGAAAACATTCCCAAGTGCGTTTACAATCTTCACGCCAAAAATGACAACATCTTGGTTATTTACAACATTGTTTACAAACATTCCGCAATTGGTAAAACCAGGCATGGAGCAAAACAGAACCTAGGAACTTGGAAAGTTCAACTTTGTAAAGTGAAGACAAGATCAGACATGACTATATGTTCAAAGTGTGTTTGATCTTGCCTTCATCACATGGGGGGGTCACCCCCGAAAAGTGGAAATTTGGAACATGCACACAATTTGGGACTGAAAATGGTCATTAGATGGTAAAACACATGCCTAGAAGCTTCAAAAGTGCCATTTTCCATCATGGGGATGAATGGACGTTTTTGGGGGTGCAACCCCTTCACCACAACCACTTTCGTAGTTCGTAAAGTGTTTGCACCCCCAAAAAAACGTTGCCATTCATCCACCATGGTGGGAGCTAGCACATGTGGACACAATGTGTGCATGTTCCAAATTTCAGACAGTTTTTAAGTTGCAAATGTGTTCTGAAGCTGGCACAAATGTGTGTTAATTACTTGGTGCGTTTTCATATTTTTCCTAAAATATCAATGATGTTCTTCAATTTTTGTTGAACATCATTGATGTTTTGCTTTATGTCATCTAGATCTCTATTGCAGACCATTATCTCTCCGATGAGTACGTGGGCACTCTCTGTGGTAAAGTGCGATTTTTCTTCCACAACATCCACGTCACCTAAAAACCACAAACAAACAAAAATGGGGTGTTGGAAATGAGGCAGCCATACATGGATTAGCTTACCAGTAGCTGTGTTCTCCCACACTCACCTGTTGTGGTGACAATTTCTCCAAGTTCGATGATCTCTCCTTCCTCCTCCTCCTCCTCCTCTGCTTCTGCTCTTTCCCCTTTTTTGGTAGGTGTTGGTTTGGGGGTTTCCTCAGACGGCCCAAGTTTTCGCTCCCCTATGAGAATGTCCAAAAGGAAGATTTAGCAACACAAGCTATTGAGGGCAGAAATAGGAAATGACAAACATTGCTTGAAAGTGACGGACACTATTTTAGTTTGGCCAGTTACAAATGTCAACTACATGAATGAAGTCACTTTGTAAAAGTGCTAAACTGACTAGCTTTTTGGTAGAAGTTTGTGTGATGGAGACCCCCCTCTAGTATCCACTGGAGCACATGTGTGGAAAAGCATAATAAAAAAGGGGTTTGGGTGTCCCAGCACTAGTGCTCTAGAGTCCAGATGGGTAAACAGCTACTGAGTGACCTCTCCTTTACATTGAATAAATTGGCTTTACATTCTTGATGACATTTCTAGTGAGAACAAACTTCCTTTCCCCAAAAAAACACCAAACATCGTATTATAAGTGGCCGAACGATCGAGGTTGCGTACGATCGAATGCACACACACACGACCATGACAGTGGCAGAAAGATCGAGGCTGAGTACGATCGAATGCACAGACGAACCTGAAAGTGGCCATTTTGGAATGTACAACTTGGTAAAAATCAAAACACAATGGAGCAGTATGCAAGCAAGAAATCAAACACAAAACACAACTACTTACTTTTTTGAAGAATTCTCTTGATCTTTCTGTACTGATCGGCCTCCCTCAGTTTCAGGTCTGACCAGCGTTTCCTGAGTTGCTCCTTGGATCGTTGTACCCCAAAATTATTGTACAGCCTTCTCACAACTTTAGACATGATCTTGGCCTTGCGGACATTGGGGTTGAGGTAAGGCCCATACTTCCCATCATAGTCGCTCCTCTTTAATATGTCCACCATCTCCAACATTTCTCCAAATGACATATTGGAGGCCTTGAATTTCAGGTTCCGGGATCGGGACGTTTCTGCCTCCGGACTTTCCTCGTCCTCCTCCTCGTTGGTGGGATATTTGTGGCGCACCTGCTGTGTCCCCGCCATGTGCTCTCCCCACTACGCCGTAAAGAGAAGGGGTGGGGAATAGACGAGAAAGATCGTCAGGGGCGGGCGGAGTTTGAAGCATGCGCAGTGTATATAAAACGTCACACGCCTGTGTCGTAGCCACGATCTGGGAGACGAGGGGAGAGAAAACTCACACGAGACGATCGCTACAAACGAAGGTACAATTTAACGTTGGTACATAACTAGCCTAGACTGATTTGAACTTGAGGCTTCTTTATGGAGAAGATTAGGAGAGTTTAGCCTGACATAATTTATAGGGTTTGGTGTGTTGTTGTGTCTTGCAGAGATTGATATGAAGGGATTCAACGACATGAGTTTTCTCCCCTCTTCATTGCCAAATACAGGGATTTCCCATATTGTGGCAGGGTATACACCCACATTACACCAACAAACCAAAGAGGCACGCAGCCCTGGAGGAACTTGTGGAATTTGTCAAGCCAAGGTTTCCCACGGCAACTGTTGATGATATTAGAAAGAAAATTGGCAGCCTGAGGAGTGCGTATATCAGGGAGAGGAAGAAGGTCGTGAAGTCTGAGGAAACTGCAACTTCAGCAGATGAGGTCTATGTCCCCAAGCTCTGGTACTATCAGAGTCTCCATTTTCTGAAGGACCAGGCTGATGTCACGGAGCCAACCTCAACTCCTCCTTCCACGCTTCCTTGCGCACAGCCCACCCCTGATGAGGCTTCCGAGGAGCAACCTGGGCCTTCCAGTCTGGAAGAGGTGGAGGAGCCCAGCTTGTTCCAGGTATAGTAGTTTTGTTACCATTTATGGGAATAATGAATGATGTTCACTTAATTCAGGATCGCCAATTGCTTAGTTCCTAACGTGTTTGACATATCAACAGACAGTGGTGTTGGAGACATTTGGGGCCAGAATCTAAACTGCTGGGCTGAGAATTGTATGGTTTTCTATTTGTAAACATTTTGCACCAGTCACTAGATGAGAATTGTGTGTGTTTGATGAACAAATAACTGAAACTATGTCCCTTTTTCCTACACAGGAAGACCTCAGCCAGGAGGTGGCTGTGGAAGGTGGCAGTCAGGAGGAGGCAGGGGTTAGTGGCAGCCACCAGCTGGGTAGTGGCAGCCAAGAGGGGGCTAGGCCTCGGAGCCTGACTGACACCCAAACCCCTCCCCTCCGCCCTCCGTACAAAAGGGCGAGAAGGGGGGGTTATGCGGCACAGTCAGCGCTCCGGATGATCAGAGAGGCTTCAGACTCCCTACATGCCACACCCGCCGACGAGGAGACCTTTGGCTCGGTGGTTGTCACAAAAATGATGGGTATGGAGGTGGGGCAACGCAACATGTGTGAGGGGCTCATCCTCCATGTCCTAAATAAGGGTAGGGCTGGGGAGATGACCCCACTCACACATGTTTGCCATAGTTACCATGCTCCGCCTCCTCCTCCTCCTCCTCCTCCTTCTGCCACCCCACCAGCACGACAGCCACAGCGTGGAAGGAAGCGTGGAAGGAAGACCTGAGAGTGACGACCTGCAATCAGTCTGGTGTGAGAGAAGATGGAGCCTCTTGTAGTACCAGAGCCTGGGGACCTAGATGGCATCTGCTGCAGTTCCGGATACTTTGGACTTCACGACCAGATTGCACTCCCCTTAATATACGTACTCCTCAGGCCCCCAATTTTCTACGCTTGGACAATGATGGTTGCCGTGGGGGGCCAAGACTTTGCAAATTCCCCAAGTTTCACCATGGCTGCGTTCCTCTTTGGTTTGTTGGTGTGACCTAAATAAAGGTTTTTTTGATTTGAAATAATCATTGACTATTGTGTTTTACTTTGCTACAATGACAGTTTTTCTTTGAGTAGGCTGGTACATTTCACTAATCCTAAAGTAGAATTAACAAGGGGCAACAACAACAAACAACCTCCTAGTAAATTTAAGCAAGAAATACAAATGTAAATAATGTGTTTTTGGTAATTTGAGACACACAACCCCCCTCCAAAAAAAAAAAAAAAAAAAAAACATTCAAATATGTATTCCCCCAAAAAAAAAAAAAAAAGACAAATCATGGTAAAAAAATAACAAAGATTCTTTTCCGTTCAGAGTAAAAATAAACATGTAGTGTATAAATGCTGCAAAGTAATAAAGAAGTAAGTTTGTGAGAAGTGCGGGTGAATAGGAGCAGCTAAAACATGTCATTCTTGTTGCATTGTAAAGAAAAAGAGAATGCGCTGCATTAAAGACATTTTAACATTGCAGCGTGACGAATGTGCTGTGTCGATTAGGAAAGGTAGTTTTACCTGACCGAGCGCTTCCGTCACAGAATTTCTTCTGAGCATGCGTAGCACTTTGTCCGTCGGACAAGCGTACACACGCTCGGATTTGGTGTGATCGGACCGGGTTGACGGCAAATCATTCCAGCAGGAGATAAGACTTTGTCCGACGGACAAACCGACGAACACTGTCCGATGGTGCATACACACGGTCTGATTTTTCAACAACCTTGTCCGATCGGACCAAATTGATGAAAAAGTCCGACCGTGTGTATGGGGCTTAACATATTTGTACAAAGTATATCTGCTTAATCAGAACCACATGTTTTGATACTTAAAACTAAATGTTTGATACATAAAAGGGCTATTCCATTTACCTATCAGTATCAAGGGTTATTTAAAAAACAGGAAATATTGCCATGGACAGGTCTGTTAGGGATTGAACATTTATGTCATGAATTGGATAATGGGCATGCTTTTAATTTGTGAAAAAAAAATGAGTTAGTGTAATTGTGTTTATTTCAGTTTGCATCATGGTGACCCCTTTACCAGATTACTCCGGTATGGAGTGAAAAACCTTTTACTCCACCAGGGACAGTTTGGTCACCCATTACTCCCATTCCCACCCAGTAAGTACTTAACAGATCAGTACGCATTATTCTTGGAAGGGCCAGGTATTTGGGTGGGTGGTGGAGGCTCTTTCAAAGTGCCAGTGCACAGTAACATACAGTCAACATGGCATGGGGCCCGCACTATTGTACCAGACTGATATAATATGAGTGGTGGAGGTACTCATTGTTCTCTTTTTTTTTTATTCTTTTGTAAAAAAAAAATGTAAAAAAAGAGACTTTATAAATGGTTGTGAATTTCACAGACTTATCCATGCCTCTCTCTAGTTGTAACTTTTCTTTACAGACTAAAATAAACTAAAAAAAAACTAAAATATATTTTTAAAGCTATAAAATAATTGGCACTGTGATGAATTGGGGTTACAATATTTATTTGTGTAGCTTGCAAAACAAGATTGCTTGGCGAGACTCTATTGGAGGCTAAGCTAGGAGCCTTTCCAACAGAAGTTACAAAGTATTCAGAGCCAGTGAAAAGAATGATAGATGAGACAAAACTTTAAAGGGTTTCTCTTTACAAAATCTTGTGACCCTTCTGCTTTGTTGCTGGTGAACACCAGCGATGACTGGAGTTTGCATTGAAAAACCAGAACAGTTCTCCTATTCAGAGACCCTGCCACCAACGACAAACAATGCTGACTTTGCTCAGCCCCGTTACTGAATCACATTAATGCAACTCACGACAACTAGACTGAAAAGACTTCTGTGTTTATTAGGGGAATATAATCGTTTAAGCTTGAATAAGCTTTGGAGGCCTAACGTGGCAGTTTGGTCAACAGAAATGAGATGTAAATTTGCGGTGAATAGCCCCTGATTACAGAAAAATTATTAATGCAAGATTTGAAATTGATTTATGGGTACAGTTGTCAAGACGTAATACTATCTCTGTGAAATGCTTTGGACAGATTACAGCCTAGGGAATAGGATTAATGGTACCTTCAGTAATATCTGATATTTTTTTTACCATTTTGTCACTAATCCAGCTATGATAACAAAAAGCAGAGTTGAACACTTAGATGTATGGCCAGAATGGTAGGATATAGTATTGTTTATTTTATTTACTATGGTAAATATGGTATAACTATGGTTAATTAAAAAATGCGTTTTGAATATTATAGATATCCCATTGTTATCCAAATTTAACATGATTTGGTGAATGAATGAATAACTTGTATAGTGCTACCTATGCGAACTGAATCGCCTCAGGGCGCTTTTTGCCACTGGTGTCCATCTGTGGTATAGCTCGGTCCTTGCCCTGTGGGGTCCCGACACGCTTACAAACACATACACATACAACATACATATAGTTGGCCAATTTTATCGACAGGATCTAATCAACCTACCTTTGGAGTGTGGGAGGAAACCGGAATACCCGGAGGAAACCCACGCAGGCACAGGGAGAACATGCAAACTCCAGGCAGAAGGTGTCATGGTCGGGATTTGACCCTATTACTGCTAGGTGAAAGTGCTAACCACTACACCACTGTGCTGCCTTGGTAGGATTGATAATAATAACTAAGCCATTTTACTGATGGCAATTTATATTTTTTTTATAGACGTGTATGTGAATGAGATTGGATGTAAAAAAATGCATGTAACTGGTTAATTTTTTTTTTGTTTTATATAGAATGCTTTTACATATGTTCACTAGCAAAAGTGTGCCCATTTATTGAATGGACTGAATACAGAAGTGTCATTACAGCGGTGGGGTGGTGAAGAGGGCTATGGCCCTGCAGTGGTAGAGTCCATGCTTAGACAGTGACGGCAAGTTTGGGAGTGAGCATTCGTGCATGATGGTTTTAATTACCCCTGGACATGAAAAACTTAAAGCGGAGCTCCACCCAAAAGGGAAAGTTCCACTTGTCTGCCCCTCCCCCCTCTGCTGCCACATTTGGCATCTTTTGTGGGGGAGCGGGTACCTGGTTTTGGCAGGTACCTGCTCCCACTACCATCTCACTTTGCCTCTGTGGTTTTAGGTGTACCCAACCTGGGTGTTTTGAACTTGTTGGTTTTAATTGGTATGTTTTTGGCCCCAATAAACAAACTACTTGCAAAAGCTGTCCAGACTTTTCTGTCACAATAACAGCCTACTAGGTTCCTTGCCTTAAGGAACACTTTTTTATCTAGAAGGGCCATGGGGAAGTGACCTCCACCTTTCCCCCCGCAGCGGCAGCCACCCCATTCACAAATTTGCATGTGCAGTAGGAAACCTGCTACGAAACCGCAAGGTTTCTCTTAGCCAAGATGGAGGTGCCAGCACTTGAGAGCTGATTCAAGAATTGGCTCAGGTGAGGACCCCGCTGGACAAGTTAAGTGCCCTTATAGTAAAATTCAGCAGCTACGGTGATTGTAGCTGCTGACTTTTAATTGTTGGGGGTAAGGGGATGGAACTCCTCTTTAATGTTTATATTTGTAATAAAATGTAATATTGTATAATATAATAATAATAGTATATATATTAAATGTATTACACACTGGAAACAGTAAAGTAATTATTGCAATTAGCACGTGCTTTTACTGTAGTGACAGAAAACATGTGTACAGAAACAGAAACACGGAGGAAAAAAGACAAAAGGCATCCCTAGAGGCAATTTAGCTAAGCTGAATAAATGCGACTTCTGTCAGCTATTTTGGGGTAAACTTCTAGAAGTCTGTGCAACTAAAAGAATCCTACGATGCCTTATTTTATGTAACTTCTTATACATAGAGCATCCTGGAAGAGGCCACTCAAAAAAACAATTAAAAGTCAAAATGATCTGGCTAGGGTCTTGAAGAAAGCTCGCGAAGGACAAGAAAATAATGAAAAAAGGTAAAAGTTAAGATGACCTTATAGTGTTGAATCCCAGCAGTGACTATAGTTTGATAGAGAGTGAAGATGGTGTAGCTGCCCAACAGACAGGACATTCTTCTTATAGGTGGTACTAAGGTTTTATGTTGTGAATTAGTAACATTGTCACTTTAAGAAAGAGGTGGAATTTGGTTATTACATTTTCAATGAAAGACCTCTCATCATTACACCAGAAAAGAGATATTGTCAGGGAAAAAAAAGGTCTGCTTTCTTCCTAAGACAGACATGAACTTTGATAGAGCAGACTATATTACTAAAAAAACTAATAGAGCTTTAATGAGCCCTATTGCACATGTATTGCTCACCATTATACTCTCTTTATGGACTGTAATCCATGGTTAATTTTCTTCACCTGTGTCCTGGCTGTGAAGAAAATAACTGCACACAATAGTTTTCATTTTCATGCAATATATAAGTATGTTTTACTGATAAAACATGATAACAATTGATGAGTTTGTTTTAAAAACAAAACTATTATACTGCGAGATGCCAAAAATTTTAAAAATTTTATAATTTCCATGTGTTTCAAATAATAATAATACACCGCTCCAATCCAGAAAGGTCCAAGCGACTCAGTGGTAGCTGTACGCTCCTGTATACTCTAAAGTAGCTATCATCTCAGTGCAGTAAACACAGATAACACTGGCTGCAAAGCTTTAATTACCTTCTGCCAAAGGCTGTTGGCACAGGGATAAAAACTAGGAAGCTCTGGAACTTAACTTCCTCCAGGTGTGCTTAGCTACCTCCTAAATCAAGTAACAATGTAATCCAGCTACAGGGAAAAAACAGTGATCACTGTGGTATATTTAATTAAGTAAATCAAAGGCACATAAGTAGATACAGCACTGCTGCATAAAATTAGTTGACACAAGTTTAATTTAATATGTACTATAAAATATTTCAAAGGAAATATTACCCATGCATATATATGGAACGGTATGGATATGGTTTCCCTTGCAGTTCAGTTGCGGTATGGCAACATGAGTTTGGGAAGGAGCAACTTCTGAAATATGAAGAACCTTTTCCTCTGGTTGTGTGATACCATGTGACAGGCCTTGTGCAGAGAATATCCTTTTTCGGCAGTGGACGGGAGAACGTAGTATGTGTGTTGTTCAAGGCAAGAGAATGGTAGAATGGACGTTGGGACCCAGACGAGGATGCCCTTAATGATTCGCAAACTGGAATGTTCTGGCAAAATTGAGTTTTCGGGTGACTAGTATTCTAGAATACTAGAGTGTGCATTTTTCTATAATTTTTTTTAGTTTAGTTTGTATATGATTTTGTTGTTTTTTTTTCATTTTTTTTTCTGTTATGTTTTTTCTATGCCTTTTTAGTTCTCCAGATATGAATACAACATGGTGCAGTCCCTGGTGCTGTTTAAAACACTAGAAAAAAGTCTCATCTCTCATCTCATCTCATCTCATCTCCCATCATGTCTCTGCCTGTGGGAGTCATGCTGTAACTGTCAGCTTTGCAATGCCTCACGGGACTTGTAGTTTCACAACAGCTGGAGGGCCACCAGTTTGAGACCCCTGCTATAGAGTGTTAGTATGTGTATATATGACATGTTAGAGACATTACCTATTACCACTACGTATATCCATGTCCAGTTTATTGGTGGGCTTTGGATTTGGACTCTATTAAGGATAAGTGGTTTTATCATTTGGTGTGACTCTTATTTACCACTGCTGTGGTTCACTGCTTTTTGTTTTTTGAGTATATATATATCCAGTGATTAATATTTTCTCTGTGGGAGCACTAAAATTATTGTCTTTTTTGTAGATTGTGTAAACACATTTAATAGCACTTGTTCACGACCTAAGGGTCATTATTGGTGTTAATATTTATATTGGACATGTTGAATGTCACAATATTCGTTTGAATATCCGACACTATTATAGAAATTGGGTTTTTTATTTTCTTATCATTATATCAAGTTTTTTAGCACTCACCATCAAATTATATGATTGAATAGGAGGTTCACATTAATCTTGTACATGAGCTTCGCACCAGGGACTTTTACACCATAATTAGAGGCACCTATACCTCATTTGAGAGTCATATTTTATATTTTATAATAGTCATAAATATTTTTAGATTGTTATAGATTTATAGCGCCCCAAATACCAAAACCTCACCATCCATCAAATCTACGGATTTTATAGGGAGCAGCTTTATGTAATTAATCGACATTTAATTGAATAGGGGTGATAAATTAGAGCTCGTTTAGCGCTCTGTCACCACCATATTTCAACATCCTATATTTATAATTTTTTTTGATTGTACAGTCTCTCTCTTCCAAGCGCGGGGTTGAGATAACCCATTTATTGGGGTTATCTACATCTACACATGTGTATATATAGTTAAACTATTGTAAATTTTTGTTTTACAACAAAAGGAGATTCAAAAATTCTTAACTTGCATTATTATAATAACTTATTTTTTATCATTGCCAGCTCTTTAACCACTTAAGCCCCGGACCAATTTGCAGCCAAAGGACCAGGCCCCTTTTTGCGATTAGGCACTGCGTCGCTTTAACTGACAATTGTCGTGCGACGTGGCTCCCAAACAAAATTGGCGTCCTTTTTTTCCCACAAATAGAGCTTTCTTTTGGCGGTATTTGATCGCCCCTGCGGTTTTTATTTTTTGCGCTATAAACAAAAATAGAGCGACAATTTTTAAAAAAATGCAATATTTTTAACTTTTTTCTATAATAAATATCCCCAAAAAATATATAAAAAAACTTTTTTTTCCTCAGTTTAGGCCGATACGTATTATTCTACATATTTTTGGTAAAAAAAATCGCAATTAGCGATTATTGATTGGTTTGCGCAAAAGTTATAGCGTTTACAAAATAGGGGATCGTTTTATAGCATTTTTATTAATATTTTTTTTTTTACTAGTAATGGCGGCGATCAGCGATTTTTATTGTGACTGCGACATTGTGGCGGACACATCGGACATTTTTGACACATTTTTGGGACCATTGTCATTTATACAGCAATCAATGCTATTTAAATGCATTGATTCCTGTATAAATGACACTGGCAGTGAAAGAGTTAACCACTAGGGGGCGGGGAGGGGTTAGGTCTGTGACGTGTGTGTTTTTTTTACAGTAGGGGGGGTGGCTTTACGTCTGACGTCACCGATTGGCTTTCCGGATTACAGGGAACAACCGATCAGTGACAGGCAGTGTAGGAAGCATGGGGAGAGGTTTGTTTACACAGACCTCTCCCCGTTCTTCAGCTCTGTGACCCGATCGCGGGACACCAGCGACGATCGGGTCCGCTGGTCCCGCGGCCGCGGTCATGGAGCTCAGGACCGGGTCACGAGCGTGCCGCAGGTGGCGCGTGCGCGTCCTGTTGGCAGCTGTACTGTTGTAAACGCTGATGTTTTCTTGTATGGGCATGAACACCCAACAAATTCCCCAAATGCGTAAGCTTCACATGAAATTTACAAGGTTTACAGGTAGGCTCATGGAAAACTGGGCGCAAAAAATTGCTACAAATTTCCATGTGCATGAACTTTAAAAGTATCCCTAACAATGTAAAGTAAACATTTGTCATTTGGAATAAACATATGACATTTTTCAATGCTTTTCCTTTAAGTTAAACTATAGAATTAAAAAAGTTACTCCATATCTTTCTCGTCTGCCTATAACATTCATTGACCTGGCTGATAAAAAAAGACCATGTCTGGAGTTCGCAGTGCCATTTTTTACTGTTCTGCAGTGAATCCAGATTGTCATCACAATTTCATAGGTAATAATTGTTTTGCTACACATGCTAGGGGAATAGATTAACCTTGGTCTTCTCCTGGAACTTGGCTGTTAAACATTTTTCATAAGCCTATAACCTTGTCTGAGGAGTCAGTGTCAGAAAACATGTGTATCACAAATAGTACAGACCAAGTATATTTACTTTAAAATGATATACTTTCCTAACAGCATGAGAAAAAACCTGAAACAGCCAATGTCTAGTTAATGTCAAGCTTTTATACAGCAAAAAATATAGTTTTTGAGGCTTTGTATATTGGTAATTTAAGAGTTATAAAATAATTACTTTGAGTTGAGCACCTTGAGTAGCCCCCAAAAAATTCCTGTATACAGTTCTTACAGATTCCTGTATACAAATACAAATTAAATGCTTTCAAATACATTATGGGGGGTAGTCTTTTATGTCCTTACATGTACACATTTTTTCTGCTTTTGAAGTTGCATAACAGTAAAACACATAATGGAAATTAACCCAAAATTATTCAGCATCGCAACAAACGTGCTTATGAAACACAAGTTTGTTCTCACTTGTGCATACGGAATATGTGTGTATGTATGTTTTATGTTTTTTTACTTTTTGGAGTATAGA
The DNA here is from genome assembly GCA_028564925.1 of Lithobates sylvaticus. Lineage (NCBI taxonomy): Eukaryota > Metazoa > Chordata > Amphibia > Anura > Ranidae > Lithobates > Lithobates sylvaticus. The sequence continues at coordinate 464,956,678 of CM053026.1, read as the reverse complement.
CCCATGTTTGTCCCAAGCATGTTTGAATCCACTTACTGTGACTGACTACCTCGATCAGAAGTCTATTCCAAGCACCAACTACTCTTTCAGTAAAATAATACTTTCTAAGATTAGTTTTGAACTTTCCTACTGTTAGTTTGAGGTCATGTCCACATGTTCTTGATGTTGGATTAAAGTGAAGTTCCGCTTAAAAAAAAATTTTAAAGTCAGCAGCTCTACAAATACTGCAGCTGCTGACTTTTATAAAAAAAAATAAAAAAAAATAAATAAAAGGGAAAGTTTGGGACTTTAGATGAGGCTGAGACCTGGTGTAGTCTCACGCCTCCATACCTGGTTCTGTGTAAATAGAAAGGGGGCAGTGGGGGACTTTAAATGAAGCACGCAGTCATCCATGAAGGGTCAAGACACAATGCATTTACTGCATACCATACAAATCCATACAAATCAATAAGTAATGCCACGATAAAATTCATATATGTACAAAAAGGAACATGATAATACATGACAGTGGAAGGGGATTTAGCCTACACAAACTGAGAACTTCCTGTTGCATCAAAATTTTAAAATTCATGAGCATATACAGTAGTCCAAATGAATAGTATTAATAACATAGTCGGTTTAAGCATTGCATATACAAAAGCTCTACGTGTTTCGTGAAGTATTTATATCAACTCTTTAGGAGCAACAATGTGAATATCTGGAATAAAACATATAGGATTCAGGGTCACTGCCTTAAAGACAAGGAAAAACAGACACAAAAAAGATAGGAGTAGGTAAAAAATTTACCCTTGTCAAAAAATACTCACAACCGCCATATGAAAGTGCAAAATTGAGAGCTGGAAAACCCCCCTCTCTCTCTGGGGGCATCTTTTCCGGGAGTTGTGGCAAAATAAGGCGCAAAAGGAACCCCCACATGGCTACACAAGGAGAGGACAAATATCCATGAAGTGGTGGTCCCTGAAGCACAGTGGTAGGTAACAGCTAAAGACGTCTTGAAGGACTTCTATGGGGAATGTAAATATGTAAAATTAGCAAGTGTGCCAAATATACTATGTTTCAATGATAGCAACAGCATGAACCTGTGATCATATAACTGTATGTATTACCTGGTATTTGACCGTGTAAGAACACGGTATAAAATATAAGGTGTTTGTCCATAGTGTCAGGGAGAGCCAACAGGATTGACCGTCTGACTTTTAATAATCGGACACTTACCTGTTCCAGAGTCCAGTGATGCGGAGGAACGAAGCCCCGCTCATCTCCCCCTCCTCTCTGCGGTGCCAGCATTGTCCATTGTCACTGTGGGCACCCGGCTGTGGCTTCACAGCCGGGCACGCCTTGCGGATGCACGAGTCGTGCTGCGTGGTGTGACTGGCCGGACAATCATCTGGGACCTGTGACGTCCCAGATGATTGCAGAGAGGGAGGGGGGAGAGGTGATCTTCCTTCTGGCGCCGTGGGTGCGCCAGGAGGAAGTGGGAGCTGGAATCCTCTAAAAAGAGGCTTTCCACCCCCCCCCCCAAAAAAAAAAATGACATGCCAAATGTGGCATGTCAGGGGCTCACCTTTCCTTAAAGCGGAAGTTCCATTTTTGGGTGGAACTCTGCTTTAATATTGAAAACACTGTTCTCCTGAACCATATTCATACTTTTAATGTATATAAGGCTCCATGCACACTGGCATAAACAGGAGTTTTGTGTTCTGCCTGTAGAAGCAACTCAATGTTATCCTATGTGTCCATGCACATTAGGACGTTTACAGGCATATTTTGAGATCAACGTTTAGAGGCAGAAAAACTGAAAATTGTATCCTACTTATCGTAATTTTCCTTTCCTGGTGCCTATCCATGGCAGCATACCTGTGATAGAGCTCCGCCTCGACTCCTCCCTCAGGACTAGTGAATAGCATAAATTAAAGGCACCGTCCCTCCCCCAACATTCTCTGTAATATAGCATACCGAGGGTGGGAGCGTATGCTGCCATGGATAGGCACCAGGAAAGGAAAATTACGGTAAGTAGGATACAATTTTCCGTTTTCCTGGTGCCTCCATGGCAGCATACCTGTGATAAATAACTAGCTGACAAGGGTGGGATAATGCTTTTTTAAGTGTTTAATCAGAAAAGGACATTGCAGCTTGGACTGCCCTCCTTCCGAACTCAACAGTTGTGAGAGCTCCTGGATCAATATGGTAGTGCCTCAGAAAAGTATGGCGAGAAGACCAGGTGGCGGCCCTGCAAACCGTCTCCAATGAAACATTAGCCCTGGCTGCCCAGGAGGCTGAGACTGCCCTTGTGGAATGAGCATTCACTCGGGAAGGAGGTTCCATATTCTTCACCCTGTAGGCCTTCTGAATCAGCTTTACGACCCAAGACGCCAGAGTTCTGATGGAAGCTTCTTTCCCTCTGTATTTACCGAAAGGTACCACAAAAAGTCTCTCGGAGTCTCTGAAGGGACCGGTGGCTTCTAGGTAAGCCCTGAGCACTCTGGAGATGTCTAGCTCGTGACAAGACTCTGAATCTGTATTTGTAAATACTGGTAGTGCCCAAGGTTCTGACATGTGGCTTGTGGTAGTGACTTTAGGCGAGAAGCCCTTAAGGGGACGAAGCTCCACTCTGTCTGGGAAAAAGGAGATATGGTCGTCACCTATCCCTAAAGAATGCAGTTCTGAAACTCTTCGGCCGGATGTTATGGCTAATAGGAAGGCAGTTTTCAGTGATAGGTTCCAGATTGCCACTTGTTCTACTGGAGCAAATGGATGGCTAGATAGGACCTCCAGGACTAGGGACAGATCCCACTTAGGGAACGGCCGTCCGACAGGAGGGCGAATTTTTAGTACCCCCCTGAGGAAGGTGACCACCAAAGGATCCTCTGCCCATCTTTTATTTGTGGCTGCGGAAATTGCTGCTACCTGCACTTTGAGAGAACTCAGACCGAGCCCCAGGTCAAGACCTGACTGAAGGAAACCCAAAATATTGGGTGTGGAGGGAAGGATTGGGTCAAAGCCTTTATCCGTAGCAAAGGACAAGAATTTGATCCAGATCCTTGAGTAGATAGCGTTGGTCGCCGGCTTTCTGGCCCTCAGTAGCGTTGAAATAACCTCTGGGGAACAACCTAAGGCTTCAAACCTTCGCCTCTCAACCTCCAGATTCGAAGATCTAATTTCTGTGGGTTCGGATGAACTAGGTTGCCCTGCGACAGAAGTTGAGGGAAAGGGGGGATCCTGATTGGAGGACTCACGCTGAGACGCATGGCCAGAGGAAACCAGGGTCTCTTCGGCCAATACGGAAGTACCGCCAACACTTGAACTGATTCCCTGAGGACCCTCAGGAGGAACCTGAATATTAGTGGCCGGGGAGGGAAGGCATATGCTGTCGTGAACCTCCAGGAGCACGTCAGGGCATCCACTGCCTCGGCTTGATTGTGTGGCAGGCGGGAGAAAAATCTGTCCAGCTTTGCATTCTCCGGAGTGGCAAATAGATCCACCTGAGGGGGATCCCACAGGTTGGAGATCTGAAGGAAGACCTGGGGATGGAGGGCCCCCTCGTTGATGTCTTGGAAGTTTCTTGATAACGAGTCTGCTTCCGTGTTTAGTTTGCCCGGGAGATACATCGCTCTGAGATCCAGGAGGTTCTTTTCCGCCCAGAGCATGATCGGCTCTACCTCTCTGAGGAGTGATCTGCTGCGCGTGCCTCCCTGCTTTTGCAGATATGCGACAGCCGCCCTGTTGTCCAGGCGTAGGAGTATCCTCCACCCTCTGACTTGAGATGTCAAAGTAGTCAGTGCCAAGAATGCTGCCCTCATCTCCAAGATGTTGGATACCACTCCCCGGGTAGAACATGACCATCTCCCTTGAATCCTGGTTTCCCCGCAATGGGCCCCCCAGCCTTGCCCGCTTGCATCAGATGTAACCGTGGTCCAAGAGAGGGAGCCCAGATGGTGAGGCTTGGAGAGGTTCTCTGGGATTGTCCACCAGCGCAGACTCCTGCGCATTACTCCCGTCAGCAGGATTGTCTGGGAGAGTCGCTGTCTCTTCCACTGAGCCAGAAAACCTGTCTGAAAGTATCTCAGGTGCCAATGGGTCCAAGGCGTCAGGGGGATGCAGGAGGACATTGTGCCAATAAGACTCAGACATTGTGATGCCGTCAGATACTGGCTCTGGATGGTCTTGCGCATCCTGCGGATGATGATCCTTGCCTTCGAAGGAGGTAATGACACTGTCCCTGTTGAACATCGCACCTAGATAGACCATCTGCCGAGTTGGTGTTAGTTGACTCTTGTCCATATTTATCAGCCATCCCAGTCTTCTTAGGGACTGTAGAAGGATCTCCCGGTGATGTACCAACTGCTCCGGACTGCTGGCTAGCAGGAGGATATCGTCTAGATAGTGGTATATCCTCAGGCCCTTCTCCCGAAGGGGGGCCAGAGCGGATATCAATATTTTGGTGAATACTCTGGGAGAGGTGCACAGCCCGAAGGGTAGGGCTTGAAACTGTAGGTGGGTTTGGCCCACTGCAAACCTTAGATATTTCTGGAATGCAGGAAGAATTGGAACATGCAGGTATGCATCCTGCAGGTCGAACGAGATCATCCAATCCATCGGTTGGACTGCTTGGATAATTGTTTGCAGGGACTCCATCTTGAAGCTTTCGGTGCTGATGTACAAATTGAGCTTCTTCAGGTCTATCACTGGCCTCAAACCGCCTGTCTTTTTGGGTACTAGGAACAGGGTAGAGTAGAAGCCTGTGAAGCCCTCTGACAAGGGAACCGGTACAGCCGCCTCCTGAAGCTGGAGGGATGTTATGAACTGTATTAGGGCCTGCGCCTTTGACAGCGAGGACGGAATCTCGGTTCTCTTGAAGGATATGGGAGGTGGAGGGTGAGAAAACTTCCAAAAGTGTCCCCACTGGATTGTTGATAAAACCCAGGGGTCTCGGCAATGTGTAGCCCAGACTGGGACAAAAGACTTTAGTCTGGCTCCTACCGATGGTTTCTGGACTAATCTGGCGTCAAAAGGACTGCTTCTGCTCCTGTGGAGTCCTAAGGGTTTTATTTTTCCTACTCAAAAAGGATGCTTGGGTGCCTCTCCAGGGCCTTCTGTTGTCTCTGAAGTGCCTTGACTGTCTAAAGTCCCTGGCGTTCGACTGGCGGAACCTAGACGGACCTCCTCTGGGTCCTCGCACCCTTTTGTCCTGGGGGAGCATACCAGATTTCCCCCCTGTCACCCTGGAGATAGCCTTATCCAATTTGTCTCCAAATAGCGCTTTGCCATCGAATGGGATCTTACACCAATTTTGCTTGGAAGCGAGATCAGCCGTCCAGGGCTTCAGCCATAAGGCTCTCTTTGCCATCACAGAATGTAGCATAGACCGGGCCGAGCACCTGATGGTGTCGATGGCCGCTTCTCCGACAAAATCTGCCGATAGTCTAAGTTCCTCCAAGGCTTTTATTATGTCTTCCTTGGGGACCTCCTGTCGTAAGGCCGTCTCGATGTTGTCTGTCCAGGTCCTGATGGCATTTGACACGGAAGCGAGGGCAATGGCCAAGTAGCTCCTCTTAAGCTCCAGATCGATCCGCCTATCTAGAGGGTCTTTAAAGGAAGCGGAATCCTCCATTGGGAGGGTGACATTCTTTGCTAAACGTACCACGGCCGCGTCTACTACCGGCATGGAGTTCAGCGACTGCGTTTCAGCCTCTGGTAAAGGGTAAAGCTTATTGAGCCAGCCCACGGAGAGCTTCTTGTCGGTCTTTAACCATTCATTTTGAATGACTTCCGTGATCTCCCCCATCAGAGGGAAGAGAATCTGCCTCCTTTTGAGGAATGGGAAGTAACTCCTGGATCTTTGAGGTGGTTCCTCCGCCTCCTCCCAGGTGATCGCAGTCTTGACCGCTTGGATGAATGGTGGGACCAGGGCATAGCTGAACCCAGACGGCTCTGATTCCTCTGAAGAGTCCCCTGAGGGGTCTTCAGGTGGTAATTTCTCGGCCAGCCGTGACGGCGGCGGGGGGTACTGACTGCCGAAGGACCGGGGACTTCATGATCCGTCTCCCCTGCCTGTGTCCGTGGGATTGGCTGAACGGGGACTAAGGCTGCTAGCTCAGAGAATGAGTCCTTCATTGTCCGCTTAAGCAGATCCACGACCTGTTGACTCTCGAGCTTGCGGTTGGCCGCGTAGTCCCTGAAGCAGTCCTTACAGACCAGCTTGCCCGGTAGAGGCGTAGCCCCACATGTCCAGCACTTCTTCTTTGCGCAACTTCTAGGGGAAGGAGACCGGTCTCGTCTTCTGGATCTTGACCTCTCTGATTCGTGGCGTGAGGACCGGGACCCATGATGAGAGGAACGGGACCTGCGGTCTGGGCTGTCATCATTGTCGCTGTGTCTTGACGATTTCCTGGTGCTTTTGGAGTGGGCAGGGCTACGATGCAAAGAATCTATGTTAGATTCATGCAGTGCACTTTTTTTTTTTTTTTTATACTTACGTACAGTTGGTCTCATACCTAATGAAAGTAGGAGGATCTTTGTTACGGGATGAATAACTCATAGCGCGGTTGGGCAGAAGGATCAGCTGCGGAAATATAGTAAGATAGGGGAAGAGAGAGAGAGAAAAGGACTATGTAGATTTAAGCGTATACATGAATACCTACATGCAACATATACTTGCATACATAAGCTTATACACCCGCATACACGTGCGCCCATCCCGCCCCCCCTTCCCCCCATCTTTTTTTTTTTTTTTTTTATACACCGACAGAGACTTCCCATGTATACACAAAAAAAGTATATTATATTTATATCTTGTCTTTTTCTTTTAATCATTTAAACTTTAAATTACTTATTTGGAGGACACCTACCGAGAGACGGGCAGCAAGAGGCTCGCAGGGCACGGCTGAGACAATACTGACAGCCATGACCCTGCTGCTAGCCTTTAAATACAAAAGGAGGTGGATGGGCTAATCCCAAACCACCTCCTACCTATAAAAAAATGAAGAAAGGGCAAAACTGGAACTTTTTCCAGTAACCAAGATGGCCGCCGGGCGGTCAGGCAACTGCGCATGCGCACGCGCATGCGCAGTAGCTATCGGCGCTGCGGGCTCTGTGCGAAGCCCTCGCCAGTCGGCGTCCCCTCACCACCCCGGAACGCGCATGCGCCCATAAGGCGGCGAGGACGCCGACCACGGGGGGACCTGTCAGCCGCATGCATGGAGCAATAAAGAGCGCTCCCGCGGCCCCCCCATGAAAAGATGGATATGGTGACATTCCTGTAAAAAACAAAAGGGAGGGCATGTAAGCAACATCCAAGGCACATCTATATGGGAGGGAAGAGAGAGGGGGAAGGGGAGAAAAGAGAGAGAGAAAAAAAAAAAAAAAGTAACCGGCCTGAGAATGTGAGCTGATCCTCCTGCGACTCGCTGCGATTCATCATAGAAAGTGGCAGACTGCGTTCCTGTGAGGAAACTCTGCAAGAAGACCCCACAGATCCACAGAGGGGTTCCCAGTCTTATCAGTGCATTGAGCGGACCCAAGAACAGGGACTTCGCACGGGAAAGGCTAAACCCGGCGGACGCTGCCGAAGGCAGAGGTATGGACATCTGCTACTCTTCACCAGCACAAGAGGTATGAGGAAAAAAAGGAGAATGTTGGGGGAGGGACGGTGCCTTTAATTTATGCTATTCACTAGTCCTGAGGGAGGAGTCGAGGCGGAGCTCTATCACAGGTATGCTGCCATGGAGGCACCAGGAAAAAAATTTGCGTTTCTGATTGGAGCTCACTGGCCTAAACTCGTCCAAACTTTGTACAAAAAATGCTCTATATAAGCATTTTTCACTCCAAAGAGAACAGATGTTTTTTTTTTTAAGCCCAGTGTACATGGAGCCTAAAGGTTTAAGTCATGTCCCCCATTTACCTTCTTTGCTCAAGACTGTACATATTAGTTAAGTTACTGAAGACTCTCCTGATATGTTTTATTCATCAACATGGGGACAAGGTGCTTTGGGGTGGGGGGGCCGCACGGCCCCCCTTTCCCAGGGCACCCCCCATGTTGAGGGCACGCGGCCTGGTACGGCTCAGGAGGGGGGGGGGCGCTCGTTCGTCCCCACCCTTTCCTGGCCTGCTAGGCTGCGTGCTCGAATAAGGGTCTGACATGGATTTTGGGGGAACCCCCACGCCGAAAAACGGGTCCCTTTAAATCCATGCCAGCTTGCGGAGCTAGCGCGGCGCCATTTACTGCCTACGCTAGCTATGTAACCTGAAGTCACGTGCTAAATGAACGGACTTGCCGATGAGCGGCAAGTCCGTTCATTTTCAAAAGTCCCGCGGACTTGCCTACTAATGGCGGGATTGTCCGCCGGACTGCCAAGTCCAGCGGATAATCTTAAAACCAAACTTAAAACTTTGGTCCGCCGGACTTTGGCGCCGAAAAGTCCGCCGGCGCCCACACACGAGGGGATTATCCGCTGGACTTCAGTCCAGAGGATAATCTCGCGGCATAGTCCCTTCGTGTGTACGCCGCATTAGAGACGCCTCTCGTCTCTTTTATACTTAGTTGTGGCATGATGCTACTTGTATATCAAGACATCGCTTGGATATCAATTCAAAATTTATTAAAACATTTTGTTTGTCTTGCAAAACGCTCTCAAACCAAGTTACTCTCAAACCAAGGTTTTACTGTATATGATAAGGAACATATAGGATGTAGGATACTGCAGGCTTCACATCGCTGTATGCATTTTATGAATGGACTGCAAAATGCAGACTGCTGTGTGTGTAACAATTCTGAGTAAAACAGAAAAGGGGATAACAATATCCACTTTCTGCTATGAATGAGCCCCTTTATTTTACAATACTAATTAAAGTTGACCTCAAGCCTGAATTTGGTAACAAGCTACCAAAAAAAAAATAATTACTTGTCCCCATGCTTTTTTTTCACTAAGCTAATATATGTGCTTCGGCGCAACATGCTATTTTAGTGCTTACAGCATAGAAATTGCTGGGTATTATTACAATATACCAATTGCAAATTATTACAGCTCAACCAAAGAAAATACACTTTAACACACCTCAAGGGCTTTTGTAAGTTTCTCATTAAAATCCTAACTAAGGAAAAAATACAAGGACAATGAATCCTGTGTCTGAGACACCATGAAGGACAAGCAGGTGCTGAAACAGGAGTTAATTGAAGAGAAAATTACCTCAGCAAAATTAAATGTACTTGTCACACGACTTTTTTTCACATGTTTGAGTCTGTATGAAACAATATAGCAGATCTGAGCAGTCAAACATAAAAAAGCAGGCTTTCTCAAGTAATACAACAAATGTAAACATCTTTGTTAGCTTGGGGATGTATGAGACAAGTATTGCAAGAGATAAGCATAGAAATAATCAACAGTGATTCCCTTGTCTCCAAATATAAGGAAACATTTGTGCATCACTTATAGGCTACAACAGATAGTTCTAGGTTATGGTAACCTTGCAATGACTAGTAGATGTCTCACCACCTGTGAGAATTCTAAATGTCTGCCTAAAGTAGTTACCTAAAGAAGATTTTGTCAATGCATGCTTTGCATCTAGGTAAGACTCATGGCATAACTCCAGTGCAATTAAGAAAAGCAACCCTTAAAGAAAAACTTCCTATTTTTGGGTTTCACATGATTCAAGCAATTGTAATATACTTAGTTGTTAGGGTCTAAGCAGGTCTAATTATATTTAAAAAATATATAATTTGGTCCCATGAACCATTAGCATAATTGTTTTGCTATGCCTCAATACAGGTGCATCTCATAAAATTAGAATATCATCAAAAAGTGAATTTATTTCAGTAATTCAATGCAAAAAGCGAAACTCATATTTTATTTAGATGTGATACACACAGAGTAATATATTTCAAGCATTGCTTTCTTTTAATTTTGATGATTATTGTGAAAATGCTAAATTCAGTATCTCAGATAATTTTAATATTACATAAGACCAATAAAAAAAAAGGATTTTCAAAACAGAAATGTTTGCTTACTGAAAAGTATGTCCATGTACAGTATAGTATGCACTCAATACTTGATCGGGGCTCCTTTTGCATGAATTACTGCATCAATGCAGCGTGGCATGGAGGCGATCAGCCTGTGGCACTGCTGAGGTGTTGTGGAGGCCCAGGTTGCTTTGATGCAGTAATTCATAATCATCAAAAACTAAAAATGCTAAAACGAAATCATCAAAACGAAAATAAATAAATGCTTGAAATATATCACTCTGTGTGTAACGCATCTATATAAAATATATGAGTTTCACTTTTTGAATTGAATTACTGAAATAAATTCACTTTTGATGATATTTTTCATTTTATGAGATGCACCTGTATGTCAGATTTGTTACATAGTAGGTGAGGTTGAAAAAAGACACAAGTCCATCAAGTTCAACCTATGTGTGTGATTATATGTCAGTATTTCATTGTATATCCCTGTATGTGGTGGTCATTCAGGTGCTTATGTAATAGTTTTTTTAAACTAACAATGCTTCCCGCTGAGACCACCGCCTGTGGAAGGGAATTCCATATCCTTGCCGCTCTTACAGTAAAGAACCCTCTATGTAGTTTAAGGTTAAATCTCTTTTCTTCTAATTTTAATGAGTGGCCACGTGTCTTGTTAAACTCCCTTCCATGAAAAAGTTGTATCCCTATTGTGGGGTCACCAGTACGGTATTTGTAAATTAAAATCATATCCCCTCTCAAGCTTCTGTTCTCCAGAGTGAATAAGTTCAGTGCTCGCAACCTTTCATCATAACTAATATCCTCCAGACTATTAGCTTTGTTGCCCTTTTTTGTACTCGCTCCATTTCCAGTACATCCTTCCTGAGGACTGGTTGATGCAGCAGGGGTCAAAATGTGTCTATTTATTTTTTTTATTTTTTTGAGCGATGCTATGGATTGCAACATGTTTTTTTATGTACTCATGTGTTTCTGTTCACAGAGTCATTTCTGCCGGTTTTCGTCCCGTAAAAAAAATTATCAACATCCTTCCTGCTGGGGGCCATCTTGCCTGTGGGCATGTGAAACCCCACAGGCACTTCAGATGGCCCAGCATGCACCGCCGTTACTGCGCCGATCTCGCGCGTGCGCAGTAACCGCGAAGTGCAGCTCACGTTCTCCGAAATCTCGCGAGATGTCGGCACATCTGTCGACATCTCGCGAGATTTCGGAAGATGTGGCCGACATCTCGCGAGATTTCGGAAGATGTGGCTGACATCTTGCGAGATTTCGGAAGATGTGGCCGAAATCTCACGAGATTTCGGAAGATGTTCGCACTGACTCCTGGGATCAATGACACCAGATCCCAGGAGACAGTGCGGCCTGACGACGATCGTCGCAGAGACCCCGCTCACCGCCGCAGAGACAGAGGACAGGAAGTCAGCGATTACAAGGTACGTGAAAAAAAAAAAAACACATTTCATTTAGTACTCTTTGCCTGATTTGGAAGGCAAAGAGATTTACTAAATGAAATGTGTGCAGAACCGCTTTAACAACCGAAGGCTGGGTTTTAGTGGTTACATTTCTGCATACCAGAAGCTGAGAAATAGAGTATACAGAGTTAAACCTGAACTTGCCATTTGAAACTTGACATATCTTTTGTTTTATTTAAAATACCTCAACAGTATTTTTAATAATATTGTTACAGGAAAAGCCTGCTGTAATTGTTGAGATAAAAAAAAGATAGACCAGCACAGAGGAGCTTATAGTGTAGTACATCAGACATATGAATGTATTTAGAACATGGCTAAATTGCACTCACAAGACGGGGGAGAAAGAGGATACTATTATTCCATCTACTGCTATTTTCTGCATTTTATTGCAATTTATTGAATTATATTGATGTCTGGCCCGGCTCACACTTTTTTAGTGCATTTTCAGTTTCGCAGATACACACTACAGTCCATTTAACATGGTTTCCTATGGATTATGTTCACATCTATGCATTTCATGGAAAAGGCCAGGGCCTTTTTTCTAGTTTTTGATTCCATAGATTTCCGTGGTTCAAAAACGTGTATTGAAAAACACAAAATGCACCTGGAATATGCAAACTGAAACCTGCATAGGTGTGAACCAGGCCTTAGACTTAGGTTCATGCAACATTACCAGTGTATACCTGCTACCAGTTTTTCTTATAAGCTAATCCCTATTATCCATATGTAGTAGTCCAGTCTTACTACCGGCCATCTTTTGTAAATTTGGCAGGGTTTATCTACGCAGTTTTTTTTTTCCTGCTGTTATTGTTACCTATGATTATCATTACCTACCTCTAATATCTATGGAAAGCAGAACTACATTTTTTGTTGTATTGGCTGAAATAAAGCATAGCTAGCCAGATCACCAGCATCACTTCATTCAATCTTTTTAAATGTAAGCTAATACATTTTTTGGTCATTTTATTCTTTTTTTTTTAACTTTTTTTGGACGTCATTTTTTTTTACTATTACACATACAAATTTTGTTTTACAAATACAAATGTAATATTTGACAAAAGACTCCCAAACCACTGCGGGCTAACTAAAGAGACAGTACAGCAAACAAAGCTTGCTTTGTAGCTCTGATTGTCTGAAGAAAATATTCTATTAAGAAGCCGTAGAAGAAGTCACTACTGTGATGATTCATTTGCATTCAGGGAGGTTCTTTCATCACAACTGAAAGCTAGAATAGCTGCCTATGGGACTAGGATTCAATTTGCTGACTCGATAGAAGACTGCATAATCACAATAAGCAATGTTGCATATGTATGTTCAACATTTTTTTTTAAATCTATATATTAATTTCTTTAGCTTTGATCATATTACACTGTATACCCATTTTATATGAAACACAAAAAATATCAAACATCTGTGTGGTGTAGCCACTAGCTGAAAAAGCCATATAACCAGAAGAAGATCTATTGTTTCAAATTTCCTTCTGATATATCCTTTAATACTTGTACCATGATGGCTATGCCTTTTTCATTTTTTTTAAGGTATTATTTATTAAAATAATATATACACTATATTACCAAAAGTATTGTGATGCCTGCCTTTACACACACATAAACTTTAATGGCATCCCAGTCTAATGCCCCGTACACACGGTCGGAAATTCCGGCCACAAAATCTGTCGGATTTTTTCCGATGGATTTTGTCCAGCACTGGTGTTGCATACACACGGTCAGACAAAGTTGTCGGAAAATCCGATCATTCTGAACGTGGTGACGTTCATTGTGTATGATGGAACTACGTAGAGGCTAGTAGTCAATAGCTTTGGTCTCGTAATTTGATCTGAGCATGCGTGGCACTTTGCCCGTCGGAATTCTCTACACACGATCGGAAAAAGTCCAATCGGATTTTGTTGTCGGAAAATTTGAGAGCAGTAAAAAGTCAGATGGAGCCCACACACGGGTGGATTTTTCGACAACATGGTCCGATCGGACATTTTCCGTCAGAATTTCCGACCCTGTGTACGGGGCATTAGTCCGTAGGGTTCAATATTGAGTTGGCCCACCCTTTGCAACTATAACAGTTTCAACTCTTCTGGGAAGGCTATCCTCAAGGTTTAGGAGCGTGTTTATGGGAATGTTTGACCATTCTTCCAGAAGCGCATTGGTGAGGCCAGGCACTGATGTGAAGGAGAAGGCCTTGCTCGCATTCTTCGTTCTAATTCATCTCAAAAGTGTTCTATTAGGTTGAGGTCAATTCCTCCACCCCAAACCAGCTTATCCATGTCTTGATGGACCTAGCTTTGTGCACTGGTCCAAATCATTTGGTGGAGGGGGGATTATGGAGTGGGGTTTTTCAGGGGGTGGGCTTGGCCCCTTAGCTCCAGTGAAAGGAACTCTTAAGGCGTATGCATACCAAGACATTTTGGACAATTGAATGCTTTGGAGTTGGCCCCTTCCTGTTACAACATGGCTGTGTACGAGTGCACAAACAAGGTCCATAAAGACATGGTAATATAGTGTATGTACTGTATATACAGTATAGTATGTGCAAGACTTTTCCGGTAGCTGTTTGACATCAAGCTTCCATCTAGGCTCTTCCTGTCACCAGTTGGTTAAAGAGCAGTAGAAGAGTAATTATTTCTCTGTTTTTGCCATCCACTAACAAATTATATTTTTCATCAACATTTTTTGGTTCTAGCTCAGCCCAGAGTAAGGGTTTAAATTAGCCTATTCCTTTCTAAGGACTAATATGCTTGCAAAAAATGATTTTTTTTTTTTTAACAAGAACATAACTGCACTATTAATACTTTGCTTTTACTTTAGCACATCTCGGCACTCTTGCTTTAATGAAAATCCACTGACTTAAAAATAGTGCTTTCATAAATGATTGAATACCACACAGTAGAATTACATTTGTGTTTTGCTTGGTGTGGCTATCAGAAGCTCAGAGGAATATTTAGCTCAGACAGTAAATGCAGAACAGCAAATTTCACCCTACCGTTACACTTGAATTATGGTTGAAATTTCAATCTGTGTTTCTTTGGGGATTCAGAATGATACATTAAATTGAGGGATTATTTTGTGTAGATGCTGTATGGAACTAATTGTTTCATATCTGTCACCTTAACAAAATGTAATTCTTCTTGTAGCAGCATGAATTTTTATTATTACTTGTTATAAGGGCTTGTTGAAACTGTTATTTTTTTCTGTTTATTAAGTACCATTCTGTGAATTGTGTGCTTATACACTTGAACAAAGACAGAATGAGCCTCATTCATCAAGAGAAAAACAGTCAATAGGTTCCTATGGATGTTGCAGCAGATTTTTTGTTTTAGACCTAATCTGACATTAACTACTACAGTTGTACTGCGGCAGGTTGGAACAGCTGCGCAAATCGCCTTCGTTGTACGTCGGCCGCTTTAAGAAACTACAGGGGGCGTGTCCTCTGCGCTATGCCAGAGCCAATGCTCATGGCCGGCGGCCGCGATGTCCAGCGATCGCGCCACAGAGAGCCAGAACGAGGATGTGTCAATGTAAACAGACAGATCCCCATTCTGACAGGGGGGTAGAGAGAGATCTTCTGTCCCTAGTGATTAGGAACAGCGAACTCTCTCTTTCTCTAGTACACTGCCCCCACACCTCCCCAGGGAACACTTAACCCCTTGATCACCCCCTAGTGTTAACCCCTTTCCTGCCAGTGACATTTATACAGTAATCAGTGGCTATTTTTAGCTCTGATCACTATATAAATGTCAATGGTCCCAAAAAAATCACATTACTAGTAAAAAATAAATAAATAATAAAAATGCCATAAATCTATCCCCTATTATGTAGACGCTATAACTTTGGCGCCAACCATACAATATACGCTTATTGCGATTTTTTTTTACCAAAATTCTGTGGAATCCATGTTGGCCTCCACTGATGAAGAAATTAGTTTATTTTAATTTTCAGCATATTTATTATAGCAAAAAGTAAAAAGTATAGTTTTTTTTTCAAAATTGTCGCTCTTTTTTTTGTTTATAGCGCAAAAAATAAAAACAGCAGAGGTGTTCAAATACCACAAAAAATAAAGCTGTATTTGTTGGAAAAAAAGACATACATTTTTTTTGGGTACAACATCGCACGACAGCGCAATTGTCAGTTAAAGCGACGCAGTGCCGTATCGCAAAAAATGGCCTGGTCATTAAGGGGGCAAATCCTTCCAATCCTTAAGTGGTTAAACAGGCAGTGTATGACCCAACCCTAAATTCTGGGAAATTCTTAACAAACATTTTCTTAATTCTTAATTAGCAAAATTAGAAAATTGACAGTAATGCCCCATACACAAGGTCGGATATTCTGATGGAAAAAGTCTGATCGGATTATGTTTTATTGGAAAATCGTTCCTGTGTGGGCTCTAGCGGACTTTTTCCATCCGTATTTCTGACGGGAAAAATTTTAGAGCCGGATCTAAAATTTTCCGACAGCAAAATCCGATCAGACTTTTTCCGATCGTGTGTAGAGAATTCCGACGTAAAAAGTGCCACACATGCTCAGAAGAAATTTGGAGACGAAAGCTATTGGCTACTGGCCTCTACGTAGTGCCATTGTATGTTTTTTACGTCACCTCGTTCGGAACGTTTGGATTTTCCAACAACTTTATCCGACCGTGTGTATGCAACACAAGTTTCGGCCAAAATCCGTCGGAAAAAATCTGACAGATTTTGTGGTCGGAATGTCCGACCATGTGTACAAGGCATAAGTCTGATGCTGTCCCAACTTTTTTTTTTTGATGTCATAATGTAGAGAATAAGATTTCCTTGAATTTGAGCCCAGTCTTGCCACATAGATTTACTCTAGCCCTGAGAAATCCTCTTTTATTGTTCAGTTAGAAAGATCTTGACAAAGTGCTGAAATCTTTGTCAAAAACGCCCCCTTGCTGTGAGTGACAGGTGATTTACATATCTCATGCACTAGCCTGAGACCACAGACCAGAGTGAAAATAAATGTATTCTCGAGTGAACAGCAAGAAGAATATAGGGGAGATGTATGTAGTCAGAGTTGGGCAGAGTAGAACATGCAGTGATCTGATGATTGTTATAGTGCAGTGTGTGTCTGAGGATACATTGATCACATGATTTGTTATGTGTGGGAAGGGGTGGATTTCTCACTTTTTATAATTACACAGGAATGTGCCTCTCAGGCTAGTGCATGAGATATGTAAATCACCTGTCACTCACAGCAAGGGGGCGTTTTTGACAATGATTTCAGCACTTTGTCAAGATCTTTCTAACTGAAAAATAAAAGAGGATTTCTCAGGGCTGGAGTATATCTGTGTGGCAAGACTGGGCTCAAATTCAAGGAAATCTTATTCTATACATTATGACATCCACTTTAAGACATTTTATGTTCATAAAGTCTGCCCAAATACAGTTGTTGTGTTGTGCCATAGCTTCATGCTGGGTTGTATATCCTCGACATGCAAAGCCTCATGGTGGGAGAGCACCTGTACTCTTTAACTCATTCCTGCACAGCATAGATTGGTCCCCAAAATACAATGAGGTGCTATGGGCAAGGGGTCCTTCCCTGGGTGGCATTACAGAAGCACCTATGGGAGGCCTCCAATCTGGCCTAGCTAGCACCACCAGTAGCCCATTGTATATCACTGAAAGGGCTTACAGCATAACCCCTTATAGCAATCTTGCCCAGAATCCCTTTCTCTTCCAAAAGACATTCTCATCTTGAGTTTGGGAGAAGGAAGAGTCCACACAATGTAGTTGATCTACATATAAACATTCTTTCTGTCATCCCACAGGTACACATTGCTTAGTTGCAAACAGATAACAGCAGATATGGAAGCTGAGTCAAGAAACAGCCCCTACCTTTAGGGAGTTTTGAAAGAGTCCTACATCCCAAGTCAAAGGGATGGGGGGTAGTGTCACTGGTCCTGCACCTCTCCCTCCTTGCTTCCCTCCTGTGGGGAAGCTCCAGAAATTATAGCCTCAAAGATCACATCTTTGCCATGCCTTGGTTCTTGTACTGCTGTTTAAGACCAACTCTCCAGATCAACTCCTGCCAGGCTCTGTATAGAGTCCCCTTAACAAAGGTTTCCCTGCACTGGCAGGGGCAGGGCTGGTACTTCCTTACTATTTATTATACATCCCACTCACAATTCTACCACTAGAGGATTCCCAACCCTAACTATGGTTGCATCAAGTGATTCATTTAAGGAACTGCACTGGGCACCACTGTGCCCCTACCCTACTTAGTAACATCATCCATAATTTTTTAAATGTCTTGAGTTATTTTTTTTTCCAATCAATAGCAGCACTGGTACTATTAAATAAAGTTGCACCAGAAGCAATGTAATTTAAAAAAAAATGAGCCTTATAACTACGGACATTAAGAAAACGTGACAGGATCACCCATCTGACCTGCTGCAGAGAAAAAACAGTTCTGTATCCTTTTGGATCATTTTGGCCTACACTTTTTGCTCTTTTCCAAAATAAGCAGGGATGGAAGGCATCTGGACATGCCTTACCTTTTTGCTCTTTTCCAAAATAAGCAGGGATGGAAGGCATCTGGACATGCCTTACCTTTTTTATTCATAGGCATATACATGCATGCTCAGATGTTTTGTAACATCCATGTTTATTAGACATGTGCATTCGTTTTCGTCCGAATGCATTTTCGGCCGAATTTCAGGTATTTTCGTTATCGTTTTAACAAACGATAACGAAAGTGCAGAATCCGAAAATCGCAAGATCCGACATAAACAAATGCTTTATTTTCGTTGTGACAACAGTTCGATATAGATAGGAGATTCGACGCTGACAATAACAATCTGTGTCCATTGAACCTATGGTCGAATGTGCCTAACCTTAACTCTATTGATCCAAGATTATTCTACATAGAGAGAAAAGATTCGACGTAGAAAGGAAAGATTCGACGTAGAGAGGAAAGATTCGACGCAGAGAGGAAAGATTCGACGTAGAGTGGAAAGATTGCTGCTGGAATTGGGTGGAATTGCAGCTAAACTATACAGAGTCGTACAGTTTAGCTGCTCCGTAGAATCTTCTTTGAACTTTCGACAGACACCATAAGCCTTCAATGACAGATTCGACCTTAATTCATTTGGATTTTCGGACGAATGCAATTTTTAACGAAAAACGAAATAAATAAAAACGAATTTCGGGAGTAACTAAATAAATTTATTTTTCGGACGAAAACGAAATTCCAAAACGAAATATTTCAGTGTGCACATGTCTAATGTTTATATAGTAGTCAGGAAAAAAAGCTATTGAATTATGCCTGCATAAATGACTGCCCACTAATGCCTGTGGCCAGCTTTAGCTGAATAAATATAAGTGTGATGGTGGCCTTTATGACAAACAAATGAGAGTGAATCTGTTGGACTCTTGGGAGTAAATATAACCTTCAGGGCTTTTCAAGCCAGGTTGTGTTAATCAGAAAATAAATAAGAGGTTGTTATACAATTTATGATACAGATGACAAAGATAAGATTAGGGGCCAGGATGGAGGCTTGCGCAGGGAGCACTAGGCATGTGCCAAGATATGATTGTGCTGTCTCTCCCTTGTGAATTCATAGAGATAAGCAGCCTTAGCAAATTACTATTTAGCACATCTTTTTCTTTGGCTCTTCAACGCCTGCATTAATTTTAATGAAAGTCTATCTCCGGATTTGTATTGCATTAGCTGGTTACTTTTCTCCTTCTTTTGTTTGCTTCTGCCATTGTGAAGAATGGTTCAAGCGTGATGGGGTAATTTCAGCACAAATAAGTATTGATACACTAGCGGCTCTATTACAGAAGAAATAAAAAAATGGGAAAAAAAATGAGGTATGCTCGTAAGCATACACAGGGCAACATTTTTAAGAACTAAAAACAGTTTATATTTTTAAATGCTTTCTTCTAGAGCTAAAATTAGTATTCACATATAATAAGCACATAAACTATACTCAAACACAGCAGTGTATCTCCAACAACCAGTAAGGTTAATTCATTTTCTTTTTCTTAGCTTTACATTGCTTTATATAGGATGCACTGCAGCAGTTGGTTATCTCTATGTTCCAAAGACTGAACTGATATAGGCAGAGCAAAAAAAGATATCCTTTATGAAACAAAACATAAGCTCATAAGATTTATTGCTGGGCAATGTTGTGAGGATACCTTTAGTTTGTAGGCTCCATTAGCAGGGCCCTTCTATTATTTTTGTATTAAACTGGATTGTAATTGTACTGTCCCCCCTCTACTTTGTAAAGCACTGCATAAACTGTTGGCACTATAAAAAAAAACTGTATTATAATAATAATAATTATACCTTACACTGATCTACTAAGAGAAAATAGGATGCACACATATACAGCTGGCAGAGGTCACCTATAGGCAGTACAGCCTCTTCCTGATCACATATTCATTCTTCTAACAGCAGCAGAGCTTTTATAATTAAATACAATTGTTTTATAAAGGTTTAATGTCATTTTAATGAAGCATATGCTTTTCATAATTGTAACACATTGTTTAGGCTTAAACGTGTGTCTTTACAATGCATTTAAAAAGAAAATTGTTCCCAGCATTTTTTTTATATTTAAATAGAGTGGGGAAGAGTTGGATTTCTTTTGTCCGGTTTTTATTGCTGTCCCCACTGGAGAGAGTCATCCCCTATTTGTGCTGGTGCCCATTCTCATTGGGACAGAAGACAGCAGGAATTTGTCACCAGGACAGTAGGGGGAAATCTCACAATCTGCATACCCGTTCCAGATACAACTGTACACACGATGGGAAATTCGGCCAGCAAAAGACCTATGAGAGCTTTTGGTCGGAAAATGTGACTGTGTGTATGCTCCATTGGACTTTTGCTGGCCGAATTCCCGCCAGCAAAAGATTGAGAGCAGGTTCTCTATTTTTCGGTCTGAAAAAGTTCAGATCGGAAATTCCGATCGTCTGTAGCAATTCCGTCGCGCAAAATTCCTACGCATGCTCGAAAAATATTTGACGCATGCTCAGAAGCATTGAACTTAATTTTCTCGGCTCATCGTAGTGTTGTACGTCACCGCGTTCTTGGCGGGCGAAAGTTCAGAGAACTTTTGTGTGACCGTGTGTATGCAAGCCAAGCTTGAGCGGAATTCCGTCGGAAAAAACATCCAAGATTTTTCTGACGGAAAATCCGCTCGCGTGTACGGGGCATAAGAGAGAATTCCACCTCACTTTGTAGAGATTCCCTGCTATGGCCTGTTGTGTCTCTAGGACAGAAAGTGAAATATCCCCAATGGACACAGAGAGCAAAATAGCTGATAAGTGTTTTAACTGTTCATTAACTGTCGTTGGTACCTCTATTCTGCCAATAAGTATATGCATGTTGTCTCTTTTATTATTATGATAAACAGCTAGCAGAAAGAAGATTAACATCTGAAACAATATGCATCCATGTGCCCAGTTTGGCTGTGTAATATAGTTGTATGTGCATGTAAATGAACCTCTGAAAATTGCTTTCTACACACCACTAATAAATATTGCATTGATTAATCTGTGGCAAATTATGCAACTGCTTAGCTCAAACAGATAAGAAAGTAAACACATGCAAGTCAGCGCAACATGCATCGACTTTGTTCCCATCCACCACAGAGTGTTGTCTGCTGTTTTGGGCTTTTTTCTATTTCTAATAAATTTTGGAAGTGCAGCCATTTGGATCCTATTTGTTTTCACTATGTATGGCTGGATGAGTGGAGGTGGCATCCAATGAGACAGAAGGTAGAGAGGATTGCAGCAGTGGACCCACCTGGAGCAGCGGCACATGTCTGCCATGTTGTCCATGTTACCTTGTGGTGCACCAGTTTGCCAGCATGGGAGAAAAATGTCTCTCACCATCACCTAGTTTAGTACATCAGTGTCAGTGCCCAGCTATAGCTATACATACATCTTTTAAAAACAGGGCAAAGATATATTTCACAATAGTAGAGCATAAAGAGCTGTGATACTGATATCAATGAAAACAAGGGAGGCCTTGCTGCATAGAAAAGATTGGAGCAGCAGATTTCAGCACTGGGACTGCACTTGTATCTTTTGCTGCAGAAAGGGTTGGTCATTGGTTAAAAAAAAAAAAAAAGAATCCAGCTCAGGAGACGTGAATATGTAAACAAGGGTTTAAAGTAAATTTAAAGTTGAAGTTCAGGAAAATTGTAACTAAGGCTAAACCTGCTTCCACCCCCATTCTAAGCCTATTCTATCTAACCCTGTAAAGAAAACATCTGTATACTTACCTATTCTGAAGTGACTCTGGTCTGGTCACATGATCTCTCCAGTGGCAGCTGCCTGCAAATGCCTGTGTGGTGGGTGACATCACCCATAGGCTTATGGAGCATCCATTGTCAGCTGTCCCTCCTCTACACTGAAGCCTGCACGATCATGTGACTGGACCAGAGCAGCTTCAGAATAGGTAAGTATACAGATCTTTTCTACAGGGTTGATTGAAATAGATTTAGAATGGGAGTGGGAGTATATTTAGCCTTGGTTAGAATTTGCCTGAACCTCCACTTTAAATTTAACAATTTTTATTTTCATTTTGTATGTAGTAGGGAAGAGTTATAACCTTTGTTAGGTTTTATTGCTGTGTCTCTGCTAGGGAGATTCACCCTCTCTGTTAGCCCCTCTGATCATTGTTACTAGCATAGTAAGTAATAGGTAAATCAAAATGTTACAATTCTCAATGGAAGAGCAATATAGGGATGCCTTCCTATGGGGACATTTGTTCTGGTGACAACTAGAAGGTGATATACCCAAATTTTTTACTTACTACCTGTAGTATTTCTGGGATTGAAAGTGAAATGAATTCTTCCCAGTGACACACAGACAAAAAACTGTGCAAACTTCCCTTCCCCCTCCTTATCCTCCCCAGTTAAAATTTCATTTTCTTCCCTTTTACATATCGATTTTCCAGTTAGAGATGTTCATTCTCAGGAAACCCTTTGATATTTCAATCTATTACTAGAAAGCTTCATGCTTCAAAACAAGGCTATAGAATGACACGGAGGGGCTCTGGGTTGCTACCCCTTGGGGTGCAGCATGATCCCTATTGGGGCGCCCTTGGGGGCGGACAATCCAGGGTACCTACCTACTGATCACATTTAAAATGATGGTATTACTAAATATGCATACTCTGACTAACGATATAAATGTTGGTTATTTTTGGCCTAAACATGATTAATGTTGTGTATTTCTAGCACACGGTTTGTAAACTACAATTACTTGAAATTTGATGTGTAATTCTTTTTTCTTTGCTGTACTGTTCCAAAATTATTCAATAAAAATCTATTGATTAAAAAAAAAAAAAAAAAAAAAAAAAAAACTGTGCAAAGACTAACTTCTGTTTCTGAAGAAGTTGCTTATTCTGTCATGCTGATCCAATGTCTTCAATTTTTTTATGTGTCACTGACTGGGAACAAGCACGCAGATCAATAGTTCTGCCTTCTTTCCAACTTTATTTGTTGCATGTTGGTCCCAACATGTTGAAGTTAGAGAACTGGAACTACTGCCCAAGCATCTAGGATTTTCAAAAAGAGCTCCGCAATGGCAGCCTCCAAATTTTACAGTTTTACTTTAAACTGATATAAGTAAGGGTTGGTGCTGGGCTTACAGGGAATCTTGTTAGGGTTACAGGGAAGAATATTATTAGTGCTGGGATTACAGGGAAGGTTTTTGCGATGTCCCATGCCTGAAAGCTAATGTATAACCAAAAGTATGGTAGGAGAGGCAATATTTAAGATGTGTATGTATGTATGTAGTTTTACAACAAGATTTGTCTTATTGACAGGGTTCTCTGGCAGTGCATATTTGGCTGCGGAATACAGTTTTTTTTTCTTTTATAATTTACTTGGTTTACATGCTGCAGAAATCCCTTCATCTTAATATATTCAGCTGTAAAAATAGAATTTTTCAGGTATTCACATATTTTTTCCAAAAGTGGTAATAGGTCCACTTTGTCAGGAGGGTAATAACTGGCTAGTAGTTCATGTTGACTTTTCCTGTTCTTGCTATTGGCAAATGATACTGCAGATAAAAATGGCCA
Organism: Lithobates sylvaticus; assembly: GCA_028564925.1. Lineage (NCBI taxonomy): Eukaryota > Metazoa > Chordata > Amphibia > Anura > Ranidae > Lithobates > Lithobates sylvaticus. The sequence continues at coordinate 464,933,174 of CM053026.1, read as the reverse complement.
GCAGCGGGACATTTTCAGTGATGAAACTAGAAGGTGTGTGGTAACGAGTAATCAGAGGTAACGAGAGGTAACCAGTATGAAACAATAGATTGTAGTTTTAATCCAAAAATAAGTTTTGCTCCAAGCAATGTAAATCTGAATATGGGAGCATTCAAGCAAAAATATATTTCTTCTAATAATCTACACATACAGAGAATCTCTTTATATAAACATTATATAGATGACTTCATACTGATATGGCAATCCTGAAAACATACCAAGTTTTGTTGACCGTTTAAACCACCATGACTGAGGTTTACCTTCATCTATCAGACACATCCAACTTGCTATTGAATATCTATACATCACTCTTACTAGCAATCAAGATGGCACCATCACTACAAACTTCTTCCACACAGTTAACAGTAACAGAATACATAAGTTGCCACCACAAGCCATGGCTCATAAATTTCCCCTTCAGACAGTTCATTATGTCCCACCATAACTGCTTTTCTCAGTTCAATAATATACTTATTCACCTGTCCTTGTCAACTGCACTACATTGGTTGAACAATTCAAACATTTTGGCAAAGGTAACTCTGGGAGGGCGTACATCGACGTCCTCCCAGAATCTTGCTCCACCGTGCCCCCTGTGGCGCGCACCTGGGAATGTCTGTGACCGCTGAGTCCTCCGGAACCAGCGCATCATGGTAAATGGCCGCTGACAGTGGCTGTTAACCACATGATCTCTCCGTCAAATGACGGAGCAATCACTTGTAAACAGACCGGCGTGATGTCTGGTTCCTCTCTCCCTCTCTTTACAGATCATTACAGAGAGGGGAGAGATCAGATGATGCTGCAGCATTGTGGGATGGATGTGTAGTGCCCACAGTGCTGATTTGTGCCCACTCCAGCCATTCAGCCAGCCATCTATCCATATTGAGCCATCCATCCATACTGAGCCATCCATACTGAGCCAGCCATCCTCAGTCAGCCATCCATGCTCAGCCAGCCATCCATCCATCCATGCTCAGCCATCCATACTCAGCCAGCCATCCATCCATCCATACTCAGCCAGCCATCCATACTTAGCAATACTCATCCATGCTCATGCATCCATATTCAGCAATACTCAACCATCCATCCATGAATACGCAGCAATGCTCATCCATGCTCATCCATCCATACATACTCAGCGATACTCATCCATGCTCAGCCATCCATCCATACTCAGCAATACTCATCCATCCATCCATACCCAGCCAGCCATCCATACTCAGCAATACTCATCCATGCTCATCCATCCTATCCACCCCATCCATACTCAGTAGTACCCAGCCATACCCATCCTTACCCAGCTGTACCCAGCCATACTCAGCCGTACTCAGCCATACTCAGCCATACCCAGCCATCCCAGCCATACTCAGCCATACCCAACCATCCCATCTGTACTTAGCCATACCCAGCCACCCCAGCCGTACCTGGCCGTACCCAGCTGTACCCAGCTGTACTCAGCCATACTCATTCATGCTCAGTCATCCCATCCATACTCAGCCATCCCCATCCACGGCTCATCCATCCCCATTCATGCTCATCCATGCCACATCATTTCTCATCCCTGCCACATCCATGCCACTAGAGTGCCTCACAAAAGTGTAATAGGTAGTCAAATTAGATTTGACATGTATGCCCCTAGAATGGCTGACGGTGCTCCCTGAATGTTGGGCCTCTCTATGTGGCCAGGCTGTGTAAAAGTCTCACACATGTGGTATCGCCGTACTCAGGAGGAGTAGGAGAATCTATTTTGGGGTGCCATTTTTGGTATGTACATGCTATGTGTTATAAATATTGTATAAATGGACAATTTTGTGTAAAAAAAAATGTGTTTTCATTTTCTTTACACATATTCAGAAACTTGTAGAAAAAAATGACATGTTCAAAAGACTCAATATGCCTCTCAGATTATACGTTGGGTTGTTATCTTTCCAAAATGGGGTCATTTTCGGGGAGTTTCCATTGTCCTGGTGCTCCAGGGCCTTCAAAAGTGTAAGATGTAGTCAAGAAATTATATGTATAATGGTGGTCCCTGCATGTTGCGTCTCTGAATGTGGCCACGATGTGTAAAAGTCTCACACATGTGGTATCGCCGCACTGTGTGTGAGAAATAACCTGCTAATATAACAATTTTGTGAAAAAAACTTAAAAAAATCACCATGCCTCTTACTAAATACATTGGAATATCTACTTTCCAAAAATGGGGGGTATTTGTACTTTTCTGGCTTTTTAGGGTCTCAAGAAATGAGATAGGCCATCAGTACATCAGGTGTGTTAAATTTCAGAGATTGGCACCATAGCTTGTCGACTCTATAACTTTCACAAAGACCAAATAATATACACTGATTTGGGTTATTTTTACCAAAGAAATGTAGCAGTATAAATTCTAGCCAAAATTTATGAAGAAAAATTACTAATTAGGAAGATTTTATAACGGAAACTAAGAAAAATTATTTTTTTTACAGAATTTTCTGTCTTTTTTCTTTTATAGCACAGAAAAAAAAAAACAGAGGCGATTAAATGCCACCAAAAGAAAGCTCTATTTGTGTGAAAAAAGGACAATTTCATATAGGTACAGTGTTGCATGACTGAGTAATTCAAAATGTGAGAGCACCGAAAGCTGAAAATTGGTCTGGTTAGGAAGGGGGTTTAAGTGCCCAGTGGTCAAGTGGTTATGGTAACAAAATCCTTCTATTGTCAGTCTCTATCCCCAATATCTACCTGAGCACAATCTTGATCCAGCACTGTGCATGAGAGCAGAGGTGCTGCTTTCTCTCTCTCTCTCTCCCTGCTCACTGGACTCATTGGCTACTACTGCTGTCAATCAAATCCAGTGATGAGAAAGTCAAGCTAAGCTGAGCTGCTCTGTTTATGTCAATAGACACACAGATCACAGCTCGGGATTGAGCTTGCACTTGTGCCCCCTTAGGAAGCGGCTTTCTATTGTGGCACACAGAGAAGTGGAGAAGCCCAGAGTGGAGAATCAGGGCCTCTCTGTGCAAATCCATTGCATAAAGCAGGTAAGTAAGACATGTTTGTTATTTACAAAAACATAACTTTACAATCATTTTAATTATCATGTGTTCCCTCAATATCACCAACATTTTAAGATTAGTGTTCACACAAACTCTCTGATGCCTTACTGACTGATATAATTTACCTTTGAATTTGCAATCATTCATCCATATCATTGCCGTTGATCTCATTAATTTCACTCAGTTCCTTTATAGAAAACCCTTACTCTGTGGCTAACCCCACCTTCACATCTGTGCATTTACATTTTTAGGCACCAACATCAATCCCAGATTCAGTCAGCTGCCCTCATGGTGGTCAGATTATGCTGACACTCGGATTTGTTTCCACCCTACTAACTCTCTTGACCCTGTACCATCGCAGCCTCTGCTCACAGTCTCTGCTCAGCACACATCCCCGTACTTTTGTACTTTGCCAGTTAGTAACTTTCACTTTTCTGCCCCATTATAACCCTAATCCAGCCTATCCAGTAAACTCTGCCTTGAGCAAATCACTAAATATTATATAGGATTAGTCTTTTTATAATATATTTTTGTCACCCTCTTCTTGATCTAGTTTAATTTTTTAATGTATATATTGTACATACAGTATTTTCTTAATATAGAGGGATATTTTTGTGGTGTGTTTGTATAGTGATTCCTCCCCTTTTCTGTGTGTGTGTGTGTGTTTTCTTTTTTAATGAAAATCGACAGATTAGATAAGTATTACACAATCTATGTTCATTCCAACTCAGTATTGAGCCAATGAAAAAATAAAAAAAAGTTTTCTCCTAACATTTTTGGAAAGAGCATAAAATTGTGGTATAAAACGTTATACCCTTTTCTACATCATTGAAAAAACAGACTCAAATAAAAGTAATAGTCGTTAGATACACACAGCTTATTATGATTGTATTCACGTCCCACATCCCCATGTTCCATGATGCTTTAGTAAGTATAAGGTGCTTGCTACAGTTGAAAAGATGTATTACAAGTTACATTCAAAATAAATATCTGTGTTTGGTTTGCAGAATAGAATTTTCCATTTTGCTCCCTGTTGATGTTAAAATCATTCTCATGTTTAAAGGAATATAGATTTTATTTTTGATGGAATGTTTTCAAGAATGTTAGAATCCCACTGTGAAGATTAATTACTCTTAGCAGTCTGCTATAATGCCCACCTGTCCAACACTGTGCTATGCCTTGACACTGTTAAATATGCATTTGCCTAGCTGGAAAATAACCATAGTCACAAGAGACTGATGTACCCGTCATGAAGGCCCTACTGCCTAAAGTTTAGCATTAGATATTACATTTCATGTTCAATGTTCCTTTGAAATGCTCAAAATTCTGTGGTTTTGTTAAACCAACAGCAGTAATCATTTGTATATCAGAATGCAGTAGAAAGATGTACTAAAATGATCTCTTTGGGCATATTCTTTAAAGCAGCGTAAAAAGAAAATATGATGTGCAAAGTGCAGTAATTTACTAGTCAACCACATCAACCAGTCTGATGTAACTATAATAAAACCTTTGCTTGCCGTGGATTACTACACTTTGTACATGATTTTATTATATGCTTTTCTAGCCTACAACCTTGTAGTTACAGACCTATACATTTTTGCATGCCTTTTTTTTATTAACAGCTAACTAAATCAGTTCTATTTGGGATATCTCAGTTCTAATTGGGAAAGAAACAATTGTCAACCACTCAGAAATGTTAAAAAAATATATACTTTAAAATGTTTGATTGAAGCCACAGACTTTTTATTGCATGAGAATTATTGCCTTTTGTAGACCCTACAATTTTTAAATATCAGTAAAGATGTTAACATCAGTCATGTGACAAATCTGGTGGTGCATGACCAACCAAAAATGGCAGACACAGGCAGTTGCAGTGCCAACACAGGTACCTTTAAAGTGTAACTTTTCTTTTACTATATGTTTTGGTTAAGGTAGGGAAGGGTAAAACCCATTTAGACCCCTTTTACATTAAGGCGCTTTTCAGACATTTTGCGCTAAAATTAGCACCTGTAAAGTGCCTCTCAAGCCACCATAGTGTGAAAGCCTGAGTGCTTTCACACTGGGGTGGTGTGCTTGCAGGATGGGAAAAAAGGTCCTGCAAGCAGCATCTTTGGGGCCTTGCGTGAGTGGTGTATAAAGCGCTCCTCTGCCGCCCCTGCCCATTGAAATGAATGGGTATCGCTGCCGAAGCGCCAGCAAAGCGATTCGGCAGCGCCGCTACATGACGCTATTAACCATTTCATCAGCCGCTAGCGGGGGTTAAAAGTGCCCTGCTAGCAGCCAAAAAGTGCTGCTATAACAGCGGTAAAGTGCCACTAAAACTAGCAGCGCTTTACTGCTAACGCCGGCACCCCCCAGTGTGAAAGGAGTCTAACAGTTTAAGGACTTTTTACTACTCAGCAGAGTTGATTTACTAAAACCAGGGAATGCAAAATTTGGTGCAGCTGTACATATTAACCAATTAGCTTCTAACTTCAGCTTGTTTAATTAGGCTTTGACAGATCTATGCAGATTTTTTGTTTTAGTAAATCAACACCTGGGTCCTGATAGGAAGATTAACTTTATTTCCTGTTCTGAAGACATAAAAGAAAGTGAGAGGAAATATGTCCAAAGTGAGAATTACATTCTTAGATCGGGGTCACTAAAACAAGTGTCCTCATTGAAAAATTAATCCTCATTTTTTGCTTTGGTGACAACTGTATAATTTTGCTATCACTTTCTGTCTAAGGCTGGGTTCACACTATTGCAAATTGGATGCGGGATCACTGCATCCACTTAGCAATAGCAGGAGATTGTGACCGGCTCTCTATGAAGCCGGTTCACATATCTCTGATGCGGCCCCAGTGCGAATTTGCACAGGAGCCCTGTGCGTCTTTTGGTTTGTTTCAGGTCCGAATTTAGCCCAAAATTTGGGCTGAAATCGGACCTGAAATGGTGGACTAGGACGCACAGGACCCCTGCTGTGTGCCGCATCGGCATTAGGTGTGAACCGAGCCTTGGTGACAATGGCCACTATGACAAATAAAGATGGTGAATCTGCTCAGTGGGTTTGCAGCCCACGATAAATATATTAGAGGTACTTTAACACTTTCATTCTATTGCCACAGCTGAAAAAAAAATGTGGGCTCTACATATACTTTATCGCTATCCTATGGTAGTTGTAATGAAGTAAACATTTATTAACTTTTGTAACCATATCTTTGTTCTATATAAAAGACAGTTTTCCTGCAATTGGACCTAATGTAATGCAGCTCAACCACCAAAATCAACTATGCTTTGGCTTGACTAAATCAAATCAAATGGTTGGGAAAGACATACATGTATGCATATATATATATATATATATATATATATATATATATATATATAGCGAGAGAGAGAGAGAGAGAGAGAGAGAAAGAGAGTATACAGTATATATATTGTATGCTTAAATTGTATGAATAAATATCTTTTTTTCTTTTGCTGTACAGTGGGAAGAAATTGGTGAGGTTGATGAAAACTATGCTCCAATACATACATATCAAGTTTGTAAAGTGATGGAACAGAATCAAAACAATTGGCTCTTGACTAGTTGGATATCCAATGAAGGGGCTTCAAGAATCTTTATTGAGCTCAAATTTACACTAAGGGATTGCAACAGTCTTCCAGGGGGACTTGGTACTTGTAAAGAAACGTTTAATGTATATTATTTTGAATCAAGTGAAGAAGATAGTAGGAACATTCGAGAAAACCAGTACATCAAGATTGATACTATTGCGGCTGATGAAAGCTTTACCGAGCTGGACTTGGGAGACAGAGTGATGAAGCTAAACACTGAGATCAGAGATGTGGGACCACTGACCAAGAAAGGATTTTACCTTGCCTTCCAAGATGTGGGAGCTTGTATTGCTCTGGTTTCTGTCCGTGTGTACTACAAGAAGTGTCCATCAGTGGTACGTAATTTAGCACTTTTCCAAGACACAATCACTGGAGCAGATTCATCACAACTTTTGGAAGTATCAGGAACGTGTGTCAACAATTCCGTGACTGAAGAGGCTCCCAAAATGCACTGTAGTGCAGAGGGGGAATGGCTTGTTCCAATAGGAAAGTGTATGTGTCAAGAAGGATATGAAGAAAAGAACAATACTTGTCAAGGTAATTTTTTTTGGCTATTAAAACAAAATGATTGGAACACTGACTTGATATTTTAACTAATCTAATTTACTCAATTCAAAAATGAAAATAACCAAAAATGGTAAAAATACACACTAAGGGATTCATCCCTGCTCAGTTTAAGACATTAACATATTTGTAGTTATTTAAAGTTGATTTGCTAAATGAATAAAGAATGTCCACTTAGCAAAATGAAAACAGAGAAGCTAAATTCTTGCAAATTACCTACTGTAAATACTCAAGGCAAATACAGATTTTTCAATTCTCCTTCACCTGACTGGGCATTCAAAATGAACATAGCTATCTGGAAATTCACATTCTCTTTTGCAGTTTCAGCCTCGCTTTATATTGTGTTTTATCCTGAAATGCATTCATATCAAATACTGATATAAAATGGAGTTGCAGCAATAAAGAAAGTATTTGATAGAAGGTCATATTATATACTTTTTAAATATAATAATAATATAATTTACTGCAATCAAACCTGCTGTCAGAAAAGCTACTAAAATTATGTCATGATTGAATTTAAGTATGTGAGCAAGTTTACATGCAAGCTAAATAGTAGCTGTACATTTGTTGACATAAATCATATTCATGCTATTGAGAACTGATCATAACTGACAAATAAGTATTGTTATCATTAATATTTAAACACATAACAATATACAGTAAGTGATTACGGTGGGTAATTTCAAATTGATTCAATTATTACATTTTACTTTGTATACAAAAGTGGTGACACGTTTAGGTGATGTGAATGTGAAGTATTATGCATGTTTTTCATGTTTTCTCAGTTCTTATTTATTTTTTTAGAATAATGTTGATACTTGTTATGCATAGGAACATATTCACTACAGACTTCCTAGTGCATATTTTGCATAATTTTCCTCAGTTTTTAATCTTTGACTGCAGTTTCATAAATGAATGCCAAAAGTAAAGGTTATATAAACACAGTGGGTTGGAGTACTTTCTTGAAAATATTTTAATTGAAACTTGATCAGGCATGCTTCCGCTTAGGATGGAAAATTATACAACGATTATATTTTTAATACGGCTCTCTTCTTACTTTTTTCTTGGCATTTAGTATAATAATAAAGAAGTGATCTGCTTTATTAACTCAGGGAAATGGATTATAAAAATAAAGAGTTCCAGTTTAGCAACGATCCGAGCAGCATCAGCAAAAAAAATATTAAAACCGAACAATATTACCATTTGTAAGAAATAGCTGAATACTTTAGCAGATGGAAAGCCCAGCATGACATGAAATTACATCATGAATCCATTATGCAATTAAAAAAAAAACAATATCATTAACAGTGATGTCAATGTGAAAAAGTCTAATTGCACCGCAAAGTAACTAACTTTATAAAACGGCTTTAAACATCTCAAATTGATTAAAGTCAGTTACATTTTGATTTTCCATATTTCAGCTTATGCTATTTACACTTATCCTGTTGTCTTGTATCATGGCACTATTATTTAAATTCATCTTGCCATTGAGAGAAGTTATCTTGACACCAAAAGTGCTTGAGAGTTTGAAAGAATTTGAAATAGAGTCAACCACAGAACCAAGAAACCAAAGTAAATTTTAAGGAGGTAGGTTATATGAGCTTTCACTAACAACAAGAGAAAGGGTCCAAAAAGTTAGTCACTAAGTATTCTTTAACCCCCCTGGCAGTATTCCTGAGTCTGGCTCAGGGTGGAACTTCAGTACCATAAGTGGTAACCCCGAACCAGACTCGGGATTGCATTGCAGGATACAGGGAGACTTACTTACCTTGTCCCCTGGATCCTGCGATGTCTCCCCGCAGTGTGTGCGAGCTCCTCCGCTCGATTCACACAGTGCCCGAGTTCCGCTGAGCTCTTTTCCCTGCGATGTTGCGACGCACGGGAGCAGAGATCGGCGCCAAATTCAAAAAAGTAAAAAACACAAAACACATACAGTACTGTAATCTTACAGATTACAGTACTGTATAAAAAAATGACACATTCCATTTGTCCCTAGTAGTAGTAGTGCCCTGCATGTAGTTTTATATTATAAATACATTTTTTTTCTGCCTGGAATTTGGAGATTGTCCATAGCAACCAAAAAGTGTCCCTTTATGTCAAAAGTGATTTTAGACCTGCTAGAAAACAGCGATAATAAATTAGAATCACTTGCAGAATTGAGCGATATCGATTTGTGGGGAAATTCGTCAGCAAACACTAAATCTAATGACAGCGACAATTCTGCAACTGAGCAAATTTCAGTGTTTTTGATTTGATTAAATTATTTAATAATTTTTATAGTTATTTATTATATTTTAATTTATGATTTTGTATTTATCATACCCGGGATGTCTACTAGACTCTGGTTTGGACAGATTTAGGTGAGTTATTCCTAAGAATTGCATGCCTACAATATAAAACGCCAAATTTCCATGCAAAATAATTGTACCGCTTTCAGCACCTAAAACCAGAAAGATTCATACTGCCAGGGAGGTTAAGGTGTATTGGCTTTACAAATCATATTAAATAAACCTTAAGTGATATACGGTATTCAGTGTACAGCTTGTATAATAGTGTAAATTTGCTGTCCCCTCAAAATAACTCAACACACAGCCATTAATGTCTACACCACTGGCAACAAAAGTGAGTACACCCCTAAGAAAATGTCCAAATTGGGCCCAAAGTGTCAATATTTTGTGTGGCCACCATTATTTTCCAGCACTGCCTTAACCCTCTTGGGCATGAAGTTCTCCAGAGCTTCACAGGTTGCCACTGGAGTCCTCTTTCACTCCTCCATGATGGCATCACAAAGCTGCACACACACGCTTTACACCATCTTAACCAAATACGTTTTTCTTGTTCTCATCAGACCACAGGACATGGTTCCAATAATACATGTCCTTAGTCTGCTTGTCTTCAGCAGACTGTTTCTGGGCTTTCTTGTGCATCATCTTAAGAAGAGGCTTCCTTCTGAGATGACATTCATGCAGACCAATTTGATGCAGTGGGCGGCATGTGGTCTGAGCAATGACAGGCTGACCCCCCCACCCTTTCAATCTCTGCAGCAATGCTGGCAGCACTGATATGTCTATTTCCCAAAGACAACCTCTGGATATGATGCTGAGCACTTGCACTCAGCTTCTTTGGTTGACCATGGCGAGGCCTGTTCTGAGTGGAGCCTGTCCTGTTAAAATTCTGTATGGTCTTGACCACAATGCTGCAGCTCAGTTTCAGGGTCTTGGCAATCTTCTTATAGCCTAGGCCATCTTTATGTAGAGCAACAATTTTTCAGATCCTCATAAAGTTCTTTGCCATGAGGTGCCACGTTGAACTTCCAGTGATCAGTATGAAACACCAAATTTATCACACCTGCTCCCCATTCACACCTGAGACCTTGTAACACTAACAAGTCACATGACACTGGGAGGGAAAATTGCAAATTGGGCCCAATTTTGACATTTTCACTTAGGGGTATACTCACTTTTGTTGCTAGTGGTTTAGACATTAATATATGTGTGTTGAGTTATTTTTAAGGGACATAAAATGTACACTGTTATACAAGCTGTACACTCACTACTTTACATTGTAGCAAAGTGTAATTTATTCAGTGTTGTCACATGAAAAGATATAATAAAATATTACAAAAATGTGAGGGGTGTACTCACTTTTGTGAGATACTCTCTCTCTCTATATATATATATATATATATATATATATATATATATATATATATACAGTATTGACACTGCTGATCTCTTATATTTCAAGTAGGGACATATAAAACCTAAGGTGTTATCTTGTGGAAATATAGACCAACTACAATGCTCACTGACTCTGGCACACCCTCATCAGCCTCTTGTGCTATACTGTGGCCCCATCACTGTGATGGACTTTGTCATCAGCCAATAGTAAGCGGCAAGCTGTGGGAAAGGGCAGAACTAAGCCGGTGATCATAAAAAAGATGGTACCGGTTTTGGTGACAGAGCACCTTGGATTTCAGGGGCTCCTAGACTCTATGCAAGGGACAATAGTTGGTATCAAAGCTGGAAATGTTAGTCCTTAGAACTGTCCTTAATTATCAGAACTGACGTGAATATTCTCCAAAAACAGTGGTTGCCCTGCTGTGGCACAGATCATTTGGCTTTATTCATTCTGAGTAATTAATACAAGGCAATTATTCAAATTAGAAGTTCTGACCTAACTTGATGCTTGTCATCAAGACAAAAAGTATGAAAAACACTGGTTCGGCATAACAGCAAGCAACTAGCATTTTCAGAGGTCGGTTCCTTTCTGAGGATGACCTTCTTCATAAGAAACATATGCATGAATGAATAATATGAATTTCAGCATGTAAAATGCTAAATGTATTTATATTCTTGTTTAATTAGCAAATCTGATTTGAGTACATCTCATTCCATGATGTTCTGAGTAATGAGTCCTAACACCCTGGCTTAGCAGTTAAGGGTCAAAATGAAAATGATTTTAAATGCGGACAAATATGTTAACAGCAGTGGTAAAAACTAAAAAGGCTTACAAAGGAAAATTTGTACTTTTGACAGTGTGTAATTAAACTGGAGCAGGAAAACTAATGGAGGTGATTATAATTAAGAGGAACTAATGACCCTTAGAACACCTATAAATGTGTGCCTTCTGTTCCTATTTATAAAAAATAGTGATGAATAACTTGCAGCAGAGTGTATGACTGGGCTTGCTGGCACTGTTATCATTTATGTAATTAGGAAATAATTAGAGGTGAGTGAATTTTTGAAAATCAGCTTGGTGACTATTTTGAGTGAAGTGATCAATTGATTAAGCTGATTTCGTTGACTCGATAAAGTCAGATATGCTAGAGAGTTCACCACTTTCAAGACATTTTCTGTGCTGTATAGAAGCAGTATCGGTTTACATTTGTTTTACTGCCATCCCTACTAACAGTGTGAACAACTTGGTTTCACATCAGATTGTTGGGCCTCCATTAACTTTCTAAGTAACCAAAATTAAAGGTTCTCCATTCCTCTTTTTTTAATTATGCAAAAATTGCATTTAGCACTCATACAATTATTTGGTAAGGCAAGTTATGCAAATCATATCTACCTCCTTAAATTTATCTTGTAATATGAAATATAAATATGGGGTTCTACACTATGGCAGTAAAAAAAAGGCAGGACTTTTGGGACAATAAGAGACATTTGTTTTATCAAGCTTGGCATATGTTTGGAGTATCTTCAGACGTTTGAAATGTGCCAATGAGTCGACACTTCACTATTGAAGCAGTGACTGTTATAGTAAAGAATTGCAGGAATAATATCATGCAAATAATTAGCATTTAGTTATAGGGAGGGAGGTAAATGAAAATATACGGTACCATAAATTACAAGAGTGTACTTTTCTAAGGATATAAAATGATCCACATTTGACATCATATATCCTTTTTTCTACCTAGGCAGATTGACTCTGACCCACCCCTTTTATTCATTGGATTTTAGTTCTTTCAATCACAAAGGGCTCAAGATCACATGTGGTCATTAGCACAGCTTCCTAGTTTTAGGGAGTCTGTACATCACCCTGTCACATCAGCCATAATCTGCCTAAACTGCATACCGTTTCTCCTTTTAAAACATCTAAAGTATGCTTTATAATTTGCAAGTGTAATACTTAAAAGTACCGTAGTTATTATCTGTCACAAAAATCACAGTGCCCTCTTTAAAATGTCTTCTGGTCTCCTCTCCAGAAGGAAGAAGCCACCTTTGTTCAGGCATCATCCAGACTCAGCATATACTTCCTGGGATAAATGCTGTCTCAGGGATGACACAGTAATGTAGACCTTGGTGATTGTGAAGGTCTTGCCTATTCACAAGTTCCTAACATAGATTGACCCCAGCTGCAACCTTACTTCAAAGTTACATTGTTGCAATGTTACAGTTGGGAGAAGTGGCTGGTAGGCTGCCTGCAGCAGACTGATGACCTCATCTGAGTCTAGGGAAAGTCACTGTACCCGAGCTCAAATCCAATCTATGACAGTTATTATAGGAACAAGTATCCACACTGCAAACTATGGAGTCTTCTCCTGTTTCAATGACAACAACATCTTTAATTCCACCTCACTTTCTGTCATGAGTAAAGGGCCAAGACAATCAGTGGGATCAGAATACCCTAGTGAAAACAAAGACAGCAAAAACAAAAACAAAAGAAAAAACAGTGCTTCTAACGTTTTCACACACCTTAAAAAAATAGCCAATTTTAGCAGGAGATTTATTTTAAGCTAATTTAAAATATGTAAGTATTTAGGCCACTTTTTAATGGCTGTACCACATGTTTGGGATGTAGATTTTTGACAGGCTCTTCATAAAACATCAAGTAATTCCTTTTGATGAATTTCTGTATATTTAGAAAAATGATGAAGGTCTTACACTACTGTATATTATATTAGGAACCTGCTGAGCCACAATGACACAACTGTAACATTTCCATGCATATTTTGTTATACTTTATATTCTGTTTTACTGATTTAGTTGACCCTCTCAACCTGTGGTGGTAATAGGCAAAATATCTAAGCCGTATGTTTTTTTATGGAGGGATCAAAGATCATAGAAATTAGCTTGATGAGTATCCAAAGGTGAGTTACTCTAACATAACATGGGAACACTATCTATGATAATCAGATGGAAATGTGCAATTAGACAGGAAATAATTATATGCTCAGTTATATTGAATGATTACATTTTTGACTAGGTCATATAAAGTCAGATATATTTAAATAATGCCAATCAGGGAGTAGTTACCTTATAAATCACATATGCAAAGTAGGTTACCCATTACAAGACCAAGTTCTTTACCCTCTGGAACACTTTGCAAATACCTGTTGATCCTGCCCATAGACCTGTTGGACAGTCACTTCCTTTGACTGGGTGACAGCACTCTGCAAAGAACTCACTTTTCTGCTGTCATTATTGCTGCTGCTACTGTCCTAGATGCTAGCACTGAGCTTAGGGAAATAATGTTAAGGCCTCCTTATTTTTTTCCTACCCCTTCAGTATTGTCTAGCTGGTTGTAGGAAAAATGTGCCTTCCCAGCTGCATTTACCATTAAGTAGGAGTTAACTAAATGTGTTTAAGATATTTAATTAAGCTTGCCTTGAACATGCTTGCCTATCAATCTAAGGAGATAAAAATGGTATGCTTTGGATGGACTTTAACAATGCAATTAATAGACCTTGCTCTACATGGGCAAACAGTACTAATAAGCCCAAGGTGCTTGAAGTTCAACTTTTCTGCTCTCTGGTCCATATTTGAGACCTTGTTAGACTTGTGAAACTGCAGCTGGTTGCAACTCACCAGCAACACAATCACTATGCAGGAAATGACAGATAAATACTTATCTTTCTGCCTTGCTGGCTTTGCATGAGCAAGGCAGTGCTCTCTCGCTGGTGACTTACATTTTTCAGCATTTTCATCAGTGCTGGAATGAATGAGTATTTACATTGTATATTTTAATGATCCCATCACATTTTCACCAGCCATGGGATCTCAAGTGTGATATTAGCCTAACTGCTTCTTGAATCATTCCCTTGCTAATTGGACAGAGGTGAATTTAAAGTTTTACAAAAATTACTCTCTGCGTGAAGGTTCAGCGTGAGCTTCCCGGGTTTGTGTGAGCCTCCTTGCTGTGGTGTCTTCTTACTACGTCTAATAATGTTGCCTAGTTAATTGGGTTCTTATTATACATCTCTATAATACTGTGGTTGGAACATTATAATATAAGCTCTTCTGAGAGGGAGAGAGAGAAAGGAAGACTAGTGTGAGTGGATTTGTGGATTTTGTGCTGCATAATGCATCAGGCTTGATTTACTAAAAAGTGTATGTGCTTTTCTGCTCTTTTGTGAAAGGCAGTAAGTCATATGCAGTATATATGGTAATTTCTACCAATTTTACATTTGAAATCTGAAATGTATAATCATGTATTTGGTTTGAACACAATAAATACTTTTATTTCTTTATAGTATCCCTGATTTAGTCCTTATATTACTGTTATTAATACTGTGAACCATGCCTGGTATTACTAGTAGACATGTTGAGGTTAATTAAAGATGTGAGCAATGTGAAGTTGTGTTGACAATGAATAACTAATCACATGCAATGTAAAGTTAACAAAACATTTTTTTCTTGCTCATGGTTGAATGAGTGAAGTAAATGCTGCTTTAACTTATTTACTAAACTAAGTGAAAATTTGTATTGGGAAATTAGCAATCACTTTGAAAGGCAAATATTTTTTTACTCCCTTAATAAACCAACCCAAAATTTGACATATTAAAATAACCAATTGCACAAAATGTCTGGGTTCTCTTCTGTATTTCATTAATTCACTATAGTGTCATACTGTTTTTAATGTTAATTATGATAATTAATTCAGTACAGGTGCTAAAAATGGAACATCAAATGCGAGTAGATGAGCTGTACAGTGGTGTGAAAAAGTGTTTGCCCCCTTCCTCATTTCCTGTTCCTTTGCATGTTTGTCACACTTAAGTGTTTCGGAACATCAAACCAATTTAAACAATAGTCAAGGACAACACAAGTAAACACAAAATGCAATTTGTAAATGAAGGTGTTTATTATTAAAGGTGAAAAAAAATCCAAACCATCATGGCCCTGTGTGAAAAAGTGATTGCCCCCTAAACCTAATAACTGGTTGGGCCACCCTTAGCAGCAACAACTGCAACCAAGCGTTTGCGATAACGTGCAATGAGGCTTTTACAGCGTCCTGGAGGAATTTTGGCCCACTCATCTTTGCAGAATTGTCCTAATTCAGTTACATTAGAGGGTTTTCGAGCATGAACGGCCTTTTTAAGGTCATACCACAACATCTCAATAGGATTCAGGTCAGGACTTTGGCTAGGCCACTCCAAAGTCTTCATTTTGTTTTTCTTCAGCCATTCGGTGGTGGACTTGCTGGTGTGTTTAGGATCATTGTCCTGGTGCAGAACCCAAGTTCGTTTCAGCTTGAGTACACGAGCAGATGGTCGGACATTCTCCTTCAGGATCTCTTGGTAGACAGCAGAATTCATAGTTCCTTTTATCACGGCAAGTCTTCCAGGTCCTGAAGCAGCAAAACAGCCCCAGACCATCACACTACCACCACCATATTTTACTGTTGGTATAATGTTCTTTTTCTGAAATGCAGTGTTCCTTCTACGCCAGATATACTTGGACACACACCTTCCAAAGAGTTCCACTTTTGTCTCATCGGTCCACAGAATGTTGTCCCAAAAGTCTTGGGGATCATCAAGATGTGTTGTGGAGAAATTGAGACGAGCTTTGATGTTCTTTTTGCTCAGCAGTGGTTTTCTCCTTGGAACTCTGCCATGCAGGCCATTTTTGCCCAGTCTTTTCCTGATGGCGGAGGCATGAACGCTGACCTTAACTGAGGCAAGTGAGGCCTGCAGTTCCTTGGACGTTGTTGTGGGGTCTTTTGGTGACCTCTTGGATGAGTCGTCGCTGCGCTCTTGGGGTAATTTTGGGCGGCCGGCCACTCCTGGGAAGGTTCACCATTGTTCCATGTCTTCGCCATTTGTGGATAATGGCTCTCACTGTGGTTCGCTGGATTCCCAAAGCTTTGGAGATGGCTTTATAACCCTTTCCAGACTGGTAGATCTCAATTACTTTCTTTCTCAATTGTTCCTGAATTTCTTTGGGTCTCGGCATGATGTGTAGCTTTTAAGGATCTTCTGGTGGACCTTACTGTGTCAAGCAGCTCCTATTTAAGTGATGCCTTGATTGTGAACAGGTGTGGCAATAATCAGGCCTGGGTGTGGCTAGAGAAATTGAACTCAGGTGTGGACAACCACAGTTATAGTATGTTTTAACAAGGGGGGGCAATCACTTTTTCACACAGGGCCATGATGGTTTGGATTTTTTTTCACCTTTAATAATAAACACCTTCATTTACAAATTGCATTTTGTGTTTACTTGTGTTGTCCTTGACTATTGTTTAAATTGGTTTGATGTTCCGAAACACTTAAGTGTGACAAACATGCAAAGGAACAGGAAATGAGGAAGGGGGCAAACACTTTTTCACACCACTGTATATAAATCCTTAATTACAATCAAATACTTTAAAGATGTCATTATTTATGTAGATAAGTAAATATGAAATTATGTAAATAACAATAGGCCTCAAAATCTAAATTCAGCTAAAAGCTATATTTAGCAGCTGGCAAATTCTGCAGCAGTAGCACTCAAACCTGAGCCTCAACCCCCATAAAAGTACATGCTTTCCCTATTATAAGATACAGGCCTATTTGAATGAGCCTAAGTAAGAAAACAGCATTAAAGGAGATCTATAGTCAGAGCATACACTTGCATTTTATTGAAAAAAAATAATTAATTAACCACACTCAAATAAAGTGCATGTGCATTCTTTAACATAAATACTGTGAATGTGAAATAAAGTGCTTTAAAGTTCCAAAGAATTTCAATGGAGTATGAGATACAGTCCCATCAAACACTCTGTGTTGTCCACGACACTCCTGTGGTAAACAAACATACGTGAATCAATATGTCCTCTCTTCACTGACATTCATATGTGCATCCTACTCACCAGAGCGTATTGACCCACCATTACAGGTAGTCAAATACAGCATGTATGGACGTATCTTCTGGGGAGAAGAGCCACCTGGGGCGGATATCGCTAGCGTTGCTCATAAAACCAGGCTGGGTACTCGTACTGGCTCATTTAGAGGTAAAGGCAAAGCCTCTCATAGTGTAGTAGGTACAAAAAAGTTTTATTAAAACACACTAGACAGCGAGTGGTAATAAAAACATACACAACCAGGGGACACCATTTTGTGCTCCACCTTCTCTTCCTCAGTTGTTAGTTCTTAGTCGACTATAGTTCCAATTATCTTGTGTTTGTTTTGCTTCTCAAGCATAATCAAGCGTCAACATTTTAGGAGATTTTTTTGCCGACCAAAGAGGGACTTGCAAAAAAATCTCCTAAAACGGAAGGATCTCGTCCTGAATGGTTTCTCCACTCCTGGCTATGGGATGTTTTTGGCAATGTTAAAAATGCATCCTCCTTTGCCATCAAACAGGCACACCACACACCTTTGCTCCCTCCTCCCCCAGGAGCCCCTCCGCGCTCCCTCATTGCATGGATTCTTAATTTCCAAGACAAAGTCGCCATTCTATGTATCGATAGGGAAAAAGGGCCGCTCATATATAATAGCAATACCATCTCTGTCTAATCCGACTTCTCGACTGAAATCCAATGCACTTCCTTCGTGGCTGTGAAGGATCGTCTGCATACGGAAGGCCTACAATACGCTATGCTCTTCCCTGCTAAATTGTGTATCATCCATGATGGTAAAGCTTACTTCTATACAAGCATAAAAGAAGATATGGCCTTGGAGACGCACCTAGACGTGGGCCCAACTGACCCTGGCTAGTGATACCTGGATTCCAGTTCTGCAAATGGACAATACCATACCATACCTGTGTACACTGTTTCCTATCCTGGTTAATTGCCTGCTCGGTGAGGGTTGCTGTTTTTCTCCCATGCCCTGTTGGCGCAGCATACTGTTTTGTTTGGATTTAGGCCTCAGACCTGCCTTCTATGTAACTCTCACGGCCCACCTCCAGGAGTGTGGTATAGGCCTCTGTAATTTTGTGCCCCTCTCCTTCTTTTGCAGTTGATTCCTATCCTGAATCAGGACAATTCTTTCATTACCAAGAGCCCTTACAGATTCAATACAACCCCCTATACCAGTTTGTGGCGTGGCCACGGGACGTTTCTACTCTCAGTTGAGTGTTTTGTTCAGGGTTCCAAGGTTCACTATGTTTGGGATGGCCGAGCGGGGAGGGTTGAATAGGGTTTTTTTTTCTGGACCTTCTCCAGCCTTTGATGATGTTTGCCGCTTTTTGTGTTCAATTTTTCATTTACTTTTTTTTTAATATTTAGTTTCATGCACTTTTACTTGTGTATGCTATGGGTGGCACAGCCTACAATGTTTTCCTTATGCTCTGCATCCTTACTATAGTTGATATGCATTGATTTATTTACTATGTCTAAGCCGCTAAAGATAATATCTTGGAATGTTAGAGGTTTAAATTCACCCCAGAAGCGGTCCCTGGTCTTTTCTGTCTTGAAAAAACATAAACTCCATATAATATGTCTTCAAGAAACTCATCTCACTGGCACGGAAGTATGGGGGCTTAAGCGCCCATGGCTAGCTAATTTGTTTCATGCTACCCATACGACCTACTCTAGAGGGGTCTCTATTATATTGTATAAGTCCCTTCCAGCAGAGATTTTGCAAGTCAAGGCTGACCCAGACGGGAGATTTGTCATACTTACACTACAAATTGTCTCTATGATATTTACATTGGTAAATGTTTATATCCCTCCCCCATTCTCCTCAGACCTACTCTCCAAATTGTCCCTTATGGTCCTGTCTAGACCCCCGGGCCCCCTGCTTTACCTGGGAGACTTCAATGCTGTTTGAACCCAACTGTGGACCGCTTGGGGGGTGGTGGTAGAGCCTTCACTTCATTTACTGATTGGGTACAGGTATATGGCCTCACTGAGATAAGGCAGTGGAAGCAGCCGAATATCTGCCAGTACTCCTACATTTCGATTCCTTCCACACTATGTCCCGTATAGACATGGCGTTTGCCTCAGATGTTACACTTCCTATTGTTTCAAAAGTGTCTTATTTACCTAGAGGTGTATCTGACCATGCACCCCTTTCTGTGGACCTTCTCTTCATCCCGGGCTCGGGTCTTGCAATTTAGCGCCTGAATTCCCAGTGGCTGGAGGATGAGGTGGTACAGGGGAAATGCGGGAAGGGTATTGTACATTATTGGAACACGAATTTGGGCAAAGCTGATCCATTAAAAGAATGGGAAGCTTTTAAGACCACGCTGAGGGGCACTTTTATGTCAATTACAGGTGCTTTGTGTAAAAATACCCAACAGCGTACTGAAAATAGAATAGAAAATGCCATGCTGGCAGCAGAATCTGCCTATGTCCGAAACCCCAACCCTGATACACGGGACACATGGTTATACAGCCACAGAGAGTATGAGCTCTGTTTGATTGACCTCACACAAAATATGAATACTCCATAGTGCCCAAAAAACATTTGAACATGGTAACAAGGCTGGGCACCTATTAACCTATTTAACTAGACCAGAATATTCCCCTGTATCTATTCCCTGAATCTTGACTTTTCAGGGTCAGATTAGTGACATCCCTCTAGATATTGTGGAGACCTTTCTATCCTTTCACAAAGAACTCTATGCTACTATGTAGTACTACTACTCTAAACCTCAATTAAGCGAATACCTAGCACAAATATCTATTCCCTCTCTGTCAGTTGATACCTGCGAGGACCTAGAGGCACCTCTTTCTGTTGAAGAAAGAGCCCTGGCCATTTCGCAACTACCAGCACGTAAGACACCATGCCTGAATGGCTTCCCAGCTGAATGGTACACTCACTTTAGACATTTACTATGCCCACTACTTCTTTCCACATATAACAAGGCCCTAGAAGCCAGAATTCGTCCCCCCACTATGTGAGAGGCTCTGATTATGCGGTTATTAAAACCTAGTAAACATACTCTTAAATGTGACTCCTACCGCCCGATATCTCTCATTAATGTGGATCCTAGCTAAAATTCTGGCTAACTGTCTCGGTTGCGAAATTGGTGAGGAGAGATCAGAGAGGCTTTATACCCAGTCGGTCCACAAGGATGAATATTTGCAGATTGTTCCATAATTTACAGTATCCCCATGATTGTTCTTGTGCTATTGTATCCCTTGATACACGTAAGGCCTTTGATAGTGTGGCATAGCCCTACTTGTTTCAAGTGCTACAGCTTTACAGATTTGGCCCTTGCATTATAGCATGGATAAGACTCTTTTATACATCACCACTGGCCTGTATACAAGTTAATTCTCATATTACTGATGCCTTCCCAATAACTTGAGGCACTAGGCAGGGGTGTCCATTGTCAGCCCTCCTATTCACCTTAGCTTTGGAGCCTCTTGCTATACGTATTTGTTGTTCCCCTTTAATTAAAGGCCTCCCTATTGGTACCATAGAGGAGTGTGTTTTACTTTACACCCTAGTTTACCTGACTGACACTCACAGCTCCTTAAAAACTCTTATGTCTGAAATTAACACATTTGGCAACTACTCTGGCTTCCAGGTGAATTGGGACAAATCTAATCTTTTCCCTTTGGATCAAGTGGCGATACCTATGGTTCACCCGGACTCCAGACTACAAATTGTATCTTCCTTTAGATACCTAGGAGTTATAGTTCAATTATTTTTATCTTCTTATATTATCAACAATTTGTGCCCCCTATACAGATTGGTCTGAATTTAGTGATAGATATAAATCCTCAGTTATAGCCTCTCAAGATTATCCAACTTAAGATTTTTCATCATTCCCACATTACTCCTGGAAGAGAAAATAAGGAAAATATATAAAATGGGGCTCAGATTATTCATGTAGCATTTACTTCCTGGAATCCATCTACCCTTAGCTAAGGCATGCAGGCATGAGAGTGTGCTTACCTGAGAAAAACCCTCCTCCCCTCCTGAAGAATCCTGGGATGTATAATTTGCCTAGGCCTAAAAAGCAGGAAATAACTGAAGAAATGTAAATGACCACTAGGGATGAGCCGAACACCCCCCCGTTCGGCTCGCACCAGAACCCGCGAACGGACCTAAAGTCCGTGCGAGCTTTAGAACCCTATTAGTTATAATGGATGCGAACGTTCGAAATTAAAAGTGCTCATTTTAAAGGCTAATATGCATGTTAATGTCATAAAAAAGTGTTTGGGGACCTGGGTCCTGCCCCAGGGGACATGTATCAATGCAAATTTTTTTTTTAAAAACGGCCGTTTTTTCAGGAGCAGTGAAATATTCCTTTAAATTTCGTACCTGGGGGGTGCTATAGTATGCCTGTGAAGGGGCGCATGTTTCCCGTGTTTAGAACTGTCTCTGCGCAAAGTGTCATTTTTGAAAGTAAAAAAGCTATTTAAAATCACTCGCGGCTAATGTTAATTCACGGCTCCCGTAACACAGAGAACAGTGATTCATTGAAACTCATTCATAAAAAAAAGTCATTGATAAAAAAAAAAAAAAATGAAAAAAAAAAAGCGTAGGGGTCCCCCCAAATTCAATAACCAGGCCCTTCAGGTCTGGGATGGATATTAAGGGGGATCCCAGCCAAAAAAAAAAAAAAAAATGGCGTAGGGTCCCCCTCAAAATCCATACCAGACCCTTGAGGTCTGGTATGGATTTTAAGGGGAACCCTAGCCAAAAAAAATGGCGTGGGGTCCCCCTCAAAATCCATACCAGACCCTTATCCGAGCACGCAACCTGGCAGGCCGCAGGAAAAGAGGGGGGGACGAGAGCGGCCCCCCCTCTCGCCTGAACCGTACCAGGCCACATGCCCTCAACATTGGGAGGATGCTTTGGGGGTCTAAGACCCCTAAAGCACCTTGTCCCCATGTTGATTAGGACAAGGGCCTCTTCCCCACAACCCTGGCCGGTGGTTGTGGGGGTCTGCGGGCGGGGGGCTTATCGGAATCTGGAAGCCCCCTTTAACAAGGGGACCCCCAGATCCCGGCCCCCCCCCTGTGTGAAATGGTAAGGGGGTACAAAAGTACCCCTACCATTTCACCAAAAAAGTGGCAAAAATGGTAAAAAAGACAGGAGACAGTCTTTGACAATTCCTTTATTAAAATCTTCTTTCTTCTTTCTTCATCCTTCGGATTCTTCATCTTCTCCTTCCTTCATCTTCTTCCATCTTCTTCTTCCATTTTCTTCTTCCTCCGATCCGCTTCTTCTTGCGCTGGTCTTCTCGTCCTTCTCGTCCGGCATCTTCTTCCGTCGGCGTCGGCGTCGGTGTCGGTGTCTTCTTGGGCCGCTCCGCGCAATGGGAGGCTCCCGCTGTGTGAGGCTCCGCTCCATCTGACAGGTCTTTTAAAACGGAGGGCACCTGGTGACCCCGCCCCCTCTGACGTCATGGGGAAAGCCATCATGGAATTCCCCATGACGTCCCTGTGCGTCAGAGGGGGCGGGGTCACCAGGTGCCCTCCATTATAAAAGACCTGTCAGACGGAGCGGAGCCTCACACAGCGGGAGCCTCCCATTGCGCGGAGCGGCCCAAGAAGAGACAGAGACACCGACGCCGACGCCGACGCCGACGGAAGAAGATGCCGGACGAGAAGGACGAGAAGACCAGCGCAAGAAGAAGCGGATCGGAGGAAGAAGAAAATGGAAGAAGAAGATGGAAGAAGATGAAGGAAGGAGAAGATGAAGAATCCGAAGGATGAAGAAAGAAGAAAGAAGATTTTAATAAAGGAATTGTCAAAGACTGTCTCCTGTCATTTTTACCATTTTTGCCACTTTTTTGGTGAAATGGTAGGGGTACTTTTGTACCCCCTTACCATTTCACACAGGGGGGGGGCCGGGATCTGGGGGTCCCCTTGTTAAAGGGGGCTTCCAGATTCCGATAAGCCCCCCGCCCGCAGACCCCCACAACCACCGGCCAGGGTTGTGGGGAAGAGGCCCTTGTCCTAATCAACATGGGGACAAGGTGCTTTAGGGGTCTTAGACCCCCAAAGCATCCTCCCAATGTTGAGGGCATGTGGCCTGGTACGGTTCAGGCGAGAGGGGGGGCCGCTCTCGTCCCCCCCTCTTTTCCTGCGGCCTGCCAGGTTGCGTGCTCGGATAAGGGTCTGGTATGGATTTTGAGGGGGACCCCACGCCATTTTTTTTGGCTAGGGTTCCCCTTAAAATCCATACCAGACCTCAAGGGTCTGGTATGGATTTTGAGGGGGACCCTACGCCATTTTTTTTTTTTTTTTTTGGCTGGGATCCCCCTTAATATCCATCCCAGACCTGAAGGGCCTGGTTATTGAATTTGGGGGGACCCCTACGCTTTTTTTTTTGTTTTTTATTAATGAATGACAGCTCTCTGTGTTAATAGGTTTGACCACATCCCGCTCCTCCTATAGCAGAATGATGGCAGACAGTTTGAATCTCAGCCGGTTCAGCAGGGACCGGTCAAGGTTCAAACCATATATGGGCAGGCTGAATATGACCAAGTTGATTAATCAATCAGCTTGGGTACAACCAGCCTGTTGGATTTTACATGTGACTATTGCTAGTGGCTACCATAGTATCAATAACCTTCGTATTAGGATTGGTGAATGGTACTACTGCATTTTTTTTTGTATGTGGCTGCTAGTTTTAGTTTTGTATGTGGCTGCCTGGTCATCACTCATGAATCATGAATTAAGCAGCCCACATCACAGTGTCCTCCTCTGTATTAAGGTGGAACTAAACCCATCAATTCAACTGTTTCCCAAAACAGTTACTTTCATTGCATGCCGAGAATGAAAACTGCCATAGTTGCTTGTGCTCTAAACTGAACGGTCAAGCCATCAAAAGGATGGTGTCACAACTGATTACATGTAGAGCACCATGAAAACTGCAAATCAAACAGAGGCTAAGATATAAACTTTCATGACTGTAACGAATAGGAGGGTTTAACTTCACTTTCAAATGCTGGGGGTTAATCATAGACTGGACCATGCACAGGGAGGGGCACTGGGAGAGAGAGAGCCGCCTCCTAGTAAAAACCAAGGCAGCTAATGAGCAAAAGAGTACAGTGCAAGTTAAGGGAATTGAGCCAGAATTCATAAATGGAAATTAGTTTGGCAGGGCAGGTTGTAAGGTTGTAAATCCATCGATCAACTTCAGTACAACCAGCTCAGTTTTTTTTGCTGATCACTGCCAGTGGCTATAGTAGCCAGCAGCGATTTTTGCATTCTGGCGGTGGGGAAGGCTTGAGCTCTATGACCCCCAAAACACGTCAGCTGTCCAACCATTTGTATCTAGGATGTACCGATATTGCGTGCCGGCTGGAGCAGATCTGTTTGGCTTGTGATCTTTAGTTCGCATGTGAGTATAAATTTGCCTATGTGGATTCAACAAAAATTATTTATGGTAATGCAGGAGGTGGTCACGCCCTCCTGTGTGCTTTTTGCAATGTGTTCAGAGGACTTCCCGGTCGGAGGAGGGCTTGACCCTTGAAAAGCATTCTAGAAAGAAGTTGGATGGAAGATTTCCCCTGGGTGTAGTGCTAAAAGTGTTTTTGGACTGGTGGGGAAGGCACCCTGTGCTCCCTGCGGGCAGAGAACAATAGCTCTGTGGGAGGGATTACCCCATCAACACAGTCAGTGAATAGAGTAATTTCAACAAATGGTTGAAGGAAAGAGAATTGGATAGTGTATGGCGTGCCTTACAAACACCCTGTTCTGGAAAAGCATAATATAAAATCAAACATTTCCAAAATGTTGGGGCCATTACAAGTATCCTGCCGCACCCAAGGTTTAACTTTAAAACAAACATTTACATGTGTTTGCTGTTTGAATGAATGAGCTTTAATTATTTGTACTGTTTTATAAGCAAAGTAAAATAAACTTTTATGAAAGCACATAAAATGTAATAAAAAGGACTACTAAAACAGCTTGTTATTTCTCTTCATCCATAAAATTAGTAAAAGCCAAGCCCACGCTAAACAGAATGCAAAAATAGGAAGTTGCATTATGTAAAGGCGACATGTGTGTGCAATATATGTTTCTAAAACAAAGCTTTCACCCTCATCAACAAACATCCAGAGAGCACATTATTTATTTATTTTCCTGGACTTTCAGAGTTGTTTCTACATTATTTTTGCTCTCAGAGTTCAAGCATGATTTAACATGTCACAACTCGTTAGCCTAACTGGGTTTGATTGTCTGACATACTTCCACTAAAACAGGGCAGCCGTCCTTTCAAGCATGCTGCTGCCCAGACAAATGAAGTGTCACAACAGTAAGAACTTGCTCTTGTATTGTGACAGCAGTAGCTTCCTCTGACAAAGTCGGCAGCAGGGAATTTAGACAATGCTTATACCAACAGATACATCTCGGGTCTTTGTAGACTGTGGCCACACACAAAGTACACACAGATCCCGGCTTAAAAAGGATCATTGATCAGTCATGTGAAAAGTATTGGGGTTTGGGAAAAGGGTATTAGTCAAATATTTGGTGAGACAAAGAGACAAAAGCCAGGCGGTTCTACAAAAAAAAAAAAAGAATGCACGGTATAGTTTCTAGGATGAAAATAGGCCGAGGGAGGTAATTAAAATAGACAGTTGGGGTGCAGACCTTGTGACCTGACCAGGAGCATAGGAACTGGAGAAGCACAGCTGTGATCAGGCCCTGCTCCAGGGAGGTCCAAGCAACAGCTGCCCCTCACTAAATGGAGAATGACTATATCCTATTCCTACATTACAGAATTATACAGAGAAGTTATATGTGGTTACAGCCTATGTAATGGTGCTTACTATCTAATCCCTTAGTCTCATAAAACCTTGTGCCTTTCTCTTATATGCATAAAATAAATAATGGTGCAATAAACTAAACAAGATACATATGTAAAATATAACCTTTGTGCAAAAACTTACCTGTGCAACAATTCCAAAAATATTAATGCAAGCCTCTTAATAGTGCAACATAAAGCAAAGTACAATTTGGTATACAAAAAACAATAAAAATATGCAATGCTTATAAACTGCAAAAGAATCTTTGCTGCAGAGAAATCAACCTTTAGTAATATTAACCCCCCTGAAGCCTTAAAATATAACTAAAGGCAAAACATATTTTTTCGTTTTTGGATAGAGTAGAGGTGGATTAGAGCACTTGTCAATTTTTATTGCTGTCTGTGCACCCGTTAAGGAGATTCTCCCTCTTTATTTGTCCTGTTTACTGTTATCATTGAAGTTGAAAGTAAAAGAAAATCACAAATTTTGGATTGACCCCAGAAAAGTAATAGAGAGGAAATCTTCCAATGGGGACACTAGTTCTGGTGACATGGGGGTCCCCAAGAAATGACCTTAATTTGCAGGGATTTCCTCTCACCTCCTGTTTGGCTGTAGGACAGGAAGCAAAGGCAAATCTCAGCAATGGGACACAGATGGCAAAAAAAAGATCAGACGGCGGTTATAACCCTCCCTTACTCTATCCGAAATAAGTTTTGCCTATAGTTCTACTTTAAGTAATAGTAACCCCCCAGTAGCCTTTAATAGTATCCTATTTTGTTCAAAAACTGCCCAAAGCAAATTCCTGAAATAATGTCACAGTTGAGTTAAGTTTCTGTTATGATCTAATTGACTGGGCAAGTTAAGCCTCGCACACCCGATCAGATTTTCGTATGACCGAACGTCTGTTTTTTGCCGAAAGTGAAGAGGTTACTCACAATATGAAAAAGGTTCGTACTACAGAATTCAATGTCAGAAGTCACGTAATGTGTTGAATAGTTTTGTATGTATTCTTTTGTTTCTGAGCATGCGTAGTCTTGCTCTTATGATTTTGTTCGTACCAAAATCGTACTAATGAAACGAAAATCGAACGTTGAGTTCACATCCGACCAAACCTTTTATAGTCTGCACATCCAGCTTTTGTCTGATGAAAAAAGTGAAATCGGCTGTCGAAAGCACCGTACTAATGATCCAAAAATCGTCAGACAGCTCGTCGTACAGATTTTTCCATTCGATTTTCTTATCTTTTGTACGGGCCTTTAGCTCAGTCTCTGCAATCGCACTTAGCAACTGTTGCAGGTGAACTTGGTCTCTGAAATCACTCTGGGCAACCATTGATGGTGATTTATTTGTGCAAAACCCACATAACAGTGTCAGGTTTGGTTTAAAGTGTTACTAAACCCACAACAGTAAAATCCATCTGTATTTGCAGTAAGGCATACTTGTTATACTCACTGTGAAATCTAAGGATTAAATCCTCTGTATTGTGTAGAAAGACTGTTTGGGGACTCCTGATAGAACAGACCCTTGGGGCAAGTTGCATGTGCTCAGTTTGGTGGTATTGCTGGAGAATTTATTTTTTCTTGGAAGAGTGCATGTGATCAGCACAGAACCAATCAGCACTGTCCATACAGAGGGTCAGGGGTCCTGCAGTCTCATAGGACAGTGAATGGAGAATGAAAACTCCTCCTACAAGCTTTAACCAGACACTGATAGAAGTAAAAAGACTGCTCTAACTGCTGATGGGAAAGGGTATTTAGCAGTTTATATTTACTAAAATATTGCATTTCCATGTTCTGTGTACGGTGGGAGACCAGATATCATGCATACAGGGTCCTAGGTTTAGTAACACTTTAAGGTGAATAGGAATTCCCCACTCCCTTAGAAACACTCAACAGTGCAAAAGCGACCTTGCTCGATTATATTCAATTTGTGGAACTCCTATGGATACCCATGTGCCTAGATCTCTCACTATTCAGAATCAAATTCCAGGGGGAAAAAAAGTAGATGGCAAGATATGTAAATCTATTGCTCTTGAGAAAGTGCAGAAGTGACCAAACGCATTGGCTAGAACTAGTGATGTACAGTATTATCAAAATGATAAAATAAACTGTTGTAGGTGTAGAATGTAGCACCCTCTAAAACCCTCCTTTCTTGGCCAAATCCTGGACTGTTTAAACATTTTTCTGTAGAGTCGTAGCTTGCAGCTAAGCCCCGCTAAGCCCTGCATACATTTCTGTCAGCCCATCGCCGTGATAGATTGACCAGTAGGAATGTATAGGACTCAGATAGGGTGTCTTGCTTGTTGCTTGGTGAACTGCCCGATAGATGGCTATGACAGGGGGGCTTAGGAAGCTGCTGCATGAATGTGCGGTTGTACATTTTTTGCTTCTTGATTTTGATGTATTGGAAGGCAACAGCAGACATCATGTGATCACATTTTCAGTATGCTTGTGTAATTTTAGAGGGCAGTCAGCCACTCTACCAATTGGAATTGTTGCTGGGGAAGAGAGAAGATATGAGCCATTGTTTTTTGCTCTAGAGTTGAGTACATAATAAACGAGATATGATCATTTGATCTAGATTTTTTTGCAGTCTTCATTTGTACTTGCTCAAAACTAAAGAATACTCCAGCACTTAGCACACAGAAAGCACTGCAGCTCCCTGTCTTGTTTATCAGCGGGATGACAAGTACAATGCGTATTAATTTCATGGAATTCTGCTTCATGACATTCCTGGTCTGCAGCCAAGGAAAAGTCAGCAAAAGTGACTTTGAAGAGTGTACTTTGCAATTCACCCGATTTCACAGATTTTTAACTTTATTACCGGGTGCGTGTACTCTCATACAAAGAAGTCTTTACATGTCAGAATTAAGGAAACGTTGAAAGAGAATTATTCACACAGGCACAATGACTTAAAGTTATCGTTAAAAGAAAAAAAAAAAAACATGACTGGGAAAAACTGTCCGAATACCATTTTAGATTATAAATCAATGTCCTGCAAAAAACAAAAGGGACATTTTATTTGATGGATTACCTATCCATCATAGATGAATAAGGGATATAGGTCAATGTATTATTGCTTTTAAAGTTTATGAATGTTTTTTCAAATATTTTAATTATCGGTGCTTATACACTGCATATATTTAAATAATCATAATATTGTGTGTTCATTTAGATCTTGAGTTATAGAGCGTACACATAGACAGTGACCTAGACCATGTAAAATTGCATTCTACTGCCACCTGTTTCTTTTAAATGCCTGCAGGACTATCCCAATAACTCATTAGCAGTTCATTTACATAAAGAATGTGTTTAATATAAATATGATTATTATTATACAGGATTTTTATAGCACCGATTGTACATGATATGCAAATGTACTAAATTAGGAGCTACAAAGAGCCACAATGCAGTAACCAATCATATGTACAGTAGATATCACCTTTCCTTATAGCTATCTTATACAATTGCTTGTTGTCTGTTGTTTTACAGAAGAACCAATGTTGATTCTGCTAATGATTGGGGAGCTGAATTTCATTGTCCAATATTGTATTTACCTACAGTAACCCTTTTATGACCAGCAGTCATTGATGCTTAGATGCCAGTGGCGGCTGGTGATCTACGTTTTGGGGGGGCACACAAAACATCCCCCCATCCCTGGTCAGTCGATTGGTCAGCTAGTCAGCCCCCTTTAGCTCATTAATTGACAAGCACTGTTGTAGGGATTAGATCCCCTATACCCAGTGTGCAGCCATCCTTCCATTCCATTCTGTCAGCTACAACTACAAGGAATACATGTTAGTAAAGAGGGATGTCGGTGTAATACGGCTGTCCCTACCATATCTATTGGGCTCTGCACACTCTCTGCTCACTCGTCTACACCCGGCAGCTGGCCATGCCACTTAGAGGGTATCGTGTGATCCCCGTCACATCCACAGTCCACACACACAGAAAGGCGTGTGAGTGAAGGGCTGTCGGCTCTCCGTGTCCCAGCTATGCACACACTCTGCTTGCTCCTCTACACTCGACATCCTCCCCCTGCCCAGCTAATACAGTCACTTCTCCTCTCGGCCAATAAGGTATCAGGAGGACCCCCTACCTGATTGATCGGGAGGAAAAGCAGGAAGACAATAGCAAATATCAATTTGCTATTATCCACAACTGCATAGGCTCAGGGTGCAGTGCTCTGTTCCCAGAGCCCACCCTTTTTTGAAGCCAATTAGAGCCTTAGGCGCTAATCATATGCTTCAAAGAAAAAAAACCCTGTTGGAATCCATGCGTTCAGCGCCCTACGTGTAGATTAGGGGGTCGGACGCATGGATGAGGGGGCGGTGCCCCTGTGCCTCCTATGGACGGGCCGCCACTGCCAAATGCCCAGGACAAATTTAGCAGTGTCAGCATGAACTGGTTAACTTTAAAATAACTAATTCACATACCTAAATATTTCGAAAATATTTATTTGGTGCATTGTTTTAGAAAGACATTGCTTTCTAATACCCTTTTTTATTTGCTGGCAGATGAGCAAAAATGTTTATACATTTCTTTCCAAGTTTTGTGCAATAATTGCATCTGACAATTACAGTGTTAAAAAAAAAAAAAAACATTGCCACCTTCAGGCTGCAGTGGCATCTGTGGTGCCACCTGCTGGCTGAAGGCTTTTTTCTGAATTTGAATCACTCTTGACTGGTTCCTGATGACCAAAGGGGATTAGAGATGTTTATGACATCTGGGCACGATACCCCCTAGCCGGTTGGTGGCTTTCAATAGAACAGTGTTTATTAAAGTATCCCCTGCAAAGGGCATAGTGCTGAGGAGTGTTTATATAAAGGTGATGGGTAGGAAATCATGAAAGTGGTATTAAGCCACAAAACAAAAATGTAATATTTTGCAGCTTACCTAAGTAGTTAATCCTGCAGAAACAATACTAGAACAATTGGACTTTATTGGCAAGCCATGGATTCACATAACACTGTTTAAAATCAAGAACATATTTATTAAGAATAGATCAAAAACAATAAAAGAGTATACATACAATTGTAATTATTACAAATGTAATACATATAAAGGGAAACTCCTCTAGACATAGTAAAGTGGTACAATGTATATACAGTTATATGCATTATGGGAGGAGTCCACTTTCCTTTTCCTTGACATGTTTTGTGGAATACTGCTTCCTCAGGATGATGAAATAAATATATGTAGCACCCCTAGTTAGGTGTGCTAGTGTTCATAGTTAGTTGTAATGTAATGGAAGCTAGGCCTGGGTTGAATCTGGGTCAGAGCTGAGTGACTCAAGAAAGCTGGATCAAAAAGATGATCATTGTAAGCCCCCCTGTCAGTGTTAAATTATTTGTCTCCAACCTGCTACTTTTTCTAGATAGCTTGGTCTGTTAAAGTTAGTTGAAAAAAACAGACTTAGGCCCCTTTCACACTTATACGACTTGTCCCACGATTTGGCACTGCAAAGTAGCATGACAAGTCGTTCCCCATGATTTCCAATGACAGCCATTCATATTAGTACGACTTGAAGTTGTTCCGACTTCAAAGTAGTACCTGCACTACTTTGGTACGATTTTGATGCCACTTACACAGGCATTCCTTGAAATTGCGGCAAAATCGCTGCAAAAATCGTGGCCGCAAATCACGGAAAAATCGTGGTAACATTGCGTGACTTTGAAGTCGCACAAGTGTGAAAGGGGCCTTACTGGCCCAATCACCAGGTGAAAATAAAAGAAAGAATATTCAACATTCCCCTGTATATGGCTTTGGCAAGCTGGAACAGTTTTACTATTAGGTGCAGTGGGCTTGTGCCTATAAGCAAGCAGCAGAGGCATGAAACAACTTTTTACCTGTATAGATACAGTGGAACCTTGGTTAACGAGTAACGCGGTTAACAAGCGTTTTGAAAGACAAGCAACTTTTCTTTTTTTTAATTCTGACTCGGTTTGCAAGTGTTGTCTCGTGAAACGAGCAGCATTCAAGCTAATTGGGTGTGCAGTGTTGCATTTGGCCAGAGGTGAGGGGGAGACGGGGATACTCGGAATGGTTGGGAGCCATTCAGAGCCGTTCGGAAATACTCTGAATCACCCGTTCCTGAGTGTTTCCGTGCCTTTCCGAGTTCAGCCGAGCTGCCACCGAGTATTTCCGAGGCTCTCCGGCGCCCCCCACCTTTGGCCATATACGGTATTGCATATGATTGAAGTGAAGGCGGAACAAATTATCTTTGTTTCCATTGACTTCTATGGGGAAACTCGCTTTGATATGCGAGTGCTTTGGATTACAAATATTCTCCTGGAACGGATTATGCTCGTAATCCAAGGTTCCACTGTATCAACCATATCAACCATATGTTTTTCCATCCTCAGTAAAAATGCAACACTCAAATATAAGCTTAGTAACACAAGCTATACAAAGGGCAGTGAAAAAATAAATTGTTCTTCAAGCAAAACTCTAGTAAATAAAAAGGAATATTGAATAGCCCAGTGTGATAGCTAGCATCATTCAACCCATTTCCTCTAAGCTGACATCATCTTGGGCCCACCCCAGTCTGTTACTGGACAAGAGGAGCAGCACACACTCTGTCACCTTGCTTTCTCTTCCTATCAGCATGCTTCTTGTCAGCATATGAACTGATTGGCTCTTTGTACTGCTTCTTCCTCCCGCTCCCCAGTTATACTACATAGGGTCTGCAACAGGCTGATATCAGATCAAATTCAGATACTTGCACTGCTTCCATTAAAAAACACATTTAATGATATATTCATTACAAATCTGCATTAATTTGCTATTTTATGTCTGCCTAAAGATAACCTTTAACCTCCTGCCAACTACATAACACATATATACAGCGGTATTAAAAGTGGGCTTTAATGCCCAGTTGCTGTACTTCCACTGCAGCCTGTGGTTGTATGCTGAGAGCTCAGAGACTATTGATCAGGAGCTAGCAGGACAGGCTCTCGATCATGTGAGAGACAATCATAGCAGTCACATGATACAGAAGGCGAGCTCACTAAAAGGAATTAAGGCTGGACATAGACAGTTTGAATCTCGGCCGGTTCAAGTAGGAACAGAGAGAAAAGAACCCGCTGCTCCAGGTGAGTAAAGTGTGTGCCAGCCCCAGCCCGCCTCCATGGAAATCCTGAGATAAGAAGAAATAGCTGCACATCCAGAGGTTCCAATGCCTTTATTGAATTACCGAAATAACAATAGGGACACCAGCATACAGTCACGTAGACACGTTTCACACATACATCTTGTGCTTAATCATTACAATAACTATTCGGTGATTCAATAAAGGCATTGGAACTTCTGGATGTACAGCCATTTCTTCTTATCTCAGTAGGAACAGGCCAAGATTTGAACTACGTATGTGCAGGCTTAATGCACCAAGTTGATCGATCAATCAAGTTGGGTACAACCAGCCTGCCAGATTTTACTTGTGATTATTGCTAGTAACCATCACTGTCTTCTAACAGTGGGGGTGGCTTCCTCTGAATCCCCCCCTTCCCACTTCCCCGCCGGGACAAGACAATGTCTCGGCAGGAGGGATTCGCCTGTCAGCACTGTCTCTTGATGGGGAATTGTTCAAATTTCTTTCCTGCAACCAGTGGTTACATGAAAGAAATTCTTACCGTCTATGACCTGCCTAAGGAAGTGATCTTTACAGAGTTTGTAACACTACAAGTTGTGCGTCCAGGCTTCAGTAATAGAAGTCCAGCCCTTTTGGAGGATTTAGTGATTTCAAATCCCCAGTATTCCAATATATTGGCATGCTAAGCAAGCATTTTTTTATTTCACAGATCAAGTAAGTCTGGTCCTTTTGCTTAATGTTAAATACAGGAGAGAGTGGGCACCAAAACATAAAATAACATTTTAATTCTCCCTAGAAACACAAAGCCGCTTCATGGTGTGCTAAAAGTTACATTTAAACTGCACTGAAAACTGTGTAGGCAGTGCTGGGGTGCAGCATTATAAGCCAGAAAGTGAAAGGTAATATCTTCCGTGTGTATTTATATATGCAGTCTCTAAAAATCTTGCAGCCAGCATGTTTCTAGGCTTTTTAAAGTTCAATATTTTGTCAAACATTTTTCCAACATTCTTCACATTTTCAGCAGACGCTTGTCAAGAATATGAGGAAGAGCACTTAGCATCTTCATAGAAAAATGACAGTTTAGTGTCAAACTGCTTTTATCGGCAGTCAGAAGATTAGACGAGTGGGTGACAGAACCATAGCTCTCTACAGCTCACTGTTTATAAAGTATATTTTTGTTAAAAAAGGAGTTTTCCATAGTATCCCATATTTTTACTACAACTACTACTGCTAATACTACTACTGCTACCACAACTATGTCTAAAAAAAAACGTATTGTTGTTGATGTTATTATTTTTACTATTTTATTATTATTATTACAATTCACAGGATCTATAGTCTAAGCCCTCCTATACTGTTGATCCTACCACTGCGCCATAATAAATTAATTAAATAAATTAGTGACTATTTAGCTACCACTTTAAAGAAACAGTGTATAATAAAATTTACCACAACATTTATACATACGGTAAATAGTGGCACTATAACAAATTAATAAAAAACGTGCATGATCCTTAGTGAGGATAAATTACCACTGAGTGAATAATAAGTGAATAAAATCCAAAATAAAGTCCTAAATAATAAAAGCACATAAATGTGTGCAATTGAAGAGTCTGTGATGAATCAATGATGTTCCTTGAAATCTCCAGACCACACCACGTGAAAGGCATGCCACCAACTCCCCATAGGGTATAAACTCACCAACAATAATTACCTCATATTCTCATGCTTGGCAAAACAAGCAATGTGGTGTGTGGTGACTCACAGATCTCCCATGTATGTGAAACAAAGGAAAAACTCCAATAGTGCAAAAACTTTTGTCAAAAATGTATTATAATGAAATAAATATCTGCAAATATTGCACTCACATTTAGCACAGTTAGTAATCGCATGTAAGACTCAGTAATAAGATTGCATATCACAGTTGCAGCGGACCAAGCAAATGATAGACAGGTGTTTATTCCACCTTTCCACTCCGTCCTTTCTGGTACTGCGTGTTGTGTCACTTCCAGTTGTCATACAGCCACATTCCGACGCATTTTGTCATTACGACTTTGTCCAGGGATTCTTAATATCATTATTATTATTATTATTGTCAACCTACCTTCATTCCTAAATTATCTATATAATCTACTTTCTTATCTAATCTAACAATGATGTTTTTTTAAGACTCACCACAACATTGAGAGCCAACCCAGTTTTTCCAAAATTAGAACCCACTGCTGGAGATTTCATGTGCATCACCCATTGTTGTTAAGATTTGGTATTGCTGCTCACACAGTCAGATTTACTGATTGTTAGTTTATTATGTTTAGTATAGACCAGAAACTATTTCCTACAGTGGCAGAAGAGATCCATTCTTGCAGTAACAATTACTACATAGTGAGATCTAAGGAAATATCTAAATCATAAAAAAAAGTTGAATTCTCACAGTCCTTTCTGTCTAAATTGTTAAAGAAGAACTTTAGTCCCCTTGATCATGGCTTAGCCCCCTACCACCGATGCCATCATTTTCAATTGCCCAGCATGTGTGCAGATGCATTGAAGGTCTCTGCCCAAACTTCTTGACGCTGCAGAACCCCCTTTGCATACGCACTGAGCTGTATTCAAAGATTTACAGGAAAAGAGTCCAAAGTGTGCTGGCACATGGAAACCTGTGCTGCACAGATGTGCTGAAGGTCTAGGTCAGCAGAGTCCTTCAGCACATTTGCGCATGTGTGCGCAACGTCATTCTTGCCTAGGCAGGAAAGGCAATAATCCCCATCGATGAAGTCCGAAATGACAAAAAGCTTCAGGATGTGGATATGCGGAGCTCGGTTCATGTGCTGATTATGGGAGAATGTGGAACACTGACAGTTGAAACTGGTGTGGAGATAGTGAGACTGGGATGAGTGGTTGCCTATCTGATACCTACCCATTTACATGCAACCTACAAGATGATTGTAAATGTGAGTGGTTTACTTGGATTTTAGTAAATGTTTTTTGGGGATTAATGCACTATTGGAGGCTTTTTGTCTTCTCTCACATACATGCAGTGAGATAAGTCCTGCTGATTGTGGAGTGATACTACCAGGGGGATATTGACCTGAAAGCTTATTTGCCTTTTCATGAGAGTAAAAGGCAATTCCATCTGGTGAGTGTATTTCCATAGGGGAGACGGCTCTATTTAAACACACTGGTGGTGGATAAAAGGTGAATTTTTCCTGGCTCCACTCACATAGAGAGTTGACTGTTAATCACAAACTTTCCTGAATTGAATCCCTTTAAAGATTTATTTTTGATTTATACACCGTTATTTTGACAATTGTTTGGACTTTTTTGTATGATTTAGAATTTTTTTAATATGTTGTATTATTTTCACGTTTGATTATATCACTTGCAGATATATGATTTTCCACTGCATAGTAGAAGTGGTATGCGCTACTGTGGAATTTATTATAGGAAAGGAAGCGCTACTGCCCTGCAGCACAAAGAAGCACTTTAAAAAATATTTAAATATTTAATAATTGTAGTAGAGGGAGGGGGCTGGAGCCAGTTACACCCACATTTTCTTTCAGGAGGAAGGACCGCTTTAAAAAATTTGTATTAAATAAAAGTATTTAAAGGGGTTGTAAATCTTCATAGTTTTTCACCTCAATGCATTCTATGCATTGAGGTGAAAAAACTCTTGCAGTGCAGCAGCCCACCAGTGCCCCCATTTTACTTACCTGAACCCTCTTTTTCTCGCGCTGGGGACAAGCACACCAGCTCTAGCTGGTGTCTTGTGTCCTGATTGACTAGATTGATATCAGCGCAGCCATTGGCTCCCACTGCTGTCAATCAAATCCAATGATGCAAGCACCAGGGGGCGGGGCCGAGTCATACATTCGGCGTCTATGGACGCCAAATGCTAGACTCGGGAGCGCGCCCGCAAGGTAACCCCCTCGGAGAAGCTTATTCGAGGGGGTTATCTGATGTGGGGAGGAGCCGCGAGAGCCACCGGGGGACCCCAGAAGGGCAGGTTTGGGGCCACTCTGTGCAAAAAGAGCTGCACAGTGGAGGTAAATATAATATGTTTGTTATTTTAAACAATAAAAAAAAAAACCCTTACAATCACTTTAAGCTATTTGCAAAATTAGCTATTCTAACCATTCTTAAAACTATTGGTAATTTACTTGTGAGTAACCCTCGGAAAATCCACATTTCAGCTTGATAAATGGATATGTTAGCTTGGTTCTGAATGATTAGAAAGGTTGAGCCATGGTCTACTGTTTGTAGACTGGCATTAAATTGATATATTCCTCAGTTAGCTATCACATGATATGTTTTCAAATTGCCAAGTGACAAAGCATGATTCATTTTTATGCTCTTCTTCACAGGGGCTAGTAATCTCATCTTACTTGCATATGTTGGCAATTTGTCTGCAAGTGGTCCTGTAATATAGAAGTCTCCAAATGAGTAAAATATTCCTCTCTATGTGACACCGGCACCACCTGTTAAATGAAGACACTGGGCCATATTTTATTAAGATTAATATTCTGGAAATCGAATCCTAAAACAGATAGATGTCAGCAATTAAGCTTTGTTTTGATTAGTAGACTCTGACCTCATAGGGTAAAACAAGTTCTTATTTTATAAATTGCCAAGCCTGCATGATTTTCTGTGTTGTGCACAGATGTCTATCAGAATAGAGTGTGCTGACAAGAGATTAAGCAGCATTGTTTTAATCTCCATTTGCAAGTATGGAAAGAACTGGAGATGAAGTCTATATGCTAAGAATTTGAGTAAACAGAGGGTCCTGGCATTTACTGATAAAAGTTACTCCAACTGCTTATGCTAAGGAGATGAAATTTGAAGAAAAAGTTGGTTAATATGGCACTGATTTAAAAGCAATGTGTCAAACTGAACATTTGCTCACTGTAATAAGAATTACCTATCAAGCAGTAAAGTAGATTAACATCTTCCTAACCAACTTGCCTTCTAACCATCACACTTTAATTTGCTATGTTAAAAGCAGACTGATCAGCATAGTGGGACTTTATTACTTCATTCCTAACCCTTTTTCATGCTCAGTATATCTTGGTTTGAAGTTAAAGTGGTTGTAAAGGCTGAAGTTTTTTTTACCTTTATGCATTTTATGCATGAAGGTAAAAAGCCTCCTGTGTGCAGCATCGCCCCCAGCCCCCCCCCCGCCGATACTTACCCAAGCCCAACCTCGATCCAGCTTTATGCGCCGGAGAGATGGCTCTCCCAGGTAGGTCTTTCCATCCTCATTGGCTGAGACAAAGCAGCATTTTTGTAGATTACTATGACAGTAAACGCATAAGACACATGCACTAGCATTGTTTTGAGGGAACAGTACAGGTTAGACTTAAAAGTCCTATCCATCTATCAGATTTTTTCCCCTTTTGCCCATATGTGTTGACCAAGATTGCAAGGTTACAAGAGATATGTTGATTGTTGCCAGAAAATGCCAACTATGGTCTAGAAAATTACCTTCTAATTGAGTTTCTCATCCATGGTTGTCTACAATTCCTGGTCTTCTTCATTACATATACTACAGAGTCTTAATCTGACTTTTCTTTCCAAACAGGATTTTACTGTTTGGCTAAGGAATTCCGTGGACCTCTCCAATTCATCACTATTCATTTTGGATAGTTATACTTTTATAGAACTTATGCAACAATGTCAGCATATTTTCTCAGCTTCTATGACACCTTATTATACAATCCCAAAACTTTGATGTAGCAGCTGCAGAATCTCTGGCTTATAATACACTTGACCACATTTACTGGACTTGAATGTTTAAAATTTTATTATGATTATGCCAGCATCAGTCAACAAATTCATGTGTTTCCCAGCTACAAATTGAAAATATGCTCCGAGCAGTAAACAAGCAAACCTCACATTTGCTGGAAGAGTTAATCTTCCTGAGAGAATTTAGTTACTAGTGTGTGCTTCTATGGCAGTTAACAATTGTAGACTATACACTTGCACCTGCTAATGTCAATACATGAACAGTGTGTGCATCGATAAAAGGAATACAATTTTGTCGTATCTATAGGTTTGGGTGTTCTTTGTATGATAAGGTTACTTTTTGGTCTCAAAAGCCCAAATTTTCAGTGGCAGAATTAATTGCATATAACTTCAGATACCCTTGAGCTCATTTCTTTAAAAACATAGGCCCAGTAACACGCCTCTTAAGGTAAGTAAAAATACAAGTAGGGATGAGCCAAACTGCCCTGCGTTAGGTTCAAGCAAGGGGATGCCAAACCTGAACCTCACTGAAATCAAAGGGACCCGAATCTGTCAAATTAAAAATGGCAATTTTCTGGGCTAATAATAATTATATTATTCTTTCCAATAGCACAAAGTGGCCCAAACATCCTCTTCTGGGGTTCCTCAGGGTACTCTTGGCTTCTCCTCTTCTGCGTCACCATAGCAAGCCACTTGCATAGGAGGTGGAATTGCATCCTTAGACACATGCAGCACTGCTCAGCCCCGCCCCAACTCCCTCAGGATTTGTTTGACAGCAGCAGGAGCCAATGGCTTCTACTGCTGCTTCTCTGTCTTGTGAGGAGAAAGAGAAAGACCAGGGCCACTGCAGATGGGCACAGCGTTGGATTAAAATAGGAGTCAGGTAAGGGGGGGTGAGGGGGTGATAAAAGTACTGAGACCTTCTTTATGCAGGGAATGCATTAAGGTAAAAAATGCCGCCCTACTTTTATAGCCACTTTAATAGAGGGATGAGGTCAAGGTTCTGATGCATCTTCTTCATTGTCCAATCACAGGCTGGGGGCAACAAGGAGACCTAGCTGTATTGCTTAGCTGCAACAGAGAAGTCATACTTACATTAGGAGTCATTGGGATTGGACTGCTGTCTTCTAGGGCTCTCTAAATCTGAGAACTGGATGGACAAAATTACATATGCTTTGAAATTCCTTTAGCAGACATAAAAGTCCAAAGAATAGTTTGGTCTGAGTTCTTGATTATGACAGATCCTTCCTTATTTGCTCAATCAGATATGACTTCTATTTGTGTGTGACCATTCTTAGGCAGAAAAGTTGCATCACACAACTTTTATATTTTGCAATAGTGCATATTAATATTTGCGATATACTTATGCATTTTATATTTTTTGCATTGATTTTTAACATTATAACCTTTTTTTTCCAATCATTTTTATTAGAGTTTTTGCATGTATAAAAACAAACAAACGTTGAGTAAGAAAAAGAAAATTACAGAACTAAAAGAAAAAAATTATTGGTGTTCAAAACACTCATTAAAAATTCATATGCT
Source organism: Lithobates sylvaticus (assembly GCA_028564925.1). NCBI lineage: Eukaryota > Metazoa > Chordata > Amphibia > Anura > Ranidae > Lithobates > Lithobates sylvaticus. The sequence goes on along the minus strand of CM053026.1, from coordinate 464,892,217 downwards.
ATCACAGTAAACATAAATGTAGACTTCCAATCCTACAGTAGCTATGTTTTAATCGAACAGGCGAATATACAAAACTCAAAAGGTATATGTATAGGGTTTCACAATAGCGTATATCAGGTAACATATCGGTTGTCATTAAGTATTTACAGGATGAGGTAGGAAAAATTATTAAAACTACCAGATAGAAAAGCCAAAGGATAGAACTAGCCAATACTTTACAGTATATACAAAGAGATGTGAATTACCTTGGCAAGATTAAGCACATTGCAGTATTCTGCAAGAAACCAGTGAGAAAGGAGCTAGACCAGGCATCACTAGCCATGGCTCCCACAATTTATAAAATTTATTCGGCGTACCCCTATTTCTGTAAATCTGTTGTTCCTTCAGGCGGGTACCATTTACTTGGAGGCGAACATTATAACCTTTTAGAGTATAAAACAATATTACACTCTGTAATGGCACAGCAGAAGCAATTAATAATGGGATTCATAGCATAAATACCTTGTGCTGTTCATGTTGTGAGAATGTAAGCACTTTTATAATGCACTTGAACCTGTCTACAAACATGTTCCACAGTAATTAAATGTTAAAAGACTGATGACAGATACAATCAGGGAATGACCGATATACAGAAAGAAAATGCCCTGGAACCAAATACATCCTTTTACCTTACAGATATAAATCACTAGAATAACACACTGGTAATCAAGCAAAAATAGTTTAAATGGTTGTATACTGTGTACATATGGAACATAGTCATTGCTTGTCAGCATAAAAACGATTTAAAGTGGGCCTTTAATGCTAACAGAAATCTACAGTCAACAGTCTGTTAAAAAAAATTGTCCTCATGGTGACTTAGAAAAACACATTTAGTCGGGTGATCTTCCCTGAAGTGAAGATTTCAGATTTGCTGCTCCTTTTAGTGAAATACTGCCTTCCTGCTGGTTCAGACCCACTGCTAAATCTTTTCACAGGCCACAGGCTGTGCACTACTGTCACAGTGGATAATCCAGAATATATGCAGGCAGCCATATTTGCTCATTACATATGCTTTTTGCTTAGCAAGGGAATTACTGTGCATTCCCATTTTTTTTATTTCAGTGAAGTCTGCCTGACATGCTAGTCTTAGTGAGAAGATTACCCACTTTATGTGGCAGAGATTTTGAAAAATGTCTTTAACCACTTCGCAACCAGGCCAATTCTGACATTTCTCTCCTACATGTAAAATTCATAATTTTTTTGCTTGAAAATTACATAGAACCCCCAAACATTATATATGTTTTTTTAGCAAAGACCCTAGAGAATACAATGACGCTCGTTGCAACTTTTTATCTCGCACGGTATTTGCGCAGCGATTTTTCGAACACGTTTTTTTCAGAAAAAAAAACAATTTCATGCTTAAAAAAAAACAAAACAGTAAAGTTAGCCCAATTTTTTTTGCATAATGTGAAAGATGAAGATACGCCGAGTAAATAGATACCCAACATGTCACGCTTCAAAATTGCACGCGCTTGTGGAATGGCGCCAAACTTTGGTATTTAAAAATCCCCATAGGCGACGCTTTAACATTTTTTACTGGTTACATGTTTTGAGTTACAGAGGAGGTCTAGGGCTAGAATTATTGCTCTCGCTCTAACGTTCGCGGCGATACCTCACATGTGTGGTTTGAACACCGTTTTCATATGTGGGCGGGGGCTTACGTATGCGTTCACTTCTGCGTACGAGCTCACGGGGACAGGGGCGCTTTAATTTTTTTTTTTTTTTTTTATTATTGTTAATTTGACTTTTATTTTTTTAAATTTGACAGTTTAAAAAATAAAAATAAAATTGATTACTTTTATTCCTATTACAAGGAATGTAAACATCCCTTGTAATAGGAATATTACCTGATCGGACCAATTAACAGTGAGATATGGGGTCAATAAGACCCCACATCTCACCTCTAGGCTGGAAAGCCTAAAATGAAAAAAAAAAAAAAAAAAAACGATCACCGCCTCCCAGCGGAGGCGGCGCCGTTATTCGAATGCAGAGGCCGGGCGTGACGTCATCACATCGCGCCCGGCCTCCGAACGATCATAGAGACTCCGGCGACCATCTGGTCCTCCGGAAATCTCTACAGTGATCATCCGGTGCCGGCGGTTCCTGTGTCCGACTCACCGATGGAAGTGGTGAGTCGGTAGAAGCACCGGAGGGGGGCGTCCCCTCCCGCCGCCCATAAGAACGATCAAGCGGCGGAACAGCCGCTATGATCATTCTTATTGTGCAGGGAATCGCCGGCTGAAACCGGCAATATCTGAATGATGTCTGTAGCTACAGGCATCATTCAGATATACCCCCGCAAACCGGAGGCCGTCATATGACGGCCTGCGGTCGGGAAGTGGTTAAATAATTATTATGTATCTCTGGGGTAGGTGGGGTAGATGTAAAAGAAAATACACTTCGCTCTGTAGCATCCTTCGAGAAATGTGACTCTCCCCCTGCATTTCTGTTTCTCTAGATATATGAACATGTTGAATTTAACAAAACCCTCAGCTTTGTGCATGCAATCAATAGGTAAGGTCAGTTTAATACAGATATACTACAAGAATACCTCTTCCGTCTACCAAATATCAGAAGTGCCAATTTTATTGTCATGTCATAAACTGCTAAACACTGTAGGTTTTTTTATTTTATATATATATATATATATATATATATATATATATATATATATATATATATATAGCCATTTTGTAATTTTGTATAGACTAGGAAAGGGTTTAAACTCCTGCCAGGTTTTTCTTTGCTGACTTTATATCACAGTGAACATTTCCCATCACCTTTTTTTCTCCAGCAGACAAATGTCACCAGAACTGGAGTCTGCATTAGAAAATTTCCCCTCACCACTTGTTCTGGTGTGAACACCAAAATCATAGATTTCCCCTAACTTTTTTCTCAGCAACAAGGTTCAGTGGAATTTTCCCAATTGAGACAAAGTCAACAATAACATAGTCACAGTTACCAACTATGTAACTATGTAACAATAAAAACTTTAAAGAGGTTCTAATTCTTGCCCACTTTATAAAAAAATTTAAAATAAAAATGTTTTGCCTCGAGATACACTTTATTATGTAACATTGTCCATGGACTATTTACTGAGCATATTGAGGATTAATCAGTTTATTTAGTTTATAAGCTGTTTAAAATGTAAAGCATGTGATAACATTCCATGCACACATATTGTATGTAAGACCATGATAAAAGCAAAAAGATACATTTGGTACATTAACCATTCAAACATAATCCAAAATAAGTTTGTATAAAGAAACATCTGTCAAGGGTTACTATTTGGAAATCGAAGATCACTATGGCTTTCATCCCTAGAAAGACTCAATAAATGTTCTGTAGTAACCTAGACATGAACTGTGTCTAATTGCCTTTAAACAAAAACATTAGACACAATTTTTTTCTTTTTGATTTCTGATATTCTTAAAACTAACCCTAAAAGAAAAGTTGTTTCAAATGTTATGTTATTTAGGTAAAATACCTACATCACTCCTAATATTGTATATTTAATATGAAATCAACTCTAAAGTAAAGACGGGAAGACAGTTCAAATGTCAAGCTGTTATAAGAGTCGAGACTATCAGATATTTTCATTATCTTCAAAGCAATTACTTGATAACCATCTTACACGCTAGGTGTTGCCATCATTTTCTTGCTGAAGCCATCAGTGAAGTGTATGTCAATTTACGACCTATGGGTTTTCATTTTTTTTCAAGCTGAAAAGACATACAAATATCTCTGGAGAAGCTCCTCATGCTTAATAATTAGCACTCTGTCACAGTGACTGGCTCCTGTTGAATGCATCTTTCATGTGCAGTGCTAAGAGTCCAACATTCACACAACTGACAGGATTTGGCAATATTAACTGGCAGATGTTTCCAGCCACTGAAGTGCTGAGGGGTTGCGGACACCCGGCTTTACCGCTGTGAATTAAATTGGTGCACTTCTGAGCCGTCTCATGGGATTTCACTCAGAGTTTTAGCACTAAGCAAAGAATGTTTCAGAGAGAGGTGACTCATCCAATCATTGCATATCTTTCTAATTGTTGCTGCAATAATATACCAAATATATTTTGTTAACAACAGCAGTCTTTCTTCATGCCTGGCTGAATGAGGTATTCAATGTAAATGAAAGTATATCTCATTAAAATATTTAGTTTAAAACTATATAACAGAAAACAAATGAAAAAAAACTATATAACAGAACAAATGAAGACATTATTATTTAGAAAGATAAAAATGTCACCCACTTAATTTCTTGTACCTGTAAACTCTTTATGGACCAATTTTTACCTTTCCACTAAGCACTAGGGTTCGGGCCAAACTTTGATTGTTCGGAAATTTGTCGAACAACGAACATTATGCGGTGTTTGTGGCAAATTCAAAAGCTGCAGAACCCTGTTAAAGTCTATGGGACACTAACATGAAAAACCAAAAGTTTGCATTTTAAAGGCTTACAGTATATGCAAGGTATTGTCATTAAAAGTGTTTGGGGACCTGTATCAATGCAAAAAAAAGTTTTAAAAAACGTCTGTTTTTTCGGGAGCAGTGATTTTAGTAATGCTTAAAGTGAAACAATAAAATTTAAATATTCCTTTAAATATCGTGCCTGGGGGGGGGTGTCTATAGTATGCCTGTAAAGTGGCGCAGTTTTCCCGTGTTCAGAACAGTACCACAGCAAAATTAAATTTCTGAAGGAAAAAAAGTAATTTAAAACTGATCGTGGCTGTAAATGAATTGTCAGGTCTCGGCAATATGGATAAAACTCATTGAAAAAAAAATGGCTTGGGTTCCCCCCAGTCCATTACTAGGCCCTTTGGGTCTGATATATATATTAAGGGAAACCCTGAACCAAAATTGTTTAAAAAAATTGTGTGGGGGTCCCCCCAAAATCCATACCAGGCCCTTCAGGTCTGGTATGGATATTAAGGGGAACCCTGCACCAAATAAAAAAATTGGCGTAGGTGGCCCTTCCCTCAGCTATATAACACAGAGAAGAAGCGTCACTCGGCGGGAGCCTCCCATGGTGGTGGAGCTGTTGTGGCCTTTTTTTTTTTTTTCAGTCCGTCGGGTGGCGTCAGATGGATCTACACCACGGGACATTTTTATTTTTTAATAAAGGACTTGTCCCAAAGTGTCTCCTGTCTTTTTTACTATTTTTGACACTTTTTTTGTAAAATGGTAGGGGTACAATCTACCCGTTACCAAGTCACATAGGGGGGGAGTCCAGGATCTGGGGGTCTCCTTGTTAAGCCCCCCACCCCCAGACCCCCAAAACCACCGGGCAAGGGTTGTGGGGATAAGGCGCTTGTCCCCAAGATGCTTTGGGGGGCTACTCCAAAGCACCCTACCCTGTTGAGGGCGTGGCCTGGTATGGTTCAGGAGGGGGGGCGCTCTCTCATCCCCCTCTTATCCTGTGGCCTGCCAGGTTGCATGCTTGGATAAGGGTCTGGTATGGATTCTGAGGGGACCCCTATGCCTTTTTTTAAAAAAAAAAATTGCTGCAGGGTTCCCCTTAATATCCATACCAAACCTGAAGGGCCTGGTATGGATTTTGAGGGGACCCCGTGCAATTTTTTTTTTGATTTTTGGTTCAGGGTTCCCCTTAATATTCATACCAGACCCAAAGGGCCTGGTAATAGACTGGGGGAACCCATGCCGTTTTTTTAAAGAGTTTTATCCATACATTTGCCCAGTCCATCTACCGTATTTATGGTCATATCAGAAACATTTACAGTATGTGTTTGTGTGCTTTTTCCGATGCCCCTTTAGGATGGAATACCCCACATTACATTATTGTTTTCCCCAGGTCTGACCAACATCTGCATCAGCTTTCTCCATAGGCACAGTAAATACAAATTTACGTAAAGCCAAATTGTATTTCTGTGGGATGATTGTATACAGTATATGATTTGATATCAAAGCTCTGATTTGTTAAACCTCTGTGGTCTTGTTTGCATAAATGGCCAGTTCAATATTATAGGTTTGCTAGACAGACTACACACTAATAGCTGCATCCTTGTTTTCTTCAGCTTCCTGACTGACTGTGTTGCATTTCATTCAGTGAATTATAGTGTAGCTAAATATAGACTCTTGTTTATTTCTTCAGCATTTCAGTGCTCTCTATATTTGCTTAGAAGTGTCTCCTTTTTGTTTGAAAATGTTTTACTTGAATGAAAAGGCTGTGTTCCATTCTAATTTTTGACCTACTAACCCCCTTTAGTGATAACCGGTTTCTGTTGAGCGTTAAAGTGGAAGTCCACCCTAACACTAAAATCTGTAAATCTACAGGCATCCACTATCTAAGACTAACCTATCTAGCCCAGTAAAGAAGAAATCACTATACATATCTTTTTTTGAAGCTGCTCCGGTCCAGTCTCAAAAAGGCAGAAGCTCTGCAGAGGAGACAGCTGACACTGGCTGGAAATGACTGGGAAGTGACATCACCCATAGATGTACAATGGGGCTTCCGTTGTCGGCTTCCTCCTCTGCACCCACTTCCACAGCTTAAAAATAGGTATGTATAGCGATTTCTTCTTAACAGGGCTAGATAGGTTAGTTATAGATTGGGGATGCCTGTAGATTTTGAGATTTTAGTGAGTGGACTTCTACTTTAAAGATGATGATTGACATTCTAAATGATTTGTTTTTCTTATGGTTACATTGTATAATGGGCACATATGTTGTAATTACACTATAGAGTGGCTGTGATGGGCAGAATTGAGATTTTTCAACCTTCAGATACTGATAACTAGTTGTTCCTATAACAATAACACCAGTTAGAGGATTTTACTTAGTAAAATCTCCCAGGCTTTGTTTGGATGCCCACCATGTGCATTCACATGCTTTAATCTCACACTTGACTGGAGGGTTAGCATAGAAGTAACGAGATATCACAAAGATAGAGAAAATGTCCCTAAACACAATTGTATTGTTTAATCAGCTTTGAAAATCACTTTCAATGCATTTAATAGGCTTCAAATAGATTTCCTGGAGTCCCTAAAGCATATTTCAGTTCCTTCATAATTGTCGGCAGCCTAGGTGAGGGGCGCATTGTATGTTTTTCAAGCCTATTTTTACTATCTACAGAAAGTGCATATCTGTAAGCTAATTCTGCTCCCTCCCACCAAGAACCCTAACCAAAAACTCCCAGTTAGTGTTGACATGTCCTGCCCAAGTTCTGGGACCTCGAAGGTTGCTTCCACCATCACAAGAGTGAGCTTTTTCCTCATTCAAACAACAACAAACAACAAAGCTGTGGCTGGGCTGGGGCTGGCACATGCTGGGCTTTTTTTTTGTAGGGCTTTGCTGCTGGGATTGGAATAAGAAACAGTGCCGCCTCATGTGATACTGAAGGTAAGCCTCTAATACTTGCAGTGTCCACAACTTGGGCAGGACATAACATTAACTGGCAGTTTTTTAGACTGGATTCTTGGGGGGCAGAAATGGCCTACAGTTGTGCACTTAAAACATTTTACAAAAAATGCACAATGTATTTTAACTTACTATGGCTACTTGTGTACATATACTTTTTTTAAAAAATGCAGCTAAAATGAATGGTTCTGAACATAAGTTAATGCAAAATATGAAATAAATAATTTTAATTAATTTAGAAATGCTCTATAAACACACATACGTTCATACAATCACATGCTTGTGTAAATGAGGCCTAAAAGCTTACCTTTGATGTCAAGATAGTATCACAGAATTATTTTTCTTCTTTTTGTGCCATCGAGACTCTTCTGTACCCTTAGTATAATAGCACCTTTAATTGTGCATAAACCTTATTGTGGTAAATTTCATTTCTATGTTTTGATTATTTTTCCTACCACTACTGTTGCTGCTGTTGTCATAACTACTTCCAACTTTTTTTTTTTTTTTTTTTTGAAGACTTACAAATAATAGCTTTTGAAAGCCAATTCTTTGCTCTGTGGAAATTAGAGTAATAGATTGCTGTGTAATTTTGACAATTGGCAACACATTCAGAAAAGCTGTGCATGTAAATTATACACTGCATGGTCCATTATGTTTAACACAGCACCTTGAAGGTAGGTAATGAATATCAGGGAATAGCAATTTAATTGTACCATAAGAACAGAAAAGAAAGACAATATATGTATTGAGTGCAATTACCACTTTGGTATAATTAAAACAATTACACAATTGCAGAGTAATTATGTGTGTGGCCTTTAACAGGAAGTTTTTGTATATGCCAAAAATACCTGAAATTGTAGACTTAGGAAATATTATATAAATCGTACAACTCAATTGATTTGTATTTATTGCTTAGCGTAAAAAAACTATAAAAGGCATATGCAATCTGCATGCCACAATTTATGAAGACAATAAAGAGTGGAAAACATCAGTGCTTCAAGCATTAGGACTGTACCTGAAAGTCAGGTATAGAAAAGGGAAAGTGTAGGAACGGGATTGTCAGATTCATTTTAGAACATAAAAATAAGCTATAATCAGGCTGTGTATAATCACCATTGTCTAGAAATCCATATCAGGGCCAGATTTTGCCATTAGAAAGAAAAATCGGAGCAACAATAGAAACATACTATAGTCTGTAGCTGAAGGCTATTTGCTTGGACATCAGATGGCTTTTTATATTCCTATTTCGAATATATGTTTGAGCGTTTCATTGTATTCTAGAAATTAGAGTGAAATAATCCATATTTGAAATGTAAATTTTTTAGCAGAATAATAGTTATAAAATTACCTTGTAAAATGTATCTAAGCTAAGCCTACCAGAAGAATATGCATTTAAACAAAGTATTATTTTTTAGAAGGGAGGAGGCTAGGTGTATATATAATTTGTCCGAACTTACAACAAACAAGCTGTGATCTGTTTATCTAAACACATGTAATTTTCTTTTGCTATTAAATTTAAAAAAACATATATTGTAAAATTTGTGAAAGTTCACAATTCTTGATGAAAGTAAATTGTGCTATTGAAGGTTGTGTCCCCCATTCTAACACCAGCCTGCGGCAATGAGTTTCAAGGTTAGAGATGTTCTAGCAGTGATTCAGCTTCTCGGGTCTGAAATGGAGAAAGGAAATTGTCAGCAGTTAGAAAATTGGTTCATAATTAGTATCTTGTAGCTGCAAGGTATGAATAAATTGAGTCTGGAATCAGCTGAATCTTCTGGGTCTCCTTCATATTGCACATGCAGATACATACATTTTCTTTCTTGTTTGCACATAAGGATACCCACTGGGGAATCAGTATAGCAATGGGCAATTGTGAGTTGATTGATGCTGTCCATATTCAGAAACATGAATCACCTTGATATAAAAAATAATGCTGTGCATTTGCAGGGAAGCTTCCATAAAGTCAACCTTAAAAAATTACTCATTATAGTAATTTTCCTATAATGTATATTAATTTATAAATGTGGTTTTGGGCATGAAAAACATTTTGTAATGCCATTTTCAATTATTTTAGAATAAGATATAGTTAGGTCTGCTTGTTGGGTGGGACAATTAGAGAATTTTCCTTTGGCTGAAGAGCTTGTTGCTTTTCATTTATGGTAATGTTTTTTTTTATGAATGTTTTTTTTTTCACAGGAACGTAGTATATCATTCTGTGGGTATGTTTGGCAGTATTTTCATATGTTTTGTTACAATAATTGTATGGGTATTGATACACTACCCTTTAGGTATATTTAAAATGTAAAATATAGCCAGTGAACATGAGACAGTTTATAAGCTGAATAGTCTGCAGTGATTCACATTAGTGAATTTAATGGACATGACTAAAAGCAATGTGTTTAGAAACCAGTGCTGTGTTTACCAGAAGGCAACAACCAAACAATTGCATGCATACATTGCATGCATACCCTCTGTGGCCCAATCAGAGTATTATTGTTTCTATAATTCAAGGCAACAACCAAACTATTGCATGCATACATTGCATGCATATCCTATTTGGCCCACTTAGAGTCAAGCTGAAAACAGCAAACTGCAAAACAGTTCTGAACACAGATAGCTGCTTGAGCTTATCTTCATAGTGAAGTCCAAGGTAGTACTTTTAATACAGGCGGACAACAGAAGGGGATGGATCCATGGCCCATAATGCCACCCCAATGAAACTAGTATTCTTGTACCAATCAAGGAGGTGCTACAAAGAGTAGCTGCATGATGTTAGGCTAGGCTCCTGCCCAATTGCTCACATGCTGGTTCTGACAGTCAAGGGCCTCCTCCTAGCTGCAATCAGTTGCCCAGCTACCTCTGCCTCATCATGTGTGGCCTCTCTATCTCTGAAAAATGTATCTTCTCTGGTCATGTCCAAAAAAACAGGGAGTTATGGGAAAAGGTGTTAAATTGGCCTGTGCCTATATCTGAGCATGGTGAGTGAATGGGTACCTCTTAATTTAACATCTCTAAGCCTATAATAGTAGATCACATTCAACAGCACTTCCTATCATTAGTATTTGCTAAAAAAAAAATAATCAGATAACACAAGTGGTGAAGCTTTACACATTATCATGATTTATGGGTTTCTATGGTAGCATAACATCTCAATGGAGTCAATGTATGTTTCAGTTTTTTTTTCCATTATTGGGATTTTTATTGAAGGTTTAACAAATACAGAAAAAGAAATGGGAAGTAAGTACAACCATATTAAAGATCCCATAGTTATACATTGATCAAACCATAAGGTACAAGGACGACAATAAAATAAGCTATCCCCTGAATTGGGCAGCACAGTAGAAACTATAAACATAATATAGACAAGACAGTCTTGTAGCAAGGACAAGAAATATGATAAACAGTAGATATACGTACAAGTATCCAGAAAATATTACCTACATGTATTTCACACAGCATGATAGGTGCAAGGGTGACCCGCTCATTTAGCATATTTGGGGTGTAACCATGGGTTGTGAGAAAGTAGAGGTTGAGGTAGGAGTGGTGCCAACAATTGAGCTGTCCCACAATTCCCACACTTTATTAAACTGACCTAGGTAGTCACCAGAAAGAGTAGTCAAATATTCCATAGCTCCCATCTCAGATATGGCTGTAAGAAGATTATTTTGAGACGGAAACTCTCAGAGTGCAAGGGGGCGAGATTGCAAATCAACATCCAAGATTAGTTAAAAGACTCTACGAACTATGGCCCAGAATCCCTGGACCTGTGGCTAGAACCATAAAATGCATGCCAACGTTCCAACATCTCTAGAGCATCTCCAATATGTTTCTGGTACAGAGGGGTTTAGGACCTCAGGAGATTTGTTTATGAATAACACACTGAGATGTTTTGGAGGCCACTTCCCATATCTTTTACCAGCTAGCTAGATGTATAGGACGCTGGAGAATGTCAGCCCATTTCCTCATGTATAAGTGAGTAACAACTGCCAAAGGGACTATCTCTTGTAACAGTTTATGTAAAGTAGAGAATAAATGTGTCTGAGTTGGGTCTTGAGTGCATATAAGTTCAAAGCCTGTAGGGCATTCTAAGGTTAAAGAGGGCTTCAGGGTGTGGAAAAAAATGTTGAGTTGCACAAATGATAGCAGTTTATGGGTAACTTGGTAAATGAAGTGACATAATCGAAATATGCCAGCCTGTGCCCAATAAATCATCTGGTTATAGGACAGACTGTCTGATATAGCAGGGTTATATAGTATATTGTAAAAGCCATAGAATTAAGCATGCAAGTAGAGTCCTAATTTAGACATCATATCTTGGGACCCTAGTAGTGAGGAAGGATGTATAGGGAGTAGCTGGCTTATTTCAATTTCAGACCAACAATTACAAGGTAACCTAACCATCCAAGAGAGAGTATGTCTTAGATGTGAAGCCAATAATATCTGATTAAATCAGGTGCCCCTAATCCCCTTTGGATCAGGGGAAACAAAAATAGAACGTGCACTCCTGGGCTTTTTGTTGTGTCAAATGAAGCTTAGGAAAAGACGTTGCAGAGAACGTAATTGAGACTTAGGCACAGCAACAGGCAGCGTCTCAAACAAATAAAGCAACTTTGGCATTATAGACATTTTTAATACATTGATCCTGCCTAGAAATTATATATCATAAGCATCCCACTGATGTAAAAGGGAACATATTTTCTTGAACATTCTTGAGATTCAAATTCGCTTCATATAAACATGAATACGTAGGTGTAATATGGATGTCTAAATATTTGATGGAGTGTGAGTACCAATGGTAGGTGTAATTCTGCTGTAGCAGGGTTAATTAAGGTGAAGAGATATTTAACGGAAAAGCCTCCATTTTAGAGGTGTTGATTTTATAACTTGAAAGCTTGCTGAATATATGAAGTATTGGAGGTATGGGCTTCAGTAACCATTAGTAGGATATCATCAGCGAACAATGATAATTTGAACTCCTTCTGTCCGACCTTTACCCCTCTAACATCTGGCTGTATTCGAATCTCTGCGGCTAGGGGTTCTAAGCATAACACAAAGAGGAGTGGAGATAGTGGGCACCCTGGTGCCATTGAACATTCGGAAAGGCTCTAAAGGGGCATAAGAAAGTTTGACTTGAGCTGTGGGTTCAGTATAGTGCTTTATTATCTCTTAAAAAGGGACCTTGCAAGCTTATATGGCATAATATTTCAAACATGTAAGGCCAGTCTAGCCGGCCAAATGCTTTTTGGGATCTAAGCTCAAAAGTAAAGCAGGGGTATTGGTAGCATTGTATGTTTCAGTTTTTATTGTTCGGACCTAACATGACAGGACAATAAAAGGTAAAAGAAGATTGAACTGATAAAGGCTACAGCATGATGCTCACACTGTATATGTTGATCTTTACGATGTCTTAATTTAGACTCATTTAGTAAACCACTGCTAAGCATAATAATGAATATAAAAGTTTGATCACTGCATAATTGTAGTGGGTTGGTGCACTCTGGCAATTGCCTTTTGAATTAATTACCAAACCTGCTAAAGTGCCACGTTACTGAAAAAAATATTAAACTTAAGAAGGATTTATGTTTGTAGTAGATAGATGTTAGAGGTGCAGCAACAATGTGACAGCTAACTGACCTTTCTTTGGCTGGACTGGTGTATACAAATTCACAATCCTATCAAGAGTGCATGTATACACAGTTAGAAGACATTCTTGGCACACACCTTATCTCAGAAGAACATCAGAAATCACCAATGATCCAGCCAGGTCAATCTATTTTCATTACAATCAGACAGTTATCTTGAATGCATGAATGCATTATTAATATGAAGTGTATAATTTGCTACTGATGTTGATTTTACTTGTTGGATGTCTAGAAGAGCAAAAAGAAAATAACTTTTTGGTTTGAAAATAATTCCATTGTTCTTGTGCATGATAAGCATATATTAAAGGCATTATACACCTTCCTGTCTGCACTTTGTGTTTTTCACCTGCATAAGGTGTGTATTGATCATGTAGTTTCATTTTGTCATTTGTTAGCCTGTATGAACAGTCTATTGTAGAGTAAATCTTCACATCCTGGTGTCAGAAATTTCTGTTTGTGTTCAAACATGAGGCATGCTGCATGGCATCTCATAGGTTAATTCATGACCCCTGTCTGTATTCTAAAAACTGACACTTCCTGTGAAGAAACTAGAAATCTCACAATCCCTGGGTCTCCTAGTCTAGGAGTGGTGGAGGTGCAGTTATTGGACATAGCCCCAGAAAGACAGCTCATTCACAGTGATCTCACCATGCTGGAAGAAATGTGTTTTCATCACATTAGTACTCCCACATTTGTAATACAACACAGAGGAAATTGCATGGTTGGAAGCTACATAAGAATACGAAGTCCCTTTAGCGAATAAGGACAAGCTTGGTGAAAGAATACATGAACATAGGGGAATCAATCAGTCATGACACTACTGTAGCCACAACATGTGAACCCATAATTACAAGGTAAGGCAAATAAATGACACAGGAACTATATATACACTAATACCTAGCTAAAACAAACAAAAGTTTTAAAAGTGTACAATGCCTTTAATATAAATCCAAGCCAATAAAATACTTTGCTATCAATTTACAGTTTTAGAGCGGCATAAGATATTTTTAATAAATATATATTAATAATAAAATATAACTTCATAGAATACTAATCACAGTGTTAGTAGTGTCACAAAAGGCAGATGGTTTCAATCATCAGGCAATACTTCACAATAGCACAGATTACAGAGGATTCACTTGCATATTAATCATTTCTCAAGCAATCAACCTCTATTCAGTAAAGCAGTCAAACCCTTTATTAACTGAACTTCAACTTAAATTACATTTATTGTGTTATAGTATCTAATATATGCTTGCAGCTTTCAAGCAGATATGTCGCCGTAATACGTAAAATTAAATAACTATTTTACCTAAGGTAAGTGTAATTGTCAATACAGTTACAAAGACACAATTTGTTTTTCTGGAGCTACATTATGATGTGACAGAATATCTATAATATAAACCAGGCCAGACTGCTATGTATTTTTGTGTATAAATAGGTAATTGAATACAATATGAGAAGTAGGTGTAAAGGTCACTCATAATAATGTCTAGAATATATCATTCTGCAATAGTTAAATAAGTGCTTTAAACAAGTATACTAAATCCCCCTGGTTTTGTAGAAGCTATGTAACTGAGCACTTGTCAACCTAGTTCTGAGCCTGTATCCTGTCTCTCAAAATTTCCAATGATGTTTTCATTAAAGCATGCATTTATGGTAGCAATGGACATCAACATGAAGCTAAAACACAGGATGGTCTATTCTGGCAGATAGTGTTTATGCTGAAGCATTATCGTAGATATTTGTACTCTGTATACTGTACAACACAATAGTTCTGTTTTGTTGCACTATCGTCCAAACCCCTTCATAATTTGACTGTGCTTTAAAAAACTGGAAATCATAGGGGAATGCAGATATACAATATTAGCCTCTCACCTCTGCAGAATCTTCAACATCAGAAATGACCAAAATCCCCCCCCCCCCCCCCTCAAGAAAACATGGCTTTTATTCATGTACTCCCCAAACTAGGAAACAATTTAGGAGACTGTGAAAACGACTGGCCCATCTCTCATTTACATTGTAAATGCAGTTCTAAAATAATTATCAAGATTTTGGCAAACAGAATTAACTGATTCCTAACTCTGTCAGTGGCGGCTGGTGCTCAAAATTTTTGGGGGGGCGCAAACAAACAGCCTCACTGTGCCATCAAACGCTGCCACTGTGCCCATCAAACGCTGCCACTGTGCCCATCAAACGCTGCCACTGTGCCCATCAAACGCTGCCACTGTGCCCATCAAACGCTGCCACTGTGCCCCAAGTTCTGCCACTGTGCCCCAAGTTCTGCCACTGTGCCCCTTAAGTGCTGCCATTGTGCCCCAAGTTCTGCCATTGTGCCCCTTAAGTGCTGCCATTGTGCCCCTTAAGTGCTGCCATTGTGCCCCTTAAGTGCTGCCACTGTGCCCCTTAAGTGCTGCCATTGTGCCCCAAGTTCTGCCATTGTGCCCCAAGTTCTGCCATTGTGCCCCTTAAGTGCTGCCATTGTGCCCCTTAAGTGCTGCCAGTGTGCCCCTTAAGTGCTGCCATTGTGCCCCTTAAGTGCTGCCATTGTGCCCCAAGTTCTGCCACAAGTTCTGCCATTGTGCCCCAAGTTCTGCCATTGTGCCCTTAAGTGCTGCCATTGTGCCCCTTAAGTGCTGCCATTGTGCCCCTTAAGTGCTGCCATTGTGCCCCTTAAGTTCTGCCAGTGTGCCCCTTAAGTGCTGCCATTGTGCCCCTTAAGTGCTGCTATTGTGCCCCTTAAGTGCTGCCATTGTGCCCCTTAAGTGCTTCCATTGTGCCCCAAGTTCTGCCACTGTGCCCCTTAAGTGCTGCCACTGTGCCCCCTGCCTGCCCTCTGCACTTACCTTGTCCCGGTGTGCAGCTGGTGACGGCGTCAGGGGCCGGACACCTGAATAGGGGCCGGCAGAGGTGACCAATAGATAGATTCATGCAATGCATGAATCTATCTATTGGTGATAGAGCGGTGCATACTGCAATGTGCGCCCTTAAAGGGACATGGCGCCCTTAAAGGGACATGTTTAAATACACTTTTTTTACTTTTTTTTTGTTTAAAACTTTTTTTTTTATTTATTTTTTTATTTTTTTTTTTTTTTTTTAACTGCAAGGAGGGGGGGGGGGGGCGGCGCCCGGGCGCCCCCTATGGACGGGCCGCCACTGAACTCTGTGTATTCATTCAGACCAAGTGGGCTTCTTTCTCAACCATCAGTCTTTTGATCAAACCAGAAGGGTCCTAAACCTCATATCAACAGTTCGGTCAAATTGGCGACAAAGGAAGTCATTTGACACAATATTGTGGGACTATTTATTCTTCGCCTTACAGACACTAGGTTTTGGCCCAAATTTTTAAACATTTTTAGAACTCTATATCATCAGGGTACTATCATTAAAATGGTGAAAATCTCAAAGATTCAATATTTCAGAGGCTTGCACCAGGGCTGTCCATTTCCCCCAATTTTACATATAAAAGACATACTATGTAAAGGCCAAGAGCATAAATGCACGTTTTTTGTTTTTTTTTGCAGATGACATTCTCCTAATTATATCCCCCAGTAACCAATATTTCTAATCTTCGAAAAACCTATGGTAGTCATCAGCTATCTCCAGACTTAAAAAAAACACTCTAAACCCCAGGCCCCCAACCTAAACCTGGATGACCCATTCCTCAATATAAATTCTAACTTCCAGTTCAAATGGCAAACTGATAGACTATCTTTACCTGGGCATTAACCAGCACTCCTTTTTCCACATGATTGTACCAGTGAAACTACCTGACTGTATTAAAATAACTTTCTGAAGATCTAGAGAAATGGTCCCACTAATGTGTGAGACAATATATATGTCAGACCATGCTAAAGTTAAGTGCTGAAATGTGAAGGGAGTGAATGAATGATTAGCATCCATCGAGGAGTGTGGACTCACCTTGAATGAAGTGAAACTGCTGCATGTGAGTGAAACAGGTAGTGACAAACAGATCCCAGCCATGACTAGCCCACAATTTATATCCCCAGAGGGCCCAGTGAGCTCCGCCTCCAACGATATGTGTGCTTGACAAGGCACGTGAATATGAATGACACTCAAAGCCAAATGGGGGAGCGCCTGCGCAGACACCCCCAAGTCACACCTGCTGACATTCCACGCAATAGCGAGCTGACGCCGTGACCGTGGATGTCGCACGGTAGGCGTGGTTGCATGTCGCTGATGTGTAGGTGGCCCCGCCCATCCAAACAGGGCAGGGGGGACAGCAGGAGGTATGAAAACCTCCCTTGTACGCATCACAGCTCCCAAGCTGGATGATAACCAACACCACCAGCAGGGAACAGCAGCAAGAACCTAGATCAGCTCATGGGAGATGTGGTACCTGAGTGTTGGATGAAATGGCTGAAAGGGCTACAGAATAAAATAATTGTATGTAATGAATAATTGGCTAATGGTGGGCTAAATGGGTAACATGTCCATTTCCTCGCCCTGCTATGACATCAGACAGATTTGACCTTAATATTACATTTTAAAATCTTCTGTAGAAACCTGGACAAAATGACAGAATACATATGCAGCATATATAATATTCTAACCCCAGTTTCCAGAAAATTACCTTATATGGACTGATGGAAACAGGGAAAAGCAATACATTTGAGGAATGGCACACACCATCCAGAGCAGAGAAAATGTATCCTCTATATTGAATGATGCAATGGAAGCCCTTAGGGTTTTCTGGGATCCTTGGACAGAAAACCTCTCTGGTAGCCATGGGAGAGAATAGTCAGTGAACCCTGCTTGACAAAAAACATACCCCACCATCTTGACCCCATACCTATCCCCTTTTTCAATTCTGGACGCTATCTTTACTATCTATGCTCTAAATACCTTTGGTTCCCCAAGCCTTCCTGCATTGACTCTTAATGAAAATCACATTGCACTTTCTTTTTTGTGGCTCATCCATAGACAGGCATTAGCATTCTAATCTTTAATGCCATCTACCTAAAGCCTACATCATCCATAAGAGATGACCATGGAAACATACAAAATAAACTGTACATCGCTAATAAACCTTAACTGGGCATGTGTTTTCAGCACTGTAAAGGTAATTAACAGAGACAATCATATTGTTACTTAACATAAGCAATATTTGCTCTATTTTGTATTTGAAAAATACAATAACACTTTTGGAACAGAAAATTATAGGGGAAGGGGCACTGGGCCACTAGGACTGCTACTTTGAGACATTGCTCCATTTAAAATGCATTGTATCGATTTTTTCGGCATTTAGTTTAGTCATAATTCTGTAAAGAGTGGTGTCATATGTCAATACTGTATAAGTACAGTACTTTAAGCATAATCCACAGATTTACATCCCAGCAACGGTATTGTCATTTAAAGCTGGCCATACACAGCTTTAATTTGAGCTGTGAGTGGCTCAGCAAGCACCACCTAGTCTTGCAAAAATTGATTGAATCTGGTTGGAAAATTATCGGCTTTGGTAACATCAAATCATAAAAAAAGAATTGCAACAAATAACATCACAGTTCATTGCAAAACTGTATAGCATGATGCAAGTAAAAAATGTGGTGATTTCTCAGATATCAAATTGAATAAACTTTGGCCACATGCAAAAAAACATTTTAGGTTCTCTGTCTAGAGCCATAAAATGTGTGCATCATCTTTTTAATGAACTGTTTTTAACATATTACAAAAAACGACCCGTTAAGGGCTTACTCCTTTAGTAAATCAATCTAAATGTGTGTTTGGCATTTAATTGATATATGCTGGTTGTGCAACAGCCTTTTCTATGATTTTTCACTGATTTGTAAAATAAGTAAAAAAAAGCTGCAAAACAATATGAAGACTCCTTTCCTGTGACAAAATGTAGCGTCATTTTACCTTCAGACAATTTGACTGTCAGACTAGTATTTCTGTAGTTGACCACATTCTAGCCATTACCCTTTCTACTAAAATTTGCCTTTGTCAATTGTCTGTCCCCAATAAGAACACAGAGAACAATAAAAGCCTGAAAGGGCCCTATCCTTTATATACCTGGTTTAAAGGTAATAAACGTTTGGCTGGTATTGGGTTTTTAAGCAACTTGTTTTTTTATATTTTTTTTTATTTTACCTTTTCTTTTACTTTTATTATGCCAGTTTAAATCATCTTAGTACAGATAATTTTCCTACTGACCTTTTGGCAGAATATTGCATTCATTTTATTTTGGAAAGTGTTACAGCTCATGGAAATTATGAACTAGAAGATGTACTGACCTCCCCATCTTCCTTATTATGCATTTCTTATTTTATTTGAAGTGTTTTCTCCATTGCTCTGACTCTGGCAAGCATCAGATTGCACAAGCCAAAAGAATTATTACAGAGGTAAAGGAAACAAGATAATGTATATTATATTTTATGCAGGGTGGCACTTTGAAGGAAAACAGTTGCATGCAAATTGCAAATATCGATGGTAATGTGCACTCTCCTGAGCTGTATCAGTTATGACAGATTTGTGACTCATTTTACAGATTCAGAATTGAATTTAAAAAGCAGCACTCTGGCAAATTCTGTATCATTTAGCAACTGTTATAAATAAAATGCCTATAATCTGGGACAAAGGGTCTAAAGGTACCTTAGAATTGCTAAGTTTTCTGAACAGTAATTAAATTAATTGTCCTTTGTACTAGATGCTTAACATGAATATTAAGCTATAGTCCTCTAAAATATGTTTTTATCTGTATATAGAGATGAGCAGGGACAAATGACAAAGACAGATCATGTGCAAAAATGACATGACCTGAGTTTTTATGAAATTCTAATTTTCCCACAGTGCTTTCTTACTTTAAAGTACATTAATGACAGACATACAAAAAATACAGCATCATTGCTGAAGTTGTTGGTTAAGCTATCAATTTTAAAAAGTGCATTTGGCATTTGAAAAATAAATATTTTATACCTTTGCTGTGTGAGAGAACTAAGAATTTTAACAAACGTGAAGTAATACCAATCTTACACTTAGTATCAAAACTTTTTATTTTTGCTACTGGGCACCACTGCATGAATCATCCCATGTTAAATAGCTTTTACCATTTGTACTTCCATGGCTGTCTGGTAAAGGATGATGAGTATCCATTAATCTCATATTGTGTAGAATTATTGTGGTTTGCTGCTAAGCGCAACACATAATAGGTTATTATCTCTTCAATGAATATATATACAAGCAGGAACAATTAAACATATTAATCGGTATCAACATCCCAATTTTTTTACACTTTACTCTATTATACTTTTTAACAGATACTTTGCTATAATATGGTATAGGGTCTTATGATATGGTAGTGACATTAATTGGAATAGAATATACAACACACAAGGATCAATACACAAAATACAATCTTTATTTTTTTTAACCTTGTGACTGTAATTTTTAAATCCTATTGAGCAAGGCTGAAAATAGAATATATAATTTAATATTATAATAATATTATTATAAAAACTTTTTTGAAGAAGGATCCCCTATTTTGAAATTAGCCTTGGGAACTGAGCCTAAATAAAGTTGTATATTTAAAAATATTTGAACTAGTTGGAATAACTTTTAAATCAATGGGGGTCAATACATACGTTTGTTGGCAGGGAAAAGTCAGTTTAAAACTTCTATCTTTTGATAAATAGCCTGTGTATTAGCCACTGATTGACAATTATCCACTTAGAAACTTAAAGTGTGACTAAACCCAGGACCCTACATTCACTATATCTGGTCTCCCACAGTACACAGAACATAGAAATGCAATATTAGTAAATATAAACTGCTAAATACCTTATGACTGTCTTATGACTTCTATCACTGTCTGATTAAAGCTTGAGTTTTCATTCTACTCTGACTGTCCTATTAGGCTGCAGGACCACTGACCCTCTGTCTGAACAGTGCTGCTTGGCCCTGTGCTGATCACATGCACCCTTCTGAGAAAAAATAAAACTCTCTAGCAATACACACCAAACTGATCGCAGACGGCCCCCAACTCTGTACACTATTAGCAGAGGGATTGGGGACAGTAAAAGAAGGGGATGATCAGAGAAGACAGGGTCAAACGGCCTTCTTGCACAATGCAAAGTATTAACCCCTTAGGTTTCACAGTGAGTATAACAAGCATGCTTTACTGCATCCACCGACTGATTTTACTGTTGTGGGTTTAGTACAATTTAAGCTCAAGAGGTCCTGTTTCTGCACAGAGGCACAGGAGAGTGAAGGAAAGGTTAGTATGCATTTCTGGGGAGAGAGGTATTAATGTGAACCTGTTGCTTTGCCCTGAATTAAGAGGATAGGTTTGCTTTAAGCCTCATTTCAGAGCTCATCATTTAGTGAAAGTACATTTTTGAATTATGGCTGTAGACCCCCTATCTTCTCCCTGATATGTGCCCAAGTGAGATTCTGTAGCTTGGGGAAGCGACTCAGCATAATATCTGAGTGACTTCTGTTATCACAGCATATACAGTATACCTTGGACCTACGTTTCATAAATATGGTAGATATATAAGTAAGCAGAGTAAGCAAAGAAAACAGCTTCAAGACCTTGCATTAAAATTTACAGTATGTAAAGGCAAAGCATTTTTTGTTTTATTTGTTTTGGGTAGAGAAGGAATTTGTTAGTTTATTATTTGCTATCTGCATCCCAAAACTACCCAGAGGGAACTCATATAGCAATAAGAAATTAACAAGAGTTCTAAGCTTTGCCCACTATATGCAAAACAAAAAAAAAATTGTCTGCAAAGTTATTATTTTAATTGCATCTGTAGAGATTTTATGTAAAACTGTTTATGAATGTACTTCTACTGGACACAGTTAAACAGATCATTTTGTAACGTGCTTTGTTTTAGGCCTCATGCACACTGGGCATTTTAAAAATGCCAGTAGCATTAGCTGTAGAGTGCTGCATGAAAAACGCGAGTTTTGCAACATTTAGTGTTTTTGCATTAGTGTTTTGCTGCGTTGTGCCGCATTTGCATTTTTTCACTTTATTAGCTAAACTATACTTCAACAAAAGCTTGAGGCTTAAAAATGCTCATAACGCAGCTGAAAGAATTCTTCAAACACAGTAGTTCTTGTTTTTTTTTTCCAACCTTGAAAACACCCCTGCCAAAAAACACTGATAAATGCCCATCTGTGCAAGGACACATAGGATAACATGATTGGGAGTTTACTGGCTGTAGAAAAAAATACCTGATGCTCAAAGCAGCAGCTGTAAAAATGCCCAGTGTGCATGAGGCTTACAGATAGAATTTTAAGAGCAACAACCAGAGTGCAGATTAGCAAGCACTACCTTAAAGTGGATGTAAACCCAAACATTTTTTTTGTATGTCATAATGTAGAGAATAAGATTTCATTTCATTTGAGCCCAGTCTTGCCACACAGATTTACTCCAGCCCTGAGACATCCTCTTTTATTGTTCAGTTAGAAATATCTTGACAAAGTGCTGAAATCTTTGTCAAAAACGCCCCCTTGCTGTGAGTGACAGGTGATTTACATATCTCATGCACTAGCCTTAAAGAGGCACATCCTGTGTAATTATAAAAAGTGAGAAATCCACCCCTCCCCCACATAACAAATCCTGTGATCAATGTATCCTCAGAAACACACACTGCACTATAACAATCATCAGATCACTGCATGTTCTACTCTGCCCAGCTCTGACTACATACATCTCCCCTATATTCTTCTTGCTGTTCACTCGAATAAATGTATTTTCACTCTGGTCTGTGTATCTGTGGTCTATGCCTGTCTCAGGCTAGTGCATGAGATATGTAAATCACCTGTCACTCACAGCAAGGGGGCGTTTTTGACAAAGATTTCAGCACTTTGTCAAGATCTTTCTAACTGAACAATAAAAGAGGATTTCTCAGGGCTGGAGTAAATCTGTGTGGCAAGACTGGACTCAAATGAAAGGAAATCTTATTCTCTACATTATGACATCAAAAAAAAAGTTCTCTTCCACTCCTCCATGACGACACCACAGAGCTGGTGGATGCTAGAGACCTTACGCTCCTCCACCTTCCATTTAAGGATGCTCCACAGATGCTCAATGAATTTGAAGTGCAGACTTTCAGCTTGAATTTAAGGGGTTTGAACATAACTATCAAGTACAAGTTTTAGAAACTGCAACCATTTTTATACATAGTCCCCCATTTTCAGGGGCTCAAATGTAATTGGAAAAATGAATATAATATAAATAAAATAAATAAAATATTTTGTTGAGATGCCTTTACTGGCAATGACTGTCTGAAGTCTGGAACCCATGGACATTACCAAAGATTGGGTTTCCTCCTTTCTGATGCTTTGCAAGGCTCTAACTGCAGCTGTTTTCAGTTGTTCTTTGTTTGTGGGTCTTTCTGCCTTTAGTTTTGCCTTCAGCAAGTGAAATGCATGCTCAATTGGGTTGAGATCAGGTGATTGAGCCATTGCAGAATATTCCACTTCTTTTCATTCAAAAGCTCCTGGGTTGCTTTTGCAGTGTATTTTGGATCATTGTCCTGTGAAGGGCCATCCAATCAACTTTGTTGCATTTGGCTGAATCTGGGCTGATAGTATATCTCTAAACACTGCAGAATTCATCCGGCTGCTTCTGTCACATTATCAATTAACGCCAATAACCCAGTGCCACTGGAAGCTATGTATGCCCATGCCATCACACTGACTCCACCATGTTTTACAGATGATGTTGTGTGCTTTGGGCTGCATCGTGAGCTGTTCCAAGCCTTCGCCACACTTTTTTCTTCCTGTCATTCTGGTACAGATTAATCTTAGTTCCATCAATCCAAAGAATTCTTTTCCAAAACTGGCCTGGCTTTTTTAGATGTTTTTTGGCAAAGTCTAATCTGGCTTTTCTATTCTTCAGGCTTATGAATGGTTTGCACCTTGTGGTGAAACCTCTGTATTTGCTCTCGTGACGTCTTCTCTTGATTGTAGACTTTGACAATGATACGCCCACCTCCAGGAGAGTGTCCTTCACTTGTGTAGATGTTGTGAAGGGGATTTTCTTTACCATAGGGAGGATCCTAAGACTATCCACCAGTGTTGTCTTCCGTGGACGTCCAGGCCTTTTTATGTTGCTGAGCTCACAAGTGCTGTCTTCTTTCCTCAGAATGTACCAAACTGATGATTCGGCCACTCCTAATGTTGCTGCTATCTCTCTGATGGATTTATTTGAAGACTTGCAATGGCCTTCACTTTTTCACTTGCATGGATAGCTTCTTTTAATGCATGATGTAGGCTCACAGCAATAGATTTCAAATGCAAATACCACAGAATCAACTCCAGACCTTTTACCTGCTTAATCGATGAAGAAATAATGAAGGAGTAGCCCACACCTGGCCATGGAACAGCTTTTGATGCAATTGCCCATTTACTTCTGTTCCCTTAAAAAAGAGGGGATGGCTATTTTTAAGAGCCGTAATTCCTAGAATATAGCAGTAAATAACCCTAGAGGTATATCATGTGAAGTTTAACCACTTCAGCCCTGAAAGGATTTACTCCCTTCCTGACCAGGTCTTTTTTGAGGCACTGCGTCGTAACTGACAATTGTGCTGTCATGCGATGTTGTACCCAAACAAAATTTACGTACTTTTTTTAACAAATAGAGCTTTCTTTTGGTGATATTTGATCACCTCTGGGGTTTTTATTTTTTGCGCTATAAACAAAAAAAGTGACAATTTTGAAAAAAAAGCAATATTTTTTTACTTTTTGCTGTAATAAATATCCCCCAAAATATATAAAAAAAAATAATTTCTTCCTCAGTTTAAGCCAATATGTATTCTTCTACATATTTTTGGTAAAAAAATTGCAATAAGCGTATATTGATTGGTTTGCGCATAAGTTATCACGTCTACAAAATAGGGGATAGATTTATGGCATTTTTATTATAATTTTTTTTTTAAAGTAATGGCGGCAATCTGCAATTTTTATCATGACTGTGACATTGCGGCGCACAGATCAGACCCTTTTGATACTATTTTGGGACCATTGGCATTTATACAGCGATCAGTGTTATAAAAATGCACTGATTACTGTGTAAATGTCACTAGCAGGGAAGGGGTTAAACACTAGGGGGCGATTAAGGGTTAAGTGTGTTCCCTTACTGTGTTCTAACTGTAGGGGGAATGGGCTTACTAGAACATGACAGAGATCACTGCTCCCGATCACTTGGAGAAGTAGATCCCTGTCATGTTGCTAGACAGAACAGGAAAATGCCTTGTTTACATAGGCATCTCCCCTTTCTGCCTCTCTGTGCCACGATCGCAGGCCACTGGCAGACATTGAGTCCACGGGACCTGTGGGCACGCTCCCACAGCATGCGCCCGCTACTCGCCAATGATGGAGTGACGTACGGGTACGTCGTTTTGCGCACACGAGCCACTTTGCTGACGTAGATCGGCGTAAGCCGGTCAGCAATTGGTTAAAATATCAGTCTTTGTGCTGTGCTTATTGTAGTAAAGCAATAGCTTATTTTCACATGCTTACAGATTACACTGCCACAGGGAGGTCAGTGCTTATTATTTTAAATTTGTATTATGTCAAAATAATATCTCTTTCATACATCAAAAAATATTACATACGTGTTCCTTCATCTGGTTCATGAGTTGGATCAATACAGGTTTTAAATGAAGCCATTACATTGATCAGCGATATTGCTGCTTACATTTTCTTCATCAATGGAATGTATAGTTTTTGTTTTCTTAATACATTACATACGACAGATAATTATCAACAGATCTGTGATCAACTATCAAAATGTAGCACATCTAAATGTATTTTATTTTATTTGTACAATGTCCATTGATCTTTTTACACAAACATTATGAGAATCATATATCTTGAAAGTCAAACCCGACCATTTATTTGCCTTGATCCAATGGGTGAAATAAAAATAATAATTGGACATTCGAAAAAGCTTTTTAGAGTGGATCATATGTCATTGTTATCCATGTCCTGCTTGACATTAGTATAATGAGCCTAGGCAGCATACGTTTGCAACTTCAGTTGCTGTGGTCTAAAATTAGATATGACTACTGGCATCTGGATGTTAGCAATGTAGCACATTGCATTATATGAATCCTTTTCTAGCATCTCATTGGCTTCTGAAAGTTCATTATACAAAAAGCTAACAAAAATTGGGTTTGTTTATTTGAATTTTGCCTTCATAGGTATACAGTATAAAACGCAATAATACACTGAGTTATTCTTCCATGCAAAAAATACAATATTATTGTAGTGGATTGCCCACTTATTCACCATGCTCAAATGCAGATACAGGTCCATTTAACTCCTTTTAGGTCAGGGTTAATTCAAATTTAGGGTCAAAGGTCATGCACAGCGTCAAAGTCAGGGTCAAAGGTTGTGCCAAAAGTCAGCGTATTTTAGCTAGGTTTAAAAAAAAAAAGTGTTTTAATCTAGTATCAGTGTCAGCTAGCGTCAGCAAAATGTGCACTTTTGTTTCTGGGCCCTACTACTGGTACAAACACATATAAAGTATTGCTGCATAAGTAAGGAACAGGAGAATTTGTTTTGGGTTGTTCTTTGGTGGTAGATCATGGTGATAGCAAGCTAATGTATTTATCAGCGTATAGCATGCACTATTTCCCCCTGAAAACAGAGGACAAACAGCACCTGCGTTTTATACGCCGATAATATGTTTAACCAACAGGGGGTGGGGATGGGGCAGTCTGTCCCGGGAGCCACCCATTGGGGGGTGTCAGGCCGGCTGCCCCGCCTCTCCTGGCCCTGGGACAGCACTGCCTGCATAGTCTAAAGTTGATAAAAAAATCACTTGCCAGCCCCTTCTCCTACACCACTCCTCCTGTGTCATTGTCATTATAAAACAAAGCTTTTAAATATCTCAATAGCTCAGTTTTTTCTGGCTGCTATCCTCCTCCCGCTCCTCCTCCTCCGGCTCCTCCTCCTTCTAGATTTAGATTAGAGGAGGAGAGCGGTCACATGACCATCTATGTAACGTCAGAGAGAGCAGTCATGGGACCAGGTCAGTGGAAAAACCTGAGCTATTGAGTTATATGGAAGCTTCATTTTACAATATGAGTGACACAGGAGGAGCATTGTGGAAGGGGTTGGCAGTGATTTTTTTCTTAACTGTAGAGAATGCTGGCAGCGCTGTCCCAGGAGACTGGGGGTCTCTTGGTAGTGCAGGGGAGGGGGGCTGTGTACTGGATGGGGGATGTATACTGGGGAGGGGGGCTGCATACTGGATGGGGGGTATGTGTACTGGATGGGGGGCTGTGTACTGGGAAGGGGGCTGTATACTGGGGAGGGGGCTGTATACTGGGGAGGGGGGCTGTATACTGGATGGGGCATGTATACTGGGGAGGGGGGCTGTATACTAGATGGAGGGCTGTATACTGGACAGGGGGCTGTAAAAAACAAGGTATGATTCACCTGGATACACATAGTAGAGTTTCCCTAAATGTCAAAGTTGCAAAACTGCTCAGGTGTTAAAATTAGTTTTACTCTCGTCATGAAGGGGTCATTAAATCCAGCACTAACATTTCCAATGGGCTGATGTAGCGGTACTGCAATAAAATGGTAGCAACTCTTCCATTTCTGGTTCCACTAACAGCATGTGACTACATCAGATGTTATCAAGTATAGACTCTGTTGTTATTGTTCCTTCTTGGCAACAGGGCCAGCAGTCCTGTCAATAACCACTGTAGTTTGTACAAAGCCTTGTATATGCTTTAGCTTTAAACAGATAAGTGTTGGGCAGCTCCAGCATTACACACTCATTAATATAGCTGAGATTTGACAGCTATAGTGATGAGCGTGTAATGCTGGAGCTGCCCAACACTTATCTGTTTAAAGCTAAAGCATATATAAGGCTTTGTACAAACTATAGTGGCTATTGACAGGACTGTTGGCCCTATTGCCCAGAAGGAGCAATAACTACAGAGTCTATACTTGATAACATCCGATGTAGTCACATACAGTTAGTGGAACCAGAAATGGAAGAGCTGCTACCATTTTATTGCAGTACCACTACATCAGCCCATTGGAAATGTTAGTCAAGGAGCAAACTTGCTTCAGTATGTTTGTTTGTAAATTCCTGCCTTAGGCAATGAAACAGTATTGAGGCCTTGATCGCCCTGATATATCCATGCAACAAACTGTTTACATAATGTATTACTGTAAAAGACTAAAAGGAGTATTACTCTAACCCAAAGTTATTTCTAGGAAAAGCTGAATTCTTCTAAACAAACAAGCTAAAATATCTAATAAACCTAAATGAGGTAATGCTTCCGGGTACGTGGTCCCCAGACTTTCAATACCGGCTCTACTTGATTCCAAATCATAATAAAGATCACTTGTGGGGATATCAAGAGCAGTTGTCAGGTTTTATATAGAAGGCATTAAACTTTGAATAGCTTCCTATGGCCTAGAACCTGACCTTTAGAAATGTACTTCATCTGTAAATAAAAGGCCAAGAGGAATAAGGTGGCTAATGCTCAGAAACCTACTTGAGGTGGGTGTATTGTTGAATTTATTATTGTCTAATCTAGTGTAAGGCTGTCAGCATGATAGTCACAGTATCTGTTAGGTGTTGTAATAAAAGAAAAGAACTGAACGAGGTAAAGCAAATAAAAATCCTGCTGTCTCCCAGTGTGGGGAATTTTGCCGTGTAGTGTTCGTCTTGTTCTCTGATATACAGAGATTAAGAGTTCATTTGTTCGATTTTTTCATTTGAAACCTTCAGCAAAATATGATTTTTCTCTGCATAATAAAATTGTTAAATTACTGTTTTTTTATTTTTTTTGCTTTTATATTATTAAAACATTTTACTAATCTTAAATTGCATCCAAAGTATTGCTATAAATTTAAAGAGGAAAATATTTTCTGATGCTTATGAGGATTATATGTATTAATATCCTGTATTGAGGAAACATGAACTGAATATCTCTTTGCTTTTAATTTCCTTGCATCTATAATCTCTAAGATTTGTTTTTATTAGATTGGGATACTAGCCATATGTTTCTGTTTTATTGTTTTGTTTTATGAATCAGCTGTGAAAGAGCAACAATAAAGGATTCATGGGCCTTCAGTTGTAAACAAATAATGTTGGCAGTCCTAGCATTGGAATAAAAGGGTAAAGAAACTGCCAGGAAAGCTAGTATCGTTATTTTAACGTTTTAATTAATCTCCCTGTACTTGTTTTATTATTTTATTGGTATTGTGTTGTTAGCAGGTAGCCCTTTTTATAGTTTAAATGTTATAACTTAAAGTAAATCTGTCATATACAGTATGATGCACCATTACGGTCATGTAGAGTAGACACAGTTGCTGCAGAAATCATTTTAACTTTTTACAGTCATGGAATTTCATTAATCAGCAGTAGAAAAGCAGACAATCTGGCACCTGGTTTTAAACATCAAATATGTTTTTACAACAGCCAATCAGCTGCAAAGAAATTGCTTGGGGTTGGAGTATTCAACACTGCTCACGATACTTAAGCCCCATACACACGCGCGGACAATCCGTGGACCAGGTCCGTCGGACCATGTCCGTCATACTTTGTCTGATGTTGGTTTTGCGTACACACGATCGGACAAAGTTGTCGGAAAATCCGATCATTCTGAACGTGGTGACGTTTGTTGCCTACGACGGGACTACGTAGAGGCTAGTAGCCAATAGCTTTGGTCTTGTAATGTGATCTGAGCATGCGTAGCACTTTGTCCGGTCGGACAAGCGTACACACGCTCGGATTTGGTGTGATCGGACCGGGTTGAAGGGAAATCTTTCCAGCAGGAGATAAGACTTTGTCCGACGGACAAACCGACGAACACTGTCCGATGGTGCATACACACGGTCTGATTTTTCAACAACCTTGTCCGATCGGACCAAATTGATGAAAAAGTCCGACCGTGTGTATGGGGCTTTAGAGAACTATTCATTGAGGTTGTGATTAGAGCAAGGCAAATATACAATGTATAGCTCTAAAAACAGTTTTTTTTAATAAGATTTTATGCACTTCTCATGTGTCAGAGTTTTTAACAAGCATTTAGATTTTTCTTGTGTGTGGTTTAAAGCTGAACTTTAGGTATTATCTTGAAAATTAAAAAAAAAAAAAAAAAAAAATATTGATCCAGATTGGTTACATTAAATTATTCATATAAAAAGGGCTGCTGGGAGTGCGGAAAGTCACTCTGTGCCACATACAGTCAGGACTGGTCTCTTCTTAGTTATGGTCAAGCATAGTGGGTTGCCTGCTTGGCACCTCCACAATTCGGGAAACATCTTGTGAATGAATATAAGGCATTTTCATACTGGATGAGCCACAGGTTGTGACACCAATTGCCCTCCTCTCCTCCCCATCCAGTTAGAAAACACCATACATGTTCCTTCTGCCAGCACTGTCAACCCAAAAAGCAGTGAACAATACTAAAGCAGGCACCAGCGGAATTTTAATCAGTGTGTGGCTGTCCTTGCTTGACAGAAGTTGATTGTTTAATTGACTTCTGTTGAAAAGGCATGGTGGAAAACATTTCTTGATCAGTGGTTGCAGCTGCGGATCAGTGTATTTTGACAGCAGTAGATGTTGTTTTTGTATCTTTTTTCATGTTGATGGAGGAATATGTTGGTTAGAAAGAAAAAATAACAATGTATGGTTAGTTTAACCACTTGCTGACCGCTGCACGTCAATATACGTTGGCAGCGGTGGGCAAATGGGCGTACCTGTGCCTTCCCTTTCAGTGGCGGGGCTAGCCGGCACGCGCCCACCGAGTACAGCGTGACCGCGGGACCCGCAGACTCAATGTCTGCCAGTGACCCGGTGATCTTGTCACAGAGCCGCAGAATGGGGAGATGCCTATGTAAACAATGCCTGTCATTGGGAGCAATGATTGCTGTCATGTCAGTGGTAGCCCACCCCTCCCACAGTTAGAATCACTCCCTAGGACACACTTAACCCCTTCATCGCCCCCTAGTGTTAAACCCCTTCCCTGCCAGTGTCATTTACACAGTAAGCAGTGCATTTGTATAGCACGGATCACTGTATAAATGACAATGGTCCCAAAATAGGGTCAAAAGTGTCTGATGTGTCCGCCATAATTTCGCAGTCACAATAAAAATTGCAGATCACTGCCAATACTAATAAAATAAAAAATAATAAAAATGCCATAAATCTATCCCCTATTTTGTAGACGCTATAACTTTTGCACAAACCAATCAATATACGCTTATTGCGATTTTTTTTTACCAAGAATACATATCAGCCTAAACCGAGGAAAAAAAATGTTTTATATATATTTTTGGGGGATATTAATTATAGCAAAATGTAAAAAATATGTAAAAAATATTTCAAAATTGTTGCTTTTTTTGTTTATAGCGCAAAAAAATTCAAACCGCAGAAGTGATCAAATACCACCAAAAGAAAGCTCTATTTGTGGGAAAAAAAGGATGTCAATTTTGTTTGGATACAACGTCGCATGACCGCGCAATTGTCAGTTAAAGCGGCACAGTGCCGAATCACAAAAAGTGCTCTGGTTAGGAAGGGGGTAAAATCTTCCGGGGCTAAAGCGATTAAAGTGTTAGCTCACCTTTTCAGAAAAAAATGAAACGCTGCACAGAGAAGATGGAGAAGAGTGGGGGTTTCAGACCCTCAAACCGCTGGACTGGCTCCATGGCCACTGACAGCTCAGCATCCCTACAGGTAAGTACAGTGGGGACTGAAAAGGGTGGGTGGGGAAGGATTGCAGTGTTAGTTTACCCTTTCATTTTTTTTCAGTATAGTCAGGTGCTTGTTGACAAGAAACAGGCTTAGGAATTAGCAGTGACAATGATTATGGTCATGCCCCTCTGCAATACTTTCTTATTCCACTGATCTTTAAAAAACAAATTTTATTGATAGAAGTTCCAAATTGTATTCAAGTCAGGAAGCACAGCCTAACTTGTGTTGAGACCTTAATACCCTTTTGCTGGGCCTTTTTGTAAGGTAACTTATAGAGGAAGGGATTGGTGAATATACATTTGTAAATGTTCTTCAGACATGTTCATATAAACAGATTTAGTCATATACAGTACATGGCTTTTGAATGATCAAGTGTCTTCTGCTATTGCAACTGACTGTGTAAGTAAATAGAAAGCACTAGTCTATCTGGACTATCTGGAAAAGCATTATTCTTGTTTAGAAAAAGCACATTAAAAGAGAAGTATGGGATACAAAAAAACAAACCTAAATACTCACCTATATAACATTGATCCAGCATTCTCTGGATCTCTGTAAGATCACACCAGTGCCCCAGGCTGCAAAGGGAAGACATCTATGAGACTCCAGGACTGGCGATTTTCACCACATACTGAACTCATCTAATTTAACCTGTGAGTTACTACTTGCTTTTATTAAATATATGATTTATACTGCACTAAGTCTGGCGCCCCTCTGTTCCCATAACATTGATCTGATGATGCTGCTGTCCCCTGCCAGGTGTACAATGAGTACTGAGCATTTAAAGACCACTGATCGCTTAGTACTCGGGTTAATTCTGCGCACAGAGCAGTGACTGACAGTCACTGCTCCATGCTCTGCCCCTCCAGTACTCACTGGAGAGAGGATTAAGATGCTGATTCAGCTCATGATCAGGCATGAGGGTGGATCCTGAAATTATTTTTCAGGATCCCTGCAGAGCCTGGACTGGCTCTATGACATTAACAACAGTAGGTTTAGCCATCTGTCTGCTGAATCAGGGTCACAGAAGTACAGAAATAAGTGTGGTCCATAAGGAAATTATGGCGAAAAGAGCTCTGGCCATACTTTTCCTTTATTATACTACTGGGTTGGTTTCACTGTATGTATCGGACAAACAGTTATTTAAAAAAAAAAAAGCTAAATAATTGAGCAGAGGGCATAAAGCGAGCAAGTGTTAGACCTCAAGTGCCAACTTTATGGCTGAGTGTTCTTGTAAGGAAAGATGAACAATACTTTCTGAAAACAAGCACAGTTGGTAATATCACGTAATTTGCAAATGTACTTTCTGAAAACATAGACCAGTTCACATTTTAAGACCTCATTATTGTTACTGAGAGGGTGTAAAACATGTTTCATGTACATTTAAACAAAGCTGGCAACACAGATTATTGCAGAAATAGAATAAACACAAAGCACAGAGCATTTCACAATGAGTGGGTGAAGAGCAAGTGGCATCCATGGAGTTTTATTACATTACCTCACGTTCCAATACTTCCTGGAGAAAAGAGTCAGAGGATTAAGGCAGGCATTTTAGAATTTGATATTAATAGACTCAATATACAATTCATACAATTTTTTTAAGAAGAGTCTTAAACTCACAAAAAATATATATTTTTAAGAAGACGAACATTGTATTAACAACATATATTTCTGTAATGTCCCTTTTCCTGCTACAGCAGTTGTACAGCGTTTCTAAATTTGACTGTGCCGCCTAACAGGACTCAGTACAGTAATCATAAACAGATCTTGTCAGACAAGCCCATTCTCTTCATCTGAAATACAATTTGTGTGGGGCAACTTGTACTGAGAGCTGTTGCTCAGTTATGCAAGCATAGAGCACTGCTGTAGGAGGGCAGGAAGCAGCATTTTTAAAGAAAAGAGTATTTTTAATACATTCCCAAGCAAAATTTGTCTCAAATCATAACATGTAGACGTTCAGAACTATTAAAGTACATGTAAAGACTCCTATGTGACTGTTTTGAAATGTCCAAAATCCAATTAATACATGACAAGCAAGCCCCATATGTAAAAAAAATAAAAAACTTTTAACTCCCTTGAGTAAGCTAAATCTTCCTTAATTTGTGCCTCACATGTTTCTTCTTCCATACTCCCAGACAGTGGGAGGGTTGCAGGAAACAGAAGCAATGCTGTCAATCCAAAACATCGTCCAATCCCACTTAAATCCCACGAGTTTTAAAAACAACAGTTTATCGATAGAAGTACTCAAGTCAGGAAGCACAGGGCTTTTTTGTAAGGAAACCTATAGCGAAATGGACAATCATTATAAGATGAATATATCCAGAAATGTTCTTCAGAATGGTTCATTTGGCTAAATTTAGGCATATACATGGTGTTTGAATGATTGTATGTGTTCTCTGCTATTACAACTCACCATATAAGTAATTAAACGGCACTAGTCTACCTGGGCTATCTGAAAAAGTGGTTTGGTCACTTAGCAGCTATTAAATATAAAAAAAAAACACAAGTGTCTCACTTAGTGACATTGGATAGAACTCTCTATAAATCATCTCTCTGCCTTGAGCTAAAAAAGAGAACATGACATGTAAAGCATGTCAGGACATAAACAGAGCATTTTACTACAAGACTACTGCTTGAACAGGCTACAGAGGTCAATAATATCTATGTCTGGGTTAACAGAAATTCATGAAATCTGTATTTAGAGATTAAACAATGATCACAGTGCTGCACTTAACAAATAAATCTAAAAGATCCTTTCATTCACACCAGGTGCATTGGGCAGCACAATCACAATGCTAAAATAGCCTTGCTCTCAATGAAGGCGGTTCACATTACTGTGTTGCAGTGGTGTACAGTAAGTACTGTATGCAGTACTTTTTTCATCACTGCAGGTTACAACTCAAACTACTGTGTGAATAGAACTTGTGACTTTTCAATAAAGTTCTAACAATAAAGAAAGTAGACAGTATGATGTGTTGGGTTACTTTTTTCCCTTTTTTTTTTTTGTTTTATCTTTTGTTTTGCCACATGGCCAGTAGATTACAAAGGGAGATGACAATTTTATAGATACATAGTGTAAAATTTGAGACTGACATGATCTTTAAAACAACCTTGTCAGTCACATAGGGAAGTCCAAATTGAGGTTTTCTGTAATAGAACAGGTATTATACTTACTTATCCAACAGCCTGGGAGTCTGGCAGTGTGAGATGCTTGTGTCCCCGCAACATACCGTGGTTCTGTCCCCTAACCCTTACATCACTACAGGACACAGGCAAAGTAGGGGATGGAGGAAAAAAACTACAAGTGTTGAATGCAGAAGAGAATTGTGAAGGTTGCAGAGCAAGAACAAAGTGAATATGGGAGACACTCTCCACCGGAGAGGTGAGTATCATACCCCTTTTATTACAGACAAGCTCCATTTGGATTTTCTAGGGTGACCACAGCTGCTTCTTAGATGCAATGCAGTAAGTAAACTTTGTCACCCAAGGACAAGAAGTGTGTTACTAGCAGGATCACCAGGTACAAATAAGGGAAAAGTTTTAAAGAGAAAGAAAAGTAATGCAGCCACCATATCTAAGGATGAAGGTACTTAGATTAAGTATATGTTCAGCATACACATAAAATCAGTGTGCCTTTCATGTATTTTTTAAATGCCCTCTTTCTTTCTGCAAATATGTCCAAAATAGGGCAGCAGCCTCACAGATGTAACTACATTTGTTAGCTAAGGGAGTTATTGCAGGCATACATTTTGGTAAATATTTGCAGGTCTTATATTGGTTGAACCCAGATGACATTGGTTGAACTCAATGCACAGTTTGTTAAACTCGATGGATAATGGTTGAAGGCAATAGATTTGTGTTCTTTTTTAAGCTAACTATGCAACTTAGTACCTTTATATATATATATATATATATATATATATATATATATATATATATATATATATATATATATATATATATATATATATATATATATATATATATATATATATATATATATATATATATATATATATATATATATATATATATATATATATATATATATATTTTTTTTTAACAATGTTTTATGGCCAGTCATTTTTATACTCCACGTAAGTTTCAATATATAGTTCATAGCAGGAAAAAATAAAAATAAAATTGTATTACGTGTAAGTAGATTCATTCATTGCAACGTGGAAGCAGAGTTTAAAAATATAGGATCTTTTTTGTACATGTATTTATGCCACACTGAAAATTATTATATTGGTAACATTTCCTGAATTAATAATACTTCAGTCCTAGGCTTAACTGTTTGGATAAAGTTGTTTTCCAGATGTTGTTTCATCATATTGGATGTCTTAATAATTTGAAGTGAATAACTGTTGCGTGACTTACACATATGACATAAAGTGATAGTTATTGTCAGTTTAAACAAAAGCGCCTTCGGTTTTATTTCATAAAATAAATAAAGGAGACAACTACTCTGATGCATGACTATTTGTGGAGGACACTAGATTCAGAGAGATTACAGGTGACTGACTATACACATGAGAGAAAGGAAAAAATGCCAGAGAACTCCTAGACCACTAGTATAGATTATGGTCAGCGCATATATCATCATCATGTTTCCACATGGTAACGCTATCTCACAATTGGCCCTGTTTTTTTTAATGTTTCCGGTATGATAAATGCTGCCCATATTCCTTGTGTGAATATAAAGTGCATTTTCTTCATTGCATTAATAAACTATGTCCCGTAGAATCAGCAGAATCAATATGATCCATAGAATTTCCTGTGCTGAATAAAATCTGTAAATTGTACTAAAAAGCCGTTAAAAGCATCGGAGTGATTGATGGGATGATTACCATTTAAATGTCATACAAATAAACATAAAACCGTGGAAAACAAGAACCATCTATAATGAAGTTACTTGGGGACAAAATAAGTTCCTAAAACTGATTTTGAAGCAAAGCTCAGTAAAACATAACAACTAATTAAGAAAACCTAAAATAAACTGAACCCTAGTTACTCTGATTTACTGCAATTTGCATTTAATATTCTTTCTTTATGACACCATACTTAAAATGATTAGGTCAGTTGCTTTGAGCTTCCGTTTTGAAGGATCACCATTAAACCCAAACTTCAGCCAAACCTTTTTAATCCATTATGGATAAAGACCGGAAGAGTTAGAGCCTATGGGGGTTATTTACTAAGGAAAATCCACTTTGCACTGGAAGTAAAGTCGTTGTAAATCCGAGGGGGACATGCAAGGAAAATAAAAAACAGCCTTTTAGCTTGCACATGATTGGATGATAAAATCAGCAGAGCTTCCACTCATTTCAGATCTACCCATTAGATGTAGAGCAACTGCACTTACAAGTGCACTTGCAGTGCAAAGTGAATTTGCCTTTCGTAAATAACCCCCTATATTAGGATTCTATTGCTGTGTATGTCCATGTTGGAGAGTTTTCCCCCTACTTCTTGTCAGAACAGAAAGTAATGAGAAATGTCTCCAACAGGCACAAAGACAAAAAAAACACATGTTAATAGTTTGAGGAATAATTAGAAAATTTGACAATGTTTAATTGCTGTGTATGTTTATCCTGCCAGGCCACATTTTGGGAAAATAAAATCTCAATTTTGTGCATCCTCACATTTGTCATTTAGAGAACATTTAGAGAAAGGAAGTGAAAGGAAGTGAAATAAACAAAGCAAAATGAACATAAAGATCTGCCAATTTTGAATGGTTGAAAAAGACTGTTGGTAGATTTTTAGAAGTTGAATTCAATTAATCATATACAATACTATCAAATAAATATATATTTTTTTGGGGGTATTAAATCAGATCCTGTTTGAATTTTTTTTTTTTTATAGCTTGAAACAGTTTTAATAACTTAAACTAATTTGGATAAAGTATCATAAAATACTTTTCAATTCTAATATTCAGGTTATCTTGGTTTTATCGGCTTGCTTGGATGCCAGAAACATTATCTTTTTGATCTGTGTTTGTTAATATTTTCTCATTATTAGTCAACTCTAAAATTGGCAGCTATCTTGCTCATGCTGATTGTAATGCTGCAAAACGCTCCCATTATCTCTTTATTAAAAGTGAGCCAAATATTGTCTCATGAAAAAAAATATCATAGCTTTGTTAGTTTATATATTTCAGTGGTTTGTTTAAAGGTACTCATACAGAGAAAAAGATTGTCACAAGGTGCTAATGATGTTGGTGTATATGCTAATATTTCACACTGTATAAAGCTGATCTCTGGAAGAAGACCATCCATTGGTGGAACTACAGTAACATAACAGCCCTTGGAATCCATGGATGAAAAAATGTTTTTTTTATTTTTATTTTTTCACAAATTTCACAGTCCATGACAGTCTAAATAAGAAGCACTTGTAGTTTGGGTTAACTGGTGCCACTATAGCTCTGTATTAACATAGCTGTATCAATATTCTACAGCATCCGCAGCTTTAGTTGTGAGCAGATTTCTAATGCCGCATGCACATGAGCGGATTTTCCGTCTGAAAAATCTTGGATGTTTTTTCCAACGGAATTCCGCTGAAGCTTGGCTTGCATACACACGGTCACACAAAAGTCCGCTGAACTTTCGACCGTCAAGAACGCAGTGACGTACAACACTATGACGAGCCGAGAAAATTAAGTTGAATGCTTCCATCATCATGCGTCTAATTGTTTCCGAGCATACGTAGGAATTTTTGCCCATCGAAATTGCTACAGACGATCGGAATTTCCGATCAAAACTTTTTCCGACCGAAAAATTGAGAACCTGCTCTCAATATTTTGCTGGCGGGAATTCGATGGAGCATACACACGGTCGCATTTTATGACCAAAAGCTCTCATCTGTCATTTGCTGGCCAAATTTCCGATCGTGTGTACGTGGCATAAGTGTAGACATTATTGCAAGTGTTGCCTTCTCATTCAGTAAGGACTGTAGAGGTTTGTGGTATTTTTGGGGCCCTACCTAAAGCTGCTTTGTCATTGGCATTGCTGATGGTGTGTTAAACTGTGTGGGTATGAGAGCCTACTGATCACATCATGACTGTTTAGCTGTTCTCACTTCTGTTTTGCATGCATCAATTAATAATGATTATAACTTTTGCGCAAACTAATCAATAATCGCTAATTGCGATTTTTTTTACCAAAAATATGTAGAAGAATACGTATCGGCCTAAACTGAGGAAAAAAAT
Organism: Lithobates sylvaticus; assembly: GCA_028564925.1. Lineage (NCBI taxonomy): Eukaryota > Metazoa > Chordata > Amphibia > Anura > Ranidae > Lithobates > Lithobates sylvaticus. The sequence goes on along the minus strand of CM053026.1, from coordinate 464,853,259 downwards.
GTTTTTTTATATATTTTTTGGGGATATTTATTATAGCAAAAAGTAAAAAATATTGCATTTTTTTTCAAAATTGTCGCTCTATTTTTGTTTATAGCGCAAAAAATAAAAACCGCAGGGGCGATCAAATACCACCAAAAGAAAGCTCTATTTGTGGGAAAAAAAGGACGCCAATTTTGTTTTGGAGCCACGTCGCATGACCGCGCAATTGTTAGTTAAAGCGACGCAGTGCCGAATTGCAAAAAGGGGCCTGGTCCTTTGGCTGCCAATTGGTCCGGGGCTGAAGTGGTTAATAATGATTATATCTGCACAAGTAAGTAGGGCCTAGGGATCTACTGGGCACATTTATATGTGACTCGCCGTGTCTGACAATATATGATGCTAGGGACTGGCTGGCAATATTGTGGACAGTGTATATGTGTCACCTAGCTTTCTCTCCCACACATGGTGGAGGACTCTAGGGTTTATGACTCATGTGGAGAAAGCAAAGAGTCTCTGGTCTATTAGAACCCTAGAAACACCCCTGGTCTTACTGTTAACAAGCATATTATTTCTTAAAGTAATAAACCGTCTTTTTGGAATAAGAGAAGATACTAATTTATTCAAATTGTTACATATATATATATATATATATATATATATATATATATATATATATATATACATAAACATTATCTATATTCACACTACAGAATAACAACATACCATTATAGACATTTTTATTACAAACAAACCCATATGTTTTGTTTTTGATAACATTCCCTATCCTTTTCTGGGTCTGGTGTGTCTGCCAATACTTATTCTTGAGGGAGAGCGTTTTTCAGAGCTTTACAATTATTACAACAAAGACAGTCTTGTTGCTCAAGATTCAAAATGTTCTTATCATCACTGAGAATTATTCTGTGTCCTTGTTTATACACAGTTTTAATACTGTATTGTTTGCAAATCCAGGTATAGTATGCTTACTTTTAAAGCCCCATAGATGGCTCAAATTTTGGCCAGTTCCTGCTGAATCAGCCAAAATTTGAGCCATTGGTGACCCTGCAAGCACCACCTGGCTCATCAAAAGTTGATTTAAAAATTGACTGAGCTGAGTGGAAAATTATTGGCCGATCAGTGGCTACAGACCTAAATTCATTAAAATTGTGAACTGAATGCGCTGATTACATATCCAAGTTTATTGTTAATTTTAACTGAAAATTTGGCCTAAAATTAACAACGTGCAACTGTACTTGAGGAGCTGCACAGTGATGACATTTTGCTGGGTTTTTTTTATTTATTCTTTCTCTGTTCATGACAGTTTATACAAAAATATCAACATGCACTTCTACATTAAATGGCAACAGAGTATTTAAGTGCAAATGTACTTCTATGGCTATAATAAGGTTTGTAACCCTCTCACCTAGTCACTTACAATGCTAATACCAGCCTGTATGCTATCAGCATTAGGTTTTAGTATAAAGAAGTGACAAAAGAATCATTGTCAGTTCCCCTCCCAAAAGCCCTAATCTTAATTGTGTTCAGGACACTTTTGTGCAACTGGAAAGTTTAAATATTGGGGTGAAAACGCACTGTGCATCCAAACAGCAGACTAAAGTAAATCTTTTGGCTAGTCCATAATAATCTTTAATTTAAGGGAACATAGGAATGTTCCAACACTTCCACAGGGTAATGGGCTCAAACGCAGAAAAACATAGTAACAATACGTCCTCCTAAATGAATGAAGTAATCAAAAATTATAGAATAAGAACTTAAAATATATGTGAACCATGTCTATCCTAAATAGACAATAAAAAATTATGTAAAATACTAACCTAAGGCACACTTTTTTTAAAGAGAAAGAAAATATATTGTAAATAGTATATTTTTTGTGGTTGTGGGACTGCTACATCTCGGGGTCCAAGAGGTGGGGGTCAAGACTCCTTGCGATGAATAGCAACTTTCATTATTACTTTCATCATTACAAATCTCAGCTGCTGTTGCAGAAACTGTGCAGGGCTGGGTGGAAGGGGGCAGTAGTGTTTGGTCCAAGGGAGTATAGACTTTGCATCTTCAAGTTCCCGAGAAGAAGGTAGAGCTGGGTGGGAGCACATGTCAGCAGACTTCTAGCTGTAGCTCCCAAGCAGAAGCTAAAGATGCAAACTGAGCATGCTAGGTTGGAACTGTTGCTTTGCCTAGATTGGTCAGAAAGAAATAGGGTAAAGGAGATTAACAACAGGCATATAATGTAGTTTAAGTGCTAATTCGCACAAGCTACTGTGTTACAACACAGCAGCTGGCATGCAGTGCAGTCTGAAGGTATCACTGCAGTGAGAATGTGCTGATCTTGGTGCACTGAGTTTTTTTTATTTTTAAATGAACTTTATTGAAATGTCACACAAACATTTGGGTAAGCTTAATTGCCCACTGCGCAGTGTGAGGTGGTGGATTGAATGCAGTGCTTTTTTTTAGCACACACAATGCAGTGGTGTGAACCAGGCACACAGGAGACAAGGCATTTTTCCTTGTCTTGTGGTGGGACTGTGCTGCAATAGCCACCCAATTCAGTCCCATTCCACCTGGTGTGAATGGGACCAAAAAAGTATTTTTTTTTTTTTTTTAAATAAAGGACTTACTAAATTGAGGACAAAGGAAATAAATACCCATTATGTAAATGAGATTCACACACACTTTAAACAAAAGGCCCCATGCTAATTAGATAGGGAGCTTCTGCTCCCCAAACATCAACCCATTTAATTTTCATTTTTTTTTTTTAGTAAAGAGTGGAGTTAGTACAGGACAGAGAAAACTAAAGACTTTTTTTTGATTGGTGAATATGTTGGGAAGGGAGCTCCCTAATAGCAAACGTTTTTATCTTGCTATGGGACACCAGCCCAGGTGTTCTGTCATCCTTTTATAGCAAAGGGATTATATGTTTTTAAAAAAAAGAAAGGAAAATCCTGACTGATATCGTGAAAGCTGACCACCACTGTTTCATGGAATGTCTAATGCATAGTGTATGTCAGCCACATGTGCAGTATAATGTTACAGTTATGGACATTTCCGACCTCCCAGAGAAATCACGAATTACCATTGTTCACTGGGTCAAAAGTGTAATAAATATTGAGATTTTCTTCTTAACCCCGACTTGACATTTGGTTGACAGACTGCTAAATGAATGACTAAAATACAGAAAACAACCTTTTCTGTAGAAAACACATTTTTTTTTTGTCATATTCACTGGGGCAGCTGTTATATTGTTATCCAGATGTTAATGCCAATCATTCACTGCTGGCCTTCTTAATGGCAGATTTGTTAAGTAATGTAAATCAAACCCGCTAAAATGGCTTCATGCTTACCTTTCTCTGTTTTCAAAGTAATTGTATCCACTAGGGTAGTATTTCGGAAGCTCAAGGCATTGTTGCTAGTTTACAAATCCCAAGATTCTTTAGTCCCCGCATACTAAGTATCACAATACAATTCTATTGCATTGTTGGTAGTTAGAAATTTTTTCATGTCATAAATAATATATAAGCTGTATTACCACATTTATATTGTTTAGAATGTGCATCCTAAATGTGTGTTAGAATCAGATATTGTAATAGTTTAAGCATCTGCTCTTTATACTTTAGCTTCCTTTCTTTTGTTAGTAAGAAAGTAAGAAAGTAAGTAAGAAACAATAGCTTTTTTTTTTAGGCTTTCTTGCCATGCTCCTGATATAATATATATATATATATATATATATATATATATATATATATATATATATATATATATATATATATATATATTTATTTATTATCACTTATTTCCACATTTTACTATACAACATCTATGGTAGGGCTTTTAAAAAAAGGAGCATCTGATTTGGAGGCCAATTAATTGTTTAAGACCAGTTAAGTTTCTCTTTCCTGTTGTCCACCAACAAGATGCATCACCTGTGAGGGCTTTCCTAAGCTGACAATGCACCATGTTTTCCTCTGTGCTGGCGACAATGAAAATTTGCATGACTACTGAACATGAGGGCCACACTATTTCAAAATAGCCTACAATAAACCTCCAAAGTGTACACTTGTACCATAGTGCTTAACATCTCAAAGTACCATTTTTTGTACCATTCAGTATTTTTATCTTCTTAGGTTGATCATATACGATGTGATTGTATTTACTGATGAAAACAATCAAACAAAAAAAGTAACTTACTGAAAGACAGTGGTTACAGAACTTGCACATGTCTAGTTCAGCAGATGTACCCATAACTCCAACCCATAGAAACTACAAAACACCTAATGCATGGGTTTGTCAAACCCTAGGTGGCTGTGTGAATTAACAGAAATATACAAAAGTTCTCTAAGATAGATGCTGAGATTATTTTTTTCCATGGCATTGATAGTGTATCTAAACCCAAAAACCCAAATGTGATATGTTGTAGCTTACCAAGCCATAAATGTGGTAACTACCGTATTATGTTTTTTGATAATCTTTAGATCCTTTATTTTCAACTGGTGATTCTACCAGTAATGCACTTTCAGTCCTTTGATGACAAATCTGACTCACCCTTTATTTGGACAAGAGATACAAGACAGAGCGATGTCTTTTGCATTTCTCTATACCATATTGGAGCATGGGTTGTCCTCAGAAGTAGCTGAGAACAGTGTAAATTGAACCAGTAAGAGCTCTCAAGGTTTCTAACGAGATCAACAGATACTTATTTAACCACTTGCCGACCGTAGGACGTCCTCAGTTTGCAGTGGTTATACCCGGATGGTGCTTGCACCTGCAGGCATCATCCCAGTATGAATATTTTGAGCCAGCAATTCCCTGTATTGCAGGAATTATTTGAGTGACTGAATAGGGTGACTGAAGGTGAAGCCCAGGAATGATGCGAACGGCGGAGACGGCTGAACAGCACAGAGAGAGAGGAACTGATGTTGTTCCTCTATTTTTGTGAACCCAGAAACCAGAAGCGATAAGTATCTTTTCACTTCCGGTTCCACCTCTCTGTTTACCTGGAAAGGAGCCGATCAGACCGATCTGTGTGGCAAAAGGAGAGATTTTGGGTCTAATAGACCCCAGATCTTTCCATAAAGAAGACCTGCCATGGCCCATGCTGTCACAAGGAATGTTTTTCATCCCATGTAATCGCAATAAAGTTAATAAAAAATAGAGACAATGTAAAAAATGTTTTGTATAAAATAAATAATAATAATGAAAAAAGTTATAATGAAAAAAGTGCCCCCATGCCCCGTGCTTACTCGCAAATGTGAACGCATACATTACCCCCGCACGCATATGTAAACGGTGATCGCACCACACATGTGAGGTATTGTTGCCAACATCAGAGTGAGACCAATAATTCTAGCACAAGACATCCTGGGTATCTATAAACTGGTAACCTGTAAAGGCGTTTAAAGCATCGCCTATGAATAATTTTAAGTATTGCCGTTTGCTGCCATTCCAGGGGCGGATGCAATTTTAAAGCGTGACATGTTAGATATCTATTTACTCTATTTACTCCATTTACTTGGGGGTTCTAAGTAATTTTCTAGCAAAAAAAAAAAGATTTTTACATGTAGGAGAGAAGTGGCAGTATCGGTCTGGTTGGCAAGTGATTAAACGTATCAAACAGATATAACAAAAGTTATGGTTTCTATACCCTATAAGCGTATTTTTTTCTATTTGATGATAGCTATGGCTAGATAATAACTGAATGTCTACAACTATAAAGAGGCAAAAATAGAAAGTCCTAAAAAAAATTGCAACTGTTGCATGTCCCAGCCTTTTACATGTATTGCACCAAAAAGGTTTCACTATACAATAGTAGGATGTGCTAGCCACATGACACATGCCAGCTCTAGCTGTATATTACCAGTACCACTTAGTGGTTACACCTCCTTTCAGAGTCCCTACTAAGCTTCTTTAGGATTCAGTAATTACTGCCAGCATTACTACGGAATCTCTGTACTCACAAACCCAAGTTGGAAGCCCTATAGTTATCCTAATAAATTAACAACCTTGGAGACAATGTTAAAATGATCACTTTCTTTATTTTATTCTGTGCAGTGCAGTCATTTATTACAGATAACATGGAAACATCAGTGTAACAGCTCTTTTCCGAATCTCAAATGAGGTCGGTCTCTCAGGCATAGTAAAATCTAATCTCATCAAGTAACAAAAGGAGAAAACAGACTAGAAAAATGATCAGATTTTCCGATTTCATGGTCAGAGATACCTTGGAAAGTCACAAAAGTAACATTTAAGCTCTGTAACTAAGGTGGTATGCCAAACAAAACACTAATAACAGTGCAACTGCATGGAAAGATATCGTTTTTACAATTTAACAGCTGCAAAGTGTGAAAATTGTAGTGCAGTCAGATTCCTAGAAGCTGACAGCGAACAGGTATTAGGCGAACTGCAATTTGTTTCTTGTGTTGACACAAATTTGCACGGGGTAATTGTTATGTCTTTGTTATGGCTTATCTTGATTTCTTGTCTTTCATTGCCTTAAACAGGTTTTCATATACCATGTCAACCTGATTTATGTTATCTGTTTACAGCATTTGTTGGGTCGGATGACATTTTCCTGTAAGATATTTCCTTAGGAGTAAGCTACAGAGTGTTAAAAAGGGGAAAACAAATTATAAATCATATAAATATATAATATTATCAAAAATATCAAAGCACTTTTGCATTTTATAGTGTTATTTTCTGACACATATTTCTAGGTGATGTTTTGTAAGAAAATGGGTGGTGATTGGTGCAGAATTGCCATTTAAAGGATAATTCCAAACAAAAATAAAAATCCTCATGTACTCTGTATTCGGAAAATAGATGTTACACTTATTCCTAAAGTACAGTATGTTGTGTATAATTGCTTCTCTTTGTTATGCTTGTTATGCTTCTGTATATGAGATTGTCTTTGTAAACCATTTGAATTTCAAATTAGCCTAACATTGTAAACATCCGCAGTGGCTGCTAAAATGGCAAAGTAGGTTCAAGGCAGAAATGATTGATTCAACATCCCACCTCCAGTCTCTACTCTCTTTAGCTATGAATGTAAATGTCATGCTTCATGTCCCCTAGAAAGGGTTGGGGATGTTCAGGTTGCCTTATACCCCGTACACACAATCGAAAATTCGGCCAGCAAAAGACCGATGAGAGCTTTTGGTCAGAAAATGCGACCGTGTGTCTGACTTTTGCTGGCCGAATTCCCGCCAGCAAAAGATTGAGAGCAGGTTCTCAATTTTTCAGTCGGAAAAAGGTTTGATGGGAAATTCCGATCGTCTGTACCAATTCCAATGCGCAAAATTCCTACGCATGCTCGGAAACAATTTGACGCATGCTCGGAAGCATTAAACTTAATTTTCTCGGCTCGTCATAGTGTTGTACGTCACCACGTTCTTGACGGTTGAAAGTTCAGCAAACTTTTGTGTGACCGTGTGTATGCAAGCCAAGCTTGAGCGGAATTCTGTCGGAAAAAAAACATCCAAGATTTTTTTGACGGAAAATCCGCTCGTGTGTACGGGGCATTAGAGTTCAGAAATGTGTGAGGTTAAGGGGCTTAAGATTTTGTGTTGAAATATTTTTTGAATCAGAAAATTATGTCACATTCTTAAAGCGGAGGTTCACCCTAAAATAAAAAATTACATTAACATTCTCAAAAAAAAAAGAAAAATTGGAAAAAAAAAATTTTTTTTTACTTACCAGAAACCCCTGTTGCTAGGCAGAATTCCTAATCTGCCTCTTCCTATTCTGCGGCGCTTCCTCCTCTTTAGGGAGCTGCTCTGTGGTCTTCTGGGGCATGTATCCCATAAAACATGTGTGTGTCCTATAAAACATGTGCAGTAATAAACGGGCAGTGAAGCCACAAGGCTCCACTGCCTGTTTCCCTTTGTTTAGATGGCAAGGCCGGCAGCTGATCCGATGGATGGATCGGCCTCGGGGGGGCGACGTTGCGGGCTCAATGGACAGGTAAGTGTCATTATTATTTTAAAAAAAAATTGCGGCTGGAACCCCCGCTTTAAGTACCAGTTCATACCACAAAAACATCTTTTAGATCCATTCCAGTTGCGTTTCTGCATGTGCATTTTTTAACACTTTTTTGATGCGTTTTACTGCATTCCAGTACAGTTCTGTGCAGGGGAAAGGCAGCATGCTGTACTTTTTTTTCTGGAATGGAAAAGCACTGGAATGCACTGCACTGGTGTCAACTATGCTTTTGAAACTTATATAACTCTTTCCATGCTTTTTTAATGCAGAAAAAAAGCACTGCACTGTATGTGGTGTGAACAGACCTTAAGAGCCAGTTCACACCACATGTAGTCTAGTGTGTTTTTTTTCTGCATCAAAAACGCATGGAAAGTAGGTTATATGGTTTCCAATAGCATAGTTCACACCAGTGCAGTCAGTTCCAGGGTTTTCCCATTTCATAAAGAAAAGTAGAACATGCTGCATTTTTCCTGCACTGGATTGTAATGGAACGTGGTGAAACGCATCCAAAATACACTGGAATGCACTGAAATGCAATAAAATGCATAAAAAATGCACCAGACCCCAACACAGGGAAAAAAGAAACAGTAAAGAATAAGAAAAAAGCAACTGGAATGCATCTGGAAACGCATCAAAAATGCATCAAAAACACACTGGAATGCACCAAAAATGCGTTAAAAACAGGCATGCAATAATCTGGTGTGAACCAGCCCTTATATAGTGAACCAGCTGCACAAATAGATAAAAGGCTTAAAAGAAATGAATTGGCAATTGTAATGGCTATAATTTCTTATTTTTTCTGCATTTCTCGTTAAATCAACTCAGTTGCTAAAACTAAAACAAAGGGATTTCTGCACAGAAGAACTTATATATACACACATCTCCTGCTTCCCTTGCTGCTGTTCCCTGGAATAGTAATGAAAAATCACTTCAGTAATCTTCAGAAATTGAAACTTCTGGGTGTGTTACATTTCTGGATCTCTACTGCTTTCTGTACAGTAGTGGTGTAGAGTCCAATGGATCAAACGTTAAGGAACTAGGCATCTGACACTCCTAGAATCACTGTTTTCTAAAAATTCTTAACTGAGTGATTTCTCCTTAATAGTGCAGCAATTAGCTACATTAGTAGAAGTAGAGAAGAATATCTAAGTTCTTTGCTGAGCAGCAAGAAGTGTGATTTGTGCTTCAAGTCAAGAAGTCAAGGCCTCAACAGTGAATGTAAACAAGAAAGGTAATAGTGCCTGCTTTTTTTAAGTAGTTTTAGCTTTAGGTATAGTGGAGGAAATGGGATTCTTTAATAATCATGATTTGAGTATGAGAAAAGAAAAACATCATGAAAGGTGATTTACATGCAAAATAAAACTCTGTGATATGTAAAAAAAATGAATGCTAATATAAAAAAGCATAAGTGCTGCATATGTTAGCTGAAGGTTGGTGATGGCATATGCCCATTACTTTCTTGTAAGTCCATTTAGCACCCTACATGTGAAAAACCCAGTTGATCCAGGGAAAGGCAAAACATTTACCAATTTTCTGTAGTAAAGAAAAAAATTATTTTTTATGATACACTCTTTTTAATATTGTAAGTTTTACAAGTAACTCTTTGGCATTTAGGCCTTTCTCTATTATAGAATCATCAGCAGCAGTTTCCCATCAAGCTTATATGTTGTTTATAGAACATTAGCTCCCAAATGGGTTAGCTTTATTTTGTTTCTGCTTTAGATTTTGTTTGCTATATGATTTCCCAGTCCCCTATTGCCAAGATCTAACTGTAAGTGCAATATAACATGATATTTAAATATTAAATACCTAATAACATAAGAATTTAGAATGCAGCCAACAAATTCCTATTCAAGGGTACACTTGAGATGATGGTGTTCCACGGTGCATTACCTGTTCGGCTTGCCAAAAACTTTCAGTGTGTCTCTATTTCACATTACCACGCAGTAAAATTGCTGCGCTGTTAGGCTTTCAGGTTTGTTTTAGCGGAAGCCAAGCCAAAGTAATGACCTGCCTTGGGCTGTTTGGAGCAGGTGCAACTCCCCTTTCAGGTTAATAGGTAGTGTATATCTTTCCTGTTTATATTACCGCCATAGCGCAGAAAGCCTCAAAGAACCATTAATATTTAATGCTTTGTAGAAAGTGATAGATTTTTCTTTTAACCTAGTCATTAATTTTTTAAATAAAATTATTAGGTATTTTTTTTTACTTCTAAAATATCTGGGAAATTTATAGTTTTATAAAGCATTACTCTCAGCTCTTCAATTTCAGGTGCTCTACTCTTCATCTGACCTCTATTCTTCCTTGTTTACTCAGCTTCCAATTTTCCTACATGCATGAAAAACTGATGCCTACCTTGGTAAAGAAAAGTAGAAATAAGTTAGTGGCAAAAAAAAATAAAGTTTATGTCATTCCTGCCGACTAGTTACTGTAGATAGTGTTTTCCAACCAAATGGACTGATAATTTGTAAATAGTTATATAAGTATAAAACAAAATGGACACATTTACAGTTAAAAACTGAATCAACTAGTTGTTTTAAATTGAAAACATTATACAACACCTACATTATTATTTGATTACCATAAATGTTTTACAAGCACAAAGTGACTCAGTCAACAATTTTAGCACATTTAGGCCTCGTTTACAAGGATGTTGAGGTCCTTATCCTGTGAAAGAGACCTTTGTTTGCAGTTTTTCTATACTCCTGGTGTGGCATGCAGGCAGCTTATTGAAGTCTATTAGAATATTAAAATGCATTTTTAAGTAATGGCACTGTCTTTTTTTTTTTATATATGTATATATTAGCTTACTGCTATCCACCAGGGAGCAGGACTTATCTGCACTTACAGTTTAGAACAACTAAATATATTCAAAGGTGCATCACATTAAAAGGCATGCAAAGTTTACAATTTGCTTTTTTTCCGAACTTAGCCATATCCTGTTTTGAAAGGCTTGCACTCTGCCAGCATGCTTTAGGGGAAGGACCATTGCTCTCTGTGTGGAAGCAGTGGTGTCTCTGCAGTTGTACAACACACCCCTTGCTGAGTTCTCCATATAACAGAGAGAATGAGCTTTGCTGATTGCTGAGCAGTAGACCAGAGCCCTGCAGAGATACCACAACTTTGGCACAGGGGTCAAGGGTCCTTTTCTAAAACATGTCACAGAGGACAGGCTTTTCTACTCAAGGTGTGTCTGTTTTCTAAAGAAAATTGTCTTTTGTTTTAATGCACATGGAATGTATTTAGCTAATTAAGGCTAAAGTTAAATTGTGAGTTAGACTGTTTGAAACCGTTTTTTTTTTTCAATCTACTTACTAATTTTACCTATGTAGCGCCCACCCAATTTAGGTGGGTGCTAGATAGGGTTTTTGTAAGTAGTGATAGGTAAATTTGGCCAGGGCCTTACATTTTTAGGCCTGGTTGTTTATTCTGGGAGAGGGGAGTGCTAGAATAGAGAGGGTGTGGCCACCTACACTCTGGCTTAGAGAGATCCCCTCAACCTTTCAGAGGAAATGTTCTGGAAGGGAGGCAGGACTTGGGACTGGAGTGGCAGGCAGCTTATGTGGAGAGCTCTGGACCAATCATTAATTTGTGTTGGCAGGGGCAGGACTCGCATATGAGCTGGGGGTCATATGCTTCCTGGAAGAGGAGGAGAGGAGAATAGAGATGAGATATAGAGCATGGAGCAGGCTTGAAGGCCTGGGGGTTCAGAGACCCCAGTGCTGGATAGCAGGAGCGGGTTTGAAGGCCTGAGGGTTCAGAGACCTCAGTGCTGGATAACCCAAACAGTTGCTATGTAGTCCAGAGGAGAAGCCGGGTGTCCCAGCCTGGGATGCACCGGACCATGCGGAGGAGGAAGTAGGTGTAAAGCGGACGGAGAAGACTGGGATCGACCTTCTGTGGCAATCATGGACTGTTGATGGGAGTGAGCAAAGGGAGTGCAACCCAGCGGTGCTTATCCGTACACTCGCTATTTGTCCAAGGACCTAGTGAGGGACACTTTCCAGGACTGACATTGGGTGGATTTGCAAGAGTCAAGGTAGGCGGTGAGGCCTGGGACTTTGGAATCTACAACCCACAGCATTATTCAGCGTGATGCTGGTCAGTTCATCAAAGGAAAGTACACAGGATCAGAGTCAGGAACCAGAACTAGTAGAGGCAACTCATATCCTCTATTCAACTGTAACGTCCATTCAAGTTCAAGCAATAAAGCTTTATAAAATTTCAAGCACTGTCTGCTGTTTGTGGAACTTTTGCATGGGGAGGAAGAACGGAACAAGGTAACAGAAAGGTAATGAACAACTTTGCAGCTCCCAAGGGGGTAGTGCGCTACACCTATATCTAGCAAAATGGATACAAAGTATGTAAAAGCAAACAAAAACAAATAAAGAAATATCAGTAAATTCATTTAAGAAGACTATCCAAATAATTTTAGTGTTTGATGATGAAATTAATATGAGAAAATGACCATGTGTTAGGAGCTTTGAGTGAATAGACTTGATTTAAAACCTAAATATACAGTCCAAACATATACTTTTTGTATATGTGAAGTGTTGTAATTGCCAAAGAATTTGCAATTCTGTTTAGCTAAACTTTTGATTCAAGGACTCCTGAAGCAGAAAGGCTTGCTCATGAACGTTCTGCTGATTGGACAGTTAACGATCAGTAGTGTAGTGATAAGGTGCTCTCTCTGCTCACTCTTTTCTTTCATTCAGTTAGCAAGGTTTTTATCAGCAAATGTAAATCGCAGCAGCATCTGAATGGATTTCCTCTCCCAGCCAAAGTGCTTTCATGAAGGAGGCTGATATTACAACACATCTAGTTACCAACTCTAGTTGCAATTAAAAATACATTAAGGCTGGTTTCACACTGGGGCGGTGCGGGGCGGCGACGGTAAAGCAGCGCTATATTTAGCGCTGCTTTACCATCGTTTTACCCGCGGTATGCGGCCGCTAGCGGGGTGGTTTTAACCCCCGCTAGCGGCCGCAAAAGGGTTAAAAACCTCCGCAAAGCGCCGCTGCAGCGGCGGTTTGCGGGAGGTATCCCCGCGGTTTCCCATTGATTTCAATGGGAAGGAGCGGTATAGGAGCGGTAAATACACCGCTCCTTCACCGCTCCAAAGATGCAGCTAGCAGGACTTTTGTTGCGGTCCTGCTAGCGCACCGCTCCAGTGTGAAAGCCCGCCGGCTTTCACACTGGAGTGAATGGGGCCGGTTTTTTCAGGCGGTGTACAGGCGCTATTTTTAGCGATGTACCGCCTGAAAACCGCCCCAGTGTGAAAGGGGCCTTAGAGATAGGCCTGCATTAGCTTGTTTTTTCTTGTATATCTGAAGTTTAACTTCACAATCTTAGTAAATGCATCACTATAGAAGTTTACATTGTTTTAATTCAGTATATATATATATATTTTTAACCATAATCACAAATGTAATAACAACCAAATGTATAGTAGATCCATATTATCAAAGTATCTCTTATGCCCCGTACACACGATCGGAATCTCCGTCGGAAAAATCTTGGATGTTTTTTCCAACAGAAAAATAGAGAACCTGCTCTCTATCTTTTTCTGGCAGAAATTCCGCCAGCAAAAGTCCGATGGAGCATACACACGGTCAGAATTTACGACCAAAGGCTCACATCGGACTTTTGCTGGCGGAATTTCCTATCATGTGTATGGGGCATTAGAATGGGACCTTTAAAAGGCAACCAAAGATAACAAAAATATATTATAAAAATTAATCTTATTAATATCACTTTAAAAACTCCTCACATGAGGCACATGTTTAAAAACAAACATTATGTAAAATGTGTTCAAGATAAAGCACAAAACATAGAAGAAGTGGTGATACCCAAAACCATAAATGGTTGTATGATCAAAGGTTCAATAACAGCAGTACATGGAATGGGCTAACCAAATGTATAGTAGATCCTGGACAGCTATGAATTGATGTGCCCGCATCCCAAACATCATAGAAACATAAGCACATAAAAGGTTAATAATATTTAAGAGAACTTTTCAGATGCAACAATGATGACAATATAATTGTTAAAAAAACACATTTTTTTGTACAGAATGTCTTTTATTAAAAGATTATGACCAATTGTTAAAATCTTCCCATGCCACATTATATTTATTATTCAATTTGAAGCCATTTTCATAGTTATCACTCATATATGAGTGTTCTTCCCCCACAGGCCACCACATGACATATTCAGTATTACTAAAGATATCACTTTTACGGAGATCAATAACTGGTATAACAGCAGCAGCCAGTTCCAGTGGAGAGTGGGTGGTGCTCTCCACTCAACGTGTTTCATGGACTGCTTTCTCAGGATATAGGGTATGTCTAAAAATGATGTTCATAGTACAATTATTCACAGTCAATCGCAACAAAGCTTAACAGAATGAATAAAGAAGCAAACTATAAAGCTAACAATCTCAGCCTATGCACAATAAATATAACATATGTGTTCATACAAAACAAATTTTATTATGTTATTTAAAATAAATAGATCAATACCAGGCCATGACTGTATACATACATAAAATTGTCCCTCATAGTATCTTAAAATGACAATGCATGTTGACATTTACCAAATTTGTGTATATATATATACGTGTCTACACTTTTAATTATATGCGTTTTAGCTGCTGGCTGCTTCCTTGGGACCAAGTATCTGTTGTTTGCTGGTTTGTATAATATACACTATCCAGGACCTGTTGTTCGCTGGTTTGTTTTATATACACTATCCATATGCCTAATAAGTGATGTTAAAGAAAATCAAGTAATAGAAAAAGGTGCACATAACTGCCAAGTTCTCAACTACATAGAACTGATCAGTCTTAAGTTAAGCCAGATATTAGTGCTCCAAAAGGATTCAGGGAAAAAAGTGAATGAATATATAAAACACGTACAAATATGATTGCTTTTGGTGCTGATCAAAGTAGAGGTAAAAGTATATCCCTGTGTCCCAGAGCATGTTGGGAGGCTTATCCTGATACCAATCCAAAGGACTAGCAAGTGCAAAGAGGAGAGGATCACTTAGTCATGGGGGCTATGGGTAGGAAGAAATGCAACAGGGTGTGTGGTGTGGTGGAGACATGTAGGCTGAGGCTGCTGCTTATCGTTTGTTCATCTGGGCTGGCTGGGAGCGGCTATCCTTTCCTCTTTACACTTACAAAATTATAGTACTATGCAGTTACAACTTGTAGAGCAGCCAAATCTCAGTGATTGGGTCTTTTAATAAAAACATTTTTACAAAAAAAATGTATGATTATATAACATTTCTATTGCCAACATTGTAGCTCTTGAAAAGTCCTCATAAAAAGAAACGTTCCATGTGGTATTATCCCTTAATCAGACAATGTGCCCATTTCTCACTCTATATAAGCAGGCTTCCATCTTTTCCAGCCCACATTTCCTCACTTGCTGAGAACATAATATTAGATTTCTGTTGAGCTTGAGATAAAACATATTATTGATCCATCAATAAACCCTGCTCATGTTATTTGAACTTGTTATTTCATAATTTAAAAGCATATGAACGGTACAGGTCTCACCTGATATAAGTACCTAAAAAAAAAAAAAACATTAAATAGCAATTTTCATCTTCTTTTCATAAGTGTAATATTTTGTTTCAAAGCCATTTACAAGATTCTTTTGCAGGGTCAGCTGTCTTTTTCCTTTTCTCTAACTACAAAGGTGCATATATGTGATATAGCATTTATAGTGGTTCACCTCCCATGACCTATTCTTCTAAATTCCTTTTAAAAGGTTTTCCTTTATATCTTACTATGCAGTGAAGGTCTCTTATTATGCGTTCACTGCTACATTTCCATCTAATCTCATTTAGAAATATTAAGCTTTTTGAAAGTTTCTACTTTTCTTTGTGTAGTGTCTACTGTTCCCATCAATGATATTATGTCATTCTTATACCTATCTGTCTGTCTATTCACCTCCCTATGTGATATACTAATGTCAAATAACCAGCTGGGTGTCATGTACATATACAATGAAGCTGAAGGCATGTGTTCAGCTACTCCAGGGTATGTCTTCAGCTACTGCTAGAATGTTTATTAACTCCTATTCGTGAAAGTGGCTGAACAATGTTGTAACAAATTGGCATATGGTATTATTGGTAACAATTTTTGTAATACTGTATATGAAATTTGGAGGAGTATATATTTTTCTACAGTGCTTTAGTATTATTGTCTATACACATATATTTTTATTTGTTGAGTCTGCAATACATGTCTCTTTGATAACACTGGAGGTACAAAAAAAATGATCTGCTAGAAACCTGATGGACTTCTATCACCATGTAGCAAACTGAAAACTCAAATCCCAAGCAGTGTATCAGCCTTGCTTGATTTCTCCTCTGTTGGACTACAGAGCTCCTCCCCTCATCTCCATAATATAATGAAAGCTATACTGCAGTCCAGCAGGGGGAGAACCTGGGCAGGGATGATAACATTGCTTGGCATTTTAATGCAGGGTTGTCAGCTCACTTTGGGATGTCAAGAGCTATCTGGATTTCCGGTAGATCCACAGGTATTTTTTCTGTACAGGTTTTTAAGGAAATAAAATATGGAAACATGTGCATGTTTTAAAGATGTACAAAAAAAGTTTTTTCCCAGTCATACACATTTTTATTGAATACGACATGTAATTGCAGACATTTATAGTTCTATATTTATCTTTTAATTTCAATAGTTTTTTATTATAAATATATATATATAAGTATAAAAGGTGCAATTGACATCTTAAGGCATCAACAAGCAAATACACACACACACACACATATATATATATATATATATATATATATATATATATATATATATATATAAACAAGTTGTGTTGGTATTTATATTGCTCTAAAATTGCCCTGAGACATAAATATGACTTTTTAGTTAAAGGAACTGAAAGAGAATGAGCAAACAAAATAGCAATGCAAACAAAATTGAAAAACTAGTAAGAAAAAAAAAGAAAATCATAGAGTTTGACAGTCCAGTGAAGTGGGGTAAGATATGATCTTCATATATTTACTCAACACAACCAGTCTATTCCTCCAAGGAAAGTCATGTGGTTTCAAGCCATTTCTAAATTATGGTTGGTAGTCAGTACTTTTTAATTTGTACCATTCAGTCCACGGTTTCCAATGGGAGTACATTGTTTGGTAGTTACCTTGTGATGAGGCAAACATTTTCTTGTATGTGGCGTGTGTATTTGTCGTCTTAACCACCTCAATTAAAGAAGGCACTAAATAGTTCCTCCAATGTCTCATATATTTATCTTTTAATTTGATCTTTAACTCTTTCTTATTAGCAAAAACAATCCTCACTTAAAGCATGTCTTATTGCTTTACTGTTTGTTTTTTTGATTCTTTGCTGCCTTATTGTTTACCAGCCGCATTGACAGGTAGGACCCTTAATATCACCAGATTGGAATTAGTTTGCTATTGCCGATTGCAGGCAGATGAACTGAAAAGTACAATACTAAGAAAGAATACTAAGATTGATTGAGAACATTCATGTAATGCTGACAGCTGTTGGCTGAACTTAAAGAATAGTTAGGATTCATTTATTCATAAATTCATAAATAATGTTGTACATGCATGGTGGGATCACAGATATGTTATAGGAAAATCAATCTTCTTTCTGTTTTAAATGAGGTTTTGAAGAAAAACTTTAGCTTACTTATAGCTGAAACACATTTACAAATCAACACCCCACCCGTTCTGGTATGTACAGTATATTTACATACAAGAAGGGTATACATATACCCTTTTTCTCCTCCGGTGGGCACTTTAAAAGTGGTTCTCAAGGCTGGAGTTTTTTTTTACCTTAAAGCATTTTCTGCATGTACAACCCCCCCCCCCAGCTCCCTCTTATACTTATACAATCTTGATCCAGTGAGGTGCACGGCTCCTGCTTCTGCTAATAACAGCCAGTGGGGAGAAAGAAGGGGCAGGTTTGAGCTGCACTTTGTATGTCTATGGACACACAAAGCCAACTTGAGAGTGAGCCCACACAAGTACCCCCCATAGCAAGCGGCTTGCTATGGGGGGCAATAGGAGGTGGTGAGGTGCCAGGAACATTTGCAGTGGACCTGAGAAGAGGAGGATCTGGGTTGCTCTGTGCAAAACCATTGCACAGAGTACGTTAGTATAACATGTTTGTTATTTTTTTTTTAAAAAGGGTTTACAATCACAATAAGGGTGGGTTTGTTATAGTCTGGGCTCAAATGAACTGGGTTGAATGGCTTTTCATCCTACTAGGCTATTAAGCTAATCTTTTTTTAACTGCAGTTCATCTTTAAATAAACCCATCATAAGAGAGATAGGGGCAACGACATGAACCTGGAACATGTATCATGAATCTGGAACATGTATGCAGAACAGGAAAGTCAGAAGTCCCATTCACTGACCCAAAGTAAAGAGATCAGTGTCACAGCTGTGAACAGTTAGTAGGGAAAGGAAGTCCTAAAAAGTTGCACATCACAGAAAAAACCCTGTAAAGAGGTCTATGGCAGCCTCAGCCTGGGCTTCAACCAGGCCATACCCTCCCAGCATGTTTTACTCTGCCCTCGGAGCTTAACCATGGGGAACAGTTGCTAAATTGCTTCACTTTACTACCTTTGCTGTGGTGTACCATGTCTGTCATCCAATGCCCTGGTCAACATGAAACATAAATCAAGAGCATCAGATACACCCATTTGTCTATACCTGTGCTCTTGTAGCCTTTAAGAGCTCATTAGTGGTGTCTTGAGTTTGGAGTTAATGCTATAATTACATTACATCTTGCTTGATGGTGTACCAGACTTTCAGCTAATAATTTTGCAGCTCTTTTAACCTTGCAATTTAAAAAAAATACTATTTATGACTTCTGCATAGAAGTAAATTGCTGTCCTTTGTTATTCAGTATATAATGAGTGAACACCTATAAATGATATTCACTTTTAATTTAGAGGTCTGTCATTGAGAGATATAAGGGTGTGTTTGATCATATTTTTTTTCATTTAGTTTTTAGCATAGATTCCATATTTTTAGGCGTTTATAGTTACATTAACAATGGACACTTTTTGGGGCATAAGCCAACACGTTTTTAGAGGTTTATATTTACTTTAGTAATGGACAATTTTTTGAGCTTATAAGGATGCTAGATGTGGGATATACAGAATGTATACAATATAGGGTTATGAAGCATGAAGAAAAAAAATTAAAATCATAAGCAAAGCATACAGGTAACATTGCATTAGTGAATAAAACATTGTGAAGGTAAAATAAAAATTTCTAATGAACAATGTACGATCTGACTTTCATATGTGGTGTGCCTCTAGGTGGTAATTAGTAGAGTAGAAAGTCATTTATATGCACTAGGTTCATTTTCTAATAAAGTTCCCTGCTGCTTTTTTATGATATTGAGAAAGTCTGTATGCTGGTTTTCTCAAGACAGTAGCAATTCCAGTGAAATGAGGCTTCCAGGACCTCCACCTGTTTCCCCACATGTAAGCAATGAACCCCCCACATCCTCCTATGTAAGAGAGGTTAAGATTTGCTTGGCACCTGCTTCGCTGATCATCAGCTACAGAGGAAATCCAAAAGGAACTGGTCTCCAGTGCCACCTTCTATTTCTTTACTGGGTGATCCATCAAATGCGTGAAATCAGTGTTCAGATTTGTGGTGGGAAGTAGCCTATAAGACTCTTGGCATGGCAGAATAACTGCCTACTTGGGTGACATACTTGCAAATAAAACAATGTGACTTAGCATGACCCAACAAAAATGGAACCATTGGCGTAATGTCATCATTCCCCAGCTCCTTTAAACTAGAGAGTTTTTGCTCTTTGCTGTTCATGTTGTAGAGCTTTGGTCATATATAGCCTTTAGAAATGTCCTCACGCAGTACATTGGGTATTACCACAATTTACAAATAGGATTTCACAGGAAAATATGACAATTATGAATTATTGTAGGCTGTGTAATTATTTTATGTAATTTTAGTGTGTTGTTCAATCATTAGTTATAGCGCTACATAATTAAAAGCGTGATTACACTGATCACAATATAACAGAATTCAGACGTATTTAACAAGAATAGCCTAACTTCATGAGTCTAACTGTTTTTGCAGTAGTACAAAATCTTTGTTACATATGAGCAGCTTCTTTTTCCTTTCTACTTAAAATCAGTTAACCTTTAATGACTCAGTGTTAGACGGTCTTCTAGCTTCTCCTTTAACCTGAAAGGATTGAAATCACACTGGATCACATCAAAATTACTGCAACCAGATTTCATTGTACTGCGATATCATGTGATCCGGTGCAGGCAAATGCATTGTGCTTGTGATCTGTGTTTGCATTGTCTTTAGGAATACACTGACACCTGCAGTAGATCGTACACCCAGTACCTTTTGAACGCGGTGTAGGAAACACGTACAGGATGGGTGTTTTATGCATTATGTTCTGGTGTGAACAAGCCCTTAATGAGTCTTCTCAGTCTCCTAGCTGCTCCAATCAGCTACGAGGTAACGAGTCTTATCACACGTGCCATAGCTGGATTGGTCCTCAGAACAGGAGGCACCCTATTTAAACCTTATCAGCCTAAACTTGTGATAGTGTAAGCTCCCTGTTTGTTTCCCCTCCCCAATTATTATTATCTTGGAATCCCTTGTAGCCAACCTTTGTCTTGTACCCAGAAAACTCTTAGAATTTTTGAACCTTACCTTGAATTGTTAACTGAACTACACTTGCTTGCTACCAGCCCTGATCTCTGAGCTTTTGCTTGCATGCTACCTGCATTTACCTTGGACTAACCAAGGATTATGCTACCAGCTGCTGTCTACTGCCTAACCAGCCTTGGGACTACAGGCTCAGTCGCCTTGTCTCAGTTGCCCAGTCCCAGTGCCATCTGGACAGGAACTATAGCATCATGTTCTAAGACCTGGGGCAACCAGGTACCAGTGGGCCTGCTTGCCTTAAGAAAATGGGGCTTCTATAGGCAGAGGTAACATCAGCCAGGTCCATAAAAACATGGAGCGAGTTTGGGGTGGAGGAACTTGAAAGGCTTGCACATTCCTGACCTCAACCCAATAGAACACCTTTTGGGATGAATTAGAGCAGAGACTGTGAGCCAGGCCTTCTTGTTTAACATCAGTGCCTGACCTCACAAATGTGCTTCTGGAAGAATGGTCAAACATTCCCATAGACACACTCCCAAACCTTGTGGACAGCCTTCCCAGAAGAGTTGAAGCTGTTATAGCTGAAAAAGGGTGGGTCAACTCAATATTGAACCCTACAGACCAAGACTGGGATGCCATTAAAGTTCATGTCCATGTAAAGGCAGGCATCCCAATACTTTTGACAATATATATATATATATATATATATATATATATATATATATATATATATATTTAAGCTTTAAAATAACCTTTTCCATGGTGGCTTTGTTCTCAGACACAATGACACAGCACTGCTAATTATTTCCAGATTCCTATGGTCATTATGCCATCAAGAATGAGCTTCCCCCTCTTCTTTCTGCATGTCATTGCTATAGCACAAACAAAAAAGACCCATTAGCACTTTTCAACAATATGTTATACATTTTATAAGCTATTGATATTTTCAAAGCACACTATGAAAAAAAAAAGATTTTGGTAACGTTTTCCACTTTAGGTCTTTTTCTCTAAATTTTCTTTCTCTAATGGCTGCAATGTGCTGTGTAGTAAACAGTCCCTGTTCCTCCTTGGCTGGGTAGTACAGGGGGGTTCATTTTGTTCATAAAGCAGTGTTCTTAAAGTACTACTTTGTCAGGGTTTCAAATGACCCCAATCACTAGCTTGACAATGATTTGAAAATGTTTAGATCTTATCACATTTACTATGACCAATAACAGCCTGGATACTTGAAGTATACAGTTCAAACAAAGCTTTAAATTTTTAGTGCACATGAATGCACACTCTTAAAGCTGAAGTTTTGCACAATAAAAAAATATTTTCTATAGTTGTAGTGACCTAACTTCCCTGTTAAGATGTATGTCCCATGTTGTTCAGGCAGTATGATCCTGAGGTAAAATTCTGTGCAGGGTTGTCCCGTTTACTTCCTGCTGCTGACCTTCCCACATTGCAATGGTTCATAGCTCTTATGCCCCGTACACACGAGTGGTTCTGAGCATGCGTCAAATTGTTTCCGAGCATGCGTAGGAATTTTGCCAGTCGGAATTGGTACAGACGATTGGAATTTCCGATCGAAACTTTTTCCGACTGAAAAATTGAGAACCTGCTCTCAAACTTTTGCTGGCGGGAATTCGGCCAGCCAGTCCGATGGAGCATACACACGGTCGCATTTTCCGAACAAAAGCTCTCATTGATCTTTTGCTCTGTGTACGGGGCATTAGTCTTCTCTAAAACTGAAGTTAAGAAGGTCCTGACAATGACCCGCCCCTCTTCCCTCCTCCTTTGGGAAAAGTTGTTTCCAGTGAACACTGCGTGTCTCTGAATGGGGGAGAGTCTGATGAGTCACGCGATTCTACCTCATCATTCATAGATCAGGTTACATGCAATGTACACTATGTAACAACTTTTCCTAAAGGAGAAAGAGGGAGAAAGGGCAGGTCCCCATTGGGAGCTTTTTCATTGCACTGAAGACTTGGAGCTATTGACCATTGCAGCATTGGAAGTTCAAGGTCAGGAAAAGGAAAGGACATCCCTTCACAGAAGATTTCCACAGGATCCTGTAGCCTGCACAACATGATGCCCACTACATTTTAGGGAGTTACTAAAGCTGTAGAAATTATTTTTTTTCGCAAAGCTTCAGCTTTAAGCACATATTCCAGCTTCTGCCTCAGTAACTCCAGAACTCCATGATATGGTGATTTTCAGGGACTGCTGCTCAGTATGTATAAAGCAATGACAGGCTGACAGTGGCTGCAGTAGTCCGCAGCAGTCTGTTGGTATTCAAATGCAAGTGCACATAGAGCAATTACCTGCTGTTAGTTCCAGATTACCTTTCATGGATGTAAACTGCTTGTGAGTGGGCTGAGCTCTAACAGGCTCCTTCCATTCATGCAACCAGTCCAGTACTACCACCTCTCTAAAGTTCTCTTAGCCGCGGTCGCATGCTCACCTCCTCCATGCACAATGCATGGTTAAAAGCCCTGCATTTTATTTGATGATGCCTACAGCCTAGGACTTTGGGCAGAAGAGTGCTGGACCCTGATATTCCCTGTAGCAAAATACTAAATGAGCATTTAACTCTTGCAGTGTGTGGAAATTTAAGATGCACATTATTTTGCACAAGCACTTTGTTAAAAAAGGACTTTGGATTTTCATTTTAGTAATGCACTTGTAAAAAGGACATTTGCACTTTTACTTTTAACGCACTTTGATTACAAGTGCATTTTATACGCTAATCGTGATATAAGCTCTGCGTATTGGTTAGTTAGTTAGTTCTACTTTAATTCTAGCACTCTACTTCTTTTTAATGGATGCTTTTCTTACCTTCTGATAAGGACACAAAAATAGAGGGTACCACAAGTCTTTTTTAAAAAGTCCCACTCTGTAAATACAACATTACTGTAGAAGGAGAGACGCTCCACTGTCTTGTTTCCCTCTTTACTCCTAGAATGATGTTTAACGATGCTAAAAAAGAAAGTGTTCTAATAAAACAATACATAAACTACATCACCGACCAATGTCCTGTACTGTGTTTTCACATCACCAAGTAGCAGAAATCTGGCTGTGAATGATTTTTCTGCTCTCTTGACACCATTCACAACACTGTGATGAACATATTCCAGCATGAGATCATTCTAAAGTTTATGTTGCTGAAATAGCTTTGGAACAAGATAAAACAATAAATACAAGGATGTATTGTGCATGCGGCGCTAAAATAGCTGGAGTAATTTGTTTTGCATCCCATTTATTTAATAATAAAAGATTCACTTGGCTGTTAAAAGGGAACGGATTTATTGCTTTACTAAAACTAATCTAAGTTAAAATCCTGAAACTGTTCTTAATTTTCTGTACAATGTTTGAAAAGTTTAAAAACAGTAAATAGTAAAGTTTTGGAGGTTGCATGTACAGTCTCTGCTCTATTTACTGCATGTATTAGTATGGTTATTAAAAAATATGTATCTTATTGGTAGGTGGGTAATCCATCCATTCATTCATTCTCCAGCAGAAAAAAATAGATTTCAGTGTACTACAGTGCATAGGGATGTGTTTTAGTGTAATAGAGCATATATGAATGTTTGTTTAGTGTACTAGAGCATAGAGGAATGTGTTTTTAGTGTACTACAGTGTGTAGGGATGTGTGTTCAATGTACTGCAGTGTATATAAATGTGTTTTCAGTGCACTATAGTATTTAAAATGGTATTTCAGTACATTACAGTGTATAGGAATGTGCGTTCAATGTACTACAGTTTATTGGAATGTGTTTTCAGTGTCCTACATTATATTGGAATGTGTTTTCAGTGTACTACAATATATTGGAAAGTGTGTTCAGTGTACTATAGTGTGTAAGAATGTGTGTTCCGTGTGCTACCATGTATAAGAATGTGTGTTCTGTATACTATAGTGTATATGAATGTGTGTTCTTTTACTAAAGTTTATTGAATTTTTCTATAGTAGAAAATGTAGAAACATTACTTTGTCAAAATGGTGATAAAAGGTATCAATACACATTGAACAGATAATCCTCCCTAAATTTAGGACTAGGACCGAAACGATTATATAACACAGTAAAACTGGATTAGAGAAAAGCTTATGAGGAGTCCATTCATGAGAGGTAAGCAACAGTTTAAAATGGTAAAGGCGAACATTCACAGAAAATGCTAAGGAGACAACTTCAGGGCAATCGAGGCAGTATCCTGCTTACCAATCCACTAGCATCCTAGTGATTCTGTAACCCAAATAAAAGATTTGAGCAAGAGGCAGAGGGAAAAAAAGAAAAAACTTTGAGGGAAATAAACGACCAAGGCCTATGTTGCTCATCTGCATCATACAAAAGCCCAACAAAGAAAGGATTTGTGCAATGAGAAAATAGAAGAAGAAGAGAAGGAGAAAGAAGAGGGAGGTAGGGAAATGGGTACCCCAGGGGTTCTAGGCTGTGCCACATAGAGCCTACACAGTTCAAGAAAGTGAGAGGTCATTTGAGAAGGAGGGAAGTGGTCTAACCAGGGTTGCCAGATCCACTGAAATTTGTTGTACGTATCCCCCAGGATCGCTGTCAATCTTTCATTTATGAGCTTACTGTGGAGTAAATTTTTAACCTCTTCAGAACTTAGAAGTGGTGTTTTCCATGACCACGCTATTGTTTGTCTCGCTGCCAAAAAGATATGAGTAATTAGGGTGCGTTCCTGATGGGAAACATCCACGATAGGTTTATGCAGAAGGGCATCCCATGGGTCTTTCTGTAAATTTACTTGAAGAACCATATCGACCAGCGTGTACACCCTAATCCATAACCAAGAACCTTGGGGCAGGTCCACCATATGTGTTTCATGTCGCCCAAATCTACCTCTACCTCTAAAGCAGTTGGCCGGGTATGGCGGTAGACTTTTTGCAATCCTAGTTGGTGTGAAGTACCAACATATGAACGTGTGTTCAGTGTACTACAGTGTGTATAAATGTGTGTTCAGCGTACTACTCTGTATAGGAACGTGTGTTCAGTGTACTACAGTGTATAAGAATGTGTGTTCAGTGTACTACAGTGTATAAGAATGTGTGTTCAGTGTACTACAGTGTATAATAATGTGTGTTCAGTCTACTGCAGTGTATAGGAGTGTGTGTTCAGTGTACTACAGTGTATATGAATGTGTGTTCAGTGTACTACAGTGTATACCAATGTGTGTTCAGTGTACTACAGTGTATACCAAGGTGTGTTCAGTGTACTACAGTGTATATGAATGTGTATTCAGTGTGCTACAGTGTATAGGAATGTGTGTTCAGTCTACTACAGTGTAAAGAAATGGGTATTCAGTATACTACAGTGTATAGCAATGTGTACTAAAGTGTATTGGAATGTGTTTTTAGTGTACTACTGTGTTTGGGAATATGTGTTCAGTGTACTAAAGTGTATTGGAAAAAATGCTATAGTATAGGAATGTATTTTTTAATCTACTACAGTATATAGGAATGTGTGTTAGATGTACTACAGTTTATATGAATGTGTTTTCAGTGTACTACAGTGTATAGCTGTTTGAGAATGTATATAAAAGCTTGTTGCATTAGATCGATGTACCCTTTTTGTTGAACAGATGTTCAGGGGACCTAGAGGTCATGTTTTATAGACTCCAGATAATGACAGGTAATTAATTGCTTACTATTAGCGAGTACGTCTAGGACACCAGGTTTGATGTGGCGCTTTTTTTCTTCATCCCATTTAGAGAACTCAAAGACCTTGGCTGAGCAATCATATTGCCACAAAATAGTTTCACAAGCCAACGTCCATGAATCAATTGTTGACAGCTTTAAATCTGAGGAGCACAAAGGTGCTTGGAACAGCTGCTGTGAAATCTACTGTAGACCTGTGCTTTGAAACGTATACAAGTCAGAATCTGTGTGAATGATGACAGGATGCAAACAGTAGTCAAGTTATCGAGGACAGAGAGACTTTTTTGTGGCATCATTATTGAATACCTGCATTGGTATCATGGAAACTTCATGAAAGGCTCCATTTTATGTCAGTGAAAATGAAGTAATGAGATCCCCATCAACTTTTTTTGTTTTGTTTCAGATAGTATATTGAACTGTAGAACCCTTGTCAGTTTTTTTTCATTTCTGTCTGGGACTCTGGTGAGGATATTTCCCTTCGTTTTTTATCGCAGTAACACCAGAGCAAGATTTGAGGGGAATGGGTGTCACTGAGACAAAAGACATGGGTGGCAATAAAAACCCTTCCTCCTTCTCCTAAAATAAAATGTTTTTTATTGCTGTCTGTATCCACGATAGAGATTTCTACTGACTTCCTATCTTCGTGACACCATATCATGTGGCAGGACATGTGGGTAAATCTCACTAGTAAAAACAGAGGCAGATATAAAACCTATAGATGTTCTAACCCTAAGTTTTAGTCCCATGTGAATAGATGGTAGCACACAAAATGGTTCAAGTATCATATGCTTTTTACTGGGTTTCCTGGGAAGGCAAAGCTGCAAAAAAAAAAAAATACAGGAGAAGGAAAGCATATGCCTCAAGCTAGTAAACGTGCAAAACCACATGGACAGGTTTAACAGAAAACCAAATTTCAAGCCCCCTGTGGGTTAGTGCCCTTGCCCTGCAGCTCTGGGCCCTTGTCTCAGATTCCACTTGAAGCACTATCTGCATGGAGATTGTAAATTCTACATGTATTTCCCCTGGTTTCTTCTTCCAATCCAAAAACATACAGACTGGTTAATTATTATTATTATAGAGGATTCATATAGCGCAGACAGTATGTGCAAGGCTTTACAAAATAAAGAGAGACAGGAAAGTAAAGCTACAGTTCAATGCAAGAGAATTAGGGTGGTCCTGCTTGTGGAGCTTACCGCCTAAAAGGGGGGTTAAGGTTAATGCCTACTGACCCCTTTGTCTCTAGTGAGTGTAGAGAGGGATATTCTCTAAAGTGCCTACAAAACATGCCTGGATCATGTTTTCATTTTATAAATTTACAGTAAAAAATTACTGAGTTGCGTCGATAAGTAGAGCTTACCTTTATGGGCACTTTTATTGCCAAAGGAAAGGACCATGCCTGTACCTTGTCACTGCTATGGGAGAGCGTTAGCTGTTTGGAATGGCATGTATTATTTATGTGAAGTTACAAAGAGCTATGTTATACAGTGGGTATAGAAAATAATCACTCCCTTTAAAATAATCACATTTTGTTGCTTTAAAGCCTGAAATGAAGACAGACACAGTTTTTGTATCCAGCTGTGCAAAAACAGAATTACTGAGTCACTCTCCTCCTAAAAATGGCTTGTAAACTCAATCAGGTATAGCTAATTACCTGCTCAATGGCACATAAAGCCATATAACTTTCAACTTTGATCAGCTGTGGTCATTTTGATTAGCTCAGCATGAAAAGAGCTTTCCTGGAGCATTACAGTTCCTGGTAGAGCAACTGAAGCAAACAATGGGTGGCAAGGCACATTTTCTATACCCACTGCATGTGAGTATATTGAGTGCAGTTATCCAGTCTAGCACTCTCTTGGATGTAAGCTGTCTCATTTTGATTAAACTCAGTGAGCGATGGAGGCTTTAACCATTTGACATAAAAATGGCAGGGAGAAAAGCTCTAACTCGGAGTGTGGGAAATAGATGCCCTATGAATAGCCTCAACCGAAGATCCAGTGTGTTCTATATGGAGCCAAGGTGCTCTCATTGTTACTTTAGGCAATTCTTAAAGTGACACTAAACAATGTCCTTATTACAAAAAAATTAGCCATGCATATTGTACTTAACCACTTGCCGACTGGCTCACGCTGTTATACGTTGGCAAAGTGACACGGGTGCTAATAAACAACATCACTGTGTCATCTGCGGCTAGCAGGCTCACGCACGCCCACTTCGGGAGCGTGCCCGCAGGTCGCGTAGACTCGATGTCCGCCAGTGGCCCACCATCGTGGTACAGAGAGGCAGAACGGGGAGAAAACAAGGCATTTCCCTGTTCTGCCTAGCAACATGACAGGGATCTACTGCTCACAGTGATCTCTGTCATGTTCTAGTGAACCCATCCCCCTACAGCTAGAACACACTGAGGGAACACAGTTAACCCCTTGATTGCCCCCTAGTGTTTAACCCCTTCCCTGCCAGTGATATTTACACAGTAATTAGTGCATTTTTATAGCACTAATCACTGTATAAATGCCAATGATCCCAAAATAGTATCAAAAGTGTCCAATCTGTCCGCCGAAATGTCACAGTCACGATAAAAATCGCAGATTGCCATCATTACTAATAACAAAAAATTATTAATAAAAATGCCATAAATATAGCCCCTATTTTGTAGACGCAATAACTTTTGCGCAAACCAATCAATATATGCTTATTGCGATTTTTTTTTTTACCAAAAATATGTAGAAGCATACATATTGGCATAAACTGTGGAAGAAATTCGTTTTTTATCTATTTTCGGGGGATATTTATTATAGCAAAAAGTAAAAAATATAGCTTTTTTTTCAAAATTTTGCTCTTTTTTTGTTTATAGCGCCAAAAAAAGAAAATGCAAAGGTGATCAAATACCACCAAAAGAAAGCTCCATTTGTGGGGAAAAAAGGACGTTAAATTTGTTTGGGTATAACGTGGCACGACCGCGCAATTGTCAGTTAAAGCGACGCAGTGTGGAAAAAAAGGGCTTGGTCAGGATCAGGAAAGGGGTAAATCCTTCCGGGGCTGAAGTGGTTAATGACCTTCTATTTTCATGAAAACATTTCTCCAATCTCAGGAGTGAGCAAGAGGGGATGGCTACATTTCTACATACAGTAGGATCATGGATAATGAATGTAGCTATCCACTAACAGAGTCAGATCACAGCACACACAAAAAAAATATTGAATTTGGAGATTTAAAGAAGGGTGAGGACAATAAACGGTACTGTACTTTTTTGAGCAAAGAATATGTACATAAATAGATTTTTTTAACTAGAGTTTAGTGTCACTTTAAGGGCAATTCAGGTCCAATTTATATGAGCAATGACCATGATTTACTAAAGTAGTAGAACTTTCAAGGTGAATATTTACTTTGCAAAGGTAATTTTCTCTTATTTTGGTAAATGACATGCAAAGAATATCCAATCATGTGCAAGTAAAAACAAAAAAAATAAGATTTTTGCTTGTGCATGATTGAATAATTAAAGTAAATAAGCTAAGCGAACATTTGATTTGAAAATGTTTCTCTTAAAAGACAACATTTCTCTTATCGTAGAAAATTGGGTAAAGTTCAATTAGCCAATCATGTGCAAGCAACAATCGTTTTTTTTTTTTTATTGCACATGCACATTATTTGTAA
Organism: Lithobates sylvaticus; assembly: GCA_028564925.1. Classification (NCBI taxonomy): domain Eukaryota; kingdom Metazoa; phylum Chordata; class Amphibia; order Anura; family Ranidae; genus Lithobates; species Lithobates sylvaticus. Next base: position 464,823,309 of record CM053026.1, on the reverse strand, counting down.
AGTGATTTTTCTATTTCTGTATTACGTATACTGTAAAAGTATTCATGTAAAATCTGTCAATGTCTCATGCAGTCTTGCAAAAATCAGTCAACCTGGGAAATTGTGATCATGCAGTAGAGACATAGCCTGGCAGAAAATGCAATTATAATTTTAGTTTCATATTATATGTCATTTCTAATACATGACTGAGTTTATTAGCTCTATTTTTTCAAACTACAACGTTTCTATTGTTGGGCTAGGTGACAGCAGTAATCCCATAAAATAATTGCACCATTTAATTTATAGGAAAAAATAATCTGCAATACTTTTTAGATGCAATCCATTCACAGCTTTGCAAGTACAAAACTACTTTAAATTCATCTAGTAATGTGAATGCATTAAATAAGGTTAAATTTAGGTAATTTTTGAACCACAAACTTAGTTTTTTTATGCAAAGGTGTTCCTTTTAATCTGACTCGCATAAAAGTTCAAAACACAGATACTGTATTTCTGTTCAGGTAAACATTAGAGATGAGCTCAGTGTTTGATCCAAACATTGGCTGTTTGGACATTCATCTTAACGCTGAACATTTAGGATGTTCGAGCTTATGGTTGCCAATGTTTGGCAAGAAAGCAGCGGCTGCTTGCACCAGCTGTGTTCTTGACAACCACTGATGTCACCTGCCCCATTCACTTAAATGGCTGGGAATCCCAAACCATGTAAGCAAATGGGCTGGGGATGGAACAGGGTACATCATTGCCAAAATATGCCCACATGGCCATATTTGGGCAATGATGTCACTACTATCCCAGCTCTACCTGGTTACTAAGGAAGAAACCAGTGCTTACCCTGATGGGCAAGGAATAGAGCATACCATCAAACTTGCCTACGTTTGGCCATATGGATTTCCTGGGGGACCTTACAGACCTTAAGAAGCTGACAGAACAACACCTGGAAGCAACATAGAAAAAAGTGGATGCAAACTACCATTGGTTAAGTACCTTCCCAATGTATTGTCATTGGCCAATCAACTTGCGAGCAGATTTTCAACTTAGTCAACTTCTCACCAAACACAGCCATGCCAATCTCGTTTTCTCTTCAGTAACAATATGCTGATCTGAAAAGATAAGGCAAAATCCAGCAGACAGTCTTAATTCCATTTCTATTATACATACCTAAATCCATAGCATAGTGAACTTAATTGGATGGGAAAAATCCCAATCCCATGGGGCCACTTCTTTTTATTTGGGGATGCTGACAGAGATGTCTACAGTATCACAGCAAGCATCTATACCAATGAGTGTTGCTGAGAACTATGTTCCTACAGTCAGGATGGGGGTTGTGTAGGCACAGGTAAATGCCTCCACAGCTACATATGTGGTCTACAGAAACCTTGTTTTTTATGCCTGTAATGTAATATATTTATCATAGGTTAAGAAGAGATCATTGCGAGAATAATGAGCCACATATGATATTCATTATATCTGTTTTATTTCCCTGTATATTTTGGTGTCAAATCTCAGCTGGTGTTAACCTAGTTTGCTATTGCGCTAAGCTTTAAGCACCTGAAAACTAAGCAGTACAGATTTGTTTAGTATTGAATATGATCCTAGTATATTTAGCAAATCACACAGGCATAATATTTTTATTTTTTTATTTTTTTAAATAAGCTCAACATAAAACCTGGTTTTGGTGTGACATTGTATAGACTACTCCCACATGACATATAAGAACCAGTGTAATATTTACGTACAAAAGTGATTTCCAATTCCATTCTTCAGTTTTCCCCAAATATCCAAGTTTAACTCGTACATTATTTCAGCAGTGAGTATTTGAAGTGGTCTGCTGTGTTTGAGGACCTCTCTGATAGTGTTGAGCATAACTGACCTTCTACAGGGAAAACATTGCTCCTCATTGCTTTTGTAACATTTGCACATTAGAAAGCTGACAAGAATTGAAGAGAGGAGCTGGATTCAGTGCTTTTGTCTTGAACTTTGAACAGCGTAGCTTAAAGCTTGTGGGCCCGATGCAAAAGTTGACCTGGGAGCCCTCTACTGCTACCCGCCACTTTCACCATGCACCAAGATACTCCAAGTTATTTCAGATCTTTGATTAGATATTGAGATGGTAATTGAAAAGAATTGGGGAGGTATGTCAAAATGTGGACAGTTTCTCCAAAATCTTTTAAATACCCTGGAGCAGGGGAAGACAGCCTTTGAGAGGTGGAGATCTACCAGAACAACATGAAAGGGATTATATAACCGGGGTTCAGCGCCTTTAAAAAAAAAAAAAACAAATACCCAGCAAGGCATAACTAAATAGTAAGGAAAACTTAAAAAAATATAAATGTAGCGTACCTTAGCAGTGGATGGTGTCAGTCAGTAGGGCAGTGGACGGTGTCAGTAGGACAGAGGATGGTGTCAGTAGAGCAGTGGATGGTGTCAGTATAGCAGTGGACAGTGTCAGTAGGACAGAGGATGGTGTCAGTAGAGCAGTGGACAGTGTCAGTAGGACAGAGGATGGTGTCAGTAGAGCAGTGGACAGTGTCAGTAGGACAGAGGACGGTATCAGTAGGACAGAGGATGGTGTCAGTAGAGCAGTGGATGATGTCAGTAGGACAGAGGATGGTGTCAGTAGCACAGAGGATGGTTTCAGTAGGGCAGTGGATGGTGTCAGTAAGGCAGTGGACGGTGTCAGTAGGGCAGTGGACAGTGTCAGTAGGGCAGTGGATGGTGTCAGTAGAGCAGTGGATGGTGTCAGTAGGACAGAGGATGGTATCAGTAGGACAGAGGATGATGTCAGTAGAGCAGTGGATGGCGTCAGTAGAGCAGTGGATGGTGTCAGTAAAGCAGTGAATGGTGTCAGTCAGTACAGCAGTGGACAGTGTCAGTCAGTAGAGAGGTGGATAGTGTCAGTCAGTAGGGCAGTTGATGGTGTCAGTAGGGCAGTGGATGGTGTCAGTAGGGCAGTGGATGGTGTTAGTGGGTCAGTGAATGGTGTCAGTAGAGCAGTGGATGCTGTCAGTAGGGCAGTGAATTGTGTCAGTCAGTAGAGCAGTGGATGCTGTCAGTAGGGCAGTGAATGGTGTCAGTCAGTAGAGCAGTGGATGGTGTCTGTCAGTAGAGCAGTGGATGGTGTCAGTTGTCAGTGTCAGTAGAGCAGTGGATGGTGTCAGTAGAGCAGTGGACTGTGTCAGTCAGTAAAGCAGTGGATGTTGTCAGTAGAGCAGTGGAGGGTGTCAGTAGGGCAGTGGATGGTGTCACTAGAGCAGTGGATGGTGTCAGTAGGGCAGTGGACAGTGTCAGTCAATACAGCCGTGGACAGTGTCAGTCAGTACAGCAGTGGATGGGGTCAGTCAGTACACCAGTGGATAGTGTTAGTCAGTAGGGCAGTGGATGGTGTCAGTAGGGCAATGGATGGTGTCAGTAGGGCAGTGGATGGTGTCAGTAGGGCAGTGGATGGTGTTAGTGGGTCAGTGAATAGTGTCAGTAGGGCAGTGAATGGTGTCAGTAGAGCAGTGGATGCTGTCAGTAGGGCAGTGGATGGTGTCAGTTAGTTGAGCAGTGGACGGTGTCAGTAGAGCAGTGGACTGTGTCAGTCAGTAAAGCAGTGGTTGGTGTCCGTAAGTAGAGAAGTGGACGGTGTCAGTAGAGCAGTGAACGGTGTCAGTCAGTAGATTTTGGCCTGATAACATGCACACAAGTTGACACAAAGGGGTTTGAATTGCTATTAAAGGTAACCATCCTCAACTGTGATCTGTTTGCTTGTAATTAGTGTGTGTGTATAAAAGGTCAATGAGTTTCTGGACTCCTGACAGACCCTTGCATCTTTCATCTAAAGTCTGCGAAAGAGACACCAGAATTTATCCAAAAAATCTCTAATCTTGTTCCAAGTGCACTAAATTGTGGCCTCATCATATAGACTGGCTCCCCAAGCTGTTGTTTATGAAATAAAGAATGCTTGAATGGGAAATTGTTTTTTTTTTGGCTTTATCAATGTCATTATTGCTGCAGCAGGCTCTATAAATGGTACAGATGTGCCACATTACAGGCAGACTAAGGGGACCCCACAGGCACTATATTTAAAGGAACTTTTCATTTTTATTGTTTTTTCTCATTTTGATGGTTTCACATTAAGCATCAGTAAATCACTGCTCATTTAAAAAATTTTTTTTTTTTTTACAAATGTTTTTTTCATTGATACATGTGCCCCCAGAGCAATACCCAGACCCCCACATAAGCTATGAGTAAGCACTGATTTCAGTGTGAAACGCGTCAGCACTTTGTTCTGTATCATTTTTGCTGTGGATCGTGTTATGTAACCTTTATTTTATAATAATAGGCGCAAGAAAAATGATTATTTTCGGAGTGCGGCTATCCAGTGTTTTTTCTCATCCCCCCATACCCAGACCCCCATAACCATTGTATGTCCAATTACTTGCATAGAAACCTTAAAAATGGTCACTTTTGATTTTTCTAGTTTGGGTCTCATAGACTTTAATGGGGTTTGTTATTCGGTTCCAAACTTTTGCAATGTTCGAAAGGTCTGCCGTGAACCAAACAGGGGGTCGTTCGGCCCATCTCTACTGTCTAAGAGGGAGTCACCCCTTTGCATATATTTCCTCACTCTACCCATGTTGTATAATAGACAGGAAAGGGAGATTTCACCAATGGGACACAATTAACATAAAAGAAAAAAAAAATACAGTGGCTTTAACCTTTATTGTCAAAATTGATTTTTCCCATGGAAATCAATGGGAAGGCAAAAGCAGAACTACCTGTGCAGGATCCCAGAAGCATCTCAAACTGATCTCAAACGCAAGATGAATACACCTGAAAGCACACTGCATTTGCCCATCAATGCAAATTCTAAAGCACCAAAGCTACCTCTGTGAATTTGTCCCAGTATCGCTATGTTTGCTGAGGTGATATTAAAAATCATTATGCGTAAGGCATTGTGGATCTAAATGTACATGTACTGTACTTCAGCATCACTGTGGCCAGTTCAATGCCATTATCATAGCTCATCCAAGGTGATTTGTTCTTAGAACCAAGGACAGGGAACAAAAGGCGATTGCCCATTTATAGTTGCTTTAATTTTGTGAATTCTTCTCTTACATGACTTTGCAATGAAAAACTCTTGTTTTGTTCTTCAGAGCACTTTGAAAACTGTGTACCAGAAAAACAAATCAAAATTGTCCTTGATATTGTGTCTGTATTTTGCATGCATAAATTAATTTGAATTGTGAAGCTTTGTACCAAGCCTTTACATAATTACAAAAATATATTTACATGTTATGACAAGTTTAGATTCATTCAAAATACAAAGTACTGAGGGCTAAATAGAGAACATTGGAGATTGATAGAGACCTGCAGAATGAGCTATGATGTTAAAGCGGTGTTCCAGCCGTGATTTTTTGTTTTTTAAAGTCAGCAGCTACAAACACTGTAGCTGCTGACTTTTAATAAGGACACTTACCTGTCCAGGGAGCCTGCGATGATGGCCCCCCGAGGCCGTTCCCTCCATCAAATTGGGTGCCGGCGCCACCATCTTAACCAAGGGAAACAGGCAGTGGAGCCTTGCAGCTTCACTGCCCGTTTCCTACAGTGCATGCGCGGGTCTCGCGGCGCTTTGTGAATGGCCCTGTTGTTTTCTGGGACACTCACATGTCCCCGAAGACAACGGGGCAGCTCGCCGAAGAGGAGGAATCGCAGCGGAATAGGAAGAGGCAGATTAGGAAGACTGCCTAGCAACAGGGGTTTCTGGTAAGTAAAACGTTTTTTTTAATAGCATGAGAATGAGAATGTTAACGTAATTTTTTTTAATAAATTACTAGGGGAGGAAACCAAAGCAGGGTTTCTGAAAATAATATAATTTTATCAGTTTATTGTTGTGGACTTATGTTAAAAGTGTGCATTCAAGGAATTTAAAATGGAATGAACCATATGTGGCATGGTCGTAAGTTCCTATTTCATTGCATCTCCACTGTTATCTGTGACATCGTGGGGTGGATAAATTCTTCTTCCAGTTTATGTTGTTAAGTTGGGAGATGTTCTGGCAGGTTGTCATTTTATAAATAACTTGTGAGGCTTATTGGTGACAACAGCAGATTTGCCAGCCATGTTTCTTCATTGTCATATGATTATAACAAGTTTGTCACGTTTGGTTTTTCTGATAGGATCACCATTTAGATTCATGGGGTTTTTCTGGAAGTTACACTTAAAGCAAAACAGTTTAAGCCTATTGCGTTATGCACCTGTGAATTTGCAAACTGGTATTTTGAATGTTTAATTGCCTGACATCGTTATGTTAAAATGCAGATTCCTTCATTCTATGTATTGATCAAATCGCTGTAATCTAATTTGTGCTTATACCTTCGTGTTTTGCGGATGCACACCAGTAATTCAGAATATGGAAACTGTCATGCTTGCTGTTTTGATGCCAATGATGCGTTGACATACACACAAATGGTTATTGTACATGCAGCAAATTATACCTGATAAATTAGTAGCTGCAAAAAAAGACTTACATTTATAAGGTGATAGTTAAGTGACTATACACACAAAAACCAATAATGTTTGTAAAATACATACTTCATGAGCTAAAAATCTTGCATCTATAGCCAAATGTATTATTATGGGTAAGTAATAACATAAGAAAAGGGCCAGCACACTTATACCATCATTCTGTACAGAATATCATCTTGTATAAGTGGTGGACTATTGTAACTGGTGTTTTTACTAATTTTTATTGCTAAACGTCAATGCATTTAACAACCAATCTGATGTACTATAAGCTTAATCAATTACCCTATATGACACAATTAGGCTTAATTCATAAGCTAGTGCAAAGAGCAGTGATGTTGTGCAAAGTGTAGCAACCGATAACACCCAATCAGATTTCAGATTAAGCTTGACACAGTCATTTCTGAGGTGACTTCTGATTGGTGGCTGTGTGTTACTGCACTTTTTATTTTAGTTCTATTCATTAGTTTACATTTTGTATTAATAAATACGATCAAATATGGCAGCACAATTGTTAAGTGGTTAGCACTTCTGCCTAGCAGCAATACCAACCATGTTACTACCTGCCTGAAGTTTGCATGTTCTCCCTGTGCCTGAGTGGGTTTCCTCCCACACTCCAAAGATATACTGGTAGGTTAATTGGCTCCTGTGTAAATTGGCCCTAGTATGTATATTTATGGATGAAAGTTAGGGACTGATTAAGTTAAGCTCCTAGAGGGCAGGAACTGATGTGATTGTAATAGATATGTATATATATATATATATATATATATATATATATATATATATATATATATATATATATATATATTTATATACACTATATTACCAAAAGTATTGGGATGCCTGCCTTTACACATGCACATGAACTTTAATGGCACCCCGGTCTTAATCTGTAGGGTTCAATATTAAGTTGGTCCACCCTTTGCAACCATAACAGCTTCAACTCTTCTGTCCACAAGGTTTAGTAGTGTGTCTTATGCCGCGTACACACAATCGGACTATCCGGCGTACTTAGTCCTATGGACTTAGTCCGGCTGACTTTCCGAACGTGCGGACTTGCCCACACACGCCCGGACTTTTCCTGAGTTTCCGGAGTTTTGGCAGAGGTCCGCCGGACTTTTGAAATGAACGGACTTGCTCACACACGAAGTAAAGTCCGTTCATTTTGAACGTGACTCCAGGTAGACGAAGGAAGTCAATGCCGCCGCCTCCCTTGGTGAGATTGACACCTTGCTAGCCCCGTCGCCTGGTATGGATTTAAAGAGGAATCCCTACGCCGACAAAAAGGGCGTGGGGGTCCCCCCAAAATCCATATCAGACCCTTATCCGAGCATGCAGCCTGGCCGGTCAGGAAAGGGGGTGGGGACGAGCGAGCGCCCCCCTCCTGAGCCGTACCAGGCCACGTGCCCTCAACATGGGGGGGTGCTTTGCGACGGACCAGAAGATCGGGCCAACCCTAGTAAAAGAGCTGCAAGAAGATAGCGGAGGCCGGGAAGAACAAACGAAGAGCAGAACAAGACCCCCCCGAAGTCGGAAGAAGACCCCCGAAGTCGGAAGAAGACCCCTGGAGCTGTCTAATAAAGTACTTTAAAAACCTGTGTTGTGTTTTTTTTTTTTTTAAACTTTTTCCCTTAGGTGAATGGGTAGGGGTACCATGTACCCCATACTCATTCACATAGGGTGGGGGTCCAGGATCTGGGGGCCCCTTATTTAAGGGGGCTCCTGGATTCCGATAAGCCCCCCGCCCGCAGACCCAGACAACCAACTGCCAGGGTTGTTGGGAAGAGGCCCTTGTCCTCATCAACAAGGGGACAAGGTGCTTTGGGGGGGGGGGGGGCGGCCGGATAATTTTGAGTCAAAACTTCTTTCTAAGCCCTTTTTGGGAAGAAAAAGTCAGCCGGAGCCCACACACGGATAGTCCGATCGTGTGTACGTGGCATTAGGGAATGTTTGGTCATTCTTCCAGAAGAGTATTTGTGAGGTCAGGCACTGATTTGAACAAGAATGCCTGGCTCGCAGTCTCCACTCTAATTCATCCCAAAGGTTGAGGGGAAGGCCAATTACGTTCCTTCACAAACTCGCTCATCCATGTCTTTATGGACCTTGCTTTTTGCACTGGTCTAAATCATTTGGTGGAGGGGGGATTATGGTGTGGGGTTGTTATTCAGGGGTTGGGCTTGGTCCTTTAGTTCCAGTGATGGGAACTCTTAAGGCATCAGCATACCAAGTCATTTTGGACAATTTCATGCTCCCAACTTTGTGGGAACAGTTTGAGGATGGCCCCTTCCTGTTCCAACATGACTGTGCACCAATGCACAAACAAGGTCCATAAAGACATGGATCAGTGAGTTTGGGGTGGAGGAACTTGACTGGTCTGCACAGAGTCCTGACCTCAACCCGATAGAACACCTTTGGATAAATTAGAGCGGAGACTGCAAGCCAGACCTTCTTGTCCACATCGGTGTCTGACCTCCCATAGACACACTCCTAAACCTTGTGTACAGCTTTTTGAGAAGAGTTGAAGCTGTTATAGCTGCAAAGGGTGGGTTAACTCAATATTGAATCCTACGGACTAAGACCACAATGTCATTAAAGTTCATCTGCATGTAAAGGCAGGCGTTCCAATACTTTTGTTATTATAGTGTATATATACCTGTATGTAAAGCACTGAGCAAACCAGCGGCGTTTCAAACGTACCTGCAATAAATAAAATAAATATGCTTTCACACACTGTTCAGATTTATCTTTAAAAAAAAAAAAAACCTTGACGGGAAGTGTGTTAATTTATTGTGTTAGTTTTTCTGTGTAGGTTGATCTCTCTTATATGGGAATATTTTTGTGATCATGGCATATCATTATGTTCTAAAACGAGCTTGGTATGTAATTAAACATAATTCATTGCTCGTTGCTCTTTTTGGCATATTAATGAATCCACCTCTAAAAAGTAACTGTGTACAATAAACCATACAGTATGTTAAAGTACAGTTAATTCCTTTTATGCAATCCCATGAGAAGACAGAATGTTTGTGGTGTCAGCAGAACAGCAGAACAGGGATTTCTTTTTACATGACAGTTCAGACAATCAGGTCATGATTAAAAAAAAAAAAAGAAAAAAAAAAAAGATGCAGAAACTTTTAACTTTGTTTTATATTAATTAATTACCATTATTAATTACCATTCCTTTTTATAATCATATAAAGGTTTTAATGTACACTGAAATGGAAAAACTTCTAGATTGTAAATGATATATTGCAGAAGAGTGATTTTCAAATTGTAAAACGAGCATTACAGATGGTACTTGTCCAGATTTGGGTACTTGACGAGGCTCTTAATTTATGTGTAGATTATTTTTTTGGGAGAATATGAATTACTGAAAAAAATATTTCATGATGGCTATTAGGAGCTGCTGCTGAAAGCAGCATCATGGCCTAATCTGTGCACCAGAATTGCCGGCTTCTTTGGTCTTCAATAACCATATTATGGCATGGCTCTCTGATTGGATGTCTTTGTTAATGGACAAAGGGTTTCCAACTGGATACACCTGTGACAATAGGATTGTACAATCACAATTTTATAGTGTCTACCTATTAATTCATTCAATTGAACTAAACCACCAATAGTTGATTCAACACTAGGTTCAGTTTGGTACAGGAAGGCACCTGGGAGAAAACAGAGAGAACACTTTCTTGTGATAGAAAAACATGGTGGTACACATCTTTTATCATCTACAGCAACAATGTGTGCAGTGTTACAATTCTCTGGAACATCTTGGATGCAAGACAATTTGAAAACAGTGGGGAGTGTCCTGAACAAAACATTTTGGGGGAAAATTAACAAAGAGTGTAGCACAATGCTTGCATCTCTTTTGTAAACATTAAAAATGGAGGCGATACTGTTCCTAAATTAACAAAAGGGGCCCCTTTGTTACTTAGAAATGACCAGTTCTCTGTTCTGCTGTTTCTATGACAGGAAAACAGAAGAGCAGGAGGATGGTTGTTAACCCTGCAGGCTCTGCTCGTGTAGTGTGATCACTGCATGGGCAGAGAGAGGGATGTGTTCTGGAAATTACACCATGTTCCATTACTGCAATATAAGACTGTGACTGTGTTTTTATTACAGGGGTTGAATGAAGAGGGTATGTGGCGCTAACCCTTATGTAAATCAATAAATAATCTAAAAATAATCTAAAATGACCAGTTTGCAAAGCTCAGAGTATCCGAAAGATGAGTGACCTTTCACATAAATAGATATATAAAAACATAAAATAATGAACTAAATAGATAAAATTCCTTAATAGCAATACACATAAAATATTGAATAAATATAAGACGTGTGTATAAAATGAAAAAATGTTCAATAAAAGTGATGGTGCTAAAATAACCGTGCTGAAAATAAATATATGTGCTGGGGTAAAAATGATGATGGAGTTGGGTTAAAAATAGTGAACACGGAATCTTCTAGCAATAAAAGGTGCACAGTGCAACGTGCAAAATATGTGAATAAAGAACCAATAGAGAACCGATAAATTGATTCTGAAAGTGCAAGGGAATTGCAAGGAAATTGCAAGGGAAATTAATGATTGAATGTGCAGAAATATCCAAAATAATGACAAAGTGACCATACAGATGAAAAGAGTGTGTCACTGTAGGTATGGTATAATCAGATGATACCAAAACAATAATATCGCTGAAAAAAATTATTAAAAAATAAAAATAAAATTTGGTGCACTACAAGTCCCAGCTTGTAAAGAAAAAAAATGGCGGAAAATAAACGATGTAGGGTTAACCCCTACATGCTGATCTAACCCGTGAGTGACCCCTTACCCCTGGAGTGCCTTTTTGGATTGGAGTAGGAGTCCATAGGAGCCCATAGAAGCCTATAGGAGCCCATAGGAGCCCATAAGAAGGAGGACCCGGAAAGTGACCAGGCTTGCCACTTTAGAGGCTATCTGCTCCACTAGGCCTGTAGGGGCCGCAAATAGAGGTGAGAGGCTGGGGGAACTAGTAGGGTGCACCCCTGAAGTCAGCACAGAGCACTGCCTGCACGGATCATCACTGTGATCAACACAAAGATTCCTGAATATTTCTACTCACCTTCACTTATTCCAGAGCATTATGCTCTTCATTGTTCCAGATTGTGGACTTTATCGTTTATTTTCCGCCATTTTTTTCTTTACAAGCTGGGACTTGTAGTGCACCAAATTTTATTTTTATTTTTTAATAATTTTTTTCAGCGATATTATTGTTTTGGTATCATCTGATTATACCATACCTACAGTGACACACTCTTTTCATCTGTATGGTCACTTTGTCATTATTTTGGATATTTCTGCACATTCAATCATTAATTTCCCTTGCAATTTCCTTGCAATTCCCTTGCACTTTCAGAATCAATTTATCGGTTCTCTATTGGTTCTTTATTCACATATTTTGCACGTTGCACTGTGCACCTTTTATTGCTAGAAGATTCCGTGTTCACTATTTTTAACCCAACTCCATCATCATTTTTACCCCAGCACATATATTTATTTTCAGCACGGTTATTTTAGCACCATCACTTTTATTGAACATTTTTTCATTTTATACACACGTCTTATATTTATTCAATATTTTATGTGTATTGCTATTAAGGAATTTTATCTATTTAGTTCATTATTTTATGTTTTTATATATCTATTTATGTGAAAGGTCACTCATCTTTCGGATACTCTGAGCTTTGCAAACTGGTCATTTTAGATTATTTTTAGATTATTTATTGATTTACATAAGGGTTAGCGCCACATACCCTCTTCATTCAATTTTACCTTTACAAGTGTGAGATCACTTATATGTTGGCTGCTTTCCTTTTCCATTTTTCTCCTTATTTGATTTAATAGTTTTTGGTTGAGCGCACTGGTTACCCCTATTATCTAGATTATTACAGGGGTTGGTGTCTGTTTCCGGTACTTTCAGGGAGATTTCCCCTATACATAGAGGGTTTTAAAATGTTATACTATTTTAATGAAGTATGAATAAACTGTATATACTTTTTATAATGGTTGTTTACCTCTTGTTGTACCTGTAAAATCCAATAATATGGAGTAGCAATTCTGTTTCTCGAACTTTTTGTGCCATCTACTGACAGCTCACATCCAGTACGAGAAGTACACCTGACTGGAATATACGACAGGTTTCCATATGGAAAAGCTGACACATTCTCCTGTTAATTAAAGGCAGACCTGTGCCTAGTTTCTATTTATCTCTGAAAAAGAAACTAGCGCAGGTGGTGCTGATAAATCTGAAACAGGTCTATCTGCTTGGTTAATGTGGCACACATCATTCATGACTGTTTCCTGTGCCAGTTTGACATTTATACTCATTATTGTTTACATGTATCTTGATTTTTAGACTCATGACCAGGGCAGCCATCAGAACTTACACAGCTTTAGGCCTGCCCTCCCCTTTGAGCCTGACCACCAACATTCCCCAGGGCTTGCCCACGGGCAATCCTACTGAATCCGCACACCGGCCACCTCACTTGTACGCACTCAGCCCCCCCCCCCCCGCAATCCTGTATATATGTCAGCCCCCCTCACACCTGTATATATGTCAGCGCCCCACCCCCCACACACCTGTATATATGTCAGCCCCCCACACACCTGTATATATGTCAGCCCCCCACACAACTGTATATATGTCAGCACCCCCACACACACCTGTATATATGTCAGCCCCCCCACACATCTGTATATATGTCAGCCCCCACACACCTGTATATCAGCCCCCCCCACACACACCTGTATATATGCCACCCCCCCCCACACACACCTGTATATATGCCAGCCCCCCCCCCACACACACACCTGTATATATATGTCAGCCCCCCCACACACACACCTGTATATATGCCAGCCTCCACCCCCCCACACACACACACCTGTATATATGGCAGCCCCTCACATACACAAACCTGTATATATGGCAGCCCCTCACATACAAAAAACTGTAAACACACAAGGCTCTGGCCCCTCCCTGTACAAAAACTGCCCCCCTCCCTTCCCCTCACAGCCCCTACTTGTAAAGACAGTCTTCCTACCTAGTCCCAGCCCATTTTCACAAAGCTGACATGTTGCTGAGAAGCACAGTACAAATCACACGAGGGGTGCACATAGACATAGTAGCCAGAGGTGGCAGTAAAGAGCTTGATGTCTGAGCTCAATGACACAAGAACAGCAGAAGCTGTGAAATAGTTTCTGTAATGCCCAGCATGGCTCCCCTTCACCCGCCCTGCCTTCTTCTGGCCTGGATGCGCCCCTTGAGCCCCGGGGCCCCTTACAGTTGTGACGGCTGTACCCCCCTGATGGCGGCCCTGCTCATGACCTTTTACATTTATTTGTATGACCTTTATTTTTGTACTTGTTTTGTAACCTTGAGTAAGGGGGAATGTGTTTGGCCCCCAAAATACATTGGATTTTTTTCTGCTATGGATCAATTTTATCATTAATAATCCTGGACTCTTGGACTTTTGTTTGGTGGACTGCTGCTCAACTGGAGCCAGTGTGCCAAGTGAAAATCTCACTGACCCTTTTAAAATCTGAAGCTAGTACCTCATTTGTTCTAGTGTCTGTAAAAGAAGGGGGCATACTTGTACTATTCACCTTGGGCAAAATGGGGATGACAGCAGAGTTACACAGTCAATAATGAATGGTGTATACTTAATATAAAATGCATGCAAGATAGAGAAAGAAAAATAAAAGCCAGTGCTGTAATGCTAGGTAACGCCTCAGCGCATTCTCTATTTCTTACCATACTGAAATCTCCTCTGGTGGTAGTTATTTACAATATTGTGTGCTACCAACAACTGTGGAGACCAGAAACAATATGGTTCATATACTAATGGCTAATAGACTGTGTACTTTGCACTAATTTCCCCCCGTAGCTTAGTGAATGTGCTGACGCTCTGCTGATTTCCATCATCCAATCATGTGCAAACAAAAATGCTGTTTTTTTTTTTATTTTCCTTGCACCTGATTGGGTATTCTTTACAAAGGGAAGCTTCACCACATTCACTAAGCTCTGGGGAAAATTAGTGCAACTATTCTTGTAAAGTGCACAGTCTATTTGCCTTTAGTAAATCAACCCCATCAGTTCTGCTTTGTGTTGACAGTAATCATCTAAAAATCCAGTATTTAGTGCTTTAGTGCTTTGTCTGGAAATCCATTTATGTTTTCCCTTGTAATAAATCAGGATAAAATAGGGACAAGGGGTTGATTTACCTAAGGAATTGAGGCTCACTTTGCAAAGTATATGTTCACTTAGCTTAGAAAATAATGTCAAGGAACTAAAACAGCAAAATAACATGACAAAGAGACACCATTAGTCCAGCAATTATGCTGGATTCTCATTGTAGCTTTGCACTGATCTCGGATAGAAACAGGAAACAGGCATACCCCACTTTTAAGTACACAATGGGGTTTATTTACTAAAGCTGGAAAGCGCAAAATCAGACTCACTTCTGCATAGAAAACAATGAGCTTCTAACTCCAGCTTGTTGAATTAAGCTTTGGTAATAAAACCTGGAAGCTCATTGGTTTCTATGCAGAAGTGAGCCTAATATTGCACTTTTTGGCTTTAGTAAATAAACCCCATTGTGTACTTAAAAGTGGGGTATGCCTGTATATGCTAAAACAGCAAAAGAACAAAGCACACCTGATTGTGCTGCAAGTCACCTTAATAAATAAAACAAACTGGTAAAATAATGCACTTACAAATAAATAGGCCCATTAAGTTTAATAAATACACCCAAATGGTCAAGAGTGCATCCTACCAACACCACGCTCACTCATCTGAATGCCAGCATGGAGGAGTTCTAGTGTATGCAAACCGATTGATCCCAGTACATCTCTAAAGTAGGGCCTGCAGGCTGCCCCAGAAAAAACAGTAGGGGGGCCAGTAGAACTGTACTATTGCCTTTCAAGTATTTTAAGATATCGGCTCCTTTTACCAGAGTTAATTTTAAAAAAAAGTTGATGCTAATGTATATTCTTGAACACCCAAGGGAATTTTGCTTACACATGATTTGACAATTTAAAGAGTACACAACTTTACATACTTTAATAAACATGCTCCAGGCTTTTAGTAAATCAACCCCAAGGAGTAGACAATTTTCCAAAATCCTGCTTTTTTAACTCCCCCGTACATTATTAAGTATTTAAAGTGAACACAGGGTCATTATATTCCCTATGTTAATACTTACTTTGCTATGTGAATATTTTTTACTTCTTTGGTAAATAAATCATTATGAGAGAGTAAGGCAAACATATATACTTTATCTCTCTTAGATCTACTATCAGCTATGTAGTGCAAGGGCATACCTGATATTATACTGATTGAATAGTTTGTTTAAGTTTATCCATAAATGACATTGAACAATATCCTTTAGATCAGCCATCAACTAGTAGTGCAAGGGCCTGCCTGATATGATACTAACTAAATAGATTGTTTAAAGAGGAAGTAAACTCTCCCACTCTGATGCTTCTTTTCATTTAGTCCATTATGATAAATAATTATCAAACTATAGCCACTGTAATCCAGCCCAAATCGTATATTATTTACTGTTTAAAGAAACTTTAAAAAAATTGTTTCCAGGGGTAAGGCAGCACCATCTTAAGTATTGTTTTTACAACAGTAGAGTGTATTTCCGCCCTTACATTGAGCACTTCCTGTACTGTTAACCAAGCCTCCTTCTCAATCTATGTTTCTATGGCAACCCTGCTTCCCTGCTCATAGTTGACTTTTTTTATTTCATAGTATTTATCTAGTCTTTGCCTATGTCAGGGGAGATATGGGCATGCTCAGTGGCGTCATTCTAAAGAACAAAAAGGATTACAACAATACTAAGCAAGTAAGGAGATATCTACAAGCAGTGTTCATTAGGGTTTTTTATGCTGATTTACATAGGGCAAAGTTGTGGTGGAGAATTTACAACCACTTTAAAGCCCCATACACACGCGCGGATTATCCGAGGACCAGGTCCGTCGGACCATGTCCGTCATACTTTGTCTGATGTTGGTTTTGCGTACACACGGTCAGACAAAGTTGTCGGAAAATCCGATCATTCTGAACGTGGTGACGTTTGTTGCCTATGACGGGACTACGTAGAGGCTAGTAGCCAATAGCTTTGGTCTTGTAATGTGATCTGAGCATGCGTAGCACTTTGTCCGGTCGGACAACCGTACACACGATCGTATTTGGTGTGATCGGACCGTGTTGTCGGCAAATCTATCCAGCAGGAGATAGGACTTTGTCCGTCGGACAATCAGACGTACACTGTCCGATGGTGCATACACACGGTCTGATTTTTCAACAACATTGTCCGATCGGACAGAATCCATGCAAAAATCCGACCGTGTGTATGGGGCTTAAGGGTGTCTCAAATCACATTGTACAATCTCCTTTAGACCTGCCATCAATTATGTAGTATAACAGTGTAGTGCAAGGACCTACCTAATTTGATACTTCATTAGATTTTTTTAAACTTGTGCTCATATGACATGAGTTTGGCAAATCCAAAGGAAATAGTACAAATAATATACAATAGGATGGTATGGTGTATGGCTAACCTAAGGCAGATGCCAGGGTATGTAGGTAGATTTTAAACAACAAAAAAGCTGAAATTTATGCACTGAGGAATACTCAATTATTATGACTTTGTCCCCATAAAATCTCCAGATGTGACTTTTTTTTACTTATGAAGCAAAGCAGTACAAATGAAATTAACACCAATAAATATGCAGACTTTGTGGAGCAGAGCTGCTGATGCCCTTCTGACCACACTTTCCCATTAAAAGCTAAGATGTCATCAGGAAACATCTGCTGCTATTGCGCTTTACCCAGCAGAGCTGTAAGTGTTGCAGAACAATAAAGAATGCAATTTACACACTAGTAAAACATAAAACCTCTGCATAACGTAATTTCAAGCCTTGTATTTCCTTTTAATATGATGCATTAGAAACTGTATTGATTTTGTGCTATTTGAAGGCGAGACCCTTTTCGAGATGCCTGTTTTTTTCCATGATGATGATACTTTTTAGTGTCAGTATTCATTACTGTGCATTGCTCGCTGAAGCCAGCCTGACAGTTTAAGGTGCGGTATAGACTCTGGGAATACACACGGATTGTTAGGCTCATCTTAGGCTATCCCCGATGTACAAATCTCTTTGTATAAAAGATAATCACAGCCACTTATCCATGACTTTTTTTCTTTCCTTCAAGACTTGCAATAATAAAAATTATTTCCCAAGAGGAGAGAAAAAAAACTGTTCTTTCTGGAGGATGGCCATGTATAAGGATGAGGAATTTTTGGAGTATTCAGACCTACATAAAGACTTTATAAAGTGTTAAACCTGCCTTGGTGTTATGAGAGAATGAAAACAGGCAATTGTCCATTGCATTGCTACAGTACATTTTCCAGGGTAGTAAATCTCACAAAATACAGGCACAGATATAAAACCTTCTTGAGCATCTGTTATCCTGTGCTCTTCCTCCTATGACCTGTGAAGAAAACACGAGTAGAGGCAATTAGCAGCTGGAAAAAGCATTATCTAGAAAGTATCACATGACATGCATATAGGACTTTATTTACAGTTAAAAAGGAAATGGAAAGAAAAGCCGTGAACACGTCTCGATTCATATTTTTAATTGAACTTTTCTGCCTCTTTCAATAATTATTTCAAAATATGTACATAGATAGGGACATAGATAGATAGATAGATACATAGATACATAGATACATAGATAGATACATAGATAGATAGACATATATCCATATGAAACTATTTGCCTAAAGTATAGGTAGGAAGAGGTATAAAAAGGACACAATATTATTGATGGGAATATTAGACAAAACACAAAGAAAAGTAGCAGGCTGTGCTGAAACTTTCAAATTGTTCAGTGTTTTCATATGAGGTGAGATGAAAGAAAAATGTTAGTAGTGAACTCTTTCTTTTTTCAAATTCTTTATTTATTGAAACCTTAGATTCAGTTGCAGAAAATAATCGTGAAGCTCAGTTAGTTATATGAGTATCATAACAGTGAAAATAAACATGTGATACATCAGGTCTGTAATTAATTAAATAGACAAGGATGGGAGAGAATCTGTAAGATCTGCTTAGGATGGTAACACATTTCAAAGTATCTTTTTCTTTTTGTATTAAGAAAGTATTAAGAGTGTAAGAATTAGATAGATAAAGTACAGAAATGATTGCAAACAAGGGCAGATAAGAAAAGGATAAAGCAAGAAATTGGGGAGAGGGGTAAGGGGGGAAGCATGTGAGGAAGGGGGAGAGGGATGGAAATAAAGGGTAAGGTGTGGGGTTGAGAACCTACCCTGGGGTTCACAATGGAAGAAAGTAGAATTGTTTCAGGAACAACTCAACAGTAGGGTCTTACCCTCGTCTGATAGGAGCAAAGTGCCCCAGTAGTAACAGGTGCGAATATGGGCTTCAGGTTTGAGTAGTCAACTCTATAGACCTCTAATAATTGCCATTGACATATAACACATGCTCTGCAAAGTATAGCTGTGCACTATCCTTGTTGGTATAACCTTATCAAAGTGTCAAGAACATCTCCAAACAAAAGTTGTTTCAAAGTTTTGAATATAAGTATGGTAAAGTTAGAACCACTGTAAGTTTTTTACCACTGTCTGCTCCAAATTGGGCTATTTCTCCTTACTTCTAGTCTGACAGATATCACACTGCACAAGAGCCTAGGTAAGTTCTTCCTACTTTCTCTTTGCTTGATGGGTGTCAGACAAAAGAGTGGCAAATACAAACGGCAAAAAATGATTATCTGTGAGGACGGTTTAGAACAGCCATGAGGACGATTTCACACTTATGCCCCGTACACACGATCAGACATTGATCAGACATTCCGACAACAAAATCCATGGATTTTTTTCCGACGGATGTTGGCTCAAACTTGTCTTGCATACACATGGTCACACAAATTTGGTCGGAAATTGCGAACATCAAGAACACGGTGACGTACAACACGACAAGCTGAGAAAAATTAAGTTCAATAGCCAGTGCGGCACTTCTTGTGTACACAAGATCGGAATTTCCGACAACGGATTTTATTGTCGGAAAATTTGAGAGCCAGATCTCAAATTTTGTGCGACGGAAATTCCGATGGAAACTGGCCGATGAAGCCTACACACGGTCGGAATTTCTGACAAAAAGCTCCCATCGAAAATTTTCCGTCTGAAAATCCGACCGCGTGTACGGGGCATTATACTTTCATACTCACAGGTAGTGAATAGAACACGGAACAGAAAGAGAAAATCTTCCCTATGTGGACAAAGAACAACAAAAATCACCCTAAAAATATCCTTATCAGTCACACAGACAGTAAAACATAAGAGAGGTTCTAACCCTTCCATACCCCATCCAAACCAAATAAATCTTGTCTGGAATTGGGCTCTTGAGCATTATGTCTAATGCCGCGTACACAAGATCGACAACAAATGTTGGATGTGAGCTTCTTGGCGGAAAGTCCGACCGTGTGTATGCTCCATCGAACTTGAATCAAATTTGTTATCGGACTTTCTGCCAACAAATGTTGGCTAGCAGGTTCTCAAATTTTCCGCCAACAAATTTTTGCTGTCGGACTTTCCGATCACGTGTACAAAAGTTCATGCATGCTCAAGATTCAAGGACGAGCCGGAAGCGCTCGGTCTTAAAAAAATTGGCATTCGTAATGGAGATATCACGTATGTCTTGTACGTCACTACGTTCGTAATTGTTGGCCAACATTTGTGTGACCGTGTGTATGCAAGACAAGTTGGAGCCAACACCCTTTGAATAAAAATCCACGGTTTTGTTGTCGGAAAGTCCAATCATGAGTCACACACACACATATATATATGTATTTTAGTACTCATGGTTTCTCGCCCATACAGGATGAGGCCTTCCGGGGTCGTGCCACCAGAGAGGAGAGGACTGATTTACAGTACTCTGAGGATAGGTAATTCCTCATTTGGAACCTGAAATTTGGAGGCTTGGAGAGGTTTTGAATGGAAAACAACCTCCAAACCCTGATTACAGGGACTTTGGTCCTGAAAGGGTCAACCTGTCTGCAGAGGAGTCCAGAAGTACAGGAAACAGCCTGCAGGGGTCTGTGAGGTGGAGTAGAGCAGAACACAGTTGGGTGAGCAGTGTGGACTAACTTGTGTCTGAGACACTGTTCCTGAACTGTGGAGACGTTCACTTGGGATCCCTGAGATGGGCAAAAGCTTTTAAGAACCCAGTTAGGGGCAGGTATTACTGGTGGTGGGTTTACACTAGTGCGAATTGAATGCCGGTTCCAATTCGCAATAGCAGGAGATTGTGACCGGCTCTCTATGGAGTTCACATATCTCTGCAGCGGCTTCGCTGACATTTGCACAGTGCAGTCTTTTGGTCCGTTTCAGGTCTGAATTTAACCAAAACTTCAGTCTGAAATCAAACCTGAAGTGCTGAACGAGGAAACACTGCACTCCTGCTGTGAGCTGCTGCTTGTTCATATGTGAACCTAGCCTAAAGCATGTACAATTGCTACAAAGTCATATAATTGAATGTTATTAAAAAATAACATTTCCTTTTTAATCTGCAGTGTGGTAATTTTCTGTAAAATGCTATGTAATATGGCAAACTGGAGGTGTTCTGTACACGGATAGTGTACAGAATGACCCCCCCCCCCCTCTGAAATGTTATCTCCTGTTTGTCATTTCCTGCTTGTGTGATTGGCTTACTGATTCTCCCAATGGTCTGCACTAGGATACAAGTCAGTGTTTGGGCATCCCTTGCAACAAAAATGTCATTGTTGGTGAGATACTCCCAAAGGAAACTAATGTCTGAAGGGATGCAGGCCCTGCCACCTTCCTCTTTAGAACCTTGCAAGTGCAGCAGCAGATTAGTAATTATAATATCACTCTCATTCACATTCTGCACATGAACACAGACAAACAGCTATTTCTTCAGAAAAAGAAAAGGTAGGAATCTGCAACAAAGTTTGTTAAAATCCTTGCATTGTACATATAGTAGAGCACCCAGAGGGGGATATTTTTTCTCAGCAAAAATTAAGTTATACTTTAAGTTATCATTAAATGGAACTCAGAGGCCTGGGACATAAAAGGACAAATCTCATTAAACTTAAGGTTTTTGACTGTAGAAACTAGGGATGAGCTTGATGTTTGGGTCGAACATAAGTTCAACTCGAACATCGAGTGTTCGCCCGCTTGCCGAAAAGCAAACATTATGGGGCGTTCGCGACAAATTTGAGCACCGCGGAACGTTCCATAATGCACTGTGAGATCGCAGTGCATTGCTGTATGATGATTGGCCAAAGCATGTACCTGACCTGAATGCTTTAGCCAATCACAGCGCCCTCTACTAAGAGAGCCATAATAATCATGGCTCAGGGGGACTAAATATAGCCTCACACTATATAATGCTGGTTACACGGTGGCCGTGTGTAGTGAGAGATCAGAACAGAGAGATAGCTTGATTTAGATTAAGCAGGCAGGTTATTCAGTTAGTGGCAATGTATTTGATATCCAGTGTAGCCTATATCTACAGTTCATTCTGTGGTGTACTATTTCTAATACACTTCAGACGGTGAATTAATATATATATATATAAAGTCTTGTATATATATACATATATATATATATATATATATATATATATATATATATATATATATATATATATATATATACTCTGCATCCAGTGTAGCCTATATCTACAGTGCAGTCCGTGGTGTACTGTGTCTAATACACTTCAGGCGGTGTGTACACAGTATCTAATACAGTGTGTACAGTGTCTACTATACTTTTGGTGGTGTACACAGTATACAATACAGTGCAGCCATTGTACAGTTTCTAATACAGTGCAGGCGATGTACACAGTATCTAATACAGTGTGTACAGTTTCTACTACACTTCTGGTGGTGTACACAGTATCTAGTACAGTATAGTGTGGTGTTGAAAAACAAAATGTACATCATGTCCGGAAGGCCACCAAGGAGAGGCAGACGCTCACAGGCCACTAAAAGAGGGCAAGCAGCCTCTGTGTCTACAGTAAACAGTGCTTGTCGTGGACATGGTGCATCCTCTGCAGGTGGCTGTGGGGCATGATTGTCCTTTATTTCTGCTGCTGGCTGTGTTATTGAGCCACACCATGCAGAAGAGTTGGTGG
The DNA here is from genome assembly GCA_028564925.1 of Lithobates sylvaticus. NCBI lineage: Eukaryota > Metazoa > Chordata > Amphibia > Anura > Ranidae > Lithobates > Lithobates sylvaticus. Next base: position 464,800,589 of record CM053026.1, on the reverse strand, counting down.
ATTGGATAACAAAGCCATCCTCATCCTCCTCATCCTCTGTCACCCAGGGTCAGAGTAGTTTGCCTTCCAACGTAGCTGCCAAAGTGGCCTATTCCACCGGCTCCTTGTCCACAGTCCCTCCTTCCGTAGCCCAACCATCGTGCACGGATGAGTCCCCAGAATTATTTGACCACAGTGTTGGGTACATGCTGCTGGAGGATGCACAGCGATTTGAAGGCTCTGATGTTGGTTCCCAGGTTGAGGAAGGGAGTAATGTGAGCCTAGAGAGAGGGGGTATCCAAGAAGGACAAGAAACTGGCAGTCATGTTCCCCCAGCTGCAGCATACTGCCAAGTTTGCTCCAGTGACGAGGAGGAAGGGGATGATGAGGTCACTGACTGTACCTGAGAGAAGAGAGGAGGAGCAGGCACAACTCCAACGAGGCAGGATGTCCTCTGTGGGGCAGCTTAAGGGCAGCCACCCTATTGCATCACACTGCAGAGTTGGGTGCTGCAGACTCCCTGCTAACTTTTAAAAGTTCCTTTGTGTGGGCCTTTTTCGACACGTGTGCAGCAGATTGCACCGTTGCTATTTGCAACCTATGTCTGAAGCGGAATAAGCATGGCCAGAACAGCAGTTGCTTGGGCAACACATGCTTGACCAGACATATGACGATCTGCCATACAGTCTGCTGGCAACAGCACTTGAAAGACCCAAAGAAAAAGGCTGACTTCTCCTTGCTCCTCATCTGAGATCTCTAACCCTACTATACCTCCAGTCCTCTCAAAACCCTGCACTGATAGGAATGAAGGTATAGCAATAGGTGTACCAAGTACTTCCAGCCAGTCTGCTAGCAGTACACCACCATCTGATTTTAGCAGGCAAATTTCCCTACTCCAGTTGCTGAACCGTAAAAAATAAATTTGGTTCCAGCCATCCACATGCTCCGAATAGGATAGTCTAAATGCTAGCTTACCCAAATTGCTAGCACTGCAACTGCTGTTTTTTCAGCTGGTAGACTCTTCCCCCATTCGTGAATTTGTGGAATGTGCTGTACCTCAGTGGCAGGTTACAAAACGCAATTTTTTTCACGGAAAGCCATTCCGGCTCTCTACCGGAAAGTGGAAGGCAATGTTTTGGCCTCGTTGGATAGGGCGGTAAGAAGAAGGATGCATATTACCTCTGACTCATGGTCCAGCAGGCATGGGCAGGGACATTACCTTTCCTTCACGATGCACTGGGTAACTCTGCTGGTAGCTGGGAAGGATTCAGGACAGGGTTCAGTGTTGTTGGAGCTTGTTTCGCCACCACGCCTCCAAAATGCTAGTGGTGATTCTGCCAAAGCTCTCTCCACCCCCTCCGTTTTTTCTTCCTCTATGGCCTCTTCTGCAGATTTGTCCTCTGAACCAGCGGTGCTCCATAAGTGTTCAAGGGGCTATGCAAGCAGTCAGGCTAAAAGATGCCATGCGGTGCTTGAGTTGGTCTGCTAAGCTGACAGGAGCCACACTGGGGCAGAGATTCTGTCAGCTCTGCAGGGGAAGGCTCAGAGGTGGTTGATGCCATGCAGGCTTCAACCAGGAATGATCGTATGTGTCAATGGCACCAACCTTCTCTCCGCCCTCCAACAGGGACACTTGACCCATGTTCCATGTTTGGCACACATCCTGAATTTGATGGTGCAGCGGTTCTTGAGCAGGTACCCAGGCTTACAGGATCTCCTGAAGCAGGCCAGAAAAGTCTGTGATAATTTCCGCCGGTCATACAATGCCAGTGCTCGGCTGGCTGATATTCAAATGGAATGCAACCTGCCCAACAACCACCTCATTTGTGACATGCCCACCAGGTGGAACTCAATGTTAGCAATGCTGCAGCGGCTGCACACACAGCAGAGGGCCATCAATGAGTACCTGTGCGAGTATGGCACCAGGACAGGGTCAGGGGAGCTTGGCTTCTTTTTGCCATGCCAGTGGCTACTGATCAAGGAAGCATGCACTTTCCTGTCACCATTTAAGGAGGCCACAAGGATGGTGAGCAGCGACAATGCATGCATCAGTGACACTGTCCCTTTAGTCTTCCTGTTGGAGCAAACACTTTGTTGAATCATGGACAGGGCCCTTGAGGCAGAACAGCAACTGGAAGTGGAGGACTTCCTTACCTCTCAAGGCCCCCTTTATCCAGATAGCATTCCTGCGGGCCCACCAAACACACATGAAGAAGATAAAACTCAGCAGCAGTCTTCAAGGGATGGTTTTCAGTCCCCAGAAACCCAAGGAGTTGAACGTGGCTGGGAGAAGGTAGTTACGGATCATGTGATCCTTAGTGACCCAGAGGACTCAGAATCAAATGCCTCTGCAAACTTACGCTGCATGGCCTCCCTGATTCTGCAAAGCCTGCAAAAGGACCCTAGGATTTGTGGTATCAAGGAGAGGAATCATTACTGGCTGGCAACCCTTCTTGATCCACGTTACAAGGGTAAGATTGCAGAACTCATCCCTTCGCAGAGGGAACAGAGGATGAAACAACATGTTGCTTAGGCTTCATTAAGTCAGAGGAAGAGCGGTGGAGAAGGTGGCCAGCTGACCGATGCCTTTAAACAATTTTTAAGTCCTTAGTGCCAAGGTCTGATTGGTTCAAGCAACCATCGCCTGCGTCTGCATTACATGGTGCAGAAATATTTAGGGGCAATATCAGACTCGGAGACCTTTTCAACAGAGAATCCACTGGTTTACTGGGTCTTAAGGATGGACCATTGGCCAGAACTGACTTGAGCAGTGTGCTTTCCGAACGCACATTCAGTGCTGCTGGAGGGTTTGTATCGGATCAAAGAGTGCGCCTGTCCACAGACTCCGTTGATAGGCTCACATTCATAAAAATTAATCAGTTTTGGATCAGCAGCTATCAAGCACCTGATGCTGATGTAACTGATTGAATTTGCTATGGATGTGGGATCCCTTGAAGACTGCCTGAGCTGACTATCCTATTCCTCCTCAATCTTGACGACGCTAGCTTCCAAAAATATTTTTGGTTTAGGGCACCACCATCACCACCCAAGGCAGGGCCTGTTCCTGCGCCCAACAAGAGTATCTGTGAGGGGTTACAGTGTTGTGGTACCACCACCACCACCACCCAAGGCCCAATTTTTCTTCTCCTGTTTAACAGGGGCATGTAATTAGAATGTTTGATCTAATATTTCACAGCAGGGCCAGTTCCTGCGGCCAACAAGAGTATCTGTGAGGGGTTACAGTGTTGACACCACCACCTCCCAAGGCACAATGTTTCTGCCCCTGTTTAACAGGGGCATGTAATTACAATTCTTGATATAATATTTAACAGCATGCCTGTTCCTGCGCCCAACAAGAGTAACTGTGAGGGCTTACAGTGTTGTGGCACCACTACCACCAGCAAAGGACCAATGTTCCTGCCCCTGTTTAACAGGGGCATATAATTAACATTTTTGATATAGTATTTCACAGCAGGGTCCGTTCCTGCGCCCACCAAGAGTAACTGTGAGGGCTTACAGTCCTAAGGTCCAATTTTCTGCAGCGTATATAGGGCAGGCCATATAGTATATATACTGCTGTTCAGAGTATATAGTGCCTGGGGGACCCCCACGCCATTTTTTTTATTTGGGTGCGGGTTCCCATTAATATCCATACCAGACCCAAAGGGCCATGCCATTTTTTTCAATGATTTTCATGTATTTTGCCGGGATCCGACAATACAGCCGCTAGTAGTTTTAATTTACATTTTTTCCTTTAGAAATGTCATTTTGCTTAGGTATTGTTCTAAACACAGGGAAAATGTGCTACTTTACAGGCATAATAAGGACACCCTCCAGGCACAATATTTAAAGGAATATTTCATTTTTATTGTTTCACTTTAAGCATTATTAAAATCACTGCTCCCGAAAAAACTTCAGTTTTTAGAACTTTTTTTTCTGCATTGATACATGTCCCCTGGGGCAGGACCTGGGTCCCCAAACACTTTTTTATGGCAATAACTTGCATATAAGCCTTTAAAATTAGCACTTTTAATTTTTCACATTCGTGTCCCATAGACTTTAACAGTGTTTGCGTGTTTGAACAAATTATTTGCCTGTTCGTATGTTCTGCTGCAAATCGAACCGGGGGGTGTTCGGGTCATCCATAGTAGAAACAGACCACACCAAGATGTCAGGTGGCAAGACACATTCATTAGTTGAAAGGCAATGGTCCCTGAGGGCTTGTATCACTTGACCAATGACAGTTTTTAACTATTCACAAATAAAAAAAGATCAAAAAAGCTTTAAATCTAGGAAACACATTTCTTCCAAGAACTGAGTAAGCAAAAGACAGACGCCAATGTTAATTTGTTCATAACATTTTTCTAAGCAGTCTGCTCTCAGTGGAGCTTTTTGAAATGCAGATTTCAGCTACATTTTAAGATAATTGTTTACCTAGGGCTTAAATAATGTAAAGCTGGCCCTTGACATACAGTTTTCACTGTCCAACTCTTTGTTATTATTCCTTTTATCAGTATCTTCTATTAGTATATTAAGGAAGATGTACAAATTAGGATGTCAGTATTATTCTGAGCTACCACCTGAAATCAATTTCCAAATCACAGTCTGCACAGTTATAATAATTTTTTCTTCAAATTCGAAGGGATAGTAATATATGAAACGTTAGGGGTCCTCCAAAACTGCAACAATCTATTTTAAAAGAAAAATACCAAACTGTCCATGTACCAAAAAACACAAAAATGGACATATAAATAACCAATGTAACCAAAATACTTTATTCAAATGACTGTACCCTATTACCCCAACCCTGAAATAAAACCCTGTAATTAAAAGCAATCTTCCATATCTCCTGGAAAGAATAAATGTAAAATGGTAAAACTGCTATTATAATACATTTCCAAGTAAGTCCTATAAAGTTAGTAATATGTGGAAAGCTATGAACTATGCTATGTAATTCCAAAAGATGTACGGTAAATCAAAAAAGTCATAATCCATCAATGCCAATCCTTATGAGATAGAAAGTCATAGCATAACAAGGTAATCAGTCATTAGTTCCTTCCAAGTTGTAAATGATAACAAAGCTAATGCAGGTGAGGCATAAACACAGCAAAAGCACACACTTAGGTGGATAATAATGTTGCAATAATAATTATGCATAAATTAAAACATGGATAGAAAAAATGGACAGTGTAAAAAAGTGACCAGTGTTATTCCTTGTTGCTGTGCTGTCCATGCATTTTTGTTTTCCTTGCCCCTCTGTATTTTACTCTGTTGTCAATAATGCAGATAGACTCCTGGTCACCTTTTTTTAAACATTCAAAGTTTATTGAGGTTCAACAAAAATAAAGAATGCATTGTACATTGTGTATAGAAATCACAAACAGAGTGAGAGAATTCAGCTGCTAGCTGTTGTAACTTATGGTGCTGTTCTAGCAAGTAGTTATCTCATTTGAGAGTGTGAGGAAATAACACAGGTATGGCATGGTACTGGTATGTAGTCTTTGGGTATACCTGTTATCCAGATGAGCATAAGATTAGGTCATATTAATCTACATTTTGTCCATTCGCTGAAGTATTAATTTGGGTACATTTGAGCGATTCTATACAGAGAACTATAGGTAGGAGAGTAAACAGAAATAAGAGAGAGAGGGGAGGGGAAGGTTAGGGTAGTGAGAAGAGGGGAGGTTTGGATCGGTTAACTGACTGTTTTCAGTTTGTGGTATCTGAGTATCGAAAGGTAAACCAAGGTCACCAGGTTTTGTGGAATCTGTCCACCTTATCGGTGGCTTGTGCTAATGTATCTTTCATTTCACATATTTCAGCTACTCGGGTTAACCATCCTGACACAGAAGGCACTTGTGTGGTTCTCTAGAGGGTAGGTATCAGCGCCTTGGCTGTGTTCAGCAGGTGTTTGGTTAGGGAGTTTTTCTATCGCTTGAGTGTGAAGTTTGAGATGTAGAGTAGATAACAGGCAGCATTGAGTTCCATCTTGGACTCTGTAATGTGATTGATCTGTTCTCTGACCTGATTCCAAAATGAAGCCAGAGGGGGCAGTGCCACCAGATGTGCACAAGGGTGCCTGCGTCTTTGCCACATCTCCAACATGTGTCTGGGGTCTGAGTGTTCCAGACGTGTATTTTTGCCGGAGTGGTATACCAGTCAGTCAGTAATTTGTAAGACATTTCTTGCATCTCGGTGCTAATTGAGCACTTATGTGTGAGTATGCAAGCCTTTTTGAATTATCTGTTATAGTTGTCATTAGTGCCGCGGACCAATGGTTCCAAAATCTGTCCTCTTTTTGTAAGTTTGTGTACTGTAGCCATGTGTATGCCAAGGAAGTTACTTTTGTGACATGTTTGCCCTCGGCGCAGGTTTGTTCTATTTCTGTCAGCTGTCTGATGTAGTCGCCCTGTTTCGCTGTGCTGTTTAAGTAGCTACGGAGTTGAAAGTATGTCCAGAGAGGTAGATTAATGAGTCCGCTATCTCTTTTTAATGTCTTATAGTACTTGAGTGTCCCTTCATGGAAGCACTCGCCTGCTAGAAGTGATTTTTAGTCATTTGGCGGCATAGTAGATGATTTTCGGTTCCCGGAGGGAAGTCTGGGTTGCCATATGTTGGTGTTAGGGGGCTATGTGTGGAAGTCACCTCAGGGTGTTTTGCTGCTTCTCTGCAAGCGTCCATAGTTGTTTTCGTGATTGGGTGTAGTTGTAGTAACTGTGTCAGAGACCCGGATTCCATGGTGAAAGAAGTAGTGGGAGGGGGCTCAAGCCTATTTCTAGGGATACCCAGTCCTTGGAGTCTCCATGGCAGTGCCAGTCTACTATTCTTGTTAGGTGTGCAGCCAAGTAATATTTCTTAAAATTGGGAAGACCCATACCCCCTTATTCCTTGGGTCTGATGAATAGAGCAAACTTGATCCTGGGTCTTTTGTGGGACCATAAGAATTGCAGGAGGATCGAGTGTAGCTTTTTAAAAAACTTTTGGGGAATTGAGATCGGTAGTGCGCATAGTAAGTAAAGCAGCCTGGGTAGGATGACCATTTTTAGAATTGCAGCTTCCCCAAACCAGGAAAAGTATCCGGCGTTCCAGAGTTTTAAGTCTTTTTCTATCACCTGGAGCAGAGGCGGAAAATTTGAGTCATAAGTCAGAGAGAGCTTAGGGGTCAGCCATACCCCTAGCTACTTTAAGACTGTTCTCTCCCATTTAAAAGGGCAGTTTTTGTAGCCACGTTTGTAGAGGACAAATTGATATTCATGGCCTCTGACTTAGTTACATTTATCTTGAGGTTGGAGACAAATCCATAATGGGCAAATGCTTTTAAGAGATTGGGTAATGTGGTGTCCTGGCCACTTTTTATATTTAATGCAGCACCTAGTTTGTAAGGTTAACCGAGCTGTGTACAGGAATTGTAACAAAACATGGAGGGCTTTCTGTCTATTATAGGTAATGACAGGCATCATGTATGCTCTTAGAAAGGACTTTAAGCCATATTTTCACTATGTGTTATGGTGTGCTGCATATGCAGCTTATTAATTTTAGGTTGGCAGTGGACCTACTCAAATTACAAAAAAATAACAAGATCAAAATTCCCTACTGTAGAAGAGCTTCTCACCTCTCCTTTCACCTGTGTCATCTACCTTGCCTCTTTTCCAGCTCTTTGGCCAGATAACTTTTTCCTCCACTACATGTTATGATTTTATCCTCCAAACTCTATGTCAGTACAGGGTATAGTGATCGGAGGAAGGAACCATTGTGCACGGTGGGGACACAGGCATCTAGCACTCTCAGAATTGAGAGCCGGGCTAAGTCCCTCAGGCAGGGACTCTTGAATGTACAATATATATGTGTAAAGCTCTGCGTAAATTGACAGCCCTATATAAGTACCTGAATTAAAGGTAAGGTAGGCTGCTAAAGGGACTTTTGATTAATTATTTTTGCAACCTAACAGGGTCGCTTTAACACATGGATATAAACATTAACCCACAATCACAACACACAGATAGCTCACAAGTGCATTAACATGCACTGCCTAGGTGCATTGGGTTTTCATTGAAAATGAGCATTTCACCATGCCTTAACATTACAGTAGTATGAATGTACCCTTACTGATCTGCAACTGCTTGCTGTGAGTTTCTTTTTTGACAGCATGTCTTTGTCTTTATTCATTACATAAAACTTTTGATGTTCCTTATTGTTTTAAAATATTACATTTAATTTTGTTTTAAAATTGTACTAAATATATATATATTTTTTTAAAGTGTAATATTATGGTTGATATACACTTGCTAACATATTACATAAATCATGTGATGCCTTATACTTACATCATCATTTACAACATATGTTTTTGTAGGCATTGTCAGCACAGACTTTAAAAATGTAATTTTATGAATTGCCAATACTGCAATAAAAGTATTACATTGATTTATTTTTTCTAGTGTATTTTCTATAGCAGGTCTGGAAAAATTATGTAAGCCTGGTATATAAATACACTAAAATAAATAAAATTCAGCATTCAAAAGGACACAGGATGAGAATTAATATTGGGAATTCTCATTTCCTAGAGTTCCATTTTCTTGGTGCTTGTTCAACTTCTGATGTGTTGTTCAAGGACGGTAGGGAGGAAGTTCAAAGAGAGGTTTAACAATCTGCTCTAAACATTTTACAGCAACACTATCATTTCCTCTCGAGTGGATTTTTCCTGTGTATATGCCAGACGTGTATGTTATATGAATGCACACAAATGAGTACATGCAACTATGTAGTAAACATAACAGGCCATTTTAATAATGCTGTGTTGCTTCTTATAAAATGATTTGTATTCATTTCTGTAAAATCTCATGGTATACTCATGGTATACAAAAAAAAAAAAAACGAATAATAGAAGCTAAAGTATTACCAATATTAAAATATTGGCCATTTTATTAATTTACTACAGGTACAACATTTTATTTTTTGTACTTTTGGATAGAGTAGGGAAGGTTTTAATGCCTAGGCATAAACATAACAGGAAAGTAACGGGTCCTGTTAAGGTGAAAAAAAAAAATCCAAACCATCATGGCCCTGTGTGAAAAAGTGATTGCCCCCCCCTTGTTAAAACATACTATAACTGTGGTTGTCCACACCTGAGTTCAATTTCTCTAGCCACACCCAGGCCTGATTATGCCACACCTGTTCACAATCAAGGCACACTTAAATAGGAGCTGCTTGACACAGTAAGGTCCACCAGATCCTTAAAAGCTACACATCATGCCGAGACCCAAAGAAATTCAGGAACAATTGAGAAAGAAAGTAATTGAGATCTATCAGTCTGGAAAGGGTTATAAAAGCCATTTCCAAAGCTTTGGGAATCCAGCGAACCACAGTGAGAGCTTGGGACAACATTCTGTGGACCGATGAGACAAAAGTGGAACTCTTTGAAAGGTGTGTGTCCAAGGAGAAAACCACTGCTGAGCAAAAAGAACATCAGCTCGTCTCAATTTCTCCACAACACATCTTGATGATCCCCAAGACTTTTGGGACAACATTCTGTGGACCGATGAGAAAAAGTGGAACTCTTTGGAAGGTGTGTGTCCAAGTATATCTGGCGTGTGATGGTCTGGGGCTGTTTTTGCTGCTTCAGGACCTGGAAGACTTGCCGTGATAAAAGGAACTATGAATTCTGCTGTCTACCAAGAGATCCTGAAGGAGAATGTCCGACCATCTGTTCGTGTACTCAAGCTGAAACGAACTTGGGTTCTGCAGCAGGACAATGATCCTAAACACACCAGCAAGTCCACCACCGAATGGCTGAAGCAAAACAAAATGAAGACTTTGGAGTGGCCTAGCCAAAGTCCTGACCTGAATCCTATTGAGATGTTGTGGTATGACCTTAAAAAGGCCGTTCATGCTCGAAAACCCTCTAATGTAACTGAATTAGGACAATTCTGCAAAGATGAGTGGGCCAAAATTCCTCCAGGACGCTGTAAAAGCCTCATTGCACGTTATCGCAAACGCTTGGTTTCAGCTGTTGCTGATAAGGGTGGCCCAACCAGTTATTAGGTTTAGGGGGCAATCACTTTTTCACACAGGGCCATGATGGTTTGGATTTTTTTTCACCTTTAATAATAAACACCTTCATTTACAAATTGCATTTTGTGTTTACTTGTGTTGTCCTTGACTATTGTTTAAAATTGGTTTGATGTTCCGAAACACATAAGTGTGACAAACATGCAAAGGAACAGGAAATGAGGAAGGGGGCAAACACTTTTTCACACCACTGTATACTGGATCAAAAATTTAAAACACTGCAAAGTGAAACAAAAACAAAAAGTCCAGACGCCAAATACCATTAACATAAAGGTTGTAATGCGATAATTATCGCTTGGTTGCGTGAAGAAACTTATCAATATTTCCTGACAAGCAGTGTGTGAACTGCCCCCAGGGAATTAGAATCACTCGTTGATCTGGCTAATGCTATTAAGGTGCAAACTGTCTGTTACTGGATTAATGATTTGAGGTGATCTGGTGGTAGTGTTATCCTGGTATGAAAACTTGTTGGAGCACTAGATCCAGATTCTGGTGCAGTGGGTATAAAATCTATGAATGAGGATGATGTCCTTTATCTTAGGGGCTCGGTAGAGCACTCAGTCCAAGATGAAATCACTTCAGATGTATGGATCAGAAAGAGGACTGACCGTCCTATGGGAGTGATTGGCCAGGTGGTGGGAAAGACACAAAGGTAAGCGCCTCGAGGCGATTCAGTTCGCAGTTGCAGGGCTATACAAATCTTTCATTCATTCAAAGGTTAAATGGCATAGATAGTCATATACCAAAATTTCAGCTAAGTTCCCACACACTTGATAATAACAACCTAGGCACAGGATGTTCAGTGTGTTCAAACACTCAGTAGCAGAGAGGGCACAACTTTCTGTGTCCAATCATATTATGACCAAGGCTGGCTGCTGAGTGAGTGGGTGTACAGAGGAGGACCACTGAAAGATGTAGATTAAGAGTCTAACAGTTTATATGGCACACTTCTGATCAGCCTCTTAGATGAAGCAGTTACAATCAGCTGTTCCAGAAAATAACATGTTGAGGTTGAAAAAAGACACAAGACCATGAAGTCCAACCTATGTGTGTGATTATATGTTGTATGTTGTGGTCATTCAGGTGCTTATCTAATAGTTTTTTGAAACTATCGATGCTCCCCACTGAAACCACTGCTTGTGGAATTCCACATCCTTGCTACTCTTACAGTACAGAGCCCTCTACGCAGTTTAAGGTTAAACCTCTTTGCTTCTAATTTTATTGAGTGGCCACATGTCTTATTAAACTCCCTTCCAAAGAATTTTTTTTTTATCCCTGTTGTGGGGTCACCACAGTATAGTATTTGTAAATTGAAATCATATCCCCTCTCAAGCGTCTTTTCTCCAGAGAGAATAAGTTCAGTGCTCGCAACCTTTCTTCATAACTAATATCCTCCAGACTCTTTATTAGCTTTGTTGCCCTTCTTTGTACTCGCTCCATTTAAAGTACATCCTTCCTGAGGACTGGTGCCCAGAACTTGACAGCATACTCCAGGTGAGGTCGGACCAGAGTCTTGTAGAGTGGGAGAATTATCGCTTTATCTCTTGAGTTAATCCCCTTTTTAATGCATGCCAATATTCTGTTTGCTTTGTTAGCAGCAGCTTAGCATTGCATGCCATTGCTGAGCCTATCATCTACTGGGACCCCTAGATCCTTTTCCATCCTTGATTTCTAGATTGCATTCATATTTTTGCCAATGCATTATTTAAAATTTTTCTACCCATAAACCTAATTTGCCATGTGACTCAGTAATCCCCATTTATCACCACCCTCTGAACATGTGAATATGTACGTCCATACATTACCAGATCCTGATGAATTTGGATGTTCTATAACCTCCACTGTGTCAGTACTGAACCAGTGCTGTGTGTCAGTCGCACTTTAGGTCAACCAGCTCCTTGATAAGGCAGGATGATCCACGAGGTAATCCACGGCAAACGCTGTTTGAGTCAGGTAGCAGTATAATTCACCTTCCGTTCCTAATCCCTGTTGGAGTAGGGCATACTGTGAGTGGCATTACATGACCATGGTGACGGCAACGCATTTTGCTAGAGTAGCGTAGCTTCGTCTGTATGGACCTAAAGTGTAACTGACACACAGCACTGGTTCAGTACTGACACAATGGAGGTTACAGAACATCCGAATTCATCAGGATGTGGTAACGTATGGACGTACATATTCACATGTTACTTGCTGGAACAGCTGAATTGAACTGCTTCATCTAAGAGGCTGATCCTTTGTGTCTTTCCCATCACCTGGCCATAGGACGGTCAGTCCTCTTTCTGATCCATACATCTGAAGTACTTTCATCTTGGACTGAGTGCTCTACTGAGCCCCTAAGATAAAGGACATCATCCACATTCATAGATTTTATACTCACTGCACCAGAATCTGGATCTAGTCCTCCAACAAGTTTTCATACCAGGATAACACTACCACCAGATGACCTCAAATCATTAATCCAGTAACAGACAGTTTGCACCTTAATAGCATTAGCCAGGTCAACGAGCTATTCTAATTCCCTGGAGCCATTCACACACTGATTGTCAGGAAATATTGACAAGTTTCTTCACGCAACAAAGCGATAATTATCACATGATAACCCTTATGTGAATGGTATTTGGCGTCCGGACTTTTTGTTTTTGTGTAATGTGTTTTGTGTTTTTTCTGTCTTCTGTCAACTTCTACCTTTCACTTTGCAGTATTTCAAATTTTTGATCCAGTATATGTGAAGTTGGAATAACACTGCTTTCTATACTGTGCACCTTTTTAGCTGGTATTCTTTGAATTCAATAAATCTTGTACTCCAAGGTTTACATGCTCTATCAGGTTACCTATTGTCTGTCTGTGCTCAGAAGGGGAGATCCCTGTTTTGGAAACACAACAGGCAATGAGGGACATACCCTTCACAGACAGTTGTCACTAGGATATTTGTTCCCATTGAAATATTTACCTCTTGCAGGACAATTGGTTGGCACAGGACCAGGAGACTAGCAGTATGTATGTTAGTAGTGGTGCCTACTACAGTGATTTCTGGCTTCCCCAAAGAATGGCCAGGTATGACTCATGCATTACAAAGGTCCAAACTGGACCAATGTAACTATGCAAAAATATGCCCACCTAAAGTTCAGCTTTGAAAAATTACCATGATTGACACAATTATTTAGCAAAAATAGAATCATTGCACAAGTAATCACAATGTGAAGAATTCTGCAAGAGCTAATGTGTGACAAACACAAAATAATTTTCTCACCACTAAAAAGCGTTATACTGCACTCTAAATTTACTCTTCTTTTCTCCTTTTAAATCAATTAGACATATTTCTTCTCTACTTATAACAAATACCATTAGACTTTAGGTTGATAAGGAGGGGTTCAGGTGCACTTTGCAGAAAGCAATTTGCTGCAAAAAAACGGCTCCCTGCTTCACCATACCGGGAAAAATGTACAGTACTGCATGTTTGCACAGCTCAATTGCAATGTGAATATGTAATAAATTATTCATGGTAGAGCTGAATAATGTGTATATATATATATATATATATATATATATATATATATATATATATATATATATATACAGTATCTCACAAAAGTGAGTACACCCCTTACATTTTTGTAAATATTTTAGTATATCTTTTCATGTGACAACACTGAAGAAATTACATTTTGCTACAATGTAAAGTAGTGAGTGTACAGCTTGTATAACAGTGTAAACTTACTGCCCCCTCAAAATAACTCAACACACAGCCATAAATGTCTAAAACACTGGCAACAAAAGTGAGTACACCCCTAAGTGAAAATGTCCAAATTGGGCCCAAAGTGTCAATATTTTGTGTGGCCACCATTATTTTCAAACACTGCCTTAACCCTCTTGAGCATGGAGTTCACCAGAACTTCACAGGTTGCCACTGAAGTCCTCTTCCACTCCTCCATGACGACATAACAGAGCTGGTGGATGTTAGAGACCTTTCGCTCTTCCACCTTCCGTTTGAGAATGCCCCACAGATGCTCAATAGGGTTTAGGTCTGGATACATGCTTGGCCAGTCCATTACCTTTCCCCTCAGCTTCTTTAGCAAGGCAGTGGTCGTCTTGGAGGTGTGTTTGTGGTCGTTATCATGTTGGAATACTGCCCTGCGGCCCATTTTCCGAAGGGAGGGGATCATGCTCTGCTTCAGTATGTCCCAGTATATGTAGGGATTCATGGTTCCCTCAATGAACTGTAGCTCCACAGTGCCGACAGCACTCATGCAGCCCCAGACCATGACACTCTCACCCCCATGCTTGACTGTAGGCAAGACACACTTGTCTTTGTACTCCTCACCTGGTTGACGCCACACACACTTGACACCATCTGAACCAAATAAGTTTATATTGATCTCATCAGACCACAGGACAGGGTTCAGAAATCCATGTCCTTAGTCTGCTTGTCTTCAGCAAACTGTTTGCAGGCTTTCTTGTGCATCATCTTTAGAAGAGGCTTCCTTCTGGGACGACAGTCATACAGACCAATTTGATGCAGTGTGTGGCGTATGGTCTGAGCACTGACAGGCTGACCCCCCAACCCTTCAACCTCTGCAGCAATGCTGGCAGCACTCATACGTCATTTCCCAAAGACAACCTCTGGATATGACACTGAGCATGTGCACTCAACCTCTTTGGTCGATCATGGTGAGGCCTGTTCTGAGTGGAACCTGTCCTGTTAAACCACTGTATGGTTTGCCATGAGGTGCTATGTTGAATTTCCAGTGACCAGTATGAGAGAGTGAGAGCGATAACACCGAATTTAACACACCTGCTCCCCATTCAAACCTGAGACCTTGTGACACTAAAGAGTCACATGTCAACGGGGGAGAAAATGGCTAATTGGGCCAAACTTGGACATTTTTACTTTACTTTACTTTACTTACTTTACTTTACTTACTTTACTTTACTTTATTTTGAGGGGACAGCAAATTTACACTGTTATACAAGCTGTACACTCACTACTTTACATTGTAGCAAAGTGTCATTTCTTCAGTGTTGTCACATGAAAAGATACAATAAAATCTTTTTAAAAATGTGAGGGGTGTACTCACTTTTGTGATATACTTTATATATATATATATATATATATATATATAGTATATATCACTGAAACTCCATCCTCCACTACAAATGAGCTATCCCGTTCTCACAAAGAGAAACAAAAAGGATTACAGATGGGTTTATTTAAATCTATCAGGGCTTATTATATTTGAAATTAATATTCTACAGTGAGGAACAATATTCTCTTGCACACAGTAGATAGATTCATATCAAATAATCCATACAATGCAAGACACTGTTTACCTTTTTTCTTTTTTTAACAATCCAGTAACATGAAGTGAGTTGAACATGTCTGCATTTTCCCCCAATTCACTGCAACCCAACTCAATATGGTATTGGGGAACGACAGGGAGCAACATTTCCTATGCCCCCCTAAGTTAAGCCTAAATCGATCTAAGCAGATCAATGCAAAATAAATAGATAAGGAGCAGACCCTTATAAGCAAGGTAAGCTATAAAGATGCATAAAAATGCAACTAGATAAATGTACATGTTGTTTTAGCTTTATGTGTGATGCAATCATCTTATTCTGGGCAAAGAGGACTGACAAAAAATAAACTCAGCTCTCGTTTGAGGAGAGACCCTGGAGGTGTACACAGATCAAATATATGTGATTAAAAGAGTCTCTTAAAAAGAGGGACAAAGTCCATAGCAACAGTCTCTATGATAAAGAGGGAGAGGAATCCATGTACCAGCACTAAGGGCAGCCAGTGTGAAGAGCTAGAAGCAGTCTCTGCAATTCAACAAAGGAAAAGAAACACATCACCTCTAAGTGCAGTATTGGTAAACCATTTAATGATAAGTCAAAAGTAAAACTACTCACAAAGGGAGCATAAGCACAAGCATGATAGTAATCCTGCAGCAAAATCCGGTGGTGGTTTTCTCCTAAACCTCTGTGTCTCTGAAGTGCAGCTGACAGCTCGTGCAGGTGGATTCCAGCATTCACAGCCTATGAGAACATCAGGAAACACAGGGGAGATCGGAGATGACGTCACTTTCGAGTGCAGGGTGAGAGGAGGTGTCTTTGCTTTTGGAGCATGCTTGCTCCTTCCTTAGGCCTCTGGCTGGCTTGAGGAAGGAGCAAGCATGCTCTGAGCTGTTGCTTTGAATAAAGTGCTTCTTGGTTTCTGCACAGACCGTAGCATCTTGTTATTTGCATTCTGAGTCAGCCAAAAGATTCTAACCTGGGCTGGAGTCTGAGTAATTTCTGTTATGGTAAGTTTTTACAATGGCCTATAGCACAATAAATGCAGTTAAGCCCCTTTCACACCGGGGCGTTTTTCATGCGGTGCAGCGCTAAAAATAGCGCCTGTTCACCGCATGAAAAAATCCTGCCCCTTTAACTCCAGTGTGAAAGCCGGCGGCCTTTCACACTGGAGCGGTGCGCTAGCAGGATGAAAAAAAAAGTCCTGCTAGCAGCATCTTTGGAGCGGGATAGGAGCGGTGTATTCACCGCTCCTATACCGCTCCTTCCCATTGAAAAGAATGGGAGACCGCGGTAAAACCGCGGCAATACCGCCGCAAAGCGCCGCTACGGCGGCGCTCTGCGGGGGGTGTTTAAACCCTTTTTCGGCCGCTCGCGGGGGGTAAAACCGCACCGCGAGCGGCCGAAAACCGCGGTGAAAACGACGGTAAAGCAGCGCTAAATATAGCGCTGCTTTACCGTCACCGCGGCTCACCGCCCCAGTGTGAAAGGGGCCTTAAGGTTTATAGTGACTGCAAAGACCACTTTAGGAATTTACTGGCCACTAAGAGCTCTGTTGAACAGCTCAACCTCAATTACTTTTTCGCTGCCGGGGGAGATTTTTCTTTTAGGCATACATGGTAAAATGTGTATTTCAGACCTGAAAATGACTCCCAAAAACATAGTTACAAAGTTACATAGTTAGTCAGGTTGAAAAAAGACACAAGTCAACCTAGTTCAACCAAAAAAATTAATAAAATACAATCCCATATACACAATCCTTTACCCACAGTTGATCCAGAGGAAGGTGAAAAACCCCAGCAAAGCATGTTCCAATTTGCTACAGCAGTGGAAAAAAATCCTGCCTGATCCCCTGAGAGGCAGTTAGATTTTCCCTGGATCAAAACATTATATATTTTATAAAAAATTGAATTTCTTTTTTAATTTTAAAATGTCATTCTTTTTTTTTTAATACAACCATTTTTATTTGAGAATATGAAAAGGCAGTACAAAATTAACAAAGAAGATAAGGCATATGTCGGAATGCAACCCTGATTGGTAAACATACATGCGATACATATTAGCCATAGTCACAATGGTACCCCTTTCAAGTTATAAACCATAGTATATTATCTGGGTTTTGGCACTGTTCTATGGTGCATCCCATTACCATTGATTCAGATGAAATAAAAAGAGAGGATAAATGAATAAAAAAAACAAAAGAGGAAAACTAAAAGAGGTAACAGAGTTGTGCTGAGATAATAGACAAATCTGTAAAGAATTACATGTGTCATAACCATATATAAATAACCGGAACCAAACCCATGGGCAGTATTGAATGTATTTAGAGATATAAGTCACCAGGAACAAATAAGACATATATAAGACCTCTGTCTCACAGTGTGCTACCATATGTAGTCCTCCCAGACCATTTGTTATTGAAAACATGCAAAGTATCAAGAATAGTATGGTGGATACGCTCCATTAGGTTAATGGTTTCCACTCTTTGGTGTACCTGAGCCCAGAGTACCATGGGTGAGTGCCAGTTCAAGGCTATGGCCCATAGGGTAGCACAGAAAAGTGCTAGTTTTTCATTGGGTATAGGGGCGAAGAGTAGGCACATTGGTGCTGTCAGAGTGATAAGTGACCGTGTTATCTATGCTACATTTGAGGTTGCCTGACTCCAGATATGTTTCGGTTGAGGACAGCTCCAGAATGTGTGGAGCAATGTTCCTGTGGTCTGGCAGGCCCTAAATCATATATCTGGGACCTCTGGGTAGAATCTATGTACTTTATCTGGGGTGAGGTACCATCTCGTGTGGAGCTTCACTACAGTTTCCTTTATAGACATAGAGCGAGAGCATTCATGCATGTTTAATATCATGTCTGACCATTCCTCAGAGTAAAATTATTGGCCTATATCTGATTCCCAATGGGTCATAGCAGTTGATTTCTCTGGTAAGTGTCACTCATTAAGGTATCTATAGATAAATTTAAACGGTCCCTTTCTCCCTAGACAAATCACAGAAGACTGATTCATATTGAGAGAGTCTGGGACTAGCGTTCAGTGAGTATATTGATTAAAAAAAGTGCCTTATTTGAAGATATTAATAAAACTCGGATCTCAGAATGTCATACTGGTCCTGGAGGTGTGAAAAAAGGCGAAATAGTGTCCTATGGGTTAGGGAGTTAAGAGTAGTTAGGGCATTTCTTTCCCACCAGAGAAATTTGGTGGGAGATTCGTACGCTGGGGGGAATCTCGTATCCCCCAGAAATAAAGATAGGGGAGGTCTGCAGGATCTCAGAATAAATTTCTGGTGGTACATGGTCCATAAATTAATATTTTGGCTCACTATGCTATTTAGAGAGCTTACCTTCTTGGGTTTTATTTTATTATTCCAAAGTAGGCCTGGTATGTATAACAGGCAAACTGAGATACCTTCAAAGATAAGCCAGGGAATCTGTGAAGGGGTGGCGTGCCATTGGGCTGTTTGAGCCAATCTAGCTGCTAGATAATAGAGCCATACATTTGGTAGTCCCAAACCTCCCTATGATAAGGGCCCATGGGTGAACAATTTACCATATCTGGGGGTCTTGTTCTTCCATATAAATCTGTTAATGGCTCGCTGATTTAGTTTGATAGTTTGGCGAGACACGTAAATGGGAATGGCTCTAAAGAAGTATAATAGTTTTGGGAGGATGAACATTTTGATGGCAGTAACTCTTCCCATCAGGGAGATAGGACAGGATGACCATAGATGCAGCCACTGTTTAACCTTGGAGAAGGCTTGTGGGTAGTTGGCCTTATACATTGTACATACATTGTACGTAGAGAGAGGGCCAGGCGCACACCTAAATATTGAAGAGTGTTATCTGTGAAGGTGATACCAAAGTAATCCCTGAGGTTAGCCATTATACGATGTGGGATCTTGATTGGGAGTGCGGAGCATTTCGCCAGATTAACCCCTGGCCCGAAAGGGTGTGGCATTTTTGCAAGGTAGATAACAGGTTAGGGAGAGACACAACTGGGTCTGGTAAGAACCTAAGTACATCGTCTGCGTACAAACTCTTCCTCTCCTTTCCGGTAGCGTTTAATGCTTGGATCTGTGATAATTTCCCTGGCCAAAGGTTCTATTGCCAGGGCAAAAATCAGAGGCGACAGAGAGCAGCCTTGTCTTGTTCCCCTGCCCAGGGGAAAATACTCGGAGGAGCAGCCAGGCAGCCTGATTCGGTGTGGGGATTATGATAAAGGGCTTTAAATCCATTTACGATTTCTCCTGAGAACCCAAATTTAGCTAGGACAGTGTCAATATAAGACCAGACAACGCTATTGAAAACTTTATATATGTCTAGACCTAGAATCAACACTTTACAGGAGAGGAGGTCTGCGTCCTGAATTATATTAGCAGCTAGGCGAATGTTATTTGTAATTTGTCTTGTGGAGATAAAGTTGGTTTGTTCTGGGCCTCTTAGTGTAGAAATAATGGGAGCTAGACGATCTGCTAATACTCGGCATAGTATTTTCATTTCATTGTTTTTATTCAGAATTTCAGTATAAAATATAGTATAGTATAAAAAATATTCAGTTACATTAACAATTATTATGCACAAATACATTGTAATAATAGGTAAGAATGTATGAGTATAGATGTTTAAATTATGAGAATATGTATATGTATATAACTTTGAAAAGCAATAAAAAAAGATTTGAGATACTAAAGAAGTCAAGAAAGTATTAATTGAAATTCCTACCCAATATATATAGATTCTCTAAAATGATCCAATAAAATACGGATGGGTTTTTATATGTCATCTTAATATGAAAAATAGGTGTCTCATCTGGTCCAACTGAGACCCTATTAGTCCATAACGAAAGTCAGAAATAGGAAAGGGAAGAGAGAAAAAATTAAAGAGATTAAGAAATACATTTTAATGATTACAAACACAATAGGTTGCCTATTGTTGGTGAAATTGGATACATAAAACTACATTGAGTAAATAGATACCAAACATGTAAAGCCTTAAAATTGTGTTCCACTTAAGAAATTCCAAAATATTATAATATCAATTCACTAATGTCAGCACCCCACTTGTACAAGATACATATTGATGTCTGGCTGCAGCTCATCCACTCACTTTTGGGTTGCCAGATAACAATAACAGTACTCCAACTGTGCTTTCAAGTGCACTTAAATACCCATTGAATTCATCATGCTTTGGAAACATCAGACACACATTTCTGAAGGTCTGAAAAAAACTTGTGTTACAGCCTCCAGATTATCAGTTCTCCAGGTTCTCCATAGCAAGTTCTATCACCCTGGTCTGTTCCTCCTCCTAGCTCTTTAGTTAATCTTGAGCTCAACATAAGTACAGCTAAACAGTATTGCAGGTTAAAAAATAACTTTTGACTACTCAAGTATATCAGGCAAGAACTTGATACTCAGTCACGGAGTAAAAAAATAAAAAATAAAACCAATTTATTTAAACTAAAGCAAAAACAATTACAAACACCAGCTCTGGCATGCCTGATATGTTTCCACCCAGGCCTCTGATTAAGATAGTGGACAAAACATGTCAGAGACTTTCTCCAGCTTAGTTTTTTGTATTCATTTTAACCTTTTCCAGTATTTACTTCTTTCATTTATAGTGTCAACCATTCCTTAAAAGTTCAATGAACTTAATTTCCAATGGACTCCACTACACTTAACAATGTGATTGACTTCTTAAACCTAACTCCAGCTAGATTTGGGTAATGAGTAGAGGAGTTTGATTGTATGCCAGATTTTTTGTAATCTCTGCAATTCCAGAAGACATTATTCAACACTTCCTGTCTCTGTGACTCCAAAACAAGAATTGGAGGAAGAGCCGTCACTCCCATAGGAAGGCACAGTGAGCAATGAAAAAAATGTCAGAACATCGAACTCTTCCCTATTCTATTAAAATGTGCTTTTGTTTATTCTGTGTGCTATTGGAGAGATTTATGATTTCTACTCTCACCTGCTACAGGTGAGAGGAAATCTCTCTTTTTAGGATTATTTATCCCATACCTGACCATTTTCCACATTTTTATTACTCCTCATTTTCAGTTATCATACTCCCTAATTTCATTGGTATCTCTTTTTGCCAGCAGTTACCCAATATTCTTATACTGAATCTCTTACAAAAGATAGCTGAGTGGCCGATTCTTGTAAAAAAAAGCATTTGAACCCTGTTGTTTCCTTTTACCCATTTCCTTTAGATTTTAAGTAAGTTGTCTTTAGTGTCTGTTTAGTATTGTAATACTTGTATATTTAGTTAAAGTGGTAGTAAACCGATGGATGCTTTTTTTTTTGTTTCGTTCCGTTCCGCTTCGTATAAAAAGAATTGTATTTCGTGTACAAAATTCAATTCGGATTCGTACGAAATACAAATTTTCGTTAGATTCGTAAACTTTTCGTTAAAATAACGAAAGTTCGTTATGATGAATTTATCTTTATGAGGGGTTCCCACCATCCCTGTGCTGACTTCCTGGGTTTTTAAACTTTAGTTTTGTTATATTTTCGTTAAAATAACGAAGGTTCATATGATGAATTTATCATTATGAGGGGTTCTCACCATCCCTGTGCTGACTTCTTCTGAGTGATTGGTGAACAAAACACCAGTCACGTTTCTGTTCATTTGGATCTGAAATTCGTAAACAAAATGTTGTATTTTGTACAGAATTCGTATGCATAAAAATTAGTATTTCGGATTCGTACGAATGTACGAATTTCCGGAAACCCGTATGAATTTTTGATTCGTACGAAATTAATTGCACATGTCTATAATGTGCTAGTATGCATCGCAAACTAGCACATTATATTAAACTTACCTTAAAATTAAGCCCTTACAGCGCCGAGCTCACACCGCTGCAGGCGCTTTAGGAGTTGCACGTTTAGGAGATATTTACTATACCTAAGGGTAAGCCTTGTTATAGGGCTTACCTATAGATAAAAGTTAGAGATGGGAGCTTACTCCCACTTTAACGATTTTCCCTTACTGCAAAGTGCTTACAAAATATGTTAGTATTATACAAATAAAGAGTAATGAGAACAATAATAATCATTGTAATTGTAATAAATTGTGGTTCAGAATATATCCGAGAGCTGGTGTGTTTTATATACCAGAGCTGGTCTTTATCCCAGGTCTGGCACTGTACTTAACCACTAATAACTCTTAAAATGCGCAATGTTTTACTATATCAGCTTCCTAAGTATGAGATAATAACAATAGCAATTCTGTTCCTTAGGAACAATTCAAAAGATATTTATTATCTCTATAATCACCTAAAACTTTGCTGATCTCATAATGGTCAGCCACATCTTGCAGTTGTAGCTGTATTTAAATGCTTATTTTAATGCTTAGTGAAAAGAAGTTGATTACATATAAAAAGTTGTTCTATTTAATCAAAACCATTTCCCTTGAGCCAATGGGTACCACTTAAATTATTTCAGAAATCGCCACATGATGCATACAACAAAATTGATGCCCATGATAAAAAAAATGATAGGTGGTTGATGGTTGATGATTTACATGAGACTCCATAGAAGAACATTAGCAAGTGAAAAGGGTTAATTATAATTGTTTCCCTTATTTATTTATTTTATTTATAAGTTTTATTTTGTTCTTCAGCAACATTTTGGTACACTTGATGCACCCAGCATAATAAAACATCCAATGCAACAAAACAATATACTTTTGCTTTTCTGTCATGGCATGTTTATATAAATATATTTATAAACGCAATGCTAATACATTAGTATGCATGGTATGGCGCCATATGCCAATATACCCAAAAATACTTGGGACATAAGGTAATATATAAGATCATATGTGTCTAGAGAAGTGCCCCAAGTTACAATAGTGTGTCATCTACCTTTGAGTTGCAAGTGTAGCTCTTCTGTCCTGCACATCCATAATCAGCAAGACCTCCCAAGAGATCCAGATCCCTTCCTTATTCCCCCTACATGAACACATTTTAAAGCATGCAAAGTGAAGAGATGCTGGTTACATCCACCATGACACAGATGGTCAGATAAGCTGCTAATGGGTGTCACTACAAGGCCTCCATTAATACCCCTGTGATTGATAATGAGACCTCACAGATCACTTGACACCACATGCCAGTAATTGGAAGATTCCTTCACAGCTCTGCCATGGTGGATAAAACCAGCACCCTAATGCCTCGTACACACGAGCGAACTTTCCCGCGAGAATGTCCGCCGGACTGAAGTTCGCCGGACAATCCGCCCGTGTGGGGCGCCAAAAGTCCGGCGGGCTAGGTTTAAAGTTTTGTTTTAAAATTGTCCGCTGAACTCGGCAGTCTGGAGGACAATCCCGCGGTTAGTATGCTAGTCCGCTGGACTTTTGGAAATGAACGGACTTGCCAATCATCGGAAAGTCTGTTCATTTAGAACGTGACTTCAGGTAGACGGGGCTAGCGAAGGCATACCCGTCACCTGGTATGGATTTAAAGTGAATCCCCACGCCGAAAAAACGGTGTGGGGGTCCCCCCCAAATCCATCTCAGACCCTTATCCGAGCACGCAGCCTGGCCGGCCAGGAAAGGGGTGGGGACGAGTGAGCGCCCCCCCCTCCTGAGCCATACCAGGCCGCGTGCCCTCAACATGGGGGGTGCCCTGGGGAAAGGGGCCCCCCCCACCCCAAAGCACCTTGTTCCCATATTGATGAGGACAAGGGCCTCTTCCCGACAACCCTGGCCGTTGGTTGTCGGGGTCGGCGGGCGGGGGGCTTATCGGAATCCGGGAGCCCCCTTCCCGTGGGAAAGTCAGAGCGTGTGTTACACGGATTATATTAACAGTGCTGAAATTTCACTGTGGCCAATGAACGTCTAGCTATATATATATATACTGTATATACACTGTACATATATATAATTTAAATATGTTTACTAACAAAAAATTCTAAGTTGAATCCCACCTTAAACTTCTGCAGCACTGGTACTATACTCCAACATGCTTATCTAAGCTTTTCCCCGGCGTCTCGCCCACCTGTTGGAGGGACTTAAGAGAAAATGGTTCACTCCTACATCTTTGATGGACAGGCCCCAAAAGGTCTTCAATATGGATTTTTGGCTTCATATCTTTGAGTAATTAAGATTCGAATTAAAGCAGATCCAGCCAGTGATTTATTAATGTTGAAATATGAGAGTTAGCCTTTACACCACAGGCACTTTATCATTCACTGTATCATTGCTGATAGGAGAACATGTGCCACAGAGTAGAAGTAGAAAGACCCCCTCCGGAATTCACACTCTTATGCCCCATACACACGTTCGGAAATTCCGCCAGCAAAAGTCTGATGAGAGCTTTTGGTCAGAAAATGCGACCGTGTGTATGCTCCATCTGACTTTTGCTGGTGGAATTCCAGCCAGCAAAAGATTGAGAGCAGGTTCTCAATTTTTCAGTCGGAAAAAGTTCACATTGGAAATTCCTATCGTCTGTACCAATTCTGAAACGCAAAATTCCAACGCATGCTCAGAAACAATTCGACGTTTGCTCGGAAGCAATGAAATTAATTTTCTTGGCTTGTCGTAGTATTGTACATCACCGCATTCTTGACGGTCGAAAGTTCAGCAAACTTTTGTGTGACCGTGTGTGTGACCGTGAGCCAAGCTTGAGCGGAATTCCGTCGGAAAAACCATCCAAGATTTTTCCCGACGGTGTGTACGCTGCATTACTGAATCTAAATACTCAAACACAATTTGAACTTATGTTTTCTGTTAAGAATAGACATAGGGGAGTTTTAAGCACTAATTCATAGACATCTGGAGCACATATCTGAAACAAAGAAACATGAGTTAAGGATTTTTTTTTCTTGAAAAAAGTAAACTTAGCAACAGGACATGTTTTTTTTTTAGTCACACCAATTGATAAGTTAAGAGGAAACATTTATTTCTATCATGTTTTAATATGGGATTGCTCCCAAACGTTTGTTTAGCAATTAAATTAATAAAAAAGTCTTCACTCCTCTGCCATTTTTTTTTACTGCTGTCTGTGTCCCAGCCATGTCCACCCAATGGCTAGTAATAAATCCCCATAAATATGCTGTAAAACATTAACAAGAGGGATTAATGACAGAAAAGTGATGCAGCAGTTTTACTTGGAAAAATTGGTGGCACAGCAAACGTGGAAAAAAGTGGCACAGCTAACTTTTATTGTATCATCATGGCTATGCATGATCTTCTACAGGTTTAGGGATCACATTAATTTTATGTGGGTACATGTGCAAGCCCAAAATGTAACTTCATTCCTGCTCCTGTACATGTGCTTTAATGAATCAAGCTTAATACATTAGCACTTAGTTACTCTTTCCGGTACATGCAGTCTCACAAAATTGTCTTTTGACCTCTGGGTATGATAGTTGGGTACACAGCCTTTACATATCACATTTTTGCTTGCTGTGGTATCCACCTGAACTGTCAAACCTACTACCATTTATAGCACCTAACCAACTCAAGAAACAAACCGTTTAAGAGGGAATGGGCTCCCAGACATCAAAGGAGTCCTTACCAATTCTCTTATTTATGCATTACTTAAATCTAAACTCTGGGCACGAAAAGTTTGATTCAAATATGTTCTTAATGGACACAAATAACTATGGTTGTAGTTTGTAAAAGTAGTGGTGACATCATCCCTGTACTGCCCATAGCCTGTGTAAAGAGCAGAGCTGAGGGAGGCACCCAGCAGGCCCACCTACTATAGCTTGCATACAGAAACTAAAGAGTACTACAAAGTGTAAACAAGACCAGTCACCCTGTACAAGGACGTGGAGCAGTAATGACTGGTCTTTATTACAGGAAACTCTTGCAGGGGAAAAATAAAAATGTTTTATGCTGAATTACCACACAAATATGGAAGAAATACACAAGAACTCTAAGATTCAAGTAAGAATACACTGCGCTTCTATTCCAACTGGAGTCATATCAAGACATCACTCATACATCAGTCTTGTTATTTTTAAATCTCTTTTGTGTATTTTGAAAGTCCAACTAGTTTATAGATATGGATTTAGAGTAAATAGCCAGCATAACACAGTGTACACATTATTTATTCATTATTTACATATTCGCACTACGTAACAGCTGCATTATGTTGAACAGCTTGATTAATTGAATTGTAGCATATTTAAATCTCATTCTGTATCGGAACAGCAATTACTTTCATGGAATGGTAGATGAACTTTCTGACGTAGGTTTTTGTAACTCTTATATTTCATTGTAAAACCCTTAACCCACAAATCCCATGCTCAAACACTTTAGTGATCTTTTCTCTAATCTAGGGTGTGAGTAATTATAGGATACCACATTTATGAATTAGCCTTATGTGCACTTAATTAGTCCATTTAAATATACAGACATGGCTTGCAATGGAGAGGCCATCTGGATTAAAGAGAAATTCTTAATTGGAAGAAGCGCAACAATCTTTATTCTGATCACAGAAGGAGCTTTGTCTGGTGCGGAACAAAAGAAGCGGCAAGGTACAGGTCTTTGCTGAAATCTGTCAGAGCTATCATACATATAAATTACAGCTGGAGGAAATGTATTGAATAGAGGGCATGTCTGGTTCACAATGTACATTGAGAAAGCTGTCAGCTAGCTTATACTCTCCACAGGTTTTTCTACAAAAGGCCTATGGGAAATAATAGACATTGGTGTGGTTTCAGGCTTTCTCTGATGATATTCACATTATTAATATTATAATTTGATGACACGTAGATGACTGGATTTGAAAATATTGTCTGCTTCCAGTACAGAGACTTTGTTTTATGAATTCATTAAAAGAAAAAAAAAGGATGTTTATTTTACTCTAGGTATGTAAAATTCAGAGGTCATTAAAGACTGGGGATGCTTGTTAGCTACGGTATTGATATTCTTTATCTTGAGCTGAAGATGTGCATTCTGCTCCCCATCAATATTCTCAGCCATGTTTCCAGCCTTCCAGTACTTTATTAAACTACGAGAATTGTCTCTGTGAGAAGTCTCTTTTGTGCGCTCGTTTCAACTCATAAAGCTACTGATTGTTTTCTTGCAGTAATCTTTAGCACCGCTGCCTTCATAATCCGGACTGAATGTGAGCTGTCAGTGAAGTACGGGGCTATTAAACATGTTTTGCATCTAGCCTTCAGCTAAGAATACATAATAGAAAATAAATACAGTGAAAGGTACCTTTTACTAAGACACAGATTTTTGTTTTAACTAAAGAAATGATAAAACCATCAAAGAAAATAAACTATAAATCTATAATAAAAAACTGAGGATCAGTCCATACCTGAATGATATCAGTCAAATTATAAGGCTCAAGCACACTTCTCCCAAGCAGTGATGAGGACCATTGCAGGGACTAATACCAAGTGAGCGAAAAGGGCACAAAAACAGTGGAGTGCTCCACTTTGGACAACACATTCTCTTGCACCAGGGCAAGATTTCTACATAGTCAACACAAGCTATATCCTAGGAAGGCAAGCCTGCCAGGGGCAGCACACAGCCAATAACACAAAATATTCCTATCATTAATACATTCCTATCTGTAATGAAGGTTTATAAACTGGCGCCTTGACCAGTGCCCTGACTAAGTGGCTCTTATTATTATGTATCTGTACATTTTGTTGACGGAAGAAAGTATAATGTACTTAAAGTTCTCTAATGGTCTGTACATGTAAAACTGAAGTTCTAGAGTAGAGTGACCATTTGTCTACTAGTTGTAAATTCTAAGTGCACTGATGTGGCCAAGCTGTCTCTTTCAGCCTTTCTGTCCTCTGACTCAATGTAACTTGTGGATATGACATCTATGTTTTATACTAAGGTATCCAATTGATTCTGGTAGAAGGAGTGCAGCACAAGACAATTGAGAGTGGATTTCCTAAGGGAAATATAAAGTTGCACTCTGCAAGAGCAGTTGCTCCAGAGCTTAGTAAATGAGCAGAAGCTCTGCTGATTTCCATCATCCAATTTTGTGCAAGCAAAAATGCAGTTTTTTTTTTTTCCTTGCCCATGATTGGGTGTTCTTTGCAAAGAGACGCTTTACCTCATTCACTAAGCTCTAGAGCCACTGCACTTGCAGAATGCAACTGCACTTTGCAAAGTGCACAGTCTATTTGCCTTTAGTAAATCAACCCCTAAGTCTATGGTGACAGAAAGTAATAATCCAGCCCATCTACTGCAATCCCTGTGTTTACAGCTGTAGTCTATCTTTCTTCAAAAATGTAGTAGGCTTTGATGTCATGGGTGTTGGGATGTTCATTCCAAGAACTAGCAAATGTGCCAAACTTGAGCTGTAATATCAGCTAGAACCTAAAAAAAAAACTGTAGTTGGGTTCAATGCCTTAGTTTTTCATTCATAGAGAGTTTGGTTAGCTGAAATCAAAACAAATGACAGGAAAACCTGGTAGTAGTTGGCATTTGCAAAGCATTTGTGGCCATTTAAAACTGCAACAACACGTCTTAGTTTAATTTTACCTCCATCTACCAAATAAAGTCCTTTGGCATGCTTACATAAACTTATTTATATTCTCAAAATCTTTCAGGTGGTACAACAGTTTTTAAAATTACAAATTATTTTTGACCAGTTCGTTGACACGTATATGCAATGTCAAGCAAGATATTTTGATAGGGGATACAAACTTTGCTTTATATCAGCGTGTTTAATTGTTATGTAAATTTTACCTCCGAAATATGAAATAGATTGCAGAGATTTAGTGGAAAACAAACTTTTCAAAGCAAAGAGAGGCCTCTTATAGTGGACCTGAATTTAAAAAGTAAAAATGTGATATCTTATAGAAAACATCCAGAAACTTTAATTTTGCAGAAACACTGAGTGATTTTAGTTTTGGCTTGAATTCCCACTAAAAATAGTTTTGCACTTTCTGTGCCTTGCACCTCATAGCTCGTTATCTGTGGCATGAGATTGTCTAAGACACTGCTGTCAGTGACAGTTAGGCTAGCCATACACGGTTCGAATCCCGGCCTGTTCAACAAACAATGTCTCCGCGGGAGGGATTTCCTTGTCAGCAAATTGTACACATGATCGGACATTCCAACAACAAAATCCTGGATTTATTTCCGACGGATGTTGGCTCAAACTTGTCTTGCATACACACCGTCACACAAATGTTGTCGGAAATTCCGAACATCAAGAACACGGTGACATACAACACGTATGACGAGCCGAGAAAAATGAAGTTCAATAGCCAGTGCGGCTCTTCTGCTTGATTACGAGAATTTTGTGCATCGGAATTGTGTACACACGATCGGAATTTCCGACAACGGATTTTGTTGTTGGAAAATTTGAGAACCAGCTCGCAAATTTTTGTTGTCGGAAGTAGCCAACAAAAAATGTCCGATGGAGCCTACACACGGTCGGAATTTCCGACAACAAGCTCCCATGGAACATTTGTTGTCGGAAATTCTGATCGTGTGTACGCGGCATAACTCTCACATGATTTGAATTGAGATTTAGTGATGTCACTACACTGCTCTTTTTTTTTTTATAAACTCTTTATTCTTTAACAATTTTTAAACATTACGTTACATCTTTTGCATTTAACTCCTTTTCTAACATCACAACTAACAAAAACATATTTTCTGACTTGTGTTTATCATCCACTGTTCTTTTGGGATTCTATCGATCCCCTATTACCCTTCTAAAACAGCAAAAACAGCAAAAACAACAACACCAAAAAGAAAGAGAAAAAAAAAGAAAAACCCAAAAAAGGCAATAATAAAAAAAAAAAAAAAAAAAAAAAAAAAATTAGAGAAAAAAGAAAGAAAAAAAAAAAAAAAATAAAAAAAAAAAAGGGAAAAAATCTTCTCCCTCGTCTCCCCCCCCCCCAGGCGTCACCCGACCCCACCCCCACCCACCTCCCCCCTATGTAAAAAATAGGGTGCCCATATGGCCTCGTACCTCTCCTCCTGATCTCTTATAGTCATTGTCAGGTTTTCCATTTGTTGAATTTCTCCCACTTTGGCCCACCATTGGGCCCAAGTGGGAGATACATCCTTTTTCCAGAGGGCGGGAATACAGGCTCTCGCCGCCGTGAGAAGATGTTTTAATAATGATTTTTTATATTTTTCAACCGACATTGGGACATCGTTGAGCAAAAATGCAGCCGGGCATTCTCCAAGGGATACCCCTGTAATTTGCTCTACTGTTTCCTCCACCCTCTTCCAGTATTCTCTAATTTTGTCGCACTCCCAAAAGATGTGCAACATTGTACCCTCTGTTTTCCCGCATCGCCAGCATATATTCGGCGTCTGTGGGAATATGTCATGTAACATGCTTGGGGTCCTATACCACCGGGTGAGAATCTTATAACCCCCCTCCTGGAATCTACTCGCTATTGATGTTTTGTGGACAGCTCTCAGTATTTTTTCCTTTTGTTTTTGGGAAAACGTAACCTTTAAATCTTTTTCCCAGGCACATATGTAGCTTAACTTTTCAGGTGCTTCATGTCTTGTAATCATTTCATAAAAATATGATAAGGGGTGCCTCAAAGTCTCGCCATCTAAACACATCTGCTCAAACTCCGAGAGGCTTCTGATTTCAGGGTATTTTTTACTTTTTGAGAGAATGTAAGCCCCCAACTGCATTGCTCTAAGGTAGTCTAGTTCTGGGGTAAATTGTTTTTCTATCTCCCCTCTTGTCATTATTTTCCCTTCTTTTGAAAAATGTATAATCCTATTTAACCCCCTATTTCTCAGGACAGAGAATTTCTGATCCGATAGACCTGGCTCAAAGTCATATGTACCTAATATAGGTAGCATAGGGCTTGGTTCGCTTGAAATCTTGTTTTTGTTAAAAATCTTTTTACTTATATTTAGGGTTGCCCCGATCAGTGGGTGTTTTTTGAGTACTCTTGGAATATCCTTTCCAGCCATCCATGCCAACCCCTCCAAGGGGGCTTTGCTCAGCGTTTGTTCCATGTTTACCCATGGCTTTTTTTTTTTTTAGCGCACCACTCCTTTATTCTAACTAAATGTGTGGCTTCCTGATATTTGCATGGGTCTGGGAATCCAATGCCACCTTTCTCTTTGGGAAGAGCCAGAATAGATCTTCGTAGTCTTGCAGGCTTTCCAGCCCATATAAAACTCAGGAATCCTGACCGCAATTCTTTCATAAAACTTTGGGGGATCCTTACTGGCATAGTTTGAAATAAGTATAGGAGCCTTGGCATTACATTCATTTTTATTATATTCGTCCTCCCAAACCACGTGAAGATTTCTTTATCCCACTTTTTCAGATCTGTCCTTATTTGTTTTAACATTGGGGCATAGTTTAATTCGAACACCCTGTTTAAGATTTTAGGTATCTTGGTCCCTAAATAATCAATGTGTGAGTCTGTCCATCTGAATTTAAATTGGGAGGTTATCTGGAGTGTCAGGGATTCGCTCATTTCTAATCCCATGGCTTCTGACTTGTTATAGTTCACTTTAAAATTTGCTATGTCCCCGAATTTCCGTAGCTCCCCCAGGAGGGGAGGCAAGGATATGGCTGGAGAGGATACAAAAAAGATCAGGTCGTCGGCGAAGGCAGCTAGTTTGTGTTCCTCTGTGTCTGTATTAATGCCTCTAATATCTCGATTTGAACGTATTTTCCTTAAGAATGGTTCCATTGTGAGGACAAAAATAAGGGGAGATAGTGGGCATCCCTGGCGAGTTCCATTTTGGATTTTGAAAGGGTCCGAGAGTCTATCATTTACCTTTACTCTAGCAGTCGGTACCGAATACAGGTTTGCGAACCATCTCAGCATTCCCTCCCCTAAACCGATATGTTGCAATGTGGCCCGCAAGTACCGCCAATCCACCCTATCAAAAGCTTTTTCTGCGTCTGCTGAGATTATTGTTAAGGGTTTATGTTGACTTTGGGACCAATATATTGCATTTATCACTCTTTGTGTATTCTCCCTGCCTTCCCTCCCTGGGGTGAACCCAACTTGGTCTGGATGAATGAGTTCTGGGATATATTCAACCAGTCTATTTGCTAGTATTTTGGAGAAAATTTTAAGGTCTACATTAAGTAATGATATTGGCCGGTAACTGGAACACTGAGATGGATCCTTCCCCTCCTTCGGGATAACTGCAATATGAGCTAGTAGTACCTCTTCCGGTATTTTATATCCTTCCTGTAATGAGTTGAATGCTGCTAGGAACCTTGTGACTAACTTCTCTTCAAACGCTTTATAGTAAGACAGGGAGTACCCATCAGGACCTGGCGCTTTACCTGAGGGTAGGGAGGTCAAAACTTTCTTGAACTCCTCTGCCGTTATTGGCTTATCAAGTTTTTTCAAGGCTTCTTCTGTAAGTTTGGGCATTTCTGATGAGCGGAGATATTCTACTACACTGCTCTTTTTGCTGGATTCTCCTTGTTTCCATGATTCATTCATTTTGTAAATATGTTCTTTCCACACCTCTACTGCTGCTTCTTGAATATTCTCCCAGAAGTAATCAAACTTGTTATCAGGGGGGCAGCTCTAACACAAGGAAGCAAAGCCCTGCCTCTACCAAGTTGGCTAATTCCACACATGGCCACAGCGCAGAACAAGACAAAATAATGGGGAAATTGGGACTAGTTCTTTGTCATCTGCTTGCTTACTTTGGGCACAGCTTTCACAGTTAAGGTTCTGTTTAAAGTCTATTTTTAGATAAGAGTAAGAAATGATTAGAACTGCTGTCAGGTTTTTATGGTTTTCTGTTT
This sequence comes from Lithobates sylvaticus, assembly GCA_028564925.1. Taxonomy (NCBI): domain Eukaryota; kingdom Metazoa; phylum Chordata; class Amphibia; order Anura; family Ranidae; genus Lithobates; species Lithobates sylvaticus. Next base: position 464,767,543 of record CM053026.1, on the reverse strand, counting down.
TCCCATCAGAGAGATTCCCCTTCCATTTCAGTGTCAATGACACTCTGTCATGCCCTGACTCATAGGGTGTCTCTAAGACAGGATACAAATTTAAATTACCCAAGTGAGAACACAGATTACTTTACTAAATAGTTTATAGAAATCTATGATCAAGAAAACACATATTTTTATGTATATGCCAACAGCCCTGATTTTTTTTATACTACATCCATTGTGGACGAAGGTGACATCTTCACAAAGGGGCATGGACATAACCTAGATTGTACTCATCTTCAAGTCAAACAGGTTGGCAAGTTTGATCTAATGTTGACAGATGAATTATTATTCACTGTTCTATTTATTAACCTAACAAAATGTTTGCGTTCCAACAAAATGCTGGTAACAAACAAACCAGGCTGGTATCCGTTGATGAATGGGCTCATTAACACAAAAGCATTGCTTGGTATGAGCTGTGTTTAACTCAATATGCTCCATGCATACTGTCTATAAAAAATAGGAAAGTACACTAATAGCTATATAATTATGCAAACTCCATCACTTAAAGCAACATTTTTTACTCAAGTATAGCAATTTTATTTCAGATTTCACCTGCATTAGTTTTAAAAAAGAAGAAATTATATTATAAACAGTATAGTTTTCTTAAACCCAGTACCCTTACACCTTAAATTATATTTTATTGTAATACAATATGTGTAACGTTTTAAACAGGCATATTTTTTCTTATCCTTAGAAAAATGACCTTAAACCCCAATTGTCCCCAAAGTCAAGGCAGGTTTATTCTACTTTAGCAAGGCCTAACCACACACCAAGAAAAATAAAGTTTATTACAAGAACATTTATAAATGATACCATATTTGTTAAATCCAAGTGTTGATTTATGAAATGTAATAAGTTGTGGGCAAACCTAAAGTAAACTTTATACAATATTTATCATTCATAACCTTATCATTTTTTTTTACTTTCTCAGTTTTTATAGGATATGGAATTAAAAAAAAAACAAATGTAGTATTAGGTGCAAAGTATTGCATGTATCTTTGCAACAACTCCATTGAGACATAGTTAAACTTTTTTGTCATCTTCTGCCTATAGTTCTTCTCTTTATTTTTCCTTTTTTGCTGTTGACTACTGATACGTCATCCAGATGAAATCAGCATAGTAGCATTGAATCTTAAAAGATTTTGGTAATCTTATTAAGCTCAGGTGTCCTTTCTACCTATTCCACCCAACAAAAACAATATCCTCCTCAAGTTATCCTGAATCCCATGGTTGCAACCAGCACAGACTTTACATTCTGTGACAAAAATGTTCTCCTTTAAAGGAAAGTGTAAACATATACACAGCCTGCTCCCATCACCCTCAACCCATACGGTTGGAGGTCTTTAATGGGGTAAATTAGGTAGGTAGTAGTTTAAATGCATTTTTATATTACCTAAACTTTTTTATATGTTAAAGTGTCAAGTCAAACATTTTTATTCTATAGAGTGGGGAAGAATTGGAACACCTGTTTTACTGATGTCTATGGCTCCATTAGATGGATTTACCCTCAACTCCTTTGCTGCCGACTACAATGTTTCTAGACAGAAAGTGAGAGAACATATTTAACAGGTATACACACAGAAATTAACAAAGAGGTTTAATCTTTCCCCAAAGAAAAGCATTTATTCTGTCTTTCTATTGCTTTTGGAGATTTCCCCTCATTACTTGTCGCTGAGACAGGAAGTGAGAGTACATTTTTCTAATGGAGCCCCAGATAGCAGTAGGGACCTGGTAGGGGGATCTAATCCTTTCCCACAAAACAGTTTTGGCTGGACATACACTTTAATGATAACCCTATCTATGTTCCATAAGTGTATTAATCTATGACTTTTTTACACAAATATAAAAAGGTGTACAAAATGTGTAAGTTTTTGTATTTTGTTTGTTTTGCAGCATGTCGTTCAGGATTTTTCAAGTCTTCCCCTCAGAGTCAGTCGTGCAGCAAGTGCCCACCCCACAGTTATGCTCATCAGGAAGCATCAACGTCTTGTGTCTGTGAGGATCGCTACTATAGGAGGGAGTCTGACCCATATACAATGGCTTGTACAAGTAAGACTGCACTATTCCTGAATCAAACATAACCATTATTTCTAAAATAATCAACAGTGCCCTTTGAACTGCTATGATATTATATGTATTCTATCCAATCAATACAAAAATGTTATGCAAATAAAAAGCTTCTACCACCCATTCACCTTCTCATATATGTGCACTTGTGTAGTGCAGCGCTTTTCTATATGTACACTTCACATAAAACAAATCATTAACCAAACCATATGTGAAATAACCATAAATCAGAAAAAAAATAAAAATATGCAGTATTAAAGATGTACTTCCTGTCAAATGGCAAGACTTCACATATGTGTCACAAATGTGCATATATATGCCTTTTAGAAGATATTTTAACATATTCAATTATAGTTAATCGATCTTTACAATGTTTTAGTCTACCACCCTCATTGCATTTTTATTTGTTTTCTTCAGCTGGATCTAAAATTATTATCATTGCTTGCTATACTAGAAGTAGGAAACCAATGTATTGCTTGAAACAATGTTCAGGTTTGGAGTATTAAATTTAAAGGATAAGTTCACCTTTTCACAAAAAAAAATAAATGCACATTTTTTGCAGGTAAAAAAAGGTGCATTTATTATTTTTTGTTGCAGGAGCCTGTAATGCATTGCACCAACGATTAGCAGACTGCTGGTGCCATGCAGGTCTCCTGCAGATCTATCACTGTATCGGCTTCCTCGTACCTCGTTGGACAGGAAGAATGAGGGAACTACCACAGCACTCACAGTGCCATGGTAGTTCATGGAAAACTACAAGCCGACAGCCGCAAAGGCTGCCAGACCTTGTCGTTTACCATTCACAGAGAGTGAGTGACGTGGCCGGGTGCGCAGAGCCTCCCACTAGCTGTCACAACAGGGGTGGGGAAACAGGAGGTGCGGGGGCCGCCGGTGCATTCATACCATGTTATACCCCGAATATGGGTATAACATGTAACAGGTTATGAAAGGTGAACTTATCCTTTAAAGTACATCTAAGCTCGTTTTAAATAGAATGGAGAGTAATTAGAACATTTATCCATGTTGCCTGTGCCTGCGTTAGGGAGATTCACCCTCTCTATTGTTCCTGTTCACTGTTATTATTGAGAGCGAAGGAAGAGGGGAAATCTTCCAGTTCTGGTGACCCTGGTGACAACCAGGGATTCCCATACTTTAGAGGGATTTCCTCTATGGGACAGAAAGTGAAGGGAAATATCCCCTTTGGGACACAGATAATACAAACAAAATGTACAGGTGTTAAAACCAGTGGTGTATTGTGGTTTTGCATGGTCCTAGGCAAGTTTAATATCAGGCGCCCCCCCCATCTAAATTTGTCCTGCCCAGGGCTGGACTGGGACAAAAACGTGGCCCTGGACTTCATCCAGACCGGCCCAGGATGCAGCACATTAGGATACAGTGCACATCAGAGCACGACACATCAGGGTACAGTGCACATCAGGGTACAGTGCACATCAGGGTACAGCACATCAGGGTACAGCACATCAGAGCACAGAACATCAGGGTACAGCACAACAGGCCACATCAGGACACATGGCACATCAGGGTACAGGACAGGACACATGGCACATCAGGGTACAGGACAAATGGCACATCAGGGTACAGGACAAAGCACATCAGGACAGGGCACAGTACATCAGGGCACAGGACATTGAGGCACAGCACACCAGGGCACAGCACATGAGGCACATGGCACATCAAAGCACATGGGGCATATCAGTATAAATGGGGCACATTGTTTACTAGCCTTTTACTTCAAAAGCAGAGTAGCGCAGGAAGCATCTGTGATAAGTTCTCTCTCATGTCACGCTGCTCCCCGGCGGCCCCTCCTCTCTTCTCCTCCATCCCAGATGATGTCACAAGCAAATGGGGATGGACGAGAAGAGAGGTGGGGCCGCCGGGGAGCAGCGTGATATGAGAGATAACTTATAACAGACGCTTCCTGCGCTACTCTGTATGCTGGCTAAATCTCGATCTACCCATCAGGTGCCAGCTATCCGTGATTGATGGGTAGATCGCCGTGAACCTCCCCAGTTGAGAACAATGCAATAGGCAAATTAGGCGGCCATTGAAACCGGCCCACCGGGAAACTCCCGGTAGTCCCGATGGCCAGTACATGCCTGGTCCCACCCCAGCCGCAGTATACAGTTCTTGTCTAAGGGTCTTAAGAGGAAGCTGCAACCATTCACAGTGAACAGCTGTGTCTTCCCAGTCAGACCATGAGACATGATTAGACAAGTGACACATATGTGGTCAATAGAGCAGAGGATTGGGGCAGTGAGACATAGGGCGGGGTCAGCAGTGCAGAGGATGAGGCAGCACTGGTGAGCACTAATGAAGAGGTACTGATGAAGCTGCGCTGATATGCAGCCCTGATAGGCACTGATAGGTGGCACTGATGGGCACCAATAGGCAGCACTGATAAACAGCACTGATGAGCACTAATAGGTGCCACTGATAACATGATGGGCGGAACTGGTGGGCACTAATAGGTTGCACTGATGAGCACTAACAGGCGGCACTGAAGGGCACTAATAGGTGGCACTGATGGGCACTGATAAGCGGCACTGATGAGGAGGCTTCAATTGGCAGCACTGATGGGCACTGATAGGCAGCACTGATGGGCATTGATTGGCAGCACTGATCGGCACTGTTGGGGATGCACTGATCATCAGGACACTGATGATCAGTGCCCTGATTATCAGTGCAGATGTCCCCTTTTACCACTTTGCACTGTCATAGCGTGAGGAACGGAATGCTGATAACTGGCAAGTGCGTTTAGAATGTGATCAGCTGTAATTGGGCACAGCTGATCATGTGGTAAAGAGCTGCTGTGATTGGTTCTTTACCCTGATCTGTGATAAGCTGTGTCTGAAGGACACCAGCAATCAAATATCGCACCGGGAGGCGGGTTCTGGGAGGGCGTCAATAGAGACCCTCCCAGACCTGAATGACCACACTGTAGCTATCATTTGGCTATAGCGAGATCGCCTGGGGAGGCGTCATGTGCCATCAGAGGCGGCGGCATCATCCGGTTACATCAGCGGGTGGCCCCACCCCGCGAAAAAGACAGCAGTCGACGTGACACCTCGCATCGAGGCGGACCTTTTTTTTTTTTCTATTTTTCAGGTCCATCATGGTTGAAGAAGGATGGACATTGTGGGAAATTTTTTTATTGTTTTATTTTTTAATAAAGGAATTGTCAAAAACATTTTTTTTTGTTTTTTACTTTTTTACACTGTTTTTGATAAATGGGCAGGGGTACACTGTACCCAATACCCATTCGCATGGGGGGGGCCAGGATCTGGGGGCCCTCTTGTTAAAGGGGGCTTCCAAATTCTGATAAGCCCCCTGCCTGCAGATCCCCACAACCACCGGGCAAGGGTTGTGGGATGAGGCCCTTGTCCCCATCAACATGGGGACAAGGTGCTTTCGAGGGGGGCCCCAAAGCACCCTCCCAATGTTGAGGGCATGTGGTCTGGTATGGTTCAGGAGGAGCTTGCTCGCCCTCCCATCCTGTCCTCAAGGCTAAATGCTCGGATAATAGTCTTGTATGGATTTGGGGGGGGCCCCCACACCGTTTTTTTAATTTTGGTGTGGAGTTCCCCTTATTATCCATACTAGACCCAAAGGGCCTGGTATGGTCTGGTGGGGGGACCCACGACATTTTTCTCCTTGATTTTTATCTATATTACCTGGAAGCGGCAATACATTACAGCCACGAGCAAGTTTAAATGCCATTTTTTCCTTTAGAAATTTAATTTTGCTGTGGGACTGTAAAACTCATGACACAGATGCACTACTTTAGAGGCAGACTAAGGGGACCCCCAATCATGATATTTAAAGGAATATTTTATTTTTATTGTTTCTGGTGTGAACCTATTTAACAGCCTTTACGTCTGATCCAGTGTGGTAGGCTTAAATGGAACATATAGTGGTTTTGCACATATTTATGTTATTTGAAGTATTTTGAAAAGATTAATTCCATATTGGATGACTTCCTAAAAGAATTTGGTGAAAGCCAGTCTGCCAGAATGTAGATCTACTTTTATTGTCTTTTAGACAATCTATAGTTCTCTGGAAATACAGTATATATAGTATATACTGTTACTTGTAAAACAAAGAATGTATTTATAGAGTAAAATACAGATATAAATCATAATTGTAAAACATATAGACTTGAAGATAAAATTGAGCTATAACCATTATAGTTTCATTTTAAAGTGCAACTCCAGTTTCCTGTTTTACCTGCTAAAGGATATGTAATTCTGTACAGCCAGTCTTGTGATTTACGCACACCTGTCACCCTACACATCCTGGGATATCATAATACTATTCTTGGTTCAGGGTTACTGCTTTCTGGATCACCACCCTGCTCAGCTGACAATGGTGATAATGCTGATTCAATGGGGCTGATTTCCTAAACTCTGCACTGTGTGAAGATCTAAATCAGTTACCCAAATATGTGACAAGCACATTCCTGCTTATATTCGTTATTTATTTTTATTCATCAACACATGATTGGGTATTCAAGATGAATATAGTCTTTACTGAGTGATTATTCTCAACTGATTAGTAAATAAACCCTATTGTCTAAGGGTTCTTTCACACAAACATCATCAGTTCCTTCATGAAAACTGAATCAGTTGATACAGCTATCTTCAGTTTAGTTTATATCAGTATAAATCCGTTGTTCAGATGTCTGTTTTTTCTTTTTCGTTTTTGTCGTTTTTGAAGAAAATTGACAAAAGTATAAACAAAAAAATAGGTTGCATGGCTAAAAATGGAAGTGAGCAGAATGGACGTAAATGGACAACATAATACTTTTACATCCATACCAGAATCCACACCACCACTCCAGTCCCTCACCTCCTGTCGTGAACGGACAATCTGGGTACGGCTCATCTCCATTCCAAAAACATAAGAAGATAATCGCAATCCAATGTGATCAAGCCCATTGTAGTGAAATGTACAGTGGTGTGAAAAAGTGTTTGCCCCCTTCCTCATTTCCTGTTCCTTTGCATGTTTGTCACACTTAAGTGTTTCGGAACATCAAACCAATTTAAACAATAGTCAAGGACAACACAAGTAAACACAAAATGCAATTTGTAAATGAAGGTGTTTATTATTAAAGGTGAAAAAAAATCCAAACCATCATGGCCCTGTGTGAAAAAGTGATTGCCCCCCTTGTTAAAACATACTATAACTGTGGTTGTCCACACCTGAGTTCAATTTCTCTAGCCACACCCAGGCCTGATTATTGCCACACCTGTTCACAATCAAGGCATCACTTAAATAGGAGCTGCTTGACACAGTAAGGTCCACCAGAAGATCCTTAAAAGCTACACATCATGCCGAGACCCAAAGAAATTCAGGAACAATTGAGAAAGAAAGTAATTGAGATCTATCAGTCTGGAAAGGGTTATAAAGCCATTTCCAAAGCTTTGGGAATCCAGCGAACCACAGTGAGAGCCATTATCCACAAATGGCGAAGACATGGAACAGTGGTGAACCTTCCCAGGAGTGGCCGGCCGCCCAAAATTACCCCAAGAGCGCAGCGACCACTCATCCAAGAGGTCACAAAAGACCCCACAACAACGTCCAAGGAACTGCAGGCCTCACTTGCCTCAGTTAAGGTCAGCGTTCATGCCTCCACCATCAGGAAAAGACTGGGCAAAAATGGCCTGCATGGCAGAGTTCCAAGGAGAAAACCACTGCTGAGCAAAAAGAACATCAAAGCTCGTCTCAATTTCTCCACAATACATCTTGATGATCCCCAAGACTTTTGGGACAACATTCTGTGGACCGATGAGACAAAAGTGGAACTCTTTGGAAGGTGTGTGTCCAAGTATATCTGGCGTAGAAGGAACACTGCATTTCAGAAAAAGAACATTATACCAACAGTAAAATATGGTGGTGGTAGTGTGATGGTCTGGGGCTGTTTTGCTGCTTCAGGGCCTGGAAGACTTGCCGTGATAAAAGGAACTATGAATTCTGCTGTCTACCAAGAGATCCTGAAGGAGAATGTCCGACCATCTGTTCGTGTACTCAAGCTGAAACGAACTTGGGTTCTGCAGCAGGACAATGATCCTAAACACACCAGCAAGTCCACCACCGAATGGCTGAAGAAAAACAAAATGAAGACTTTGGAGTGGCCTAGCCAAAGTCCTGACCTGAATCCTATTGAGATGTTGTGGTATGACCTTAAAAAGGCTGTTCATGCTCGAAAACCCTCTAATGTAACTGAATTAGGACAATTCTGCAAAGATGAGTGGGCCAAAATTCCTCCAGGACGCTGTAAAAGCCCCATTGCACGTTATCGCAAACGCTTGGTTGCAGTTGTTGCTGCTAAGGGTGGCCCAACCAGTTATTAGGTTTAGGGGGCAATCACTTTTTCACACAGGGCCATGATGGTTTGGATTTTTTTTCACCTTTAATAATAAACACCTTCATTTACAAATTGCATTTTGTGTTTACTTGTGTTGTCCTTGACTATTGTTTAAATTGGTTTGATGTTCCGAAACACTTAAGTGTGACAAACATGCAAAGGAACAGGAAATGAGGAAGGGGGCAAACACTTTTTCACACCACTGTATTAGGCAAGTGTGGTTCTTCTCTGTGGTGACCTTAGCAGCTGCTTTGTCGATAATGGAATAAAAAGATTGGAAGAGCTAACATTGAAGAGCGACTCTTATCTTTCATAAATTTACATTTGTTTAAGTCCACAAAAATGAAATAAGATACAACCTTTTTCATTTTTTTCTGCGGACATAAAGGTACTTGTGTATAAGGGGATGTAAATGGAAGTTTGTCTATTTACATTCGACCACTCATAGACTTCCATTGTGGTTCAGTCCAGATCTGTTTTAAGAACTGATAGATAGATCATGACGGATGCTCATGGGCCCTGAAGAATATGCTGAAGGTTGAGAGGTGGCACCGAAAGCTCAACTGCTGGACCTCGAAAAAAAAAGTGTTTCCTTTTTGGTTGTGCAATGTGACAGTATTTAGACCATAGATTATTCCTTTATAATGTAATTTTTTACTCCTGATCACGATAAACAAAGAAAGAAAATATGTAGAAAACCACTAGACATCCTCTTTAACACATGACCCTTTCCTTACAGCATATGATGCTATTGTTCTTGTATTACCTGCACACATTGCAATTGTTAACATGCAGCTTATGTTTGAATTAATATTTCTGATATATTTACATAAATCAATTTGTTTTTTATCCATAACACCAGGGCCACCATCAGCTCCACGAAATGCTATATCCAACATCAATGAAACAAGTGTGTTCTTGGAATGGATGTTCCCTGCAGACACGGGTGGAAGGAAAGATGTCTATTACAATATTGTATGCAAGAAGTGTAACTCCATTTCCAGCGTATGTGAGGAATGTGGAATACATGTCCGCTATGTACCTCAGCAAAGTGGCCTGAGAAACACGACTGTAATGGTAATAGATCTGCAGGCACACACAAATTACACCTTTGAAATTGAGGCTGAGAATGGCGTGTCTGAGCTGAGCCCAGGATCTAGGCAGCATGTCTCTGTAAATGTCACCACCAACCAGGCTGGTAAGTGTGATCTGATATATTGTACAAGGCAAAGCATGGCAAAACGAAATAAAATGCCTTAATGGATTTTCAACTCTATTGCTGAAATGCTGAAAAAGTATTTATTTTATTGTTAGATTTCATTTTGTTTTTCCTGCTGAATTGGCTGTTGCTTTTAAATGTAATTTTGGTTTTGAGAATGAATGTGTATTGTGAACACCATGTAAATATATTAGCATGTTTCAGTGTTTCCAGTAGCTATATTTATATCTGTGTCCTATCTGAACAGAGGTGTAGAGAAGATAAATCAATGCAATCTTCAGAATGTCCAATGTCCGTCTCAAAATTGGCCATGGAAACAGGAGAACAATATTTTTTTTTTTTTTTTTATTTCAATAGATATTATTAAATTAAAATGTATTTTTTAAAGGACAACTGTACCTTTGGTACAACTATCCTTTGATCACACTCTTAGTGCATCCCACCAGCGAAAATACTTACTTTCCTCTTTGATCAGGTGATCTTCACTGTGTGACCCTGTCTAGCGCCATGCAGCCTTTGTGGTGAAAATGTCTTCATCTTGGTGTGTAAACCTTAACAACTAAATCCTCGTGTTTGCTACCTTTAGGTTTGTCAAATATAATGTTAAATCTATGATAAGTGCAAGAAAAACAAACTGTCATGGTTTAAATTCAGAGCTGTCATATGCACATTTCTTTTGATATCTCAGAGTCTAATTAGCCTTCCTAATTAATTTTCTGGACTACAGTATAAATTAGTGTGAATGTTGTAGAAAAGGGAGGGTTTGAGTAGTATTGCAGAGATGTATTATGTTTTTATTTTTTTCCCAGATCTTAGTGAATGGGGTTACATTTCCCTTTGTAAAGAATACCAAATCACAAAAATGCATTTTTGCTTGCACATAACTGTATGATGGACATAAGCAAAACTTTACCTCATTCCCTTGCACAGTGCAACTTCCTTTGCAAAGTGACCAGTCTGTTTACCTTTAGTAAATTAACTATCCACACTTTGGCTACTATAGTGTCTTATTAAAAAAAAAATACTTGAATAAAAAGGAAGGCACACCCGGTGTCTAGAGAAATGTGGCTTCTAAAATCTGATTAATGGATCTTGGAACAGACAAGGAAAGCTGCCTATACAACAAAAGCCGACATCCAGCCATTTAGGATCCTTGATCCAACATAACCACTCATGGGAATTGCTCCCACCAAAAAGAATGCAGCAACAGCCCGAAGAAGGGGGAGTCTGTTCCCTTGAAATGTTTTGGTTTGATGTACATGTTGCTATTTTTTTAATAAAGATCCATGAAACAGAGTTTAGAAGTCACATTTCTCTTGACACTGGGCACACCTTCCTTTTTATTAAAGTCTACATACTGAAATGACCTTAAGGTCACACAGAAAAGGCAACAGCCCAATCCCCATGAAGGCCCATGACCACCATCCATCACTATCCACTGGAAGGCATTCCTTCCTTTTTGCCCACACAAATACCCACCAGTGACCAATCCAGTCAGTCCAGTGCAGTCTCCACAAGCACAAGCAATATTAAAAAAAATGAAGCAGCTGTCATTAAAATAATACTTCTTGATCCTGCCATGAAGGTGCTTGTTCAGGCAACTCCTTGAACAGGCTTCAAACTACAATTGGCAATTTCAATACACATTAAAGCGGGAGTAAACCCGCTGACATTTTTTTTTTTTTTTTTACACCTGTAAGGGAAAAGGCATAATTAGCTAGTATGCACTGCATACTAGCTCATTATGAAATACTTACCTTAGAACGAGGCGTCGGTAACTCACCTGGTCCACGCCGAGGTCGCTGACATGTTGCCTCGGCGTGTCTTCCGGGTATCGCGACTCCAGCGCTGTGAGTGGCTGGAGCCGCGATGTCGTCACTCCCGCGCATGCGCACGGGAGACTTCGTCCCGGCAGGGTTCGTATTCTGCCGGCCTTTCAGACGAGAATCCCCCGTGCGCATGCGCCGCTGCAGTCAGCGGCGTATTGCACGGGGAATATCTCCTAAACCGTAAAGGTTTAGGAGATATTTTTTGTACCTACAGGTAAGCCTCATTACAGGCTTACCTGTAGGTGAAAGTGGAAAATGTGACTTTACTTCCACTTTAAGCAGGCATGGGCCACTATTATCAGAATTAGAAGACCCTCCCTGAGAAATGCCATACAGTCAATTATTGCATTGCATGCTTGTAGATAGGAAGTGGCTGCACAGAGGAGATCAAGAAGTGCCAGTGCAACAAGGGATAAAAAAGCAGTGATTACAAGTATTTCATTTTTAAAAAATGGAAACCTTTTAGAATTCCGTTGAGATACAGCACCAAAAGTGACAGTGCATGTGTCTGATTCATGCACCTGTCAGAGACAGAAACGTGATTCTTTCAATGCTGGCATTGAGGAAAGAGTGTCCATACTGAAAATTCCCTCCTCAATGTACTCCCTCCTTCTCTTCTCGGCCACTGTGTCTACACTGACAGGTTCACCCACTGTTAATCACAGACAAGACAGACCTGATGGGGAACTTGACCCTTAGGCTCCACTCACTGTCAGCTCAGTGTGACCTGCCATCCTTGGTTGCTGGGACACTTGCAGCCTTTGTCCTAACAATCAATAAATTAACTAACATAACACATTCACACAAGCATTTTAATAAAGTAATGATCACACAACACCCCCCTCCCCAACTTTGAGTTGGTCTTAATTACTACCAGCTTGTTTATTTGAGAACTGGTGGTAATTCTTTTAGAATCTGTCACAGCCATAGTAACAGATTCTAATAGTGGCAGTAGTAAGAACGAACTGAATCTGGCGCTCCTGTCGGCACTTGTACAGAAACTGGTGCAAGGCTTTTCTGAATTAGGCGCAGATCATGTTAAAAGGACCATCCTGCCAGAAAAGTGTCATTGCTGCTTTAGTGAATTCTCTTGACAGTGTTTCAGCAAACTAAATGTAATTCGCTTAGCATTTGCATATTGGCATCTACTTTGATTCATGGCTTAATGTGTTCTGGGTCTGTTTCAATGGTGTGCCCAAGACTCAGTAGGGTTGATATACTAAAAGTGGAGAGTGCATAATCTGATGCAGCTGTGTGTGGTAACCAATCAGCAATCAGGAATTCCGCTCAATCTTGGCTTGCATAAACACGGTCACACAAAAGTTAGCTGAACTTTCTGACTGCCAAGAACGCGGTGAGGTACAACACTATGACGAGCCGAGAAATTGAAGTTCAATGCTTCCGAGCATGCGTCTAATTATTTCCGAGCATGCGTAGAAATTTTGCACGTCGGAATTGGTACAGACGTTTGGAATTTCTGATCAAAACTTTTTCCAACTGAAGGATTGAGAACCTGCTCTCAATCTTTTGCTGGCTGGAATTCCACCAGCAAAAGTTTGATGGAGCATACACACGGTCGCATTTTCTGACCAGAAGCTCTCATCGGACTTTTGCTGGTGGAATTTTCGATCATGTGTACTCAGCATAACTGTCAGTCACTGCTCTCAGCTTTGCCCCTCCAGCGCTCACTGGAGCTCTGGGCTTTGGAGGTAGAGGGAGCATTAGCTCAGGCTCTAAGTGGTGCACTGAGAGGCTGAGCCAGCTGCCAATCAGGCACCTGGGTGGATTCAGGTGCCTGATTAGCACCTATCCTGATTATGTCTTGAATTGAGTCACAGGAGTACACAAGTAAATGCAATCCTTTGACCCACAAGAGAAGTATAGCCAAAAAAGCTTTGGCCATATTTCTCTTTTAAGTAATTTCATGTTCAGGGTTTTTCCGACTAATCTACAAAATTGAAAGAAGGAGCAAGGAGGTGGGACTTTACATAAAGCACGTGGTTGCAAATTAATCCACTAAATTTAAATATGTATATACAGTATTTTTATTATACAGTCATGACATTAATATTTTGAGTATGTTTAAAAACACACAAGCCAAATGTTGCCAATTATGATACCCAAATCTACTTTCCCAGTAAAGGCAAGCTGTGCCTGGGCAGTGACATCATTGCAGTGCATATGGCCGAATGTCTGCTATCAGATGAATTATGAATCAGATGAATACTTTATAGCTTTATTTATAGCTCCCTGGTTGGTAATTGTTGCCTTCCCTGAGTTTATTAGCCCTTAGAAAATGCCTAGATTAATGAAAGGATGTAATCCATTGTGAAAACATCCTGAGACTTTTTTGAATGGCTTTTCAGTCAGCGCCTTTGATCATGCACGCCTGTGTTGTATTTCTTTATCTAGCTGAGGAAAAGGACAATAAATCGACAACAAAAAAGAGATATATGTTTCTTATGTAAAAAGAGTTTATTGAGCTGCAAGGAAAGGCGATCGCAATATTTTTCATAATGTAGCAGCAAATGTATGCCACTTTTATTCTGTGAAAAAACAACTTGTATTACTCTAAATAGCCTGAATAGACCCACGATTTTCTACATTTGTTAAGCTGCTTCAGAAGAAGACAAAAAAAAAAAAAAATGGAGTAATAGAGAACAGAACATTGTGCTTTTACTTATTTTATGTATTCATTCAGTTTGTGGCAAGTTACTCTTGAATAACAAAGTAGTGTCAAATTGTATATGCCCAACAATCAGGCAGCAGAAAAACGCCACAGTTGTAAAGTCTTGTTTTTTTTTGTTTTGTTTTTCAATAACAAACATGGTATACTTACCTCCTGCGTGCAGTGGTTTTGCACAGGGCAGCCTGGATCCTCCTCTTTTTTGGGTCCCTCTTTGGTGCTCCTGGCCCCTCCCTCCTGTTGAGTGCCCCCACAGCAAGCAGCTTGCTATGGGGCACCCGAGCCGAGTCACAGCTCCCTGTGTCCATTCAGACACAAAGCTGTTGTTCGGCCCCGCCCCCTCGCTCTCCTGATTGACTAACTGACTATGATTTACAGCCGCAGGAGCCAATGGCGCCGCTACTGTGTCTCAGCCAATCAGGAAGGAGAGTCAGGGACAGCCGAGGAATACCTCATATTCCCATCACACACATTCCTGGTATAAGCTTTAAAGGTTCGGGTGCTGCAGCAACAACCAGCTAGCTGGATACTGGTTTAAGTCACAACATAGATATTTGCCAGCACACCAGGGATCGGCACAAAGTGGCGTCCAAACAGTTTAGTTTATTGCATGATCACAACACCAAAAGGTGCAACGTTTAGGAGTCACGCAGGAGTCACGCAGGCATGCCTGGCGAAGGGGTCCTGCGTGACTCCAAAACGTTGCACCTTTTTGTGTTGTGATTATTCTATAAACTAAACCGTTTGGACGCCACTTTGTGCCGATCCTTGGTGTGCTGGCAAATATCTACGTAGGGACAGCCAAGGGACCCGTGGATATTGCTGGACAGAGATGTGTTCAGGTAAGTATTAAGGGGTGCTGAGGTGGCTGCTACACACAGAAGGCTTTTTATGTAAATGCATGGGATGCATTAAGATAAAAAAAAAACCTTCTGACTTTACAGCTCCTTTAATACACATATGCATACAAGAGAGCTGTTATATCCACCAGCATATTTGTAATTCTGTCCATCCTGTTCTGAGATTTGCACAGCTCTGCTACACAGCACAGACGTGTCTGGCAAGGCAGGAGACCTGATTTAATGCTGTAGTTGAGTAACACCTATAGGTTTGTCCCTCCTCCAGCCTGCGATTAGACAGTGAAAACAGAAGCAGAAGACTGATGCACTTGTCTCACTGTCACTCTGCTATCTACTAGCATGCCTATTCCACTGCAACACAACTGATTGGCTGCTTGTGTTGCTTCTCCCTCTCCCATCCCAAGCACTAGCTGTAAAGAGACTGCAAGAGGCGTATACCATGTCAAATTAAGATACTTACAACACTTGCATTTAAAACAAAGTACATATGATGTATTAATTAATACAAAGCTGCATTTATTTGTTTTTTTTGCTGCCTGGAGTTCAGCTTTAATGCTAAAGTTTAGTTGAAAAACATTTTTTTCCCCTACAGCAGAGTGACATTATTTACTTGTAATAAAAGTAAGCCCCACAAGGGTGCTGGATTTGGTAGAAATATTTAATGCAGTGCTGCCCTCTCCTCTTCCTGCTGCTGAACTTCCAGAGCTGTGGGCAGGGCCATCTTTAATATTGATTGGACCCTGTGCAAACATTTTTTTGGGCCCCCCACTCATTTCTGCTTGCTGATCGTTTGTAAGAGGTTACTGCACATTATTACTGCTCACTGATTGGTTGCTAGAGGTTACTGCACATCATTACCACTCACTGATTGGTTGCTAGAGGTTACTGCACATGATTTTTGCTTACTGATTGGTTGCTAGAGGTTACTGCACATCATTACCACTCACTGATTGGTTGCTAGAGGTTACTGCACATGATTTTTGCTTACTGATTGGTTGCTAGAGGTTACTGCACATCATTACCGCTCACCAATTGGTAGGTAGAGGTTACTGCACATCATTATTTTTGCACCCTACTTGGTTGGGCTATGTCTGGAGTGCAGGGTTGAGGGGTGCGCTATGTATGGAGTGCAGGGTGGAGGGGTGCGCTGTGTATGGAGTGCAGGGTTGAGGGGTGCGCTATGTATGGAGTGCAGGGTTGAGGGGTGCGCTGTGTATGGAGTGCAGGGTTGAGGGGTGCGAGGGTATGGAGTGCAAGGTTGAGGGGTGTGCTGTGTACTTCTCCCCCCCAAGTACAAAGCTTTCTTCCCCATTTTAGAGCTCCCCCAGTTCCTCTCCCACCACCTAGAAAATTTCAGAGAGTTTGAGAGAGTGGAGCTGCAGAAGAGTACTCACAGTGTGTCCGTGCAGGCTGCCAGTCAGGAGGAGCTTCTGTGTAGAATCCCCTCCCTCCTCTGCTCTCCTATAGAGATCGATGTATAGAGGAGGGAGGGGTTTGCGCGGCTGCCGGGAGAGGATCGATGTTACTTGTAAATACAGATGCAGTGCTTCTGTATGTACAAGTGCTGGAACTGAACAGTGCCAGAGGTGGCTGAACTCCGACTGAAATAAAACCCTAGCGGGCACCACGGGTTTAAAGGGGCAGCTGCTTTGGGTCCACCCAACAATGACTGGGCCCTGGGCAGCTGCGCCTTTGATCTCTAGACCATATGCATTACATGGGCGGCAAGGGATTAAATTAGGACCCACCGCTGTGTCTATTACTGCTGTCCCCCCACCCCAAAGCACCTTGTCCCCATGTTGATGAGGACAAGGGCCTCTTCCCGACAACCCTGGCCGTTGGTTGTCGGGGTCTGCGGGCGGGGGGCTTTAATAAGGGGGCCCCCAGATCTCGGCCCCCCACCCTATGTGAGTGAGTATGGGGTACATCGTACCCCTACCCATTCACCTGGGGAAAAGTGTCAATAAAAATAAACACACTAGACAGGTAAAATGACCCTAGTGTTTGTATAAGTGTGCAGGGAACATTAAAATGGAAGCACCTGTGTGGAGGGGCAGATACGGATGTGAATGGTTCTAGGTAATAATATGGCAACACTAAATTAATATGGGGCATAATTAGGGCTTGTGCACATGGCTGTATTATTTTACATAGGATCTTGCTGGCAGTAAAACCCTTTTATTATATTATTACCGTATATACTCGAGTATAGGCCGTCCCGAATATAAGCCGAGGCCCCTGAATTACCACCAAAAAACTGGGAAAAGTTATTGATCCGTGTATAAGCCGAGGGGGGGAAATGGAGCAGCTACTGTAAGTGGAAAAGAGGGTCAGCAAATGCCCATCTGCATGTCCCGTGTCCTATACAAACCCCCCCTGTGTCCCCAGTGCAGCCTATCTGTTCCGATCGATCTGTCTCCCGCGGATCTTCCTCCTGTGTCAGATCGCTGGCTGTCGCTGGCTGTCCCGCTGTCCGGTGTCCGCTGTCCCGTCACCCGTGTCCCGTGTCCGGTGTCCCCCCCATGCTGATCCTGGCGATCAGCGTGTACGGCGCCATTACATGTTTGAAAGCCTCGCCTCCTCCTCGTCCGTGATAGGAGGAACACTCGGTTTTCCCAGCAGTCAGTGTGCAGTGTTCCGCCTATCACGGACATTCTCTCATCCTCGTCCATGAGATGAGAATGACAGGACATCCGTGATAGGCGGAACACTGTACTGCTGGGAAAATTAGTGTCCGAATATCACGGACGGGCGGGAGGAGGCGGCGTGGCTTTTGAACACTGCAGTCTGCATGACAAGCTGTTCATGTAGGCAGACGGCACTGACTCGAGTATAAGCCGAGAAGGGGACTTTCAGCATTAAAAAAAGGGCTGAAAATCTCGGCTTATACTCGAGTATATACGGTATACAGGAAATAAATAGCGCCAACAGTTTACGCATTGCTTTACAATAAAAAGGGAGACAGTACAATTACAATACAATTCAATACAGAAGGAATAGGAGGGCCCTGCTTGTTATGCTTACAATCTAAGGGAGGGGGAAGTGGTACAAAAGGTAACGGCTGCAGGGGATGATCTGATGGAGGTGACTCAAGTACAGTTCTTAGGTGGAGGTGGTGTAGGCTTCACTGAATAAGTGAGTTTTCAAGGATCGCCTAAAAGTGGACACTGTAGGAGCTGACCAGACATACTGGGACAGGGAGTTCCTGAGGATGGGAGAAGCTCTGGAGAAGTCCTGTAGGCAAGCATGGGAGGAGGTAACAAGGGAGACAGATAGCAAGAGGTCCTGGGAGGAGCTGAGAGGACGATTTGGGTGATATCTGCAGATGAGATTGGCGATTTAGCTGGGGGCGATGTTGTGGATGACCTTGTATGTTGTGGTTAGTACTAAATTGTATACAGTGCGGCAGGGGAAGCCAGTGGAGAGATTGACAGAGAGGGCAGCAGTCATGGATCGGTTAGTAAAGTGTGTTAGTCTGGCAGCAGCATTCATGATAGACTGGAGGGGGATAGCCTGTGTAAAGGTAGGCCAGTGAGGAGGGAGTTGCAGTAGTCAAGGCAGGAAATAACCAAGGAGTGAATAAGTTCCTATGTAAAATCTTGTCCATACACTATGGGTAATATAGGGTTGATTTACTAAAAGAAAATATACTGTGCACTACAATATGATGATAGAAACCAGGCCAGCAGAGTGTTCCCTCATTCCAGAGCTTTGCCTCAGATCTAGAGCAAATGCATTTGCAGTGCACAGTATATTTACCCATAGTAAATCAACCTCCCTGTATGTATTGTTTCTGTTAATATTTACACGCTCGCGGAGTACAATGCAAAAGTACCCTATTGGTTGCTAGGATGCAGGTAGCCACTCAGGGCCAACAGGTTAACTCAATAGTGTGTAATCAAGCTGATTACATATTATTTAAATTTACATGTTGGCCCTGAGCAGGCCAAAAGGCTACATTTGTACTGTACAAATGTTTATGTCAGCACACATATTTTGTACATGTGTACAGTGTAAAATATGGTTCATATGCAGGACAGTGGACACCATTTTTTTTATTTTGATTTTATTGATCTGAACACAGTGCAAGTTTACTGATCCTTAAGCAGCTGCGTGCATCGGCCAATAATAAAAAAAAAAAAAAAACAATAGACCTGAGCTTAGTACAAAAGAAAAAAGCTATACAGATAAAAATGCTTTGTTTTTTGAGGCCATGTGCATGAGCCCTAAATCAATAAATAAATAAATAATTTGAATTATTCAGATATTTTCAGGATTACACAAACATTTTTCTAATGACTGTACTTATGCACAGCAGTAATATCAACAGCATGAACTCCCACATCATGATTGTATGTGTTAATTAAAATTGCTTTGAGTGCACTACTCTAATTAGCTGCTAGACAGGGATAAAAGTGACACAGTGAATTTAATATAGTACTATTTACATAAAAGTATGTGGACCAACTCTTTCTGTTGTTACTAATGCTAATGTTACTTCACATAGTTCTGTATATCACAAAGATAATTTCCATTATGTTTTTTAATCAGCAAGGTAATTTAAGGTAGGTTTGCCTTTGGGTGTTCCCCAATTTGCCATTCACAACAATGCCCTTTATTCTCACCATAAATGGTACAACCTGACTGTACAGTCTTTGTACAATCTAGATTTACCAAAACTATGTAATATTATATGTAATCAGGGAGGCCCTTGGGACTAACATAGTTGTTGCTAGATCTAAAGGTGACTGTTCAGTCAGAATATAAGGTGTGTGGTGAGCTTTACGTAAAACCATAGAAAGGTTTTGCTTATGAATGTGGAAGTAAACAAAGGTATGATCAACTGGGTTGAGTGTATTCATTGACCCCTGACCCTTGACACTAATCCCCCATACACACGGTCGGACTTTCCGACGGAAAATGTGCGATTGGAGCTTGTTGTCGGAAATTCCGACCGTGTGTAGGCTCCATCTGACTTTTTCCATCGGAATTTCCGACACACAAAATTTGAGATCTGGATCTCAAATTTTCCGACAACAAAATGCGTTCATGTAAATTCTGATCGTGTGTACACAATTCCGACGCACAAAGTGCTCAGAATCAAGCAGAAGAGCAGCACTGGCTATTGGACTTAATTTTTCTTGGCTCGTTGTACGTGTCGTACGTCACCTGTTCTTGACGTTCGGAATTTCCAACCAACTTTGTGTGACCGTGTGTATGCAAGACAAGTTTGAGCTAACATCCATCAGAAAAAAAACATGGATTTTGTTGTCGGAATGTGCGAACGTGTGTACAGGGCATCAAGCTGAAATGGTTAAGGAAAAATTTAAAAATAACACTGGGCTCATAAGGTTATCTTTTTTTTAATGCTGTTGATGTAGGTGATCTGGTTCCTGGGCAGGTAACTTCTGCACTCCAGATGATCTCCATGGTCTCCTTGGCTTGTAGTGTGATGATGATGGACGGGAGGGAAGGAGGGGCCGGCGGGGAGCAGCGCGCCGTTGGCGGTATTATCGCAGGTGCTTCACTCACCCGATGCCTGTAATAATACCGCTAATGGCGCGCTGCTCCCCGCTGGCCCCTCCTCTCTTCTCGTCTGTCCTAGACTCCTAGGTGATACAGTGCTGCACTGTATCACCTAGGAGTCTAGGACGCATGAGAAGAGAGGAGGGGCCGGCGGGAAGCAGCGCACCATAAGCGGTATTATTAGAGGCATCGGGTGAGTGAATTTTTTTTTACTGGAGGGTCGCCATCGGAGGGAAGGGGCAGTACAGTGTGCTCTACCCCCTCCCCACACTGTCCCCCCTGTATGCTCTCCCCCCACACTGCCCCCCCGTATGCTCTCCCCCACACTGCCCCCCCTGTATGCTCTCCCCCACACTGTCCCCCCTGTATGCTCTCCCCCCACACTGCCCCCCTGTATGCTCTCCCCCACACTGCCCACCCCCCCTGTATGCTCTCCCCCCACACTGTCCCCCCTGTATGCTCTCCCCCCACACTGTCCCACCTGTATGCTCTCCCCCCACACTGTCCCCCCTGTATGCTCTCCCCCCACACTGTCCCCCCTGTATGCTCTCCCCCCACACTGTCCCCCCTGTATGTTCTCCCCCCCACACTGCCCCCTATGTATGCTCCCCCCCACAGTGTCCCCCTGTGTGCCCCCCACAGTTTCCCCCTGTGTGCTCTCCCCCCACAGTGTCCCCATGTGTGTTCTCCCCCCCACAGTGTCCCCCTGTGTGCTCTCCCCCCCACAGTGTCCCCCTGTGTGCTCTCCCACCCCCCACAGTGTCCCCCTGTGTGCCCCCCGACAGTGTCCCCCTGTGTGCCCTCTCCCTCCCTCAGTGTCCCCCTGTGTGCCCTCTCCCTCCCCCAGTGTGCCCTCTCTATTTCCCCCAGTGTCCCCCTGTGTGCCCTCTCCCTCCCCCATTGTCCCCCTGTGTGCCCCCTCCTTCCCCTAGTGTCCCCCTGTGTGCTCTCTCCCCCTCCACAGTGTCACCATGTGTGCTCTCTCCCCCTCCACAGTGTCCCCCTGTGTGCTCTCCCCCCCCCCCCCCAGTGCCTCCCTGTGTGCTCCTGTGTGGTTTGGGACGCAGGGGGCCCCATGATCTTCTATTGCCCGGGGGCTCCATCAGTTGTCAGTCCGCCCCTGGATGCAACTTTATTCCAATAAAGGTCATGGGGCCAATCAGAAGCATGTCTAACACATTTTGGGGTGGGTCAAAAAAGGCCCCCTTCATAAGAGCTTGGAATTGAAATCAATATAAATGGACTAGAAATTAACTGGATCATTAATGGTATTTCTTCCAGTGTGATTACAAGCACATGTCACGTTGGCTAATCCCTTAATTGTCTCCTGAACTTTATTGGAAAAAAAGTCATATCTGGAACTTTTAGCAGTGGTTAATTTTTTTTTTTTTTTGGATGTGTGCTCTCCCCCCACAGTGTCCCCCTGTGTGCCCTCCCCCCCACAGTGTCCCCCTGTGTGCTCTCCCCCCACAGTGTACCCCTGTGTGCTCTCCCCCCCACAGTGTCCCCCTGTGCTCTCCCCCCCACAGTGTCCCCCTGTGTGCTCTCCCCCCACAGTGTCCCCCTGTGTGCTCTCCCCCCCACAGTGTACCCCTGTGTGCTCTCCCCCCCACAGTGTCCCCCTGTGCTCTCCACCCCACAGTGTCCCCCTGTGTGCTCCCCCCCACAGTGTCCCCCTGTGTGCTCTCCCCCCCCACAGTGTCCCCCTGTGTGCTCTCCCACCCCCCACAGTGTCCCCCTGTGTGCCCCCAACAGTGTCCCCCTGTGTGCCCTCTCCCTCCCTCAGTGTCCCCCTGTGTGCCCTCTCCCTCCCCCAGTGTGCCCTCTCTATTTCCCCCAGTGTCCCCCTGTGTGCCCTCTCCCTCCCCCAGTGTCCCCCTGTGTGCTCTCTCCCCCTCCACAGTGTCCCCCTGTGTGCTCTCCCCCCCCCAGTGTCTCCCTATGTGCTCCTGTGTGGTTTGGGACACAGGGGGCTCCATGATCTTCTATTGCCCGGGGGCTCCATCAGTTGTCAGTCCGCCCCTGGATGCAACTTTATTCCAATAAAGGTCAAGGGGCCAATCAGAAGCATGTCTAACACATTTTGGGGTGGGTAAAAAAAGGCCCCCTTCATAAGAGCTTGGAATTGAAATCAATATAAATGGACTAGAAATTAACTGGATCATTAATGGTATTTCTTCCAGTGTGATTACAAGCACATGTCACGTTGGCTAATCCCTTAATTGTCTCCTGAACTTTATTGGAAAAAAAGTCATATCTGGAACTTTTAGCAGTGGTTAATTTTTTTTTTTTTTGGATGTGTGCTCTCCCCCCACAGTGTCCCCCTGTGTGCTCTCCCCCCCACAGTGTCCCCCTGTGTGCTCTCCCCCCACAGTGTCCCCCTGTGTGCTCTCCCCCCCACAGTGTCCCCCTGTGTGCTCCCCCCCACAGTGTCCCCCTGTGTGCTCTCCCCCCCCCACAGTGTCCCCCTGTGTGCTCTCCCACCCCCCCACAGTGTCCCCCTGTGTGCCCCCGACAGTGTCCCCCTGTGTGCCCTCTCCCTCCCTCAGTGTCCCCCTGTGTGCCCTCTCCCTCCCCAGTGTGCCCTCTCTATTTCCCCCAGTGTCCCCCTGTGTGCCCTCTCCCTCCCCCATTGTCCCCCTGTGTGCCCTCTCCCTCCCCCAGTGTCCCCCTGTGTGCTCTCTCCCCCTCAACAGTGTCCCCCTGTGTGCTCTGCCCCCCCCCCCCCCAGTGTCTCCCTGTGTGCTCCTGTGTGGTTTGGGACACAGGGGGCTCCATGATCTTCTATTGCCCGGGGGCTCCATCAGTTGTCAGTCCGCCCCTGGATGCAACTTTATTCCAATAAAGGTCAAGGGGCCAATCAGAAGCATGTCTAACACATTTTGGGGTGGGTAAAAAAAGGCCCCCTTCATAAGAGCTTGGAATTGAAATCAATATAAATGGACTAGAAATTAACTGGATCATTAATGGTATTTCTTCCAGTGTGATTACAAGCACATGTCACGTTGGCTAATCCCTTAATTGTCTCCTGAACTTTATTGGAAAAAAAGTCATATCTGGAATTTCTAGCAGTGGTTATTTTTTTTTTTTTTTTGGATGTGTGCTCTCCCCCCACAGTGTCCCCCTGTGTGCTCTCCCCCCCCACAGTGTCCCCCTGTGTGCTCTCCCCCCCACAGTGTCCCCCTGTGTGCTCCCCCCCACAGTGTCCCCCTGTGTGCTCTCCCCCCACAGTGTCCCCCTGTGTGCTCTCCCACCCCCCACAGTGTCCCCCTGTGTGCCCACCGACAGTGTCCCCCTGTGTGCCCTCTCCCTCCCTCAGTGTCCCCCTGTGTGCCCTCTCCCTCCCCCAGTGTGCCCTCTCTATTTCCCCCAGTGTCCCCCTGTGTGCCCTCTCCCTCCCCCAGTGTGCCCTCTCTATTTCCCCCAGTGTCCCCCTGTGTGCCCTCTCCCTCCCCCATTGTCCCCCTGTGTGCCCTCTCCCTCCCCCAGTGTCCCCCTGTGTGCTCTCTCCTCCTCCACAGTGTCCCCCTGTGTGCCCCCCCCCCCCAGTGTCTCCCTGTGTGCTCCTGTGTGGTTTGGGACGCAGGGGGCCCCATGATCTTCTATTGCCCGGGGGCTCCATCAGTTGTCAGTCCGCCCCTGGATGCGACTTTATTCCAATAAAGGTCATGGGGCCAATCAGAAGTGTGTCTAACACATTTTGGGGTGGGTCAAAAAAGGCCCCCTTCATAAGAGCTTGGAATTGAAATCATTATAAATGGACTAGAAATTAACTGGATCATTAATGGTATTTCTTCCAGTGTGATTACAAGCACAAGTCACGTTGGCTAATCCCTTAATTGTCTCCTGAACTTTATTGGAAAAAAAGTCATATCTGGAACTTTTAGCAGTGGTTAATTCTTTTTTTTTTTTGGATGTAATGTCAGAAGCCCCAGCAGACTCAGAGCTGTCACTCAAGTGCCTCTCTATTCCTCTCAGCGCAGCTACATATAAGGTTATGTAGGGAGGTGACCAAAGGGATGGATATGCAGGGCCAGTACAGATAATAATTAGACACTCCATAAGAAGGAAAGGGCTATGGTATGCAAGGAGGGATGGAATCTGTGCTAAGGAAATGACTCTTCCTAAAGTAGTCAAATTTGTTTTCTAGTTCAGAGGCACATTGCAAGTCAATAAAAAAATTGTTATGGAAAGAACAAAAGCTGCATGCTAGCATTTAAAATACTAGAGCCTCTTTAAAGAATGGATAGAAATAGAACTGCTGTGCTGATCCTATCAAACTCATTGCCTGGCCTTTGGGATCAATGACCGTTGTAAGACAGAAAGGAGAAAAAACAGGAAGGTGCCAAGCTAGCGTGATCTATGCTGAAACAGAGTGAAGATGGATAGTTACTACCTATGTCAAGGCTGAACAACTCTCAGGAGTGGGTCACAGATACATTCATTTAAATCATTCCTTCTGGTTTTTGAATTGACAATGTGACAATAAGGCAAATGATAGATAGATAGATAGATAGATAGATAGATAGATAGATAGATAGATAGATAGATAGATAGATAGACAGATAGATAGACAGATAGATAGATAGATAGATAGATAGATAGATATACTGTACATGATTATTCCTAAATATATTTATAGGAGCCGTGCCGTCATATTTCACTTATTGACAGAGGTAAATTAATTCTATTTGTTTAATTTCCACAGTGTGTCACACTTGTCTTTCATTTGGCAAATCTGTATTTTGTACATATACATAATTATTTATGTTAAGCAGAGAATCTCACATTATCTCTCCATCAAGATTGGGAAGGTGTTCTTAACAGATTTATTGGTTAATTTGGGATGGCATGCAGGTGGTTGAAATATTTATGAGACCTGTAATTACTTTTTGTAAAATGAGCTCCACCGAGAAATCAGCACATGGTGATGAAATGTGATGAGGAGCTTCTGAATAGCCAAAGCCTAGTAGTTACACACACTTAAAATGTCATAATGCAAAATTGTGAATTGTGCAAGATTGTAATGTGAATGATTATATAAGTATATATATATATATATATATATATATATATATATATATATATATATATATATATACACATATAGAGAGCGTTATATAGTACAGTGTTTCTCAACTCCAGTCCTCAAGGCACCCCAACAGGTCATGTTTTCAGGATTTCCCTCAGATGAAACGGCTGTGGTAATTACTAAGGCAGTGAAACTGATCAATTCACCTGTGCAAAATAATGGAGGGCCTGAAAACATGACCTGTTGGGGCGCCTTGAGGACTGGAGTTGAGAAACACTGATATAGTATATACACAGATGAAGGTGTCGAAAGTTAAATTGGTAGCTGGGGTGGTACGTGACTAAGTGGTTACTGTTCCATTTTCAAAGACGCTTACACAAAAGATCCATGCTGCTCACAGATAAGCCGGCTCCAACGACATGATCTCCTCATCGCAGGGTGCTCGCCCAGTCGCAGCTGAGCAATAATGAAGGGAAAGTCCGGATGGCTGCACACCAAACGGGGATTCAAATGCCTTTATTCGCATAAAACCATGAAGAATATGAAGAGCACTACATGTACAAGCAAAGGAGGAATTCTTACGCATTTCACACACGAATTGTGCTTTATCAAATCCCCTGATAAAGCACAATTTGTGTGTGAAACCCGTAAGACATTCCTCCCTTGCTTGTACATGTAGTGCTCTTCATGTTATTCATGGTTTTATGCGAATAAAGGCATTTGGATCCCAGTTCGGTTTGCAGCCATCCGGACTTTCCTTTCATTATTTTTTCAAAAACTCTTGCTCCCTATGTTTGTTTGTGTTTCATCCCTGTGCACCTTACAGTGATGATTAAATAAAACTAGAGAAATTAAAATGGACAAAACATTTGAAATATTGCTGATGTATTGCAACCAATTAGTATTTACCTTTTATGTCTATTAAAAAAAAGTTTTAATTGCTATGAGCCATAAATCCATTTTGTGCCCTTTTTCTTTTCTTCAGTTTTACTGAATTGGGCCCATAGTCTATTCACACTGGTTTATTTTGAGCCAGGCCTATGCGAGGGGCATTAGATTATACACTATTGTGGGGCAGGGACTGACATTAGGGGATTCAGTTTAATCAGTGTTGTTTGGAAATAAATATATAATGAAATACTAATGCTTTAGCATTGCTCAGCTTTTTATTCATGAGCATGCAAAATTTGAAGGCCAGAAAAAATAAAAGATTACTTACCAAAATAAAACCTTCCTTTAATTCACTTGTTTCAGAATGCTCCGAATTGCACCTTGAATGTGGAAAGACAGCATAGCTTGCAGTCTTCTGCACAGTTAACAGTTTTATAACTAGAAAAACATTTAATTTGGTGTGGGAAATAATCTTATGCAAAATAAAGACTGGGGAATCATTAATTAATTCAGATGCACTTCATGTTTTGCTGCTGCAAGTTAGAGATACAGAAATTAAACATACAAAAAAAAAAAAAAAAAAACCTTTTTGTTGTGAAGGCTTGGGATTCTAATTCTTAGGTAGTTGTCTGATCTCTTAGCTGTAAGGTGCTGATTGGTTTCACACCCAGGTACTTTTGTTTCAGTATCTGCTTTATAGCTACTGTACAAGCTTGTCATAGCAGTTACTCTGTAAATCTTCCTGTCTTTTTCTTATTAGTCCTGAAAGTCTGTCATATTTAATTTATCTCAACTATGTCTATTCTCAGTAATTTGTATGGGTTTTTATTTTTTATTTTTTCCTTTTGTACTAGAAGGTTGCTGGATCATTATATGTTATATAAGTATATAAGTGTTTCCTGTTAGAACCCTACTGGCAATTGACTACTGTCTGCTATTTTCAGTCTCTGTGTTCCTGTTGGCTGGTCCCTATGCCCATGGCCTTATCCTCTGTTGCCTATTACTATTTGTAGCATTCTTGTACTTTTGTAGTTTGTATCCCGTGTTTCTGTCCTTTCCGTCATCATTTCCTTTTACTTTTTCTCCATAGCCTTTCTATTGTTCCTTTTTTCTAAGCCTTTGACTCCATCGGATTTTTTATTTATTTTTATCATTAAAGTGGAGTTACACCCAAAAATGGAACTTCCGATTTAAGGGAAGGTGACCCCCTGACATGCCACAATTGACATGTCATTTTTTGGGGGGGGGGCGGATACCCTTTTTAGAGGGTTACAGCCACCACTTCCTCCCAGGGCACCGTGGTGCCGGAAGGAAGATCACCTCTCCCCCTCCCTCTCGGCAATCATCTGGGACACGTCGCAGGCCCCAGATGATTGCCTGGCCAGTCACAGCGCACTGCGCGGCTCGTGCATGCCCGGCTGTAAAGCCACAGCCAGGCGCCTACATTGATAATGCTGGCGCCACAGAGTGGAGGGGGAGACGTGCGGAGCTTCGTTCCCCTGCATCGCTGGACCCTGGGACAGGTAAGTGTCCGACTATTAAAAGTCAGCAGCTGCAGTATTTGTAGCTGCTGACTTTTAATTTTTTTTTTAAGTGGAACTCTGCTTTAAGTCACGGTCTGAGGTTAGACTCAAAGACCAGTAGCTATAGCTGTTAAAATGCTCCCACTGACCAGGGAAAATTCACAAGCAGATCATCCTGGCAGCTGACCCAGGCTCACCCAAGATGCGGAGTCTAAGCACTAACTGATACTTACCTCACTCACTCACTCAGTGGAGATTTTGCTGCATATTAGTACGATGGTGCAGTCCTCAGGAGGTGAGCAAGCTGGTGTCCAGTCACAGATATAGCAGGTAGGGATAAAGCAGAAATGTAGTCAGTAAACAAGCCAAAGGTTGGTAACAAGTGGTCACAGGTTGGTTTCAAGCAGAAGCTTAGTCGAGGAACAAGCCAAAGGTCAGTAGTGATAGTGGAAATACAGACAGTAACAAGAGTGGCAAGAGTGAGATATTAACTGGAGAGAGCACAACAATCTGGCAAACAGAAAGTGAAAAGGCATGGCTAAAATAGGACGTTCATGGGAGGAGCAATAGCTTATAGATCAAGAGACACAAGGTATAAGACAGAATATGCAGCATCCAGCAAGTGTGAGTGACACCACCAGACACAGCAGAGGTTGCACGTTCAGATCCGGGTCCTGACACAATGGGGGTTATTTACTAAAGGAAAATCCACTTTGCACTGAAAGTGCACTTGGAAGTAAAGTCACTGTAGATCTGAGGGGGACATGCAAGGAAAAAAAACAGCATTTTAGCTTGCTTCCACTCATTTCAGATCTACCCCTTAGATTTAGAGCGACTGCACTTCCAAGTGCGCTTTCAGTGCACTTTCAAGTGCACTTGCAGTGCAAAGTGGATTTGCCTTTCGTAAATAACCCCCAATGTCTTTGTCTCCCTCCTGTTCCCTAACATCCATATCTTGTGTCTCTCTCATCCTTATTTAGTTTCTAAGCCACTCATGTTTGGGTATAAAACTGGCCATAGATGGAACAAAATTTGTCTGGTTCAGCAGTGACCGTTCCATCTATGGTCGATCCCATTCAAGCACAATTGATCTAAGCACCGACTGCTTACAAAGGACTTGTTGGAAACATTTGCCGTGATCAGAACTTTAGCCAAGCAGCTGCAACACTGATCAGTGTATCATGAGTGTCCCCGCTGTCAGAATGCAATAGTGCAGCAGGGAAGATTCCCTCATTCACCTTTAATGTGTGGGTGGGGGGATTGGTTCATTTTTTTTTTTTTCGTTCAGCCCACTGGCAAAATAAAGAAAAAAAAAAAAAAACTGAGCCATGTATGGCATAGAACAAGTAGGCAGGTCTAATCTTAAGGGAAACGCAGCAGCTGTAAGTCAAATAGCATGTATGAATATTGTGCAAGAATCCCATACATCATCACAATGTCACTCATGTTTGCACTACACTGGAAATTAGCATGGAATTGTTTACATTTTTGCAACACGGCAGAATAATGTTTTGCCTACCCTTTTCATCACCAACGTTTCCTGTTGTAGGAAAGCTAGAGTATATAGTTCAGGGGGAAATTTCTAGTGAAATGCCTGGAGACATTCAGTCAGAGCCGATCCGCCCTATACGCGGACTACGCAAGCTGCGTAGGGCCCCGCGGCGGATCGGCTCTGCTCGGGGGCCCCTGGGGCCGCTGCCGCCACTGTGAGCGCAGCGGCGCCTGAAAAAAGATGGCCGCGGGGCCGACATGCAACTGCGCATGAGCCCGCCTTTCCGAAAATTGCCGAGCAGCGGCAACAGCGCTGGCGCATGCGCAGTTGCCCGACATGCAACTGCGCATGCGCCAGCGCTGTTGCCGCTGCTCGGCAATTTTCGGAAAGGCGGGCGCATGCGCAGTTGCATGTCGGCCCCGCGGCCATCTTTTTTTCAGGCGCCGCTGCCCTCACAGCGGCAGCGGCACCAGTGACACGATGGCGCCAAGTGGCGCCATTTTTAAAGAATAAAACATCCCCTCCGCAGCCTCTTACCTCCTGGGCCCCCTCCCCCTCGCAGCCTCTGACCTCCTGTCCCCCCTCCCCCCTCAAAGCCTCTGACCTCCTGCCCCCCCCTTCGCAGCCTCTGACCTCCTGCCCCCCCTCGCAGCCTCTGACCTCCTGCCCCCCCCTCGCAGCCTCTGACCTCCTGCCCCCCCTGCAGCCTTTGACCTCCTGTCCCCCCCCTTCGCAGCCTCGGACCTCCTGCCCCCCCTCGCAGCCTCGGACCTCCTTTCCCACCCCCTTTGCAGCCTCGGACCTCCTGCCCCCCCCTCGCAGCCTCGGACCTCCTTTCCCCCCCCTCGCAGCCTCGGACCTCCTTTCCCCCCCTCGCAGCCTCAGACCTCATGTCCCCCCCCCCTTGCAGCCTCAGACCTCCTGTCCCCCCCCCCTCGCAGCCTCAGACCTCCTGTCCCCCCCCTCGCAGCCTCTGACCTCCTGTCCCCCCCTCGCAGCCTCTGACCTCCTGTCCCCCCCTGCAGCCTCGGACCTCCTGCCCCCCCCTCGCAGCCTCGGACCTCCTTTCCCACCCCCTTCGCAGCCTCGGACCTCCTTTCCCCCCCCCTTGCAGCCTCAGACCTCCTGTCCCCCCCTCGCAGCCTCAGACCTCCTGTCCCCCCCTCGCAGCCTCAGACCTCCTGTCCCCCCTCGCAGCCTCAGACCTCCTGTCCCCCCCCCCTTCGCAGCCTCTGACCTCCTGTCCCCCCCCCCCTTCGCAGCCTCTGACCTCCTGTCCCCCCCCTTCGCAGCCTCTGACCTCCTGTCCCCCCCCTTTGCAGCCTCGGACCTCCTGCCCCCCCTCACAGCCTCTGACCTCCTGCCCCCCCCCCCTTTGCAGCCTCTGACCTCTCCTGTTGCCCTCCCCCACAGCCTCTGACCTCTCCTGTTGTCCCATCCGCAGCCTCTGACCTCCCCTGTCGCATCCGCAGCCTCTGACCTCCCCTGTCGCATCCGCAGCCTCTGACCTCCCCTGTCGCATCCGCAGCCTCTGACCTCCCCTGTCGCATCCGCAGCCTCTGACCTCCCCTGTCCCATCCGCAGCCTCTGACCTCCCCTGTCCCATCCGCAGCCTCTGACCTCCCCTGTCCCATCCGCAGCCTCTGACCTCCCCTGAGTCAAGAGAGGGAGCGCAGCCAGGATGGGGGTCATGGGAGAAGTCAGACATGTATGGACTGTGGAGAGGAAACTATGGGATAAAACCAGAGCCACCAAGCTGGAGCCGACTGACTGAGCCCTGCATGATGCACCTGAGAGGAGGTCAGTGACAGCACCGCCAGGCCAGTCTAGGGGGGGGGGTCAATACAATATTGTAAGGGGGCACTGATATAAAGGTTTCCCCCTTATCAGTAAACCCCCTTATCTTAGTGTTTTCTTTCTCTGGTCACCAGAGTCCTCCCCACATTCTGCTCTCTGGGGACCCTGATGTAAGGGGGGTGCTCTCTGGGGACCCTGGTGTAAGGGGAGGCTCTCTGGGGACCCTGGTGTAAGGGGAGGCTCTCTGGGGACCCTGGTGTAAGGGGAGGCTCTCTGGGGACGCTGGTGTAAGGGGGGGGGGTCTCTCTGGGGACGCTGGTGTAAGGGGGGGGGCTCTCTGGGGACCCTGGTGTAAGGGGAGGCTCTCTGGGGACCCTGGTGTAAGGGGAGGCTCTCTGGGGACCCTGGTGTAAGGGGAGGCTCTCTGGGGACCCTGGTGTAAGGGGAGGCTCTCTGGGGACGCTGGTGTAAGGGGAGGCTCTCTGGGGACGCTGGTGTAAGTGGAGGCTCTCTGGGGACCCTGGTGTAAGGGGGGGGGCTCTCTGGGGACCCTGGTGTAAGGGGGGATCCACACTCAGATATGTAAAGATAAATATATAATGTCTGTTCTATATTATTGTACTTATTCTTTGACTGTTTTGTTTAAAGGAGGGAGGATTGTATTGGGAGCACTGAAGTGTCAGGTGTGACTGTGTGGCAATGGCAAATGGTTTACATAGCTCACGGCATCACGGGTCAGGTAGAGGGCCCCTCAGCAGAATTTTGCTTAGGGCCCCAGGGAGGTCAGGATCGGCACTGCATTCAGTCTATAGTAAAGTATATATAACTTGTTCTTGCTTTGGTTAGAGTGTGAAGAAGTTAAAACCTCAGTTATTTTTACTGTTGTTTGTTTACCTATTTGTGAGCTGTATCACTTCTTCCTGTCCATGGCAAGTGTCAGAACAGGAAGTGGGGAAAAATCTACCCACTTCCTGCCTATTGGATTTTAGGGGAGAGTGAGGAGGACACAAGTCCCCATAAAATCTTTGTAGTAGAGTGAGGAATGTTTAGAACCACTCTCCGGCCTTTAGCGCTATCCGTGTCCTCATAAGAAAATTTTCTTCCTAATATTCTTCTGACAGGTATCAGAACAGGAAGAAAAGAGAATTCTCCTCTGTAGGAAAAAAAAGACAGCATTTAAGATCTTAAAGAAAACTTGTTTACATTAAAACATGGACACCAAAGATTCTATCACCTCCCCACTAAATCTAAAATAATTGAAAAAAAAATTTTGACTAGAGTTGTGCTTCAAGTGGGATGGCACAGACATTGAACTTTGTTACACTGAACTTGCACTGACTTTGTATGATATTGCCACTTTGATGTTACCCCAGAGCAGTTTTAATTTTTACTTATTTAATAGCAAATTAAGAAGAGTTTTTTGTTAAGAAAGCAAGAAGAAATCAGTTGTATTTCATCTAGAACCTCTATCCAATTATATACGTTAGTAATTTGTGTTTCTTGATGCGCAAGCTCTTTTTAAGAATAAATAGTGGAACTAATATTTCTGCGCCCTTGGCATGTGACATTGTTATATAGTTGTGCTGCATAAATTCATATTTAGATGATTTATTCTTTCATCAGTCCAGTGTTAAAGCTGAACTCTATGCAGATATAAAATCCACAAATAAATGCAGCTTTTTTAATTAAATGAGTGTAAGTACGTGAATTTGACTTAACACCAATCTTTTGCAGTCTCTGTACAGTATGTACTGCAGTGCTCAGAAAGGGGGAGGGAGAAGCAGCACACAATGACTTTTAAATGTGTAGAAAAAGCAAGCTTCTTCTCTCGCTGTCCAATTACAGGGTGGAATAGAGAGGAGACCTTTATATGTACTGTATATGTAATTGAAACTGTAATAGAGAAATGTCAGGTCCCTTCTGCTGCCAGACATGACTATACTGTGTAAATCTCAGCACTGGCAGGTAGAACAGCATTAACCACGTAAGGACTGCCCCACGTACATTTACTGCGGTAGGGCAGCCCTTAAGCGCAAAATCACATACCTGTACGTGATTCCTTCTTCCGGGTCTGGGGCGCTTGCGCTCGCCACCGGAGAGCCGCTGATTGGACACAGTGGGAGCCAATAAGTGGGTTCGGCGGACGCAATGTCTGCCGAGAACCTGCCAATCATTCGTAGAGAGGCAGAACGGCGGTCTGCCTATGTAAACAAGGCAGATCGCCATTCTGCTAGTAAGAAAGATACAGACCTTGTGTTTCTGCTAAGCATGAACATGGATCTCTGTCTTCTTACTGTTAAAGCATCCCCCACACAGTAAGAAAAGCACTCACAGGGACCACACATTTAACCTTCTGATCGCCCCTGATGTTAAACCCTTCCCTGCCAGTGTCATTAGTACAGTGACAATGCATTTTTTTTTTTTTTTTTTTAGCACTGATCACAGTATTGGTGTCACTGGTCCCCAAAAAAGTGTAAAAAGTGGCACTTAGGCCCCTTTCACACCGGGGCGTTTTTCATGCGGTACAGCGCTAAAAATAGCGCCTGTTCACCGCATGAAAAAATCCGGCCCCTTTAACTCCAGTGTGAAAGCCGGCGGGCTTTCACACTGGAGCGGTGCGCTAGCAGGATGACAAAAAAAGTCCTGCTAGCAGCATCTTTGGAGCGGTATAGGAGCGGTGTGTTCACCGCTCCTATACCGCTCCTTCCCATTGATTAGAAAGGGACACCGTGGTGAAACCGCGGCAATACCGCCGCAAAGCGCCGCTACGGCGGCGCTCTGCGGGTGGTCTTTAACCCTTTTTCGGCCGCTCGCGGGCGCTAAAACCGCACCGCGAGCGGACCGAAAACCGCGGTTAAAACGACGGTAAAGCAGCGCTAAATATAACGCTGCTTTACCGTCACCGTGGCTCCCCGCCCCAGTGTGAAAGGGGCCTTAGTGTTCGAAGTGTCTGCCGCAATATCGCAGTCCTGCTAAAAATCCCTGTTTCCGCCATTACTAGTAAAAAAAAAAAAAAAAAAAAAAAAAATTCCATAAATCTATCCCATAGTTTGTAGATGCTATAACTTTTGTGCAAACCAATCAATATATGCTTATTGGGATTTTTTTTTACCAAAAACATAGCAGAATACTTACTGGCCTAAACTGATGAAGAAATTAGATGTTTTACATTTTTTTTATTGGTTATGTTTTTATAGCAGAAAGTAAAAAAATATATAATTTAATTATTTTTTTTCAAAATTGTCAGTCTTTTTTTGTATATAGCGCAAAAAATAAAAAACACAGGTGGGCAGCTCTTCCAGTCGCAGTTCCTAAAAGGTACAAATTTTACCTCAGAAATTACTTTTAAACACTTCTCAACCCCCTGCCTTATATATAGTGGGGCAAGGAGGCTCTATCACGTAAAAATCACGTACCTGTATGTGATTTTTCTAAAAGCCACTGGGGGGCGTGTGCGTGCCACCGTAGCTGCGATCGAGTGCTGTTTGTCCACAGGGGAAGCCAATCAGCAGGCCCGCTGGACGCAATGTTTGCCAGCCACCCACGATCGCTCCCCACAGAGACAGAACGGTGGTCTGCCGATGTAAACAAGCACACAGCCGTGCTGTCAGACATGGAAACTGTGATTTAGTGTTCCTGCTAATCAGGAACTTGGATCAGAATGTCCATGCAGTGAGCCCCCCCCCCACATACACAGTTAAGCCACGTACACAGGATCGGATTTTCCGCAGACAAAACCTCAGACTTTTGTCTGAAGGCATGTGTCTTGATTTTGTCTTGCGTACAAATGCCAACAAACATGAACATACTGATGTACTACGTGGTTTTTCAGCTCTTTAGCGCCATCCTTTGGGCTCCTTCTGCTAATTTTTGTGTTTGGTGAATGTTGATTCATGCTTTTCAGTTTGCGCTTTTCATTTTGTGCTTTTCAGTTAGTTTCTGAATGGCCGTTCGTCAACTATAGCCGACATCCAACATTTGTCCACGGAAAATCCGACAATAATTGTCCGATGGAGCATACAAACGGTCGGATTTTCTGCCAACAGCCTGTCATCACACAATTCCCATCGGAAAATCTGATCGTGTGTATGAGGCTTTAGAAACACACTGAGGGAACACAGTTAACCCTTTGATTGCCCCTGATGTTAACCCCTTCCCTGCCAGTGGCATTTATACAGTGTCAATGCATATTGTAACTGTATACTGTAAAGTGTCAGCTAGGTGTCTAATCTGTACACCGCAATGTCGCAGTCCCGCTAAAAATCGCTGATCACTGCCATTACAAGTAAAAAATTAATAAATATAAAAAAATGCCATAAATATATTCCCTATTTTGTAGACGCTATAACTTATTTGCAAACCAATCAATATACGCTTATTGGGAAAAAAAAATTACCAAAAATATGTAGCAGAATACATATTGACCTAAATCGAGGAAGAAATTCGATTTTTTTTATTTATTGGATATGTTTGATAGCAGAAAGTAAAAGATATATTTTTTTTTTCAAAATTTTCATTATTTTTTTGTTTATAGTGCAAAAAATAAAAACCACAGAGGTGATCAAATAACACTAAAAGAAAGCTCTATTTGTGGGAAAAAAAGGACATACATTTTGTTCGGGTACAGCATCGCAGGGCCGCGCAATTGTCAGTTAAAACGACGCACTACCGTATTGCAAAAAAATGGCCTGGTCATTAAGGGGGTAAAACCTTCAGGAGCTGAAGTGATTAACTGAACTCAGGCTCCACCCCATCATGTCACATCATGCCAATCATCCATAGCCAATTTGCATAATGCATGTTACTACGCCCATAACCTGGCCATGCCCCAACAGTCAAGGTTCCCTTTACTTATTAGGGTCAAGGGGCCTTCATTTGGGTGACATTAACAATTCATTGGCACCTGTAAGGGCAGCACGTTAAAGGGTAAGTTCACCTTTAGCAAAAAACTGCCTAGGCAGATACAGGGTGTCTGCAGATAAAAACAAGCTGTGTAGCTTTGACTAAAGTTGAATGATACCCTTGGTATAGATGTAGGCCATTTACATGAGTCCTGAAACCTGACTGGAAAACTGCTAGGACATTGCTAAGCGAAGCCTAGGTGTTACTGCTCACCTCCTCCATTAAAGACGCAAGCTCTCAAATGCTGAGTTCAGAGCTACTGCATCAGAGCAGAGAACGTGTGTCAGGGCTGGGCTCAACCCTTCCTTCTCAAAGCTGGCCGCTCAGCTGTTGGCTAATTGCCAGCTCCCATCTCTCCACAGGTACTCAGCTGTTGATGATATCCTTCTCATCAGTCCTGCCTACTTAAGCCGTCCAGCCCAGAGGATCTCTGCCTTCAACTTAGTCAACATCACAGAGACGCACTCCTGCATTCCTGTTAAAAGACTTGGCTTGGCAGACATCCCTTCTGGCTCCAGATCCTGCTTGCTGTTTTACTACGCTTATCTCTGGCTCCCTGACATTTGGATTGTCTGACTATCCGTTCCGGTTCCTGAACTCTGGCTATGTTTTAACTACCTTTTGTTCTATTTACTTTTATTATTAAACAAGTGTGATTTAACTGTACTTCTTTCTCGGTCTGATTTCATGGTTTCTGACAAAGTGAATCGCAAAAAAAGCTCACTCCTGTCTTGGTGGAGGTGAGGAGTAACGACTAAGCCTTACTTAGCAACGTCCTGGGAGTGTTCCAGTTAGGTTTCATGAGGTATGGAAATGGGCTACACCTATAGCAAAGGCGTTATTCAACTTTAGTCAGAGCTGCACAGTTTATTTTTTATCTACAGACCCTTACCTGCTTAGGCATTTTTTTTGTAAAGGTGAACTAACCCTTTAATCTGCAGTGTGGAAAACGCACACGGAGTACGCCATTCAGCACCTTGTTTTGGTATGAACCGGTATTTATTTTTATTTGTTTTCATTGTCAAATAAAATGTTGGCACATGTATTCCTTATTGAAACAAACGCAAATGCATTGCGCATCATTGTACCATTTGTTCAGGGATGACATTTGCTCTGTGTGCATGCACCCGCGTGCTCATGTGATCTTAATTAATCATTTATTAATAATTCATTTAATAATAATAATAATTTAGGCACACTGCACTGATTACTGCCTGCTCTTGTTTTATTTCCCTTTAGTAAATCAGGCCTGTTGCCTGGACAC
Source organism: Lithobates sylvaticus (assembly GCA_028564925.1). NCBI lineage: Eukaryota > Metazoa > Chordata > Amphibia > Anura > Ranidae > Lithobates > Lithobates sylvaticus. Next base: position 464,730,034 of record CM053026.1, on the reverse strand, counting down.
CATGTACATTCATACAGCAAGGATGCTGGCTGTTGTTCTTTCTGACATAAAGATAGATGTGCCTTCTAGTGGCTGGAAATTCAGATATTAAATAGCTGGATAATATACCATGTGACTTTTGCAAAAGTATAAAAAAATAAAAAAGAATAAATGTGAAAAATAATTACATAAAAATAACGACTTACAAACGCTATTCCATTATCTTTTCAACAGCAGCTGGACAAGTACAGATTTCCTATTCTGCCCTGTGTACTATGTCTATCATTATCTGTTAGAATAATGTGAAAAGTGTGCAAACAGTGAGAAGCCTGGGTCCTTGTTAGAAGAAAATCGAACAATGCTATCCTGTCTGCAGTGATACTGATTAATCTGCCTCACAAAGCTTTCAGACCATTCCAGGTGATTAGTTAATCCAAGCAATAGCATCATCATCTGATAGAAGAGAAATACAATGGCATCAGTCTGTCAACTGCCTGTTGATTAATGCCTGAATTAGGAGTCATGGATTTCAGGATGCTCGCTTTCCTCCTTACCCTGTGCTGGCTGTCAGGCCAACAAATCTAAAACACACAATGGTTTATGTAAATATCTACCAATTAAGGGTGCAAAAAGCCCTTTAAGAGTAATACAGGGAGTGCAGATTATAGGTAACACTAAATAGGTTATATCCTTTACATTCATTTTACGGTATATCCCTTTCGCACAGAACAAATGTACCCTTTTGCTGGGTGGATGGATAGGCAAATTCATTATCCGCTTCAGCCCCAGAAGATTTTACCCCCTTCCTGACCAGAGCACTTTTTGTGATTCAGTCGTGCGACGTGGCACCCAAACAAAATTGACCTTTTTTCCCCACAAATAGAGCTTTCTTTTGGTGGTATTTGATCACCTCTGCGATTTAAATTTTTTGCGCTATAAACAAAAAAAGAGCGTCAATTTTGAAGAAAACACAATTTTTCACTATCGTCTACAAAATAGGGGATAGTTTTATAGCATTTTTATTATTCATTTTTTAAATTAGTAATGGCGGTGATCTGCAATTTTTATCATGACTGCAACATTATGGCGGACACTTTTGACATTATTTTGGGACCATCGTCATTTATACAGTGATCAGTGCTATAGAAATGCACTGATTACTGTGTAAATTACACTGGCAGGGAAGGGGTTAACCATTAGGGGGCGATGAAGGGGTTAAGTGTGTCCTAGGGAGTGATGCAGGAAGTGGGTCGATTTTTCCCCACTTCCTGTTCTGACACTTGCCATGGACAGGAAGAAGTGATACATCTCACAAATAGGTAAACAAACAACAGTAAAAATGACTGAGGTTTTAACTTCTTCACACTCTAACCAAAGCAAGAAAAAGTTATATACAGTGGTGTGAAAAAGTGTTTGCCCCCTTCCTCATTTCCTGTTCCTTTGCATGTTTGTCACACTTAGTGTTTCGGAACATCAAACCAATTTAAACAATAGTCAAGGACAACACAAGTAAACACAAAATGCAATTTGTAAATGAAGGTGTTTATTATTAAAGGTGAAAAAAAATCCAAACCATCATGGCCCTGTGTGAAAAAGTGATTGCCCCCTAAACCTAATAACTGGTTGGGCCACCCTTAGCAGCAACAACTGCAACCAAGCGTTTGCGATAACGTGCAATGAGGCTTTTACAGCGTCCTGGAGGAATTTTGGCCCACTCATCTTTGCAGAATTGTCCTAATTCAGTTACATTAGAGGGTTTTCGAGCATGAACAGCCTTTTTAAGGTCATACCACAACATCTCAATAGGATTCAGGTCAGGACTTTGGCTAGGCCACTCCAAAGTCTTCATTTTGTTTTTCTTCAGCCATTCGGTGGTGGACTTGCTGGTGTGTTTAGGATCATTGTCCTGCTGCAGAACCCAAGTTCGTTTCAGCTTGAGTACACGAACAGATGGTCGGACATTCTCCTTCAGGATCTCTTGGTAGACAGCAGAATTCATAGTTCCTTTTATCACGGCAAGTCTTCCAGGTCCTGAAGCAGCAAAACAGCCCCAGACCATCACACTACCACCACCATATTTTACTGTTGGTATAATGTTCTTTTTCTGAAATGCAGTGTTCCTTCTACGCCAGATATACTTGGACACACACCTTCCAAAGAGTTCCACTTTTGTCTCATCGGTCCACAGAATGTTGTCCCAAAAGTCTTGGGGATCATCAAGATGTGTTGTGGAGAAATTGAGACGAGCTTTGATGTTCTTTTGCTCAGCAGTGGTTTTCTCCTTGGAACTCTGCCATGCAGGCCATTTTTGCCCAGTCTTTTCCTGATGGTGGAGGCATGAACGCTGACCTTAACTGAGGCAAGTGAGGCCTGCAGTTCCTTGGACGTTGTTGTGGGGTCTTTTGTGACCTCTTGGATGAGTCGTCGCTGCGCTCTTGGGGTAATTTTGGGCGGCCGCCACTCCTGGGAAGGTTCACCACTGTTCCATGTCTTCGCCATTTGTGGATAATGGCTCTCACTGTGGTTCGCTGGATTCCCAAAGCTTTGGAAATGGCTTTATACCCTTTCCAGACTGATAGATCTCAATTACTTTCTTTCTCAATTGTTCCTGAATTTCTTTGGGTCTCGCATGATGTGTAGCTTTTAAGGATCTTCTGGTGGACCTTACTGTGTCAAGCAGCTCCTATTTAAGTGATGCCTTGATTGTGAACAGGTGTGGCAATAATCAGGCCTGGGTGTGGCTAGAGAAATTGAACTCAGGTGTGGACAACCACAGTTATAGTATGTTTTAACAAGGGGGGGCAATTACTTTTTCACACAGGGCCATGATGGTTTGGATTTTTTTTCACCTTTAATAATAAACACCTTCATTTACAAATTGCATTTTGTGTTTACTTGTGTTGTCCTTGACTATTGTTTAAATTGGTTTGATGTTCCGAAACACTTAAGTGTGACAAACATGCAAAGGAACAGGAAATGAGGAAGGGGGCAAACACTTTTTCACACCACTGTATACTTTACTGTAGACTGAATGTCTCCAGGCATTTCACTAGAAATTTGCCCCTGAACTATATACTCTAGCTTTCCTACAACAGGAAACGTTGGTGCTGAAAAGGGTAGGCAAACATTATTCTGCCGTGTTGCAAAAATGTAAACAATTCCATGCTAATTTCCAGTGTAGTGCAAACATGAGTGACATTGTGATGATGTATGGGATTCTTGCACAATATTCATACATGCTCTTTGACTTACAGCTGCTGCGTTTCCCTTAAGATTAGACCTGCCTACTTGTTCTATGGTGTCCTCAGGGTTTTCAACCCAACATATACACTTAGGCTGGCCATACATGGCTCAGTTTTTTTTTCTTTTTATTATTTTGCCAGCGGGCTGAACGAAAAAAAAAATGAACCAATCCCCCCACCCACACATTAAAGGTGAATGAGGGAATCTTCCCTGCTGCACTATTGCATTCTGACAGCGGGGACACTCGTGATACACTGATCAGTGTTGCAGCTGCTTGGCTGAAGTTCTGATCACGGCAAATGTTTCCAACAAGTCCTTTGTAAGCAGTCGGTGCTTAGATCAATTGCGCTTGAATGGGATCGACCATAGATGGACCGGTCACTGCTGAACCAGCCAAATTTTGTTCCATCTATGGCCAGTTTTATACCCAAACATGAGTGGCTTAGAAACTAAATAAGGATGAGAGAGACACAAGATATGGATCTTAGGGAACAGGAGGGAGACAAAGACATTGGGGGTTATTTACAAAAGGCAAATCCACTTTGCACTGCAAGTGCACTGAAAGCGCACTTGGAAGTGCAGTCGCTCTAAATCTAAGGGGTAGATTTGAAATGAGTGGAAGCAAGCTAAAATACTGTTTTTTTTCCCTTGCATGTCCCCCTCAGATCTACAGTGACTTTACTTCCAAGTGCACATTCCAGTGCAAAGTGGATTTTCCTTTAGTAAATAACCCCCATTGTGTCAGGACCCGGATCTCAACGTAAAACCTCTGCTGTGTCTGGTGGTGTCACTCACAGTTGCTGAGCCACCTGGGATGCTGGAAATTCTGTCTTATACCTTGTGTCTCTTGATCTATTAACCTATTGCTCCTCCCATGAACGTCCTATTTTAGCCATGCCTTTTCACTTTCTGTTTGGCAGATTGTTGTGCTCTCTCCAGTTAATATCTCACTCTTGCCACTCTTGTTACTGTCTGTATTTCCACTATCACTCGTTACTGACCTTTGGCTTGTTCCTCGACTAAGCTTCTGCTTGAAACCAACCTGTGACCACTTGTTACCAACCTTTGGCTTGTTTACTGACTACACTTCTGCTTTATCCCTACCTGCTATATCTGTGACTGGACACCAGCTTGCTCACCTCCTGAGGACTGCACCATGGTACTAATATGCAGCAAAACCCATCTCCACTGAGTGAGTGAGTGAGTGAGTGAGTGAGGTAAGTATCATGTGATCTGCTTGTGAATTTTCCCTGATGGTCAGTGGGAGCATTTTAACAGCTATAGCTACTGGTCTTTGAGTCTAACCTCAGACCGTGACTTAAAGCAGTTCCACTTAAAAAAAATAAAAATCAGCAGCTACAAATACTGCAGCTGCTGACTTTTAATAGTCGGACACTTACCTGTCCCAGGGTCCAGCGATGCAGGGGAACGAAGCTCCGCTCGTCTCTCCCTCCTCTCTGTGGCGCCGGCATTGTCAATGTAGGCACCTGGCTGTGGCTTTACAGCCGGGCATGCACGAGCCGCGCAGCGCGCTGTGACTGGCCAGGCAATCATCTGGGGCCTGCAACGTGTCCCAGATGATTGCCGAGAGGGAGGGGAGAGGTGATCTTCCTTCCGGCGCCGCGGTTCCCCCGGGAGGAAGTGGTGGCTGTAACCCTCTAAAAAGGGTATCCGCCCCCACCCCCAAAAAAAAATGACATGTCAATTGTGGGGGGGGGGTCACCTTCCCTTAAATCGGAAGTTCCATTTTTGGGTGGAAGTCCACTTTAATGATAAAAATAAATAAAAAATCAGATGGAGTCAAAGGCTAAGAAAAAAGGAACAATAGAAAGGCTAAGGAGAAAAAGTAAAAGGAAATGATGACGGAAAGGACAGAAACACGGGATTCAAACTACAAAAGTACAAGAATGCTACAAATAGTAATAGGCAACAGAGGATAAGGCCATGGGCATAGGGACCAGCCAACAGGAACATGGAGACTGAAAATAGCAGACAGTAGTCAATTGCCAGTAGGGTTCTAACAGGAAACACTTATATAATGATCCAGCAACCTTCTAGTACAAAAGGAAAAAATAAAAACCCAAACAAATTACTGAGAATGGACATAGTTGAGATAAATTAAATATAACAGACTTTCAGGACTAATAAGAAAAAGACAGGAAGATTTACAGAGTAACTGCTATGACAAGCTTGTACAGTAGCTATAAAGCAGATACTGAAACAAAAGTACCTGGGTGTGAAACCAATCAGCACCTTACAGCTAAGAGATCAGACAACTACCTAAGAATTAGAATCCCAAGCCTTCACAACAAAAAGGGTTTTTTTTATGTTTAATTTCTGTATCTCTAACTTGCAGCAGCAAAACATGAAGTGCATCTGAATTAATTAATGATTCCCCAGTCTTTATTTTGCATAAGATTATTTCCCACACCAAATTAAATGTTTTTCTAGTTATAAAACTGTTAACTGTGCAGAAGACTGCAAGCTATGCTGTCTTTCCACATTCAAGGTGCAATTCGGAGCATTCTGAAACAAGTGAATTAAAGGAAGGTTTTATTTTGGTAAGTAATCTTTTATTTTTTCTGGCCTTCAAACTTTGCATGCTCATGAATAAAAAGCTGAGCAATGCTAAAGCATCAGTATTTCATTATATATTTATTTCCAAACAACACTAATTAAACTGAATCCCCTAATGTCAGTCCCTGCCCCACAATAGTGTATAATCTAATGCCCCTAGCATAGTCCTGGCTCAAAATCAACCAGTGTGAATAGACTATGGGCCCAATTCAGTAAAACTGAAGAAAAGAAAAAGGGCACAAAATGGATTTACTGCTCATAGCAATTAAAACTTTTTTTAATAGACATAAAAGGTAAATACTAATTGGTTGCAATACATCAGCAATATTTCAAATGTTTTGTCCATTTTCATTTCTCTAGTTTTATTTAATCATCACTGTAAGGTGCACAGGGATAAAACACAAACAAACATAGGGAGCAAGAGTTTTTGAAAAAATAATGAAAGGAAAGTCCGGATGGCTGTAAACCAAACTGGGATCCAAATGCCTTTATTCGCATAAAACCATGAATAACATGAAGAGCACTACATGTACAAGCAAGGGAGGAATGTCTTACGGGTTTCACACACAAATTGTGCTATATCAGGGGATTTGATAAAGCACAATTTGTGTGTGAAACGCGTAAGCATTCCTCCATTGCTTGCACATGTAGTGCTCTTCATATTCTTCATGGTTTTATGGGAATAAAGGCATTTGAATCCCCGTTTGGTGTGCAGCCATCCGGACTTTCCCTTCATTATTGCTCAGCTGCGACTGGGCGAGCACCCTGCGGTGAGGAGATCATGTCGTTGGAGCCGGCTCATCTGTGAGCAGCATGGATCTTTTGTTTAAGCGTCTTTGAAAATGGAACAGTAACCACTTAGTCACGTACCACCCCAGCTACCAATTTAACTTTCGACACCTTTAGCTCTGTGTATATACTATATTAGTGTTTCTCAACTCCAGTCCTCAAGGCGCCCCAACAGGTCATGTTTTCAGGCCCTCCATTATTTTTCACAGGTGATTTGATCAGTTTCACTGCCTTAGTAATTACCACAGCCGTTTCATCTGAGGGAAATCCTGAAAACATGACCTGTTGGGGTGCCTTGAGGACTGAGTTGAGAAACACTGTACTATATAACGCTCTCTATATGTATATATATATATATATATATATATATATATATATATATATATATATATATATATATATATAATCATTCCCATTACAATCTTGCACAATTCACAATTTTGCATTATGACATTTTAAGTGTGTGTAACTACTAGGCTTTGGCTATTCAGAAGCTCCTCATCACATTTCATCACCATGTGCTGATTTCTCGGTGGAGCTCATTTTACAAAAAGTAATTACAGGTCTCATAAATATTTCAACCACCTGAATGCCATCCCAAATTAACCAATAAATCTGTTAAGAACACCTTCCCAATCTTGATGGAGAGATAATGTGAGATTCTCTGCTTAACATAAATAATTATGTATATGTACAAAATACAGATTTGCCAAATGAAAGACAAGTGTGACACACTGTGGAAATTAAACAAAAAGAATTAATTTACCTCTGTCAATAAGTGAAAGATGACGGCACTGCTCCTATAAATAGATTTAGGAATAATCATGTACAGTATGTCTATCTATCTATCTATCTATCTATCTATCTATCTATCTATCTATCTATCTATCTATCTATCTATCTGTCTGTCTATCTATCTATCTATCTATCTATCTATCTATCTATCTATCTATCTATCTATCTATCATTTGCCTTATTGTCAAATTGGCAATTCAAAAACCTGAAGGAATGATTTAAATGAATGTATCTGTGACCCACTCCTGAGAGTTGTTCAGCCTTGACATAGGTAGTAACTATCCATCTTCACTCTGTTTCAGCATAGATCACGCTAGCTTGGCACCTTCCTGTTTTTTCTCCTTCTGTCTTACAACGGTCATTGATCCCAAAGGCTAGGCAATGAGTTTGATAGGATCAGCACAGCAGTTCTATTTCTATCCATTCTTTAAAGAGGCTCTAGTATTTTAAATGCTAGCATGCAGCTTTTGTTCTTTAAATAACAATTTTTTTATTGACTTGCAATGTGCCTCTGAACTAGAAAACAAATTTGACTACTTTAGGAAGAGTAATTTCCTTAGCACATATTCCATCCCTCCTTGCATACCATAGCCCTTTCCTTCCTATGGAGTGTCTAATTATTATCTGCACTGGCCCTGCATATCCATCCCTTTGGTCACCTCCCTACATAACCTTATATGTAGCTGCGCTGAGAGGAATAAAAAGGAATACTAAAGAGAGGCACTTGAGTGACAGCTCTGAGTCTGCTGGGGCTTCTGACATTACATCCAAAAAAAAAAAAAGAATTAACCACTGCTAAAAGTTCCAGATATGACTTTTTTTCCAATAAAGTTCAGGAGACAATTAAGGGATTAGCCAACGTGACTTGTGCTTGTAATCACACTGGAAGAAATACCATTAATGATCCAGTTAATTTCTAGTCCATTTATAATGATTTCAATTCCAAGCTCTTATGAAGGGGGCCTTTTTTGACCCACCCCAAAATGTGTTAGACACACTTCTGATTGGCCCCATGACCTTTATTGGAATAAAGTCGCATCCAGGTGCGGACTGACAACTGATGGAGCCCCCGGGCAATAGAAGATCATGGAGCCCCCTGTGTCCCAAACCACACAGGAGCACACAGGGAGACACTGGGGGGGGGGGGAGAGCACACAGGGGGACACTGTGGAGGGGGAGAGAGCACACAGGGGGACACTGGGGGAGGGAGAGGGCACACAGGGGGACAATGGGGGAGGGAGAGGGCGCACAGGGGGACACTGGGGGAAATAGAGAGGGCACACTGGGGGAGGGAGAGGGCACACAGGGGGACACTGAGGGAGGGAGAGGGCACACAGGGGGACACTGTTGGGGGGGCACACAGGGGGACACTGTGGGGGGTGGGAGAGCACACAGGGGGACACTGTGGGGGGGAGAGCACACAGGGGGACACTGTGGGGGGGAGCACACAGGGGGACACTGTGGGGGGGAGCACACAGGGGGACACTGTGGGGGGGAGAGCACACAGGGGGACACTGTGGGGGGAGAGCACACAGGGGGACACTGTGGGGGGGAGCACACAGGGGGACACTGTGGGGGGGAGAGCACACAGGGGGACACTGTGGGGAGGAGAGCACACAGGGGGACACTGTGGGGGGAGAGCACACATCCAAGGTGGAATAAAAACAGGGGTGAACAGCGGCGCTAGATATGGTGATAACATAAAATTATATAGCAACTGGAATATAGGTATACATAAAATGTGTGTGTGTATGAATAAGCACACATAATATTAAAACATTTGTTTAAAATATATAATGTCCATAAATGATCCGAGATCTTGTATGATTAGCACCTGGAGGCAGCTCCCTTAGAGTGAAGCGATGGGCTCTGTGTAGAAATGGGAACAGAGGGGCGCCAGACTTAGTGCAGTATAAATCATATATTTAATAAAAGCAAGTAGTAACTCACAGGTTAAATTAGATGAGTTCAGTATGTGGTGAAAAATCGCCAGTCCTGGAGTCTCATAGATGTCTTCTCTTTGCAGCCTGGGGCACTGGGGTGATCTTTACAGAGATCCAGAGAATGCTGGGAACCAGGAAGCAGGAAACAAGAAGCAGCTGGTCTTGACTTCACAGGAGCAGGGAATGTGATTATTCACAGTGGCAAGGATGGTCTGGTCTGATGAAGAAGCTGTAGCTTCGAAATGCATTACCAATCCTTGCCACTGTAAATAATCACATTCCCTGCTCCTGTGAAGTCAAGACCAGCTGCTTCTTGTTTCCTGCTTCCTGGTTCCCAGCATTCTCTGGATCTCTGTAAAGATCACCCCAGTGCCCCAGGCTGCAAAGAGAAGACATCTATGAGACTCCAGGACTGGCGATTTTTCACCACATACTGAACTCATCTAATTTAACCTGTGAGTTACTACTTGCTTTTATTAAATATATGATTTATACTGCACTAAGTCTGGCGCCCCTCTGTTCCCACCTTTATTGGAATAAAGTTGCATCCAGGGGCGGACTGACAACTGATGGAGCCCCCGGGCAATAGAAGATCATGGAGCCCCCTGTGTCCCAAACCACACAGGAGCACACAGGGAGACACTGGGGGGGGGGGGGAAGAGCACACAGGGGACACTGTGGAGGGGGAGAGAGCACACAGGGGGACACTGGGGGAGGGAGAGGGCACACAGGGGGACAATGGGGGAGGGAGAGGGCACACAGGGGACACTGGGGGAAATAGAGAGGGCACACTGGGGGAGGGAGAGGGCACACAGGGGGACACTGAGGGAGGGAGAGGGCACACAGGGGGACACTGTCGGGGGCACACAGGGGGACACTGTGGGGGTGGGAGAGCACACAGGGGGACACTGTGGGGGGGGGGGGGCACACAGGGGGACACTGTGGGGGGGGAGCACACAGGGGGACACTGTGGGGGGGAGAGCACACAGGGGGACACTGTGGGGGGAGAGCACACAGGGGACACTGTGGGGGGGAGAGCACACAGGGGGACACTGTGGGGGGGGAGCACACAGGGGACACTGTGGGGGGGAGAGCACACAGGGGACACTGTGGGGGGGAGAGCACACAGGGGGACACTGTGGGGGGGAGAGCACACAGGGGGACACTGTGGGGGGAGAGCACACATCCAAAAAAAAAAAAAATTAACCACTGCTAAAAGTTCCAGATATGACTTTTTTTCCAATAAAGTTCAGGAGACAATTAAGGGATTAGCCAACGTGACATGTGCTTGTAATCACACTGGAAGAAATACCATTAATGATCCAGTTAATTTCTAGTCCATTTATATTGATTTCAATTCCAAGCTCTTATGAAGGGGGCCTTTTTTGACCCACCCCAAAATGTGTTAGACATGCTTCTGATTGGCCCCATGACCTTTATTGGAATAAAGTTGCATCCAGGGGCGGACTGACAACTGATGGAGCCCCCGGGCAATAGAAGATCATGGGGCCCCCTGCGTCCCAAACCACACAGGAGCACACAGGGAGACAATGGGGGGGGGGAGAGCACACAGGGGGACACTGTGGAGGGGGAGAGAGCACACATGGTGACACTGTGGAGGGGGAGAGAGCACACAGGGGGACACTGGGGGAGGGAGAGGGCACACAGGGGGACAATGGGGGAGGGAGAGTGCACACAGGGGGACACTGGGGGAAATAGAGAGGGCACACTGGGGGAGGGAGAGGGCACACAGGGGGACACTGAGGGAGGGAGAGGGCACACAGGGGGACACTGTCGGGGGCACACAGGGGGACACTGTGGGGGGTGGGAGAGCACACAGGGGGACACTGTGGGGGGGAGAGCACACAGGGGGACACTGTGGGGGGGAGAACACACATGGGGACACTGTGGGGGGAGAGCACACAGGGGGACACTGTGGGGGGGCACACAGGGGGACACTGTGGGGGGGGCATACATAGGGGGCAGTGTGGGGGGAGAACATACAGGGGGGACAGTGTGGGGGGAGAGCATACAGGGGGACAGTGTGGGGGGAGAGCATACAGGGGGGACAGTGTGGGGGGAGAGCATACAGGTGGGACAGTGTGGGGGGAGAGCATACAGGGGGGGTGGACAGTGTGGGGGAGAGCATACAGGGGGGCAGTGTGGGGGGAGAGCATACAGGGGGGCAGTGTGGGGGAGAGCATACAGGGGGGACAGTGTGGGGGAGAGCATACGGGGGGCAGTGTGGGGGGAGAGCATACAGGGGGGACAGTGTGGGAAGGGGGTAGAGCACACTGAAGTGTGGCCTGGGCCCCATACATCTGTACTGCCCCTTCCCTCCGATGGCGACCCTCCAGTAAAAAAAAATTCACTCACCAGATGCCTCTAATAATACCGCTTATGGTGCGCTGCTTCCCGCCGGCCCCTCCTCTCTTCTCATCCGTCCTAGACTCCTAGGTGATACAGTGCAGCACTGTATCACCTAGGAGTCTAGGACAGACGAGAAGAGAGGAGGGGCCAGCGGGGAGCAGTGCGCCGTTAGCGGTATTATTACAGGCATCGGGTGAGTGAAGCACCTGCGATAATACCGCCAACGGCGCGCTGCTCCCCGCCGGCCCCTCCTTCCCTCCCGTCCATCATCATCACACTACAAGCCAAGGAGACCATGGAGATCATCTGGAGTGCAGAAGTTACCTGCCCAGGAACCAGATCACCTACATCAACAGCATTACAAAAAAGATAACCTTATGAGTCCAGTGTTATTTTTAAATTTTTCCTTTAACCATTTCAGCTTGATGCCCTGTACACACGTTCGCACATTCCGACAACAAAATCCATGTTTTTTTTCTGATGGATGTTAGCTCAAACTTGTCTTGCATACACACGGTCACACAAAGTTGGTTGGAAATTCCGAACGTCAAGAACAGGTGACGTACGACACGTACAACGAGCCAAGAAAAATTAAGTCCAATAGCCAGTGCTGCTCTTCTGCTTGATTCTGAGCACTTTGTGCGTCGGAATTGTGTACACACGATCAGAATTTACATGAACGGATTTTGTTGTCGGAAAATTTGAGATCCAGATCTCAAATTTTGTGTGTCGGAAATTCCGATGGAAAAAGTCAGATGGAGCCTACACATGGTCGGAATTTCCGACAACAAGCTCCAATCGCACATTTTCCGTCGGAAAGTCCAACCGTGTGTATGGGGGATTAGTGTCAAGGGTCAGGGGTCAATGAATACACTCAACCCAGTTGATCATACCTTTGTTTACTTCCACATTCATAAGCAAAACCTTTCTATGGTTTTACGTAAAGCTCACCACACACCTTATATTCTGAATGAACAGTCACCTTTAGATCTAGCAACAACTATGTTAGTCCCAAGGGCCTCCCTGATTACATATAATATTACATAGTTTTGGTAAATCTAGATTGTACAAAGACTGTACAGTCAGGTTGTACCATTTATGGTGAGAATAAAGGGCATTGTTGTGAATGGCAAATTGGGGAACACCCAAAGGCAAACCTACCTTAAATTACCTTGCTGATTAAAAAACATAATGGAAATTATCTTTGTGATATACAGAACTATGTGAAGTAACATTAGCATTAGTAACAACAGAAAGAGTTGGTCCACATACTTTTATGTAAATAGTACTATATTAAATTCACTGTGTCACTTTTATCCCTGTCTAGCAGCTAATTAGAGTAGTGCACTCAAAGCAATTTTAATTAACACATACAATCATGATGTGGGAGTTCATGCTGTTGATATTACTGCTGTGCATAAGTACAGTCATTAGAAAAATGTTTGTGTAATCCTGAAAATATCTGAATAATTCAAATTATTTATTTATTTATTGATTTAGGGCTCATGCACATGGCCTCAAAAAACAAAGCATTTTTATCTGTATAGCTTTTTTCTTTTGTACTAAGCTCAGGTCTATTGTTTTTTTGTTTTTTGTTTTTTTATTGGCCGATGCACGCAGCTGCTTAAGGATCAGTAAACTTGCACTGTGTTCAGATCAATAAAATCAAAATAAAAAAATTGGTGTCCACTGTCCTGCATATGAACCATATTTTACACTGTACACATGTACAAAATATGTGTGCTGACATAAACATTTGTACAGTACAAATGTAGCCTTTTGGCCTGCTCAGGGCCAACATGTAAATTTAAATAATATGTAATCAGCTTGATTACACACTATTGAGTTAACCTGTTGGCCCTGAGTGGCTACCTGCATCCTAGCAACCAATAGGGTACTTTTGCATTGTACTCCGCGAGCGTGTAAATATTAGCAGAAACAATACATACAGGGAGGTTGATTTACTATGGGTAAATATACTGTGCACTGCAAATGCATTTGCTCTAGATCTGAGGCAAAGCTCTGGAATGAGGGAACACTCTGCTGGCCTGGTTTATATCATCATATTGTAGTGCACAGTATATTTTCTTTTAGTAAATCAACCCTATATTACCCATAGTGTATGGACAAGATTTTACATAGGAACTTATTCACTCCTTGGTTATTTCCTGCCTTGACTACTGCAACTCCCTCCTCACTGGCCTACCTTTACACAGGCTATCCCCCTCCAGTCTATCATGAATGCTGCTGCCAGACTAACACACTTTACTAACCGATCCATGACTGCTGCCCTCTCTGTCAATCTCTCCACTGGCTTCCCCTGCCGCACTGTATACAATTTAATACTAACCACAACATACAAGGTCATCCACAACATCGCCCCCAGCTAAATCGCCAATCTCATCTGCAGATATCACCCAAATCGTCCTCTCAGCTCCTCCCAGGACCTCTTGCTATCTGTCTCCCTTGTTACCTCCTCCCATGCTTGCCTACAGGACTTCTCCAGAGCTTCTCCCATCCTCAGGAACTCCCTGTCCCAGTATGTCTGGTCAGCTCCTACAGTGTCCACTTTTAGGCGATCCTTGAAAACTCACTTATTCAGTGAAGCCTTCACCACCTCCACCTAAGAACTGTACTTGAGTCACCTCCATCAGATCATCCCCTGCAGCCGTTACCTTTTGTACCACTTCCCCCTCCCTTAGATTGTAAGCATAACAAGCAGGGCCCTCCTATTCCTTCTGTATTGAATTGTATTGTAATTGTACTGTCTCCCTTTTTATTGTAAAGCAATGCGTAAACTGTTGGCGCTATTTATTTCCTGTATACCGTATATACTCGAGTATAAGCCGAGATTTTCAGCCCTTTTTTTAATGCTGAAAGTCCCCTTCTCGGCTTATACTCGAGTCAGTGCCGTCTGCCTACATGAACAGCTTGTCATGCAGACAGACTGCAGTGTTCAAAAGCCGCGCCGCCTCCTCCCGCCCGTCCGTGATAGGCGGACACTAATTTTCCCAGCAGTACAGTGTTCCGCCTATCACGGATGTCCTGTCATTCTCATCTCATGGACGAGGATGAGAGAATGTCCGTGATAGGCGGAACACTGCACACTGTCTGCTGGGAAAACCGAGTGTTCCTCCTATCACGGACGAGGAGGAGGAGGAGGCGCGGCTTTCAAACATGTAATGGCGCCGTACACGCTGATCGCCAGGATCAGCATGGGGGGACACCGGACACGGGACACGGGTGACGGGACAGCGGACACCGGACAGCGGACAGCCAGCGACAGCCAGCGACAGCCAGCGATCTGACACAGGAGGAAGATCCGCGGGAGACAGATCGATCGGAACAGATAGGCTGCACTGGTGACACAGGGGGGGTTTGTATAGGACACGGGACATGCAGATGGGCATTTGCTGACCCTCTTTTCCACTTACAGTAACTGCTCCATTTCTCCCCCTCGGCTTATACACGGGTCAATAACTTTTCCCAGTTTTTTGGTGGTAAATCAGGGGCCTCGGCTTATATTCGGGACGGCCTATACTCGAGTATATACGGTAATAATATAATAAAAGGGTTTTACTGCCAGCAAGATCCTATGTAAAATAATACAGCCATGTGCACAAGCCCTAATTATGCCCCATATTAATTTAGTGTTGCCATATTATTACCTAGAACCATTCACATCCGTATCTGCCCCTCCACACAGGTGCTTCCATTTTAATGTTCCCTGCACACTTATACAAACACTAGGGTCATTTTGAGTAGTATTTTTTACAAATCCAAAATGCAGAGACTGAAGACAAGTGCTCCAACCACATAACTATGCATGCATTCATGTGCATTTCATTAAGGCAGAATATTCACTTTAACCACTTAAGGAATGGAAGATTTGCCCCCTTAATGACCAGGCCATTTTTTTGCTATACGGCACTGCCAAGTGCGTGGTCGTGCGACGCTGTACCCAAACAAAATTGATATCCTTTTTTTTATACCACAAATAGAGCTTTCTTTTGGTGGTATTTAATCAACTCTGTGTTTTTTCTTTGTTGCGCTATAAACAAAAAAAGACTGACAATTTTGAAAAAAATATATGTAGCGATACCCCCAGTTAAGAGGGCCGCTGATTTGTTTTGGGTCCCTGAGTACAGCTCCACCAACCCCCGGCAATTTGCTCTTTAACATGTACACACATATGTATCAAACTAGCAATGGGGAACGGAGCGCCAGATGTGGCGACCGTCTGCTATGCACCCCTGAGGTGCAATAAATCTATCTGCGCCTACCTAACGGACCAGGCCTGATCCCTAGCAATAGAGCTCAGTCCTTGAATAAGTACAGTATTCTTCACCGGCAATAGATCTGTAGAGGTGGTGCACATGTAGCTTTAAATGGTATACTTGTAATCCACAGAAAGTAACATCTGCTGCTTTGAGGTAAATTATGCCTTGGCAGTTCAGTAGGCATGAAAGTGTGTGTATCAATGCAGGATGAGCCTTTCAGCTCTCTCACCAATCCTTGGGTACCGTCCTCAGCTCCGGTCCCTCCAATGGCGGCTCCGGTCTCCTCCGTCACAGCCCCTGCGCTCCGGTCCTCAGCTCCGACCGACCGACTGTAGGGAAGAGTCTCCGCTCCGCTGCTGCTGACTCTGAGGGATGAGAGTCTCACTCCATCTGCTGCAAGGCCCAGGCTTCAGGCCTTCAGCTCCGGTCCGCACAGGTGTCTCCTCAGGCACCAGTCTCCGCGTCACAAGCTCAGTCATAAGCGGGAGACCAGTCAGGTGAGGACTCAGAAGAGGAAGTGTCCCAAGAGGAAGAGGCGGTCTCTCCTCCTCCTTTTTATCATCTCCCCCAGCAGCCTCTCGGGCGGAAACAAGTAGCCCGGGAGCCTGGGGAATTATGGGGAATGTAGTCTTTTCCAGTAAAAGGGGTACGACCCCGCTACACACTCCCCCCACTTTGAATCTTTGGTCCCCAAAGACAGTGTTCAAACTATAAGCGTCCTTGGAAACAACACGTTCACTTAATTTAGACAGGGGAGCTTCCCACCAATTAACACAAGATGGGGAGCTGTCCTGTCCACAGGTCACTTCAGTGTGGGCGACCTGTTTAACTGTGCCAGAGAGTGAGCTGGGTTGCCCTCCACCAAATGAACAGTGGATGGGTCAGGGCGTTCAGCACTTCTCCTTGCTGTGGTAACAGAGTCCTCTGAACTTTCTCCCATCTTGGGGTAAGTTAACTTCTTGGGAGGCTTCACACTTCTGCAAGCTCTCTGTTCTCTTGGGACTTCTTCAGGAACACATTCTGGCAACATCTCTGGTTCTGGAACATCTACTCCTTCCTCTGAGTAGAGACCAGGGATATCTTCCCAGCACTCAGGCACAACACTGAATGGCACAAACTCTGTAGCTTCTGGGTTCAATGTTCCATCTTCCACATCTTCAGTAGGTGGAAGGTCTATGGCGGAATTTCCTGGAGTTGAGGAAGGCCATAGCCATTCAAGTTCTCCTCTTTCTTCCTCTGGTTGGGGGTCTTGTTCATCCCTAGCTTGGGATGTTTGAAACCGAGTATTAGGCCTGGGGGTATCCAGAATGGAAACAGATTCAGGTACGTCTCTTGCTGGAGGCATTCTGACTGCTTCAGTGAGTGGAAGCAAGTGATTCCTATGCCAGGTCTTCAAAGGCCCCAACCTTCCTTCTGGTTTCAACTTGTAAACAGGCAATCCTGGAAGTTTTCTACAGATGATATATGGCTCTGATCTCCATCTATCAGCAATCTTGTGTTTTCCAGGGATCCCTAGGTTTCGTAAGAGTACACGGTCCCCAGGCTGTAGGTCCTGTACTCTAACTTTCAAATCAAAGTTCCTCTTATTTCGGGCCCCCCTCTGGTCGGAGGCCGCTTGAGCTTTCTCATAAGCTATCTTCAGACTGCGCCTCAGTCTGTCCACATATCCTTTGTGGGAGGCAGCAGAGGCATGGTCTAAGGATATGCCGAAGGCCAAATCCACTGGCAATCTTGCTTCTCTCCCAAACATAAGTCGGTAGGGGGAGAAACCTGTCACATCACTTGTGGTGCAATTGTAAGCATGCACTAAAGCTGAAATGTGTTGACTCCAATGTTGCTTCTTCTCTGTTTCCAAAGTTCCCAACATGTTCAATAGGGTCCTGTTGAACCTTTCAGGCTGGGCATCACCTTGAGGGTGATACGGTGTGGTTCTAGTCTTCTCTACTCCCAGAGAATCTAGTAGCTTCCTGATCAGGCGACTCTCAAAGTCCCTTCCTTGGTTTGAATGGATTCTCTGTGGCAGTCCATAGTGAACAAAGTACTTCTCCAAAAGTACCTTGGCTACTGTAGAGGCCTTCTGGTCCTTGGTTGGGAAAGCCTGAGCATAACGAGTGAAATGGTCGGTTACCACCAGAACATTTCCCAATCCGCTCAAATCGGGTTCGAGGCAGAGAAAATCAATGCATACCAGATCCATTGGGCCTTGACTCTGTAGGTGGCCCATTGGGGCAGCTTGATGTGGTAAAGTCTTTCTCTGAATGCATCTTGCACAGGAATGGCAATACTCCTCCACTTCGGCCCTCATGCAGGGCCAATAAAACCGGTCTCTGACAAGTTGGAAGGTTCTCTCTGCTCCCAAGTGACCATGCTGGTCATGTAAGGCAATCAGCACAGTCTCTCGATGCTTCTCTGGGAGAAACAACTGCCACTTGTCTTCTGGGCCATCAGAGGGGCCCCTTCGGTAGACTACCCCCTGATGCACCTGTAGCTTGTCCCACTCTCTCCTCAGTAGGCGAGCTTCTTTAGAAGGGTGAAGGCGAAGTCTCTCTGGACTCCTGTCTTCCAGGGCTTCCAGGACCAATCTCCCCATGGGGTCTTCCAATTGGTCACACCTTAGCTCCTTCTTGGACAGCTTCGGTAGACACTCTTCTTCTAGTTGAGTTACCCCACAGTAACACTTCGGGACTCCCACTGTGGTAACTCCTACCTCTTCAGCTCTGGATCCTCCTCTGGCTTGGAGTTCAGCCCCCTGACAAAGGGCTCGCACTCCATCTGGTGCCACTTGGGTCCAGTCTTCCCAATCATCAGCTATGACATGGGATCTTCGGGACAGGGCATCTGCATCCCTATTTCCAGCCCCTGGTCTGTACTTGAGACTGAAATTGAATCCAGACAACGCCGCCAACCATCTGTGTCCAGTTGCATCCAGCTTGGCGGTGGTGAATAGATAGGTCAAGGGTTGTTATCTGTCTTTACAGTAAACTCGGCCCCATACAGATAGTCTCTCAGTTTGTCAACAACTGCCCACTTGAGGGCTAAGAACTCCAACTTGTGGGTGGGATAGTTCTTCTCGGAGGGGGTCAGGCTCCGGCTCACATAAGCCACTGGTCGTAGCTGGTCTTCGTACTCCTGGTAGAGTACTCCACCTAGGCCCTCATGGCTGGCATCAACATGTAGCTCATATGGTCTAGTGGGGTCAGCATAGGCCAAAACTGGGGCTGTGGTGAGACTTCTCTTCAAGGTTCTGAAAGCCTCTTCACACCTTGAATTCCACTGGTCTTTAACCGACTCACCGGGCCTCCTAGGCCCCAATCCATCTTCCTCTCCTTCTGTCTTGAGCAGCTCGTTGAGGGGTTTGGCAATGCGGGCAAACCCATCCACAAACCTGCGGTAGTAGGAGCAGAACCCCAAGAAAGACCGAAGTTCTGTAACTGTTGTGGGTCTTGGCCACGAAGTAACTGCCTCCAACTTCTCAGGGTCTGTAGCCACTCCTTTTTCAGACACTATGTGTCCCAGATAGTTCACAGAAGACTGATAGAACCGACACTTCTCTGGAGAAAGTTTAAGTCCCTCTTCACTGAGCCTCTTCAGTACTTTCTCCAATCTGGCTTCATGTTCTTCCAAAGTCTTTCCAAAGACAATGACATCGTCCAGGTACACAAGGACTTCTATGAGGTTCATGTCTCCAACTGTCCTTTCCATAAGGCGTTGAAATGTAGCAGGAGCTCCAGATAGGCCCTGGGGCATCCTGTTGAACTCAAAGAATCCCACTGGGGTTATGAAGGCAGTCTTTTCTCTATCCTCTGGATGCATGGGGATTTGATAATACCCACTCTTGAGGTCCATCACACTGAACCACTTAGCTCCAGATAAACTCTGTAAGGCATCTTCTATCCTTGGCTTGGTGTACTGGTCAGGGATGGTCCTCCTGTTGAGAGTTCTGTAGTCAATGCAGAGCCTCAATGACCCATTCTTCTTCCTGACTACCACAATTGGGGAGGCATAGGGGCTTCTGGACTCCCGAATCACTCCCGTCTTCTTCAGTTCCGCAAGCTGCTCTCTCAGATCCTCCAGATCTGCTAGCGGGACTCGCCTCACTCTCTCTCTGAATGGCTTGTCCTCTTGCATGCGGATTCGATGGGTGGCACTCCTCGCACACCCCACATCAAACTCATCTTTAGAGAAAATCTTCTCCCATCTGGTCAGCTGGGCCTTGGCTCTTTCTTTCCAAGCTCCAGGTAGGTTAGGGTTTTCCATGGAGAGTTTCTTCCAAACATCTTCTCCTTCACCCGTCCCCTTCACTTCTGACCAGCCGACTGGGACAGCAGGACTCACCTGTCCCAGCAGCATCCTGGCAGGGATCTCCACGGGCCGCTCCGTGGGGTTCCTCACACTGACAGGGACTCTTCCTCTAGCCTTCTTCAGGTCCTTCAGTGAAATTACTTCTGGTATCACCTCCAGACCTGAGTGACCCTCCATTGGGTCGGGTTCCAACATTACAAAGGGGCCAGGCTGCTCCCAAGTAAGTTTCACCGTGGCTCTCATGCAGGTCACCTCTCCAGGCTGTAACACTGCTCCTTCTTTTCCAAGCCTCCATACCCTTCCTATCCCCTCACTTGGGGTCTTCTGCTCTAGGACCAACTGCTGGTAGGCTGCCTTCAGCATGGATGGATCTTGGGGGCTGAAAGATTCTCTTTCTTCACCAGGGGGGTCAGAAGCCTTCTGACTAGGTCCGTGTTCGTCCCTATGATCAGGGAAGTCTTGCTGGTTCCTGGTGGGCGGGGACACACCACTGCTAAGGTGTCAAACACTTCAGTCTTCCCAGCTACGGATGGGTCAAAGGTCAACCGTATGGGTAGGTATCCATCATAGGGGAAACTCTGAGTTCCCAATCCCCGTATCTCCAACTCTTCTATCTTCTGTATTGGCAGATGACTCAGGTATCTGTCATAGAAGTCCCTGTACAATAGGGTCACTTGTGCTCCAGTGTCTAGGAGAGCCTTCGTATACACTCCTTCCACCTGGATAGGTACAGTAGGGGAGGGGCCAACCAGCTTTTCTGGGTAGGGCCGAGTTAATGCTGTCCTCTTCTTTGGACTCTTTTCCTTCTCACTTGATCTGCGCTTGATCCTTTCTTGAGCCTGGTATGCATTAATTTTCTCCCTCTTAGTGGGAGTGTGAACCCTTTGAGGGACATTGTTATCTCTCACTTTTGGGGGTTCTCGTTTAGGAGTACTGCATTCCTTCCGAGGGGTCTTGCCCCCTTTCTCTGGAGTGTACCTTGGTTGAGGATCCCTGGGTTCCTTCCGAGGGGTCTGATCTCCTCTTCTCTTTCCGTTATTCTTCTTCTTGGAGCTCACTGAAGGTGATGGGCACCCGGTTGACTCCTTCACCGGGGCCCTTTGGCGTTTCCCGCCGGCTGGCGGCTTTCTGTTTTCTTCTTCTTGGGACTGGCACATACAGCTGCAATATGACCAATTCCTCCACAATTAAAACAGATCATCTCACCGTAGTCAGGTGGGGATGCTGGTGCTGAAACAGCTGGAAACAATTCCCTCCTGCTTGTTTCTTTCTTGGGACTGGGCGTCTCTTTCGCCACTAGAGACGTCAGTATCTCCATCATCTGGGACATCTGCAACTTCAGGGCATCTACCTCTGTCTCTCTTTCAGGGGTTAAGGCCGACCTGACCGTGGCCACTGGAAGTTTTGTAGACCCCATCACCTGCTTTTCCCTCTTCTCTTCCAACATGGCCTCTTCTTCTCTGACCATTCGAATGAGATCAGGGTAGTCCAGGCTCTTCCCATCCTGCCGGGTGCGTAGAATTAGTGCGACAGGGTCCAGGGGTTGGGCTCCCCTCACCACCTGCTGGGCACGGGCTTCATCTACCTTCCCCGGATCTATCCCCTTCTTCAGGATAATCCTATGCAGGATCTTGTCTATACGTCCCATGTACTCTGACAGCTTCTCCCCTGTCTTCTGGTAACAGTGTTCCAGTTGATAGGTAAGTTCTGTGACTTTTTCTGTCCCACCAAACACACTTTCCAGGATGTCTATGTAGTCCTGGCAGTGCAATCCTTTTTGCTTGTCTTCAGATTGCGTATGGCCTCTAAGGCAGGCCCTTTTAGTCTCTCAACAATCCTTTGCTTCTTTCTGCCTTCTGGGACCTCCCATTCTTCTAGGGCCTGCGTGGCACCATCTAACCACTCTTCAAATCCCTCTTCTCCCGAGGGTACAGGCGTCCTCCCTGAAAACATCCGGAGTTTCCTGTATCCCGACATTGGGTAGTCCCCAGGGTCTCTTCTGCACTGAGTCACTATCTCCCCTAGGACAGCACACAGTTCTGCACTAAGAGTAGTCTGTGCGGGTGCGGGACTTTCCGCGCCCTTCTGCTCTTCCTTCTTTGGGGATAGCATGGCTTTCATAGGAGAACAGTCTCCCTTCCGCGGCAGCGCATGCAGCACTTGATAGGCCTGGCCATTCGGTGCCTGTATGCTTTGGCTCCTGAACTGCTCTGGAGTCTCTTCCTTCCATTCTATTAAGGCGTATGTGTACCCAGCATCATTTCTCATGTCCATTATCCATGACTTTTGGCATGGGGATAGGGACATTATGAGCTGCTTGACTGCCTCTCTCTGCCATATCCCTGGCAGTTCAATGACTGCTGCTGCGGCTGGGTCAGCGGCCCATGTTGCGGACCACCGTCCCACTTCTATTGGTCCATGCCGGTACCTTCTGGCGGTTTTTCCCGCTGACTCAGGATCCCGGATTACGAGCCCCCACGTGTAGCGATACCCCCAGTTAAGAGGGCCGCTGATTTGTTTTGGGTCCCTGAGTACAGCTCCACCAACCCCCGGCAATTTGCTCTTTAACATGTACACACATATGTATCAAACTAGCAATGGGGAACGGAGCGCCAGATGTGGCGACCGTCTGCTATGCACCCTGAGGTGCAATAAATCTATCTGCGCCTACCTAACGGACCAGGCCTGATCCCTAGCAATAGAGCTCAGTCCTTGAATAAGTACAGTATTCTTCACCGGCAATAGATCTGTAGAGGTGGTGCACATGTAGCTTTAAATGGTATACTTGTAATCCACAGAAAGTAACATCTGCTGCTTTGAGGTAAATTATGCCTTGGCAGTTCAGTAGGCATGAAAGTGTGTGTATCAATGCAGGATGAGCCTTTCAGCTCTCTCACCAATCCTTGGGTACCGTCCTCAGCTCCGGTCCCTCCAATGGCGGCTCCGGTCTCCTCCGTCACAGCCCCTGCGCTCCGGTCCTCAGCTCCGACCGACCGACTGTAGGGAAAGTCTCCGCTCCGCTGCTGCTGACTCTGAGGGATGAGAGTCTCACTCCATCTGCTGCAAGGCCCAGGCTTCAGGCCTTCAGCTCCGGTCCGCACAGGTGTCTCCTCAGGCACCAGTCTCCGCGTCACAAGCTCAGTCATAAGCGGGAGACCAGTCAGGTGAGGACTCAGAAGAGGAAGTGTCCCAAGAGGAAGAGGCGGTCTCTCCTCCTCCTTTTTATCATCTCCCCCAGCAGCCTCTCGGGCGGAAACAAGTAGCCCGGGAGCCTGGGGAATTATGGGAATGTAGTCTTTTCCAGTAAAAGGGGTACGACCCCGCTACATATATATTTTTGGACTTTTTGCTATAATAAACATCCCCCAAAAATAAAAAAGAAACAAATTTCTTCATCAGTTTAGACCAATATGTATTCTTCTACATATTTCTTGTTAAAAAAATCGCAATAGGCGTATATTGATTGGTTTGCGCAAAAGTTATAGCGTCTACAAAATAGGGGATAGATTTATGGCATTTTTATTATATATATTTTTTACTAGTAAAGGCGGTGATCTGCAATTTTTTGTGGGACTGCAACATTGCGGTGAACAGATCGGACACTTTGAAACTTTTTTGGGACCATTGACATTTATACATCGATCAGAGCTAAAAAAATCTGCTGATTACTGTATTTTATTTATTTTAGGTACTTATATAACGCCGTCAATTTACGCAGCGATTTACATATACATTGTACATTCACATCAGTCCCTACACTCAAGGAGCTTACAACCTAAGGTCCCTAACTCACATTCATACATATACTAGGGCCAATTTAGACAGGATCTGATTAACCTACCAGCATGTCTTTAGAGTGTGGGAGGAAACCCACGCAGGCACAGGGAGAGCATGCAAACTCCAGGCAGATGGTGTCACGGTCAGGATTTGAACCAGTGACCCTTTTTGCTGCTTGGTGAAAGTGCTAACCACTACACCACTGTGCTGCCCACTGTATAAATGTCACTGGCAGGGAAGGGGGCGATCAAGGGGTTAAGTGTTCCCTAGGGAGATGGTAAGGGAGATTTCTAACTGTGGTAGGAAATAGAGAGAGATCGCTGTTCCTGATTACTAGGAACAGCAGATCTCTCTCTACTTCCCTGACAGAACGAGAATCTGTCTGTTACATTGGCAGATCCCCATTCTGTCTCTCTCAGGAGAGATTGTGGGTCGCCGGCAGACATTGCGGCCGGCATCCACGTTCATCAGCTTCAACATCACGCGGCGGGAGCGCACGCCCCCTATACCCCTTAAAGCAGCTGCCGTACAGCTACGGCAATTTGCACAGGGGAGCCAACCTGCCACTGTCTAATGATGGCGGCTTGTCGGTAAATAGTTAAATGGACTCCCAACCAGTCTCAATGCAAAAAAAAACAATGGGGGAGATTTAGAGCCAGTTCACACAGGGGCAATACAACTTCCAGCGCGACTTTTGGAGGCAACTTGGACACGACTTGAGTATGAATAACAGCGCGACTTGGGGCGACTTCAACACGACTTGGGGCGAATTATAACACGACTTTAAGTCGCCCAAGGCCAGGCTACTTTGGCCATGGCCAATCACAGAATAATCAGCTCTCGAGGGGTAACTCCACGCCAAATTTCAAATAAAAAACAGGCATGGGTTCCCCCTCCAAGAGCATACCAGGCCCTTAGGTCTGGTATGGATTTTAAGGGAAACCCCCTATGCCGAAAAGATGGCGTGGGGGTCCCCCAAAATCCATACCAGGACCCTTATCCGAGCACGCAGCCGGCCAGTCAGGAAAGGGGTGGGGACGAGCGAGCGCCCCTCCCTCCTGAACCGTACCAGGCCGCATGCCCTCAACATCGTTGGTTGTCGGGGTCTGCGGGCGGGGGGGGCTTATCGGAATACGGAGCCCCCTTTAATAAGGGGGCCCCCAGATCCCAGCCCCCACCCTATGTGAATGAGTATAGGGTACATTGTACCCCTACCCATTCACCTGGGGAAAAGAGTCAATAAAAAAACACACTAGACAGGTTTTAAAGTAATTTATTAGACAGCTGTGGTCTTCTTCTGACTTCGGTGGTCTCCTCCGACTCCTTCGCACTCTCCGGCCTCTTCTCTCTCCGGTTCTTCTCTCGCTCTCCAGGCTCTTCTCCTCCGCTAGTAAAAGAGCTGGAAGAAGATAGCAGAGGAGCCCAGAAGAAGAACCGGAGAGTGGGAGAAGAGTCCGAGAGCGGGAGAAAAACCTGGAGAGAGCGGAGAAGAGGCTGGAGAGTGTGAAGGAGTCGTAAGAGACCACCAAAGTCCGAAGAAGTCCACCGGAGCTGCCTAATAAATTACTTTAAAAACCTGTCTAGTGTGTTTATTTTTATTGACACTTTTCCCCAGGTGAATGGGTAGGGGTACGATGTACCCCATACTCACTCACATAGGGTGGGGGGCCGAGATCTGGGGGCCCCCTTATTAAAGCCCCCCGCCCGCAGACCCCGACAACCAACGGCCAGGGTTGTCGGGAAGAGGCCCTTGTCCTCATCAACATGGGACAAGGTGCTTTGGGGTGGGGGGACAGCAGTAATAGACACAGCGGTGGGTCCTAATTTAATCCCTTGCCGCCCATGTAATGCATATGGTCTAGAGATCAAAGGCGCAGCTGCCCAGGGCCCAGTCATTGTTGGGTGGACCCAAAGCAGCTGCCCCTTTAAACCCGTGGTGCCCGCTAGGGTTTTATTTCAGTCGGAGTTCAGCCACCTCTGGCACTGTTCAGTTCCAGCACTTGTACATACAGAAGCACTGCATCTGTATTTACAAGTAACATCGATCCTCTCCCGGCAGCCGCGCAAACCCCTCCCTCCTCTATACATCGATCTCTATAGGAGAGCAGAGGAGGGAGGGGTGGGGATTCTACACAGAAGCTCCTCCTGACTGGCAGCCTGCACGGACACACTGTGAGTACTCTTCTGCAGCTCCACTCTCTCAAACTCTCTGAAATTTTCTAGGTGGTTGGAGAGGAACTGGGGGAGCTCTAAAATGGGGAAGAAAGCTTTGTACTTGGGGGGGAGAAGTACACAGCACACCCCTCAACCTTGCACTCCATACCCTCGCACCCCTCAACCCTGCACTCCATACACAGCGCACCCCTCAACCCTGCACTCCATACATAGCGCACCCCTCAACCCTGCACTCCATACACAGCGCACCCCTCCACCCTGCACTCCATACATAGCGCACCCCTCAACCCTGCACTCCAGACATAGCCCAACCAAGTAGGGTGCAAAAATAATGATGTGCAGTAACCTCTACCTACCAATTGGTGAGCGGTAATGATGTGCAGTAACCTCTAGCAACCAATCAGTAAGCAAAAATCATGTGCAGTAACCTCTAGCAACCAATCAGTGAGTGGTAATGATGTGCAGTAACCTCTAGCAACCAATCAGTAAGCAAAAATCATGTGCAGTAACCTCTAGCAACCAATCAGTGAGTGGTAATGATGTGCAGTAACCTCTAGCAACCAATCAGTGAGCAGTAATAATGTGCAGTAACCTCTAACAAACGATCAGCAAGCAGAAATGAGTGGGGGGCCCAAAAAAATGTTTGCACAGGGTCCAATCAATATTAAAGATGGCCCTGCCCACAGCTCTGGAAGTTCAGCAGCAGGAAGAGGAGAGGCCAGCACTGCATTAAATATTTCTACCAAATCCAGCACCCTTGTGGGGCTTACTTTTATTACAAGTAAATAATGTCACTCTGCTGTAGGGGAAAAAAATGTTTTTCAACTAAACTTTAGCATTAAAGCTGATCTCCAGGCAGCTAAAAAAAACAAATGAATGCAGCTTTGTATTAATTAATACATCATATGTACTTTTTTTTAAATGCAAGTGTTGTAAGTATCTTAATTTGACATGGTATACGCCTCTTGCAGTCTCTTTACAGCTAGTGCTTGGGATGGGAGAGGGAGAAGCAACACAAGCAGCCAATCAGTTGTGTTGCAGTGGAATAGGCATGCTAGTAGATAGCAGAGTGACAGTGAGACAAGTGCATCAGTCTTCTGCTTCTGTTTTCACTGTCTAATCGCAGGCTGGAGGAGGGACAAACCTATAGGTGTTACTCAACTACAGCATTAAATCAGGTCTCCTGCCTCGCCAGACACGTCTGTGCTGTGCAGCAGAGCTGTGCAAATCTCAGAACAGGATGGACAGAATTACAAATATGCTGGTGGATATAACAGCTCTCTTGTATGCATATGTGTATTAAAGGAGCTGTAAAGTCAGAAGGTTTTTTTTTATCTTAATGCATCCCATGCATTAACATAAAAAGCCTTCTGTGTGTAGCAGCCACCTCAGCACCCCTTAATACTTACCTGAACACATCTCTGTCCAGCAATATCCATGGGTCCCTTGGCTGTCCCTACGTAGATATTTGCCAGCACACCAAGGATCAGCACAAAGTGGCGTCCAAACGGTTTAGTTTATAGAATAATCACAACACAAAAAGGTGCAACGTTTTGGAGTCACGCAGGACCCCTTCGCCAGGCATGCCTGCGTGACTCCTGCGTGACTCCTAAACGTTGCACCTTTTTGTGTTGTGATCATGCAATATACTAAACCGTTTGGACGCCACTTTGTGCCGATCCCTGGTGTGCTGGCAAATATCTATGTTGTGACTTAAATTATGAGCAGTAATAATGTGCAGTAACCTCTAACAAACGATCAGCAAGCAGAAATGAGTGGGGGGCCCAAAAAAATGTTTGCACAGGGTCCAATCAATATTAAAGATGGCCCTGCCCACAGCTCTGGAAGTTCAGCAGCAGGAAGAGGAGAGGCCAGCACTGCATTAAATATTTCTACCAAATCCAGCACCCTTGTGGGGCTTACTTTTATTACAAGTAAATAATGTCACTCTGCTGTAGGGGAAAAAAATGTTTTTCAACTAAACTTTAGCATTAAAGCTGATCTCCAGGCAGCTAAAAAAAACAAATGAATGCAGCTTTGTATTAATTAATACATCATATGTACTTTTTTTTAAATGCAAGTGTTGTAAGTATCTTAATTTGACATGGTATACGCCTCTTGCAGTCTCTTTACAGCTAGTGCTTGGGATGGGAGAGGGAGAAGCAACACAAGCAGCCAATCAGTTGTGTTGCAGTGGAATAGGCATGCTAGTAGATAGCAGAGTGACAGTGAGACAAGTGCATCAGTCTTCTGCTTCTGTTTTCACTGTCTAATCGCAGGCTGGAGGAGGGACAAACCTATAGGTGTTACTCAACTACAGCATTAAATCAGGTCTCCTGCCTCGCCAGACACGTCTGTGCTGTGCAGCAGAGCTGTGCAAATCTCAGAACAGGATGGACAGAATTACAAATATGCTGGTGGATATAACAGCTCTCTTGTATGCATATGTGTATTAAAGGAGCTGTAAAGTCAGAAGGTTTTTTTTTTATCTTAATGCATCCCATGCATTAACATAAAAAGCCTTCTGTGTGTAGCAGCCACCTCAGCACCCCTTAATACTTACCTGAACACATCTCTGTCCAGCAATATCCATGGGTCCCTTGGCTGTCCCTACGTAGATATTTGCCAGCACACCAAGGATCAGCACAAAGTGGCGTCCAAACGGTTTAGTTTATAGAATAATCACAACACAAAAAGGTGCAACGTTTTGGAGTCACGCAGGACCCCTTCGCCAGGCATGCCTGCGTGACTCCTGCGTGACTCCTAAACGTTGCACCTTTTTGTGTTGTGATCATGCAATATACTAAACCGTTTGGACGCCACTTTGTGCCGATCCCTGGTGTGCTGGCAAATATCTATGTTGTGACTTAAACCAGTATCCAGCTAGCTGGTTGTTGCTGCAGCACCCGAACCTTTAAAGCTTATACCAGGAATGTGTGTGATGGGAATATGAGGTATTCCTCGGCTGTCCCTGACTCTCCTTCCTGATTGGCTGAGACACAGTAGCGGCGCCATTGGCTCCCGCGGCTGTAAATCATAGTCAGTTAGTCAATCAGGAGAGCGAGGGGGCGGGGCCGAACAACAGCTTTGTGTCTGAATGGACACAGGGAGCTGTGACTCGGCTCGGGTGCCCCCATAGCAACTGCTTGCTGTGGGGGCACTCAACAGGAGGAGGGGCCCGGAGCACCAAAGAGGGACCCAAAAAAGAGGAGGATCCAGGCTGCCCTGTGCAAAACCACTGCACGCAGGAGGTAAGTATACCATGTTTGTTATTGAAAAACAAAACAAAAAAAAACAAGACTTTACAACTGTGGCGTTTTTCTGCTGCCTGATTGTTGGGCATATACAATTTGACACTACTTTGTTATTCAAGAGTAACTTGCCACAAACTGAATGAATACATAAAATAAGTAAAAGCACAATGTTCTGTTCTCTATTACTCCATTTTTTTTTTTGTCTTCTTCTGAAGCAGCTTAACAAATGTAGAAAATCGTGGGTCTATTCAGGCTATTTAGAGTAATACAAGTTGTTTTTTCACAGAATAAAAGTGGCATACATTTGCTGCTACATTATGAAAAATATTGCGATCGCCTTTCCTTGCAGCTCAATAAACTCTTTTTACATAAGAAACATATATCTCTTTTTTGTTGTCGATTTATTGTCCTTTTCCTCAGCTAGATAAAGAAATACAACACAGGCGTGCATGATCAAAGGCGCTGACTGAAAAGCCATTCAAAAAAGTCTCAGGATGTTTTCACAATGGATTACATCCTTTCATTAATCTAGGCATTTTCTAAGGGCTAATAAACTCAGGGAAGGCAACAATTACCAACCAGGGAGCTATAAATAAAGCTATAAAGCATTCATCTGATTCATAATTCATCTGATAGCAGACATTCGGCCATATGCACTGCAATGATGTCACTGCCCAGGCACAGCTTGCCTTTACTGGGAAAGTAGATTTGGGTATCATAATTGGCAACATTTGGCTTGTGTGTTTTTAAACATACTCAAAATATTAATGTCATGACTGTATAATAAAAATACTGTATATACATATTTAAATTTAGTGGATTAATTTGCAACCACGTGCTTTATGTAAAGTCCCACCTCCTTGCTCCTTCTTTCAATTTTGTAGATTAGTCGGAAAAACCCTGAACATGAAATTACTTAAAAGAGAAATATGGCCAAAGCTTTTTTGGCTATACTTCTCTTGTGGGTCAAAGGATTGCATTTACTTGTGTACTCCTGTGACTCAATTCAAGACATAATCAGGATAGGTGCTAATCAGGCACCTGAATCCACCCAGGTGCCTGATTGGCAGCTGGCTCAGCCTCTCAGTGCACCACTTAGAGCCTGAGCTAATGCTCCCTCTACCTCCAAAGCCCAGAGCTCCAGTGAGCGCTGGAGGGGCAAAGCTGAGAGCAGTGACTGACAGTTATGCTGAGTACACATGATCGAAAATTCCACCAGCAAAAGTCCGATGAGAGCTTCTGGTCAGAAAATGCGACCGTGTGTATGCTCCATCAAACTTTTGCTGGTGGAATTCCAGCCATCAAAAGATTGAGAGCAGGTTCTCAATCCTTCAGTTGGAAAAAGTTTTGATCAGAAATTCCAAACGTCTGTACCAATTCCGACGCGCAAAATTTCTACGCATGCTCGGAAATAATTTGACGCATGCTCGGAAGCATTGAACTTCAATTTCTCGGCTCGTCATAGTGTTGTACCTCACCGCGTTCTTGGCAGTCAGAAAGTTCAGCTAACTTTTGTGTAACCGTGTGTATGCAAGCCAAGATTAAGCGGAATTCCTGATTGCTGATTGGTTACCACACACAGCTGCATCAGATTATGCCCTCTCCACTTTTAGTATATCAACCCTACTGAGTCTTGGGCACACCGTTGAAACAGACCCAGAACACATTAAGCCATAAATCAAAGTAGATGCCAATATGCAAATGCTAAGCGAATTACATTTAGTTTGCTGAAACACTGTCAAGAGAATTCACTAAAGCAGCAATGACACTTTTCTGGCAGGATGGTCCTTTTAACATGATCTGCCTAGTTCAGGAAAGCCTTGCACCAGTTTCTGTACAAGTGCCGACAGGAGCGCCAGATTCAGTTCATTCTTACTACTGCCACTATTAGAATCTGTTACTATGGCTGTGACAGATTCTAAAAGAATTACCACCAGTTCTCAAATAAGCAAGCTGGTAGTAATTAAGACCAACTCAATGTTGGCGTACAAGGGGAGGGGGTGTTGTGTGATCATTACTTTATTAATATGCTTGTGTGAATGTGTTAGTTAATTTATTGATTGTTAGGACAAAGGCTGCAAGTGTCCCAGCAACCAAGGATGGCAGGTCACACTGAGCTGACAGTGAGTGGAGCCTAAGGGTCAAGTTCCCCATGAGGTCCGTCTTGTCTGTGATTAACAGTGGGTGAACCGGTCAGTGTAGACACAGTGGCCGAGAAGAGAAGGAGGGAGTACACTGAGGAGGGAATTTTCAGTATGGACACTCTTTCCTCAGTGCCAGCATTGAAAGAATCACGTTTCTGTCTCTGACAGGTGCATGAATCAGACACATGCACTGTCACTTTTGGTGCTGTATCTCAACGGAATTCTAAAAGGTTTCCATTTTTTAAAAATGAAATACTTGTAATCACTGCTTTTTTATCCCTTGTTGCACTGGCACTTCTTGATCTCCTCTGTGCATCCACTTCCTATCTACAAGCATGCAATGAAATAATTGACTGTATGGCATTTCTCAGGGAGGGTCTACTAATTCTGATAATAGTGGCCCATGCCTGCTTAATGTGTATTGAAATTGCCAATTGTAGTTTGAAGCCTGTTCAAGGAGTTGCCTGAACAAGCACCTTCATGGCAGGGTCAAGAAGTATTATTTTAATGACAGCTGCTTCATTTTTTTAATATTGCTTGTGCTTGTGGAGACTGCACTGGACTGACTGGATTGGTCACTGGTGGGTATTTGTGTGGGCAAAAAGGAAGGAATGCCTTCCGGTGGATAGTGATGGATGGTGGTCATGGGCCTTTTGTGATTTGGTATTCTTTACAAAGGGAAATGTAACCCCATTCACTAAGATCTGGGAAAAAAATAAAAACATAATACATCTCTGCAATACTACTCAAACCCTCCCGTTTCTACAACATTCACACTAATTTATACTGTAGTTCAGAAAATTAATTAGGAAGGCTAATTAGACTCTTTAAGATATCAAAGGAAATGTGCATATGACGGCTCTGAATTTAAACCATGACAGTTTGTTTTTCTTGCACTTATCATAGATTTAACATTATATTTGACAAACCTAAAGGTAGCAAACAAGAGAATTTAGTTGTTAAGGTTTACACACCAAGATGAAGACATTTTCACCACAAAGGCTGCATGGCGCTAGACAGGGTCACACAGTGAAGATCACCTGATCAAAGAGGAAAGTAAGTATTTTCGCTGGTGGGATGCACAGAGTGTGATCAAAGGATAGTTGTACCAAAGGTACAGTTGTCCTTTAAAAAATACATTTTAATTTAATAATATCTATTGAAATATTGTTCTCCTGTTTCCATGGCCAATTTTGAGACGGACATTGGACATTCTGAAGATTGCATTGATTTATCTTCTCTACACCTCTGTTCAGATAGGACACAGATATAAATATAGCTACTGGAAACACTGAACATGCTAATATATTTACATGGTGTTCACAATACACATTCATTCTCAAAACCAAAATTACATTTCAAAGCAACAGCCAATTCAGCAGGAAAAACAAAATGAAACCTAACAATAAAATAAATACTTTTTCAGCATTTCAGCAATAGAGTTGAAAATCCATTAAGGCATTTTATTTCGTTTTGCCATGCTTTGCCTTGTACAATATATCAGATCACACTTACCAGCCTGGTTGGTGGTGACATTTACAGAGACATGCTGCCTAGATCCTCGGCTCAGCTCAGACACGCCATTCTCAGCCTCAATTTCAAAGGTGTAATTTGTGTGTGCCTGCAGATCTATTACCATTACAGTCGTGTTTCTCAGACCACTTTGCTGAGGTACATAGCGGACATGTATTCCACATTCCTCACATATGCTGGAAATGGAGTTACACTTCTTGCATACAATATTGTAATAGACATCTTTCCTTCCACCCGTGTCTGCAGGGAACATCCATTCCAAGAACACACTTGTTTCATTGATGTTGGATATAGCATTTCGTGGAGCTGATGGTGGCCCTGGTGTTATGGATAAAAAACAAATTGATTTATGTAAATATATCAGAAATATTAATTCAAACATAAGCTGCATGTTAACAATTGCAATGTGTGCAGGTAATACAAGAACAATAGCATCATATGCTGTAAGGCAAGGGTCATGTGTTAAAGAGGATGTCTAGTGGTTTTCTACAAATTTTCTTTCTTTGTTTATCGTGATCAGGAGTAAAAAATTACTTTATAAAAGAATTATCTATGGTCTAAATACTGTCACATTGCACAACCAAAAAGGAAACACTTTTTTTTTCCTGGTCCAGCAGTTGAGCTTTCTGTGCCACCTCTCAACCTTCAGCATATTCTTCAGGGCCCATGAGCATCCGTCATGATCTATTTATCAGTTCTTCAAACAGATCTGGACTGAACCACAATGGAAGTCTATGAGTGGTCGAATGTAAATAGACTAACTTCCATTTACATCCCCTTATACACAAGTACCTTTATGTCCGCAGAAAAAAATGAAAAAGGTAGTATCTTATTTCATTTTTGTGGACTTAAACAAATGTAAATTTATGAAAGATAAGAGTCGCACTCCAATGTTAGCTCTTCCAATCTTTTTTTTCCATTGGTGGACACAGATCGCACAGGGAGACATACACAGATCGGCACAGGTAGGCTGCAATGGACACAGGGGGTATGTACAGGACACAGGGGGCTATGTACAGGACACAGGGAGGCATGCAGCTGCAGATGGGCATTGTTGACCCTCTTTTCCACTTACAGTAGCTGCTGCATTTCTCACCCTCAGCTTATACACGAGTCAATACGTTTTCCCAGTTTTTTTGTGGTAAATTAGGGGCCTCGGCTTATATTCGGGTCGACCTATACTCGAGTATATACGGTAATAAGATCTTTGTTTTGTAAAAACAAAATAATACAATGTATTAACAGCGTTCACAAGATTTTGTGGCTTTCTACTAGTAATATTTTTTTTTCTTTCATGTGCATATTGTTAGACAGATGTCTTTCAAACTCAATTATTACAAGTACGAGACCAAACATTTTGATTTAGCCATATTCCCAATTGAGATAATTGTTCCGGAATGAAGTGTTTCAGCATGATCAGTGTTTTTGTCTGCTACAATTTTTAGAACATGGCTGGTAACATAGACTTCCTATTGTGATATCATCAATTTGGACTTTTAAGGAATATAAAATATTGAGATTGCGAGGTTTAATTTACTAAAGGCATAAGGCATGTTTACTTTTTAAATTAACTGGTAAGTAGGTGAACAGGGATAGAAGCAGGGGATTATAACGGTACTGGATAAAGATAGAGACACTCGTGACTTTTTGTAAAAAAACTTTTTCTTAGCGATTTATTAGAAAAATATTTTTGAACATACAATAAGGAATAATAATACACGTGAATAAAATTAGTCCATCAATCGGACTGAGGCCCAATGGAATGTGGGGAAGGAGGCCTCAGTAACGATTGAGAAACCATGCATATACATTGTTAACTAGAAAGTAAGTTAAAAAAGGTCTATATTACTATATAGATCGTAGGTACAATGAA
Organism: Lithobates sylvaticus; assembly: GCA_028564925.1. Lineage (NCBI taxonomy): Eukaryota > Metazoa > Chordata > Amphibia > Anura > Ranidae > Lithobates > Lithobates sylvaticus. Next base: position 464,695,000 of record CM053026.1, on the reverse strand, counting down.
GCTGTTAAGTGGGGATGACCGACATGTTTCGCCAAACAATGGCTTCTTCAGGGTCACTATGTCAATTTGTACCAATAAAGATGGGTCTAATAGAATACAAAAAAAGCAAAAATCATTATACATAATCAAAAAACATTTCATTATGGTCAGAGAGCGTTCATCATACATGTCATTTCAAGGCTATGTACATGCCCATAAATTCCACAGAAGTCTAGTCCCTCCCAAATCCTAGCAAGAAATGGCGATACGTACCCCAAAACTGATAGTAGCACCAGGTTATTGTCGCAAAGAAAGTCATATGCATATATCTAAACGCAAAGGACTGCCGAGGGCCTATAGGGAACCTGGTAGAAAACAATAGGTAGAATAAATATAAATTGAGAAATGGCTACCAAACATATTTGATTGCCATACATGGCTAACATAGCCTAGGGTTTATCAAACTTACCAATGTATATGAAAGAATTTTATTACGCATAAGGAGCGCCAGATCATAGGAACTATGATAAGATCAATATGGAATGACTAATGAAACTCTATTGGGGAAGAGAAAGATAAGAAATTTAAAACAGGTCCAAACAGAGGACCGACTAGCTGAAGCTAAGTGGAAAAGGTGAAGACTTACCTCAAAAAACTCCTGCATTAATTAAAGCTGGGCAGAAAAAAAGCCCCTAAGGAAGGGCTATTAAAGTGATGTTAGGTTTGTGGGAGGGAAGGCCCATCAAAGGTAAGTATATGCCGTAGCTGGGAAGAGAAATATAAGCTAATTCAAGACTGAGCATGTATAAATATCAAAATTATGATAGAGAGGGAAGGGAAATTAACCAACCTGATGCAGCAGAGATTTGGATATACTGGCACTCCTGTGTCCATCACCACAAATGGTGTGGACAAGCAGGCTATATAGGTTCTACCACACCTAGTTACGGTTGTCCGTGATTAGGCGGCGGGCGAACGAGCCTCCCGCGCATGCGCAACAGCGGATGTGCGCTAGCCTACAACTCCCACAGTGCTTGTGGGTGAGTGGATGCGCGCGCAACACATTGCGCGCGCAATAACCATTAGACCAGACTTGTAAGCCACCCTGAGGACAAGGTGGGTACTAAGGGTAGAAAGCAACAACGGCCACAAATGCCAGATGCGCTAAGTTCAATGAAGAGAGTGGAATTAACCAATTACTTCAAAGAGGAAAAGATGGAAAAGGGGCTGGCTAGTCCCAGAATAACAGGGAGCATAGGGGAAGTAGAGGCATGGAGGCAGAGCGGGCTGCAAATTAACAGTCACAGCCCTGGGGTGCCCAAACAGATCACCATGCAGTCAGATAAGGACATGACTAGTAATGGTAACGTGAAAAAACGTGGAAACTAACAGCAAAGGCGCATCGCTCGCCGATTAAATGCCATAAAAGGGGACATGGGGGGACAGACATATGTAGAGAGATAGGCAGAGGGAGCCGGGATCACAACTTCCCCATTAGTAATGGGGTCCCTATTAGGATGACATGCAGAGGAACTGCACCGGCCATAAAGGAGGCGCCTCCTACATATGTCTGTCCCCCCATGTCCCCTTTTATGGCATTTAATCGGCGAGCGATGCGCCTTTGCTGTTAGTTTCCACGTTTTTTCGCATTACCATTACTAGTCATGTCCTTATCTGACTGCATGGTGATCTGTTTGGGCACCCCAGGGCTGTGACTGTTAATTTGCAGCCCGCTCTGCCTCCATGCCTCTACTTCCCCTATGCTCCCTGTTATTCTGGGACTAGCCAGCCCCTTTTCCATCTTTTCCTCTTTGAAGTAATTGGTTAATTCCACTCTCTTCATTGAACTTAGCGCATCTGGCATTTGTGGCCGTTGTTGCTTTCTACCCTTAGTACCCACCTTGTCCTCAGGGTGGCTTACAAGTCTGGTCTAATGGTTATTGCGCGCGCAATGTGTTGCGCGCGCATCCACTCACCCACAAGCACTGTGGGAGTTGTAGGCTAGCGCGCATCCGCTATTGCGCATGCGCGGGAGGCTCGTTCGCCCGCCGCCTAATCACGGACAACCGTAACTAGGTGTGGTAGAACCTATATAGCCTGCTTGTCCACACCATTTGTGGTGATGGACACAGGAGTGCCAGTATATCCAAATCTCTGCTGCATCAGGTTGGTTAATTTCCCTTCCCTCTCTATCATAATTTTGATATTTATACATGCTCAGTCTTGAATTAGCTTATATTTCTCTTCCCAGCTACGGCATATACTTACCTTTGATGGGCCTTCCCTCCCACAAACCTAACATCACTTTAATAGCCCTTCCTTAGGGGCTTTTTTTCTGCCCAGCTTTAATTAATGCAGGAGTTTTTTGAGGTAAGTCTTCACCTTTTCCACTTAGCTTCAGCTAGTCGGTCCTCTGTTTGGACCTGTTTTAAATTTCTTATCTTTCTCTTCCCCAATAGAGTTTCATTAGTCATTCCATATTGATCTTATCATAGTTCCTATGATCTGGAGCTCCTTATGCGTAATAAAATTCTTTCATATACATTGGTAAGTTTGATAAACCCTAGGCTATGTTAGCCATGTATGGCAATCAAATATGTTTGGTAGCCATTTCTCAATTTATATTTATTCTACCTATTGTTTTCTACCAGGTTCCCTATAGGCCCTCGCCAGTCCTTTGCGTTTAGATATATGCATATGACTTTCTTCGCGACAATAACCTGGTGCTACCATCAGTTTTGGGGTACGTATCGCCATTTCTTGCTAGGATTTGGGAGGGACTAGACTTCTGTGGAATTTATGGGCATGTACATAGCCTTGAAATGACATGTATGATGAACGCTCTCTGACCATAATGAAATGTTTTTTGATTATGTATAATGATTTTTGCTTTTTTTGTATTCTATTAGACCCATCTTTATGGTACAAATTGACATAGTGACCCTGAAGAAGCCATTGTTTGGCGAAACATGTCGGTCATCCCCACTTAACAGCTTCATTGTACCTACGATCTATATAGTAATATAGACCTTTTTTAACTTACTTTCTAGTTAACAATGTATATGCATGGTTTCTCATTCGTTACTGAGGCCTCCTTCCCCACATTCCATTGGGCCTCAGTCCGATTGATGGACTAATTTTATTCACGTGTATTATTATTCCTTATTGTATGTTCAAAAATATTTTTCTAATAAATCGCTAAGAAAAAGTTTTTTTACAAAAAGTCACGAGTATCTCTATCTTTATCCAGAACCGTTATAATCCCCTGCTTCTATCCCTGTTCACCTACTTACCGTTTAAATTGGGATGAGGTACATCTTATTTTGAGCATCCTAAGCCTCCCTTTCCACCTTTTAAATTAACTGTTCACTTCACTTAGTGAACGAGGCAAAGCTCTGTTCCCTCCAATTCAAAATATGAAAGCAATGTGAAAATCCTGCATTTTTTTTAGCTTCAATAGGCCATTGAGGAAGCAAATGCTGGCCGAGGCAGCCATTTTTTCTGCAGTTCCAAGAAAAAATGGCTACCTCTGGAGGGAGTACTTCAAGTGTGTATGTGCACCCCCTCCTCCACACACATGCAAAGGTAGTCAGCTTATTGACACTGAGCCTGTGAAGAGTGCAGGCTAATCATTACTGAGCAAAGTTTCCTTCCTGGCCACTGCGTCTGTGCAATGGCCAGCAGTTCTGTGCTCAGTGACACTGAATCTGCACTGTTAACAGGCTCCACATCACTGAAGATGCTAGGCCACTGCACCTGCCTGTGTGATACACGCAACAGCCTAGCAGGAAGCTCAGCAACTCTAAGACCCCTTTCACACTGGGGCGTTTTGCAGGCCCTATAGTGTTAAAAATAGCGCCTGCAAACCGCCCTAAAACAGCTGCTCCATTCACTCCAGTGTGAAAGCCAGAGGGCTTTCACACTGGAGCGGTGCACTGGCAGGACTCTAAGACCACTTTCACATTATGCCGCCCGGGCCGTCAGCAGCAAAGCGGTGCTATTTTTAGCGCTGCTTTACCGTTGTTTTAGCGGCGCTATTCGGCCGATAGTGGGGCGGTATACTCTGAGCAGCAGTATACAGGCGGTGCAAACAAGACAGGGACTGTGTAGGTTTGTTGTTAAGTAGAATCTGTTTGTAATTTTGAACTGGTAGATTTTTAAAGTGTAGCTCCAGTCCAAAAATCTATTTTTATGCTTTTTTGAAAACATAGAGAAGGGTTATCACCCCTGTAACATTTTTGCTGTCTGTGCACCCCTTCAGAAGATTTCACTGGACTTTCTGTCCCAATGACAAATGTTTTTTGAAAATTTGGGTTTTTTAGTAAAACAAGCATTGGGATAAAGCATTAGTGGAGAGGAGACACGTTTTTCCCATATCAACTCTTACAGGAGAGAATTTCCCTTCCTAGGGGTAGATTTCATCTCACTTCCTGTTGTCTCCTTCCATTTGCAAGTAGGAGACGTTTGTAAGTTGGATGTTTGAAAGTAGGGGCCTGCCCTTTATGCTCTGCAGAAATTTGGGCCTAAGGTGTTGGTGTTGCCACAACACTGTAAGCCCTCAAAGTGACTCTTGGTGGGCGCTAGAACGCCCTGCTGTGAACTATTATATCAAGAATTGTAATTACATGCCATTGTTGAACAGTAGTAGAAAAATTGGGCCTTTGGTGGTAGCGCTGGTGCCACAGCACTGTAAGTCTTCACAGTTACTCTTGGTGGGTGCTGGAACGGGCCCTGCTGTGAAATATTATATCAAGAATTGTAATTACATGCACCTGTTGAACAGGGGCAGGAAAATTGGGCCTTAGTACATGCTCCAGCGTTTTGAAGGCTCTGATGATGATACCCAGCTAGAGGAAAGCAGTAACGTGAGCCCAGCGTTTTGAAGGCTCTGATGATGATACCCAGCTAGAGGAAAGCAGTAACATGAGCCCAGAGAAAGGGGATGCCCAAAAAGGACATCAATCTGGCAGTCATGTCCCCCCAGCTGCAGCATACTGCCAGGTTTGCTCCAGTGATGAGGAGGGAGGGGATGATGAGGTCACTGACTCCACGTGGGTGCCTGATAGGAGAGAGGAGGAGGGGAAGGAGGAGGAGGCGCATCTCCAACGAGGCAGGATGCCCTCCATGGGCCAGCTTAAGGGCAGCACACCGACTGCATCACACCGCACAGCTGCGCATGTGCAGGGCTCTGCCTCTGCGCGTTATTCCAAAAAAGTTCTTTGGTGTGGGCCTTTTTTGAGACTAGTGTGTCAGATCACACCACTGCTATTTGAAACATATGTCTCAAGCGTATCTCGCGTGACCAAAACATCACCACATGCTTGACCAGTTATATGTCGACCTGCCATGCAGTTCGTTGGCAAGCGCACCTTAAAGACCCACACCAAAGAACAAAGCGGACCTCTCCTTGCTCCTCATCAGCTGGGATCTCCAACCCCACTATACCTTCAGTCCTCTCTGAAACCTGCACTGAGAGGAATGAAGGTGTAGAATTAGGTGTGTCACAGCCAAGTACTTGCAGGCAATCTGCCATCGGTACACCGATGTCCGATTGTCCCAGGGAAATTTCCCTGCACTAGCTGCTGCACCGTCGAAAGAAGTTCACTCCCAGCCATCCACATGCCCAGCGGTTGAATGCTAGCTTGGCTAAATTGCTAGCACTTTTCAGTTGGTAGACTCTGCCCCCTTTCGTGAGTTTGTGGACTGTGCGGTTCCTCAGTGGCAGGTTCCCAAACGCCACTTTTTCTCACGGAAGGTGATTCCGGCTCTCTACCAGCATGTGGAAGGCAATGTCTTTGCCTCGCTGGACAGGGCGGTCAGCGGTAAGGTGCATATTCATGGTCCAGCAGGCATGGATAGGGACCTTACCTATCTTTTGCGCATTGGGTGACTCTTCTGGCAGCTGGGAAGGATGCAGGGCAAGGTGCAGTAGTGTTGGAGGTTGTTCCGCCACCACGCCTCCAAAATGCTACTACTGGTGATTCTGACACACCTCTCTCCTCCACCCCTCCTCTTCTTCTTCCTCCATGGCCTCTTCCTGTGCTTTGTCCTCGGAACCAGCGGTGCTCCGTAGGCGTTCAAGGGGCTACGCAAGTATGCAGGCAAAAAGATGCCATGCAGTGCTTGCGCTGGTGTGCTTGGGGGACAGAAGCCACACTGGGGCAGAGGTTCTGTCAGCTGTGCAAGGGCAGGCTGAAACGTGGTTGACGCCACGCCAGCTTAAGCCAGGAATGGTGGTTTGCGACAATGGCACCAACCTCCTCTCTGCCCTCTGACAGGGACAACCGACCCATTTGCCCTGTGTGGCTCACGTCCTTAACTTGGGAAGGTACCCAGGCTTACAGGATGTCCTGAGGCAGGCCAGGAAAGTCTGTGTGCATTTCCACAGGTCATATAATGCCAGTGCTTGGCTGTCTGACCTCCAAAAGGAATTTAACCTGCCCAAGAAGCGCCTAATCTGTGACATGCCCACCAGGTGGAACTCAACGTTGGCCATGATGCAGTGGCTGCACACGCAGCAGAGGGCCATCAATGAGTATCTGTGCGACTACGGCACCAGGACAGGGTCAGGGGAGCTTGTTTTTTTTCCCCACGCCAGTGGGCCATGATCAGGGAAGCATGCACTGTCCTGTCACCATTTGAGGAGGCCACGAGGATGGTGAGCAGTGACAGTGCATGCATCAGTGACCCTGTCCCTCTTGTCCACCTGTCCACCTGTTGGAGCACACCCTGCATGGGATAATGGACAGGGCACTTGAGGCAGAACAGAGGCAGGAAGTGGAGGACTTCCTTACCTCTCAAGGCCCCCTTTATCCAGACAGTGTTCCTGCTGGCCCGCCGATCTCACAGGAAGAGGACGAGGAGGAGGATTGTGTCAGCATGGAGGTGGAGCCTGGCACTCAGCATCAGCAGCAGTCTTTTAGGGATCATTCACAGTCCCAAGAAACCCGTGGACTTGTACGTGGCTGGGAGGAGGGGGCTGCGGATCATGCCGTCCTTAGTGACCCAGAGGACTCCGGACCGAATGCCTCAGCTAACCTACGCTGCATGGCTTCCCTGATCCTGCAAAGCCTGCGGAAGGAAGGGAGTCATTCCTGGGTGGCAACCCTCCTTGATCCACGTTACAAGGGTAAGGTTGCGGACCTTATCTTGCCATTGCAGAGGGAGCAGAGGATGAAACATCTTCGGGAGGCCTTGAAGAAAGCTCTGTGCAGCGCGTTCCCAGAGACTGGGAGGTTACAAATTCCTGGTCCTGGACAACGTGTTGCTGAGGCTTCGGTCAGTCACAGAAGGAGCGGCGGAGAAGGTGGCCGTCTGACCGATGCGTTCAGACAATTTTTTAGTCCGCAGCCCAAGGTATGATCGGTTCCAGCAACCATCAGCAGCACCAGCGTCTGATTTACATGGTCCATGAATACCTAGGGGCAAGGTCAGACTTGAACACCTTTCCCACCGAAAATCCTCTGGGTTACTGGGTCTTGAGGATGGATCACTGGCCAGAGCTTGCACAGTATGCAATTGAACGACTGACCTGTCCTGCACCCATCGTTCTTTCGGAACGCATATCCAGTGCTGCTGGAGGCTTTGTAACCGATCACAGGGTGCGCCTGTCTACCGACTCGGTCAATCGACTGACCTTCATAAAAATGAATCAGTCTTGGATCACCACCAGCTACCAAGCACCTGATGCTGATGTAACCAAATAATTTTTTGGGAAATGTCAGATCCCTTCAAGACTGCCTATGCTGATGCTGAGTGACTATCCTCTTCCCCCTCAATGATCATTTTGATAGCTTGTAAGAACATTTTTGATTCTAGGCACCACCACCGGTGGCTAAGGCCCAATTTTTCAGCCCCTGTTTAACAGGAGCGTGTAATTACAATTTTTGATGCAATACTTTGCAGCAGGGCTCATTCCTGCGCTCCAACTAAAGTTTCTGTGAGGTGTTGCAGTGTTTGACTGTGCTCAAACAGTTCGGGGGATAACTCAGGAGGACATGGTGGGGCTACGGAAGGAGTGACTGATGGCATTGAGCCTAGGGAAGAGGCCCGCGTTGGCAGCTGCTTTGCCAGTACCCTGAGACTGGGTGAGAGAGGATGAGGACTGGGGAGAATGAGGACGGCTTGGTCATCCACTCTACCACTCTTCGGCATTTTGTGGCTCAACACGTCCAGCTGCCAAAAAAAAGGATGAGCATGTCCCATGGCCACGTGCTAATGAGGATGCTTCGTGTCCACGACCAGAACTTTTGCCTCTAGACACAGAGCCTGCTTGCCCTCTTTTATTGCCTCGTGACTGTCTGCCTCTCCTTGTTGGCCTTCCATACATACTAATGGCCTGAAGGGAGATGTAGCTGCACAAAGCTTGGACGTATATACTGATATACTGCAGCTAGCAGAATCAACTGCCTGCCTGTAGTATTATTATTATGAGAACACCAGCAATTGGGGTAGCTTCAGACGTGTACACTGTGCAGATGACACAATACACCCACTGTATTTGCAACAGCTGCCTGCGGATAGGATGAGCAGAACAACAGCAAGTGGGGTAGCTTCCGGTGTGTACACTTTGCAGGTGGCACAATACACCGACTGTTTAGAAAAAGGTTGGTTTTATTGTATCATCACACATAGCGGTAATGTGGATACAATTTCAAATAAAATGTGTGCCACATCCTAAAAAAACATTTTAGAAAAAGGAGAAGGAGGGGACTTTGGACTTTGTAGGCACAATTTAGACAGTATGCATATTATATATCAAAAATTATTTTATTATATTATTTTACAAATACTTAAAAAGTAACCACAATTCATCATATAAGTACAGTATATTCTACCGCTACCACATTAGACCGAAATTGGTTCAATGGAACTACAGGAATGCATGACGCAATGATTCAGTATCTGAAAAGGATCCAAGATTCCGGTTTTCATGGTGGCGGCATTGTAATTTATCATGACGGATGGCTCAACATGTTGCACGTATATTTTTATGCTTCTTCTGGAGCTGATTTAATTAAAAAGATTGTGGTATAACAGCCACAATTTGACACACACAACTGTTCCTTAATAGGAAATTAGCCCGGAAGGCTGCATGAGAAGCAAATATAGTTGAGAAGAGATATAGAAATATATATACTAGTCCCGTATCTCAGTAGTGAGGTTTTATCTCTGAGGATGACTATGTGTTGTAAAAAACACCAGAGCAGCCTGATTTGGGATAGAGAAGTAGGGGTGGGGAGATGGAGATATTCAGCCACCCAGTGTGAAGAAACATCCACAGTCTGCTAGGAAATTGCACAGTGAGCAGTTTCCAGCAGACCCTAAAAAAAAAATTCTTTACATTTTTCTAATGACAGGCAATCACCATGCACCGTGCGGCTGCAAAGTAGCAACTGTTACTATTTAAATGTTGCTACTTTGCAGCCGCCTAGTGTATGGTGATTGCCTGTCATTAGAAAAATTTAAAGAATATTGTCCTAAGATGTTCCTATGTTTTGTTTTGGTCTGCTTTTATAGGGTCTGCTGGAAACTGCTCACTGTGCAATTTCCTAGCAGACCGTGGATGTTTCTTCACATTGGGTGGCTGAATATCTCCATCTCCCCACCCCTACTTCTCTGTCCCAAATCAGGCTGTTCTGGTGTTTCTGCATCCTGCCTGTGGCTTTTCGCTGATGGCGCTGTGATTGGCCAAGCATGCAGGTCATAGTGCATGCTTGGCCAATCATCAGCCAGCAATGCACTGCGATGCGCAGTGAATTATGGGCCGTGACGCGAACGGCCCATAATGTTCGGATTTCGCCGAAACGGGCGAACAGCCGGTGTTCGAGTCAAACATGGGTTACGATTTGAACACGAAGCTCATGCCTACTCCCGAGTATGGTGATACCACATGTGTGAGACTTTTACACAGCCTGGCCACATAGAGAGGCCTAACATGCAGGGAGAACGATCAGGCATTCTGGGAGCATAAATTGCACATCTAATTTCATTCCTACCTATCACACCTTTTGAAGGTCCCGGAGAACCAGGACAGTGGAATTACCCACAAAATGACGCCATTTTGGAAAGAAAGCACCCCAACGTATATTCTATGAGGCCTGGTCTGCAGATAGGTACTTGGATACTCTGATGGGCTGAAAACAGGTACTCGGGTACTCTATGGGCTGCAGGAGGGAGGGAGTGTTCCTGCTGGCGTCATTTTACTATGCGACGGTAGGGAAGTGGTTAAAACCCATACCGTTTTTTTCCCCAGTTTTTTTGAATTTTCATACAGGTGCAGAAAATTTGGGCCTTAGGTGTTGGTGGTGCCTGAACACTGTAATCCCTCACAGTTACTCTTGCTGGGCGCAGGAAAGGGCCCTGCTGTTAAAAATTAGGAAACAAATTGAAATGACATAAAAATTGTGCCTCTTTTGCATGTTTTTGCTCAATAACATGGCCAGCACCAGAAAAAAAGGTTTCCTGCAGAGGATGCACCATTTCCGTGACCACCACTTTTCAAAGTAGACACAGAGGCTGCTTGCCCTCTTTTAGAGGCCTGTGAGCATCTGCCTCTCCTTATTGGCCATTCGGACATGATGAAGATTTTTTGGGGGGATTTTGTTTGCAAAACTTTTGTGCTTAGTGCACTATAAACCGTTTTATTATTTTTTCTTTTATTTTTTGGGGTTAATTTTTATAACTTTTTATTATAGAGTGTGGGATGGGAACATGGTGCTTGGGTGCAATACTTTTGTGCTTGGTGCACTATAAACCGTTTTATTATTGTTTTTTTAATAAAGAAAATAAGAGTGCAGCAATTGGCAGCATTTTTTTTTTACAGCTGCTGCTGCAAAAAAACTAAAATGAAACAAATGTACAAAAGGGAACCACTACTGACACAGAAAGAAGAACACCTACGACGAAGAAGGGGGGACGGCAATTATGCCCTAAATATTCTAAGTGCTGCTGTTCTCATGTGACCCCGTCCCCTTCTGACAAGGGGAAATGCCGGGATTTCCCAGTGACGTGTACAGGTGACCCCACCCCCCTCTGATGCAATGGGAATCCTGCACCCGTACACGTCACTGGGAAACCCTGGTGTTTCCCCTTGTCAGAGGGAGACGGGGTCACGTGACGGATGGCCCCGCCCTCAGCTACATAAGACCTGTCAAGCTGGCGCCACGTCATTGGCTGGGTGCCTCCGGTGGAGGCAGGATCCTGTGAGTGTTCCTCGCTGGAGCTCATCCATCGCTGGAGATCGAGAATTGGATTACATCGCTGGAGTAGGAGCATGGATTTATTGGATTACATCGCTGGAATCTCTTTTTTTATTTTTTTATTTTTAATAAAGGACTTGTCCCAAGCTGTCTCTCGTGTGTTTCTTTAACATTTTGACACTTTCTTTTTGTGAAATGGTACGGGTACAATGTACCCCTTACCAATTCACATAGGGGGGGTGGGATCTGGGTTTCCCCTTTGTTAAAGGGGGCTTCTAGATTCCGATAAGCCCCCTGCCCGCTGACCCCCACAACCACCGGGCAAGGGTTGTGGGAATGAGGCCCTTGTCCCCATCAACATGGGGACATCCTCCCTATGTTGAGGGCATGTGGCCTAGTACGGTTCAGGAGGGGGGACGCTCTCTTGTCCTCCCCTCTTTTCCTGCAGCCTGACAGGTTGCGTGCTCGGATAAGGGTCTGGTATGGATTTTTAGGGGGAACCCCACAGCATTTATTTTTTTCATTTTGGTACTGAGTTCCCCTTAATATACATACTAGACCTGAAGGGCCTGGTAATGGAATTTTGGGGGACCCCCACGCATTTAATTTTTTTATTTTTCAATGACTTTCAATGACTTTTATGTGTATTGTCGGGACCAACAATTCATTAATAGCCGGCACTAGTGCTAGTACTTTTAAATTACTTTTTTTTCCTTTAGAAATTTCATTTTGCTCTCGGACTGTTATAAACATGGGAAACATGTGCTACTTTACAGGCATACTATAGACACCCCAGGTACGAAATTTAACCACTTAAGAACCGCCTCCTGCACATTTACGTCAGCAGAATGGCATGGCTGGGCACAACAACGTACAGGTACATTGCTCTTTAAGAGCCCAGCTGTGGGTCATGCACGCGCCGCAGTCCTAAGCTCCATGACCGTCGCTGCTGGTGTCCCGCGATCAAGTCACAGAGCTGAAGAACGGGGAGAGGTAAGTGTAAACAAACCTCTCGCCGTGCTTCCTAGTGAGGCTGTCACTGATTGTCTGTTCCCTGTCATAGGGAAAGACGATCAGTGATGTCACACATAAAGCCATGCCCCCCTACAGTGAAAAAAAACACACAGGTCACACTTAACCACTCCCCGCCCCCTAGTGGTTAACCCCTTCACTGCCAGTGACATTTTGTACAGTAATCAATGCATTTTTACTCACACTGATCACTGTATTAATGCCAATGGTCCCAAAAATGTGTCAAAATTGTCTGACGTGTCCGCCATAATGTCGCAGTCACAATAAAAATCGCTGATCGCCGCCATTACTAGTAAAAAAAAAATTATTAATACAAATGCCATAAAACTATCCCCTATTTTGTAGACGCTATAACTTTTGCACAAACCAATCAATAAACGCTTAGTTCAATTTTTTTTACCAAAAATATGTAGAAGAATATGTATCGGCCAAAACTGAGAAAAAAATATGTTTTTTTATATATTTTTTGTGGATATTTATTATAGCAAAAAGTAAAAAATATTGCATTTTTTTCAAAATTGTCGATCTATTTTTGTTTATAGTGCAAAAAATAAAAACCGCAGAGGTGATCAAATACCACCAAAGGAAAGCTCTATTTGTGGGGAAAAAAAGGACACCAATTTTGTTTAGCAGCCACTTAGCACGACCGCGCAATTGTCAGTTAAAGCGACGTAGTGCTGAATCGCAAAAAGGGGCCGGGTCTTTTAGCTGCAAATTGGTCCGGGGCTTGAGTGGTTATAGGAATATTTCACTTTTATTGTTTCACTTTAAGCATTATTAAAATCACTGCTCCCGAAAAAATTTCATTTTTTAAAAATTTTATTTGCATTGATACATGTCCCCTGGGGCAGGACCCGGGTCCCCAAACACTTTTTATGACAATAACTTGCATATTAAACTTTAAAATTAGCACTTTAGATTTCTCCCATAGACTTTTAAAGGGTGTTCCGCAGCTTTTCAAATTTGCTGCGAACACCCCAAATTGTTCGCTGTTCGGCGAATGGGCGAACAGCCAGTGTTCGAGTCAAACTCATGTTCGACTCGAACAGATAGCCCATCCCTATTCTCTACACTTGTGGTGGAAATTCCATTATACACCATGCGTATTCCATGTCTCTTCCGCTAATAAGCGCCCTTTCAGCCTTTTGGTATAATGCATCTTAATAAGCCAGTGTCTTCTGCATTTCTCCAAGTAAACAGACATAGTCACCATCCTGATCCTGGGAGCAATCTTTATTCATATAACAATAGAGCCTGATGGTTTCACAATCGATCAATCAAGCACAGGCATTCCTTCAAACAGTTGGGGTTATACAACAACCAATGAACAATGACTAGGGGAGTCTTATGGGCGTGTCTTGGCGGGGGCAGTGTGTACGATTTCATGCCCCTTGTACCTGGAAGCCATACTCTCCAGTAAGACACAGAGGAAGCCGCATGGCTTGAAATCATGGATGCTCTCCCCGACCATAACAATTCAAAGGCTCCCCTTTTTAGCATTGGCATGAATCCTTATTCTGCTGATGCTGATCAGACACACAGAGACACACGAGCATACATCCCCTAAACCGATAATGTCTTTGCAGAGCAAACACATCCCCCCCAGATGATCGTTCTGTGCATTGCACAGGGGACATATCCCCACTCTACAAACACTTCTCTGAATCCCCAAGAAGCTTTTCACTATCAGACAGATCTCAACCAGCGTCAGTCTGCCCCAGTCAGCTCTTTAGAGCGGGCCGCGGGAGAACTAACACTGGGACACACTATATGACAATATGACAATACATATTAAACACATCTTCATAAAATTTCCACAACAGTCCCTCCTCTTTGCCATATGCTCCCATGTGTGCCTCGAAGAAACTTGATCTTCTTACACTTGGAAATTAATCAGTCCTTACAGTCCATATGAGTCCATAAAAAGGAAAACACGGCTTGACATGTAGACTCTGTTCTTCAGGAGAAATGACTTAGAGGAGGACACAAAGGCTGGTTGGTCTGGGATCCTCTGTGTCTTGTACGTGGGTTGGGCTTCGGGGCGTCTCATCTCAGCGAGAGAGATGTGGTCATCTGCTTGGGCTCTGTTCACTCGTCCAATCAGACAACAGTAGCACCTCATCATATAGAAGGAATAGAAACAAAAACAACATGAGTATATATACCCCTGCTTTCTTCAACCATGATCCGCTGCAAAAATAAAAAAAATCTCCAAAGATTTCCAGACCCTTAAAAGGATTCCAACCTTCACTAGATATAGCTCTGGCTTTGCCTTGCAGGGATCTAAACCTTATCCATCCTGAACTTTTTCACTAGTATCCCTGATCCAGGTACAACAATCTTTACCTATGAATTCACAGAAACCCCCCTTGGATGCCAACAGATAATCATGGGTCATCTTTTAATAGAAGGCTCTTGATCTGCCGGTATTCCTGTGGGATCTTCCTTGTGGCTTCAACAGTATAATTGAACATCCCATCCACAATGGATGAGAAATTGTTCAATTGATTCATAAGCTCAAGCCCCCACCATGTACAAGCAGGAAACCATGCCCAGACCTAGTCGGGGTTGGTGAACAATTCTCTTCCAGCTGTTCCTGCCATCCTTACCTTCTCTTGCGCCATCAGATCCTCATGATCGGCCGTGACATAAGAAGCTGGGACGAGTTTCACCAGGACGCATGAATATCTTAAAGGACGCATTAAGGGGAAATGACCTTATAAGCTGTAGCATAGATACCAAACTAAAGTTGACGCACACTTGTGGGCTACTTAGTTGTCCCGATACCAAAACTGGCAAGAACCAGAGCTATTGTTAAAACTATAACTAATTTTACCCTCTAGAAATGAATCATTAAATCATATTATCTATTGACAAGTGTCTGTTTGTAGTTTTTACTAGTTTGTCAAAACACCTCATACCAATATGAACATCATATAAAGCATGTACCGCTGTCATCGCTGGGGTACTAAAGCTCAGTGGATATTTAGAGTAGACCCAGCAATTGGTCCTGTTCACTTTCTTAGCTAGTTGGAGAATACACTTTAAACAATAAGTTGGGATGCTTTTCATCGTTACCCTTGCCAAAATATACTAAACTAAAAAATATAAATAAACAAAGATACTCCTCATCCTTTGGTGTAGTTGAGTAGCTTCTTGCAAAGGCTAGTGTGGATCTAGTTGTCTCATCCATCAAGCTTTTTTAAAATTACCCAGTCACCTGGAACCATTGACAAAAAAGTTCTTAGCATCTGGGATGGGAGCCTCCTTCACTGGACTGCTGCATGCTGATTCAAATTCCATCAAAGAAAGACAGTCGTTGAACATGTTATCCTACTAGGTCACAAACTTGGCTAGAATTAGAGCGGTTAGTTTTATTGGTTTGTAAAATTGTCATTCTTACATTTATCCCCCCATTTTCTTCCTCATTACAAACTGGAGGAAGACACGCAGGGTTACGAATGGTGCAAAAAAAAAAAACAATGAAACAGTGAAATAGCCTATGATACTTTTACCTTCTTAGGCATGTGTATTTATGCATGTGTACAGCTATCTACATACACCTGCTTTCTATGTACAGAAACTACTTGGACCTGAAAAGATACTTATAAACAAAAGTTATTACTCTATCCTTCATATTTAACCTGCAAAGAATGGTAAACAATACAACATTTGTGTACATTGATAAATTGTCAATGACATTCCTCAAAACCGACTACAACGAAACCCCCTGTAGCCCTTACTTTCACGTTCCTACAAAAATACAACAGCCGTGACGCATAGGAGGGCTGTCACGGTAGGTTCAAACATATTCATGTTACTACATACAAACAATGAGAAGACTAAAACATGAGACAAACGTTTAGATACAAATGTGGGGGAGATATTTCATAGTTCCCAAAACAAAAATGAAAAAACAAAACAACCAGACGGAATGTGGCCTTCACTCCTTTAGCGATAGAAAAAAAGACAATGGGAAAAACACGAGAGCACCTCCAAAACTTGCATGGGCTAGCCACACAAAGTTCAAACAGGCATGAGAATTTTAACCACACAAACGTGTACTACACATCTATCAGCCCACTCATCATTACAGATTTCTGAAGATACATCTGAACTACTTCCAAGGTATTTTTATTCTGGGGTCTCGTACCTCCAGACATAAAAAGTACCTTCCAAAGGAATACACATGAAAAAGAGCTTCAATTGCGCAACCTAGGTGAGGTTTGGTTGAATGATATATTATTTATTGATTTGTTTGGTAACATTTGACGGTCTATTTATTTATAAGTGACAAATAGTGTCATCCATCCCATGAGGGGAAAAAATATTAAATCACCCAATGACTGAATCCATGAATAAATAAACAAACAGTGCTATGTGAATAAATTAAACAAATGTCCACAGTGTATGAAAACACAATTATATGAGTCAGTGGTGGCTATGGTTATAAGTCCATATATTCTGCAGGATCAAAGCAAAAAAACTGCGCTTTGCCGTCGGTATCCCCGCGGTATCCCATTGATTTCAATGGGTAGGAGCGGTATCGGAGCGGTGAATACAGCGCTCCTTCACCTCTCCAAATATGCTGCTAGCAGGACTTTTTTTTACCATCCGGCTTTCACACTGGAGTGAAATACTCGCTTTTTTTAGGAGCTACACAGGCGCTATTCTTAACGCAGTAGCTCCTGAAAAACGCCCCAGTGTGAAAGCACCCTAACTGAACGGCAACGGTTTTTCTTTTTTGCTTAATTTCTTCTAATACAGCCTCCACATGTAATCCCGCAAGCGATATATAAAAATGACCAAATGGCCGCAAGGATCAAATGGGCATATATCAGAATGAGCCCTCCACACCGAGCGATATCCCACTCTCTTCCACAGCAAGGACGATCTGCTCTCCAATCAAGGGTAATCACTCTCCTGCTTCGTGCTCAGCTGTTTTTCCGTCCACACTACTGGCCTGCTTCACTGGCTGTGAGTGCGCCAAAAACTTCCTCCGTCCACCATATAGGGCAAAAAAACTTATATAGTGCAATAGGTTTTAACACATCAAAGTTTCTTTATTAAAAAGCCCACACGTGGCCAACAACCAAAGGGATATGTAAAAAACACAGCAACACTGCAGCATACAAAAAAGTTTTTTCTTAAAAAAGGTAAAAAAAAAGGCCGTGTATCGATATACATTTCTATATGTTCAGCTGCTCATGCAGACTGTACCGTATGTCTGGTCCTTGGCTCCACCCGACGCATTTATCTTTATAAAGCATCTACAGGGAAAGGAGACCAGGACCAGACGTCACCATTCATGCTATTTATATCTTCTAATGGCAGGGGAGACACAGGAAGTCATGTTTCCACTTACTTCCTGCTCCGTGTCAGTGCAGCGCAACTTCAAACACTACACCTCCACTATCTACATCTTGCTCACCCTTATATGCAATCAACGGACAGTAAATCTTGTCTGCATGCAAGAAAGAGGGATATAGAAAAAGGGAATATTTAAAAGGGATTAAGTGTTGCAACATCACATATTTTAAGATATTAGCATCAATCCCAAATATATAAAATGAATAAAACAAACTATATCAATACTCCGCACATTCTTATATAACAAATGCATATTTGAAAAACATACAACACCTACAAATTATTACTAATGCCCAAATGCATATACATAGATTAATTATGTTCCCACACTGCTGTACATAGGGTTTGCATCCACACAAAGGGAGTGTGCCTCTGATCCCTGTATGGGTGCCGATCCCGCACACATCCAACTGTATAAAATTAAATTAAATTAAATCAGTTTTGTCCACAAAGATCGTGGCTACATATGTGATTGGTGTCTAAATATCTAAATATCTCACCGCTTTTGCATTACTCAAAATAGGATTAATACAACACCACTATTAGAGGTAACCTCACACCTACTGGTTGTTTCCTATCTAACTACTATAAAGCCCTCATTGTTTATGCTGTCTATGTTGACTCCCCCCGGTGGTCCACACAGGGATAACACCAGCTAGGCAGTGAGAGGGATCTTCAGGAAGTAGCTGCAAAGCGGTAGAGGAAGAGACAAAAAGCAAAAAATACCAAAAAAAGGGGGGAAAAGGTTTTCATTATAAAAAATATTATAACAAATAGAATATTTATATTAGCAGGGGAGGAAAGATATATCAACAAGGGAGAAAAGGACAAAAAATAAATAAAAAAAAATAAAAAATAAAAACTCATAATGGGGAAATGGTCCGATACATCAGCTGTTATCAATGTAGCAATTGATATCCCACTCTATGTTGAGCCCCAAGGGGCTATAAAATTGAATATCAAATATCCAGCTAGTTTCCTTACGCAAAATGTGCCGTTTTAAATTGTTTCCTCACCAATGGGGGACAAATCTCTCAATAGCAATAATTTCCAACCGGGAAGGATCCCTGTTGTGGAATTGCCGAAAATGCCATGAGACACTATGTCCTACAAATCCACGTCTAATGTTCGACTGATGTTCACCTATTCGAATGTTTAAAGCCCTGGTGGTCCTGACAATATATTGGTAGCCACAAGGGCACCTAAGAAGGTATATTACCCCCACAGTTTTACATGTTATAAAATCCATAATGGAATAGGATCTAGATGTTACATGCGACATGAATGTCGAGGTTTTGATAGTTGTGGAGGATGTGCACATTGCATATCTTTTACAAGGAAAAAAACCCTTAAGGTTCCCAAACATTTTACTTTTAATGGGTGGGTCTATAACACTAGGTGCCAACACATCTTTTAGTATGCGATTTTTTTCGGAAAAGTATTTTTGGCCACTCTGGAAGTTCTGGACCAAGAATCTTATCACATTTTAAGGTCTGCCAGTGTTTCTGAATGATTTTTATTAACCCACCAATAATGTGATAAAAAGGTTGTCAAAAATAACCACTGCAGGTCTTTATTCATAGTTTGCTTGTTTTGAACTTTAGGTGTTAATAGTTGTTGCCTATCTAATTTAGTCACATCCTGTAGGTCTTGTTACAACGACAAAGGGGTATATCCTTTCTCGATATTCATATTTTATCTGCAAAGCACTGGTGTAGCTATGGGGGCCAAATTTGCGCCCAGTTTGGCTGGTCTATTCATGGCCCTGTGGAAGAATGACAAACTTTTTTCATTAAATGGAGAAGGTATATTGATGTTGCCTTCTTTCTCTGGAAGGGGGACTCCGAGTCACTAAGCATCTTCATGACAGGTCTAAATGACAACAACTGGGGGATAAAGTTCACCTATGAGAGCAGGTTGACCTCTGTGAACTTTTTGGACTTAGTTATATATAAAGAATATGGGTTATTACTGACTATAACTTTCTTTAAAAACACTAATAGAAATGGGTATATCCCTATCACAAGTGGGCATCATCCCAATTGACTGAAGGCCACCCACAGTTCCAACGCATAAGGTGAAATTGTACTAAATTACATGATTTTCAATCCCAGGCAATGGTGCTAAAAGATTGTTTTATCGAGAAAGGTTATACCCCTTTGTCATTGGAACAAGACCTACAGGATGTGACTAAATTAGATAGGCAACAACTATTAACGCATAAAGTTCAAAACAAGCAAAATACGAATAAAGACCTGCAGTGGTCATTTTTAACAACCTTTTCGTCACATTATTGGTGGGTTAATAAAATCATTCGAAAACACTGGCAGACCTTAAAATGTGATAAGATTCTTGGTCCAGAACTTCCAGAACGGCCAAAAATACTTTTCCGGAAAAATTGCATACTAAAAGATGTGTTGGCACCTAGTGTTATAGACCCACCCATTAAAAGTAAAATGTTTGGGAACCTTAAGGGTTTTCCTTGTAAAAGATGTGCAATGTGCACATCCTCCACAACTTTTAAAACCTCGACATTCATGTTGCATGTAACATCTAGATCCTATTCCATTATGGATTTTATAACATGTAAAACTATGGGGGTAATATACCTTCTTAGGTGCCCTTGTGGCTACCAATATATTGGCAGGACCACCAGGGCTTTAAACATTCGAATAGGATAACATCAGTCGAACATTAGACGTGGATTTGTGGGACATAGTGTCTTATGGCATTTTCGTCAATTCCACAACAGGGATCCTTCCCGGTTGGAAATTATTGCTATTGAGAGATTTGTCCCCCATTGGTGAGGAAACTATTTAAAACGGCACATTTTGTGTAGAGAAACTCGCTGGATATTTGATATGCAATGTTATAGCCCCTTGGGGCTCAACATAGAGTGGGATATCAATTGCTACATTGATAACAGCTGATGTATCGGACCATTTCCCCATTATGAGTTTTTATTTTATTTTTATTAATTTTTTTGTTCTTTTCTCCATTTTTGATATCTTTCCTCCCCTGCTAATATAAATATTCTATTTGTTATAATAATTTTTATAATGAAAACCTTTTCCCCCCTTTTTTGGGTGTTTTTTGTTTTTTGTCTCTTCCTCTACTGCTTTGCAGCTACTTGCTGAGGATCCCTCTCGCTGCCTAGCTGGTGTTATCCCTGTGTGGACCACCGGGGGGAGTCAACATAGACAGCATAAACAATGAGGGCTTCATAGTAGTTAGATAGGAAACAACCAGTAGGTGTGAGGTTACCTCTAATAGTGGTGTTGTATTAATCCTATTTTGAGTACTGCAAAAGCGGTGAGATATTTAGATATTTAGACACCGATCACATATGTAGCCACAATCTTTGTGGACATAACAGATTTAATTTTATTTTATTTCATACAGTTTGCGGGATCGGCACCCATACAGGGATTAGAGGCACATTCCCTTTGTGTGGATGCGGACCCTGTGTACAGCAGTGTGGGAACATAATTAATCTATGTATATGCATTTGGGCATTAGTAATAATGTGTAGGTGTTGTATGTTTTTCACATATGCATCTGTTATATAAGAATGTGCGGAGTATAGTTTGTTTTATTAATTTTATATATTTGGAATTGATACTAACATCTTAAAATATGTGATGTTGCAACACTTAATCCTTTTTAAATATTCCCTTTTTCTATATCCCTCTTGCTTGCATGCAGACAAGTAAGATTTACTGTCCATTGATTGCATATATGGGTGAGCAAGATGTAGATAGTGGAGGTGTAGTGTTTGAAGTTGCGCTGCACTGACACGGAGCAGGAAGTAAGTGGAAACATGACTTCCTGCCATTAGAAGATAAAAATAGCTTGAGTGGTGACATCTGATCCTGGTCTTCTTTCCCAGTAGATGCTTTGTAAAAATAAATGCGTCGGGTGGAACCAAGGACCAGACATACGGTACAGTCTGCATGAGCAGCTGAACATATAGAAATTTATATGAATACACCGCCTTTTATTTACCTTTTTTAAGAAAAACATTTTTTGTATGCTGCAGTGTTGCTGTGTTTTTTTACATACCCCTTTGGTTGTTGGCCATGTGTGGGCTTTGTAATAAAGAAACTTTGATGTGTTAAAACTTATTGCACTATATAAGTTTTTTTTGCCCTATATGATGGACGGAGAACGTTTTTGGCGCACTCACAGCCAGTGTTATAGCGTCTACAAAATAGGGGATAGTTATGGCATTTTTATTAATATTTTTTTTTTTACTAGTAATGGCGGCGATCAGCGATTTTTATCGTGACTGCGACATTATGGCAGACAATAGCCATCTTGCTTGACCCTCTGCTGTAATAATTTTTTTATGCATTGACATTGTTTTGTCCATTCAGGCCTGACTTTAAACAGTTTTCTTACTTATTGCCCTTCTGTTTTAGGGATATTATTATTACTATTATTAGTATTATTGCATAGGATTTATATACTGCCAACCTTTTGCACAGTGATTTACAAAATAAATGGAGGCAGTACAATTACAATAGAATTCAACCAAGACAAGAGGATAGAAAAGCTCTCCTACTGGGGACAAGTGATACAAAAGATATTAACCTGGGGGGGTTGTGAGTTGTGCAAGAAAGTAAAATGCAGTTGTTAGTTAGAGGTGAGATATGCTTCCTGAAGACATGTGTTTTCAGGAATCGACTTAAGGCAGACAAAGTAGGAGATTGCTGTGCAGGTTGGGATTCTAAAAGATTGTAGAGTTTTTTTTAACCCTACCCAGTTTACCTCTGTGAACAACAGAACACCTTCCCCAGGTGGTGGGATGAGATCGATTTTGTAGTTAAGATCATCAGGAATGAGCAGTAAAAAGAAAGCCAAATGCAACTACCACATCTAAAGACTGGTAAGCTGCAATACTTTACCCTAAAACTGTCTGCTTTAGATGAAGAATGGTGCAGCAGTGGTGCTAGGGCTTAAGCTGATGTCCATATCTTATATAAATCTATTATTTTTTGAGGGAAACAAGAAACTGCAGCAACTTATGATCACCAATTAGAAAAAAAAATCTTCTTTTACATTTACATAGATACATAATTTCAAATATATTGCCTTGACTTTATAAGTATAATTTTACTCACATTACTTTCACCATGTTTCTACTGTATACCATCATGCACTTAGATACTGAAAGCGATCATCATAGGCAAATTTAGCTCAGCTCTAAGTGGAATTTCAATATAAAAAAATCTATTTTGTAGTTTAAATGCTTGAAATGGTATCAGATCTGCCAGTAATGTAATTTTTATGTAAATTCCTTAGGGGCCTTATGTAATTAGAAAAGACTTTTGTCTTCTGCTTCCTTTATTCTTAATGAATAAGAATGTCTAACATTGAATTATGAGCAAGATTGCTGAAGCTATGGTTATAGCGCCACATCCCTTTATATATAGTCAAAAGTATTGGTGAACCAAAGATTGGGACTTTAAAGGCGCAGGAAACATATGTGTCTTGCGCCTTTAAAGTCACAATCTTTGATTTACCAATAATAATGTCTAACATTATTTAGTGGCCTATTTATACATGTTTTCACACAAGATTTACACAACATTCACCCAAGATTCACACATTCTCCTAATTAGTTTCAATTGGAAAAATGTGTAAATCCTGGGTGAAAGTTGTGAGAATCATGTTTAAAAACATTTAAACTCTGAAGTATATCTCAAGCTCTTTTAATGTTTTTTTAGTGCCTTTACTGGAAAAATTACCTTCAACTGGGAAATGTTGGATTTTTTGATATAAGGACAAACATAAAGGGTAAATGTTTCCAGTGGAGGGAGTGTGGAGAATAAATAAAAAATGTTGCCTCCCTTGGGTAGGTGAGTTGCCACCCAAGACACAGAAGCATTTTGCTGACAGCAGAAAAAGACCAAGTGGACCATCGAGTCTGTTTCCTTTCATTTTTATTATTTGAGGTTTATTTGTTAACCTTTTTTGTGTGAGTATAGACCTTTGTTTATCCCAAGCATGTTTAAATTCACTTACTGTGGATTAAGTCACCAGCTTAGTTAGAAATCTGTTCCAAACATTCATTACTCTAAGACGAAAAGTGTTTGATGCTAGTTTTGAACTTTTCCCCTGCTACTTTGAGCTCATGTCCTGATCTCAACTTCATATTGGATTATCTCAATGATGATTGCCATCTTTCAGTAATTGCATAGTTTGTCCAGAAGCTCTAGGGACTTAAACTTATGATCTTCTGTTTATGCATTTAAAAATGTAAAATGTAACTTTCTTTTATTTATTTGGAGGAAAAGCCTTCCATATTGATAGAGGGATTTTACCTAACAGTAACACCTTGGTCCGTAATCCTCTGGATTGAGGATTACCAGGTTTGTCCAAAAATCACATGAAAAACCCTATACTATCATTCAATTTTCTCCGAAAGATAAAAAAATATTACACGCAACTGCATTTTAAATAAATGCTACAAGAAAAAAAAAATTCCTAGCTCAGTACTAGTTAGGATCCTCTTCAGGGAATCCTATCACAACTCTACCTAAAAACTGAACTTTTACTTTCTTCAACAACTTATTCCTTACAGTTATCATCTTTTGTACTACTTCCCCATCCCTATTAGTTTGCATGCTCTTATGAGTAGGGCCCTTCTCACCCTCTTATATTAACCACTTCAAGATCAGGCCATTTTTTTTGCTGTTTATCACTGCGCAACCTTAACTGGTAATTGCACGGTCATGCAATGCAGTACCCAAACAATTTTTTTTTCACAAGTAGAGCTTTGTTTTGGTGGTATTTGATCATCACTGGGTGGCCAAATGAAACAGAGGAGAAGTCTCATAGTGGAATACAGCTTAAATCATGAATTTGGTGGACGTTTAATATAGAAATATGGTGGTCCTTCTGTTATAATTAGTTTAATCAGTGAACAGGGGCGGACTGACCATTCGGTCACTCGGGCACTTCCCGAGGGCCCCGGGCCCCTAGGGGGCCCCATCAGGGTTGCCAGCCTCAGTAAAACCAGGGTGGCAGTATGTAAAAATCTGTGTGTGTGTATATACTGTGTGACCCCATCATCTCTGATTGCCCGGGGGCCCCATAAACTCCTATTGCCCGGGGTGTGAGTTGTCAGTCCGCCCCTGTCAGTGAATGAAATATATGTTTTCCAACACACTGAGTGTTAAATACCAAACCAAACACATATAACTACAATAACTATGTTGTTATAATATACAGTACATATAGTATAGCATAATAAACATTAGATATTGGACAGGACCCTGAAACACTTACTTGGAAACTATAACCAAAAATTAATTTTTGGTTTCTTTAAATGTCAGCACACAAATCCATCAGCCTAAACTGATCCCACGCTATGTTTGTTTGATTGTTATAGGGACCCCAGCTCCACTGGGACAGGGTTTGGTGTGAATGAATTTGGGTCTAAATGTAATATTTTGAAACTACCTAAATTAATAAAATAAATAAATATATGTGAAGTCTATTTTATTAAATACAAATTCTCAATTATGGTTTAAAGTAAATAGAAATAAGACTGTTTTTAGGATGACATACCATTCAGAATGGTGGTTCGTGTATCAATCGTGTCAATAAATAAACACGAAAAGCCATGAGAAGAATTATAGATGCTGTGACATTAACTTGACATTAAAAAAAGTCAATCTCATTCTGTAGCCTTCCCTTTGATATATGAAAGTAGTTTGTAACGCTAACTGTTTTGCTCTTTGATGTGCTCTAGTGTCACTTACTCATTTTTATATTTGCTATTGAATTCTCCTAAAAAGAAAGTATTTTTTTTAAACAATTTTAACACTGCACTTGAACTGAACTGTAAAGGACAGGTATATAGCAATGGATCTCTTACATGGGCATTTCAAAAGCTTTGTGGATAGCAAATCCAAGGATCGTTTTTCATTGTTCATGCATTTTTTTTATTATTGCAGTGTCAAGTTCAATTTAATATTAATTTAAATAATACATTTACTAAACATTTAAATGTTAGATTTAAAACTTACATCCAGGCAGATATAAAACATGCAAAATAATAGTTCTGCAGTCATTATTATATCAGTAAATATATTTTTTTTAAGTGCGAGCAGTGTAAGTACCTGCGTTTGACCTGATATCAGCCTACTGCAGCCCCTGTACTGCAGCTCTAGAGTGTGAGAGGAAGAAACAGTAGAAGGAGTCAATACATTTTTGTGATTTTCAGGAAGTATGCTGATAGGAAGAGAAAGCAGTGTAATAGAGGGATGAGCTAATCACAGGTTGGGCAGGTACAGGACTACTGAGCACGTAGTGCAGACCTAATGCAAGCTCTCACCTAACTATTTCTTTCCCAAACCACGTGACCAGTAGGGATGAGCCGAACACCCCCGGGTTTGGTTCGCACCAGAACCTGCGAACGCACCAAAAGCTCGCGGGAACGTTAGAACCCTATTAGTTACAATGGACGCGAACGTTCAAAATCTAAAGTGCTAATTATAATGGCCAATATGCATGTTATTGTCATAAAAAAGGTTTGGGGACCCGGGTCCTGCCCCAGGGGACATGTATCAATGCAAAAAGAAGTTTTTAAAAACGGACATTTTTTCTGGAGCAGTCATTTTAATGATGCATAAAGTGAAAAAAAAATGAAATATTCCTTTAAATATGGTACCTGGGGGGTGTCTAAAGTATGCCTGTGAAGTGGCATGCGTTTCCCGTGTTTAGAACTGTCCCTGCACAAAATGACATTTGTAAAGGAAACAAAGAAGCCATTTAAAACTGCTTGTGGACTTACGATATTATGTACATATGTCTTTCTATTTTGTTTTCTCAATAAAAACATTTTGAAAAAAAACTGCTTGCGGCTTTAATGTCATGTCTTGTCCTGGCAATATGGATGAAAATCTTTGAGAAAAATGGCATGGCTACCCCATGCCATCAACCCCCCCCCCCTCCCATTACCAGCCCCTTTGGGTCTTGTATGGATATTAGGGGAACCCCACACTATAATACTAATAAAACCCTATACCTACAACCCTATATAATCTGAATAGCAGTATAGAGGTGGTGCAAACAAGACAGGGACTGTAGGTTTGTTCTTAAAGCGGTAGTAAACCCGCTGACATATTTTTTATTTTTTATACACCTGTAAGGGAAAAGGCATAATGAGCTAGTATGCACCGCATACTAGCTCATTATGAAATACTTACCTTAGAACGAGGCGTCGGTAACTTACCTGGTCCACGCCGAGGTCGCTGACGTGTTGCCTCGGTGTGTCTTCCGGTATCGCGACTCCAGCGCTGTGAGTGGCTGGAGCCGCGATGTCGTCACTCCCGCGCATGCGCACGGGAGACTTCATCCCGGCAGGGTTCGGATTCTGCCGGCCTTTCGGCCGAGAATCCCCCGTGCGTATGCGCCGCTGCAGTCAGCGGCGCATTGCACGGGAAATATCTCCTAAACCTACAGGTTTAGGAGATATTTTTTTTGACCTACAGGTAAGCCTAAAGGCTTACCTGTAGGTAAAAGTCTAAAAATCGACTTTACTTCAACTTTAAGTAGAATCTGTTTGTAATTTTGAACAGGTACATTTTTAAGTGTAGCTCCATCCAAAAAAATATATTTTTACGCTTTTTGGAGAACATAGGGAAGGGTTATCACCCCTGTAACATTTGTTTTGCTGTCTGGGCACCTGTTCAGAACATTTCACCTCACTTTCCATCCCAATGACAAATGTTTTTTGAAAAGTGTGGTTTTTATTGAAACAAGGATTGGTGATAAAGCATCAGTAGAGAGGAGATACCTTTTTCCCAAATGAAATCTAATAGGATAGAATTTTCCTTCCTAGGGGTAGATTTCCTCTCACTTCCTGTTTTCTCCTTCCGTTTGCAAGTAGGAGTCGTTTCTAAGTTGGATGTTTGAAAGTAGGGGCCTGCCGTATATTCTCTGCAGAAATTTGCCCCATTAGATGTTGGTGTTGCCACAACACTGTAAGTCCTCAGAGCTACTCTTGGTGGCCGCTGGAACGCCCTGCTGTGAACTATTATATCAGGAATTGTAATTACATGCCATTGTTGAACAATGTTAGGAAAAATTGGGCCTTTGGTGGTGGTGGTGGTGCTGGTGCTACAACACTGTAAGCCCTCACAGTTACACTTGGTGGGCACAGGAATGGGCCCTGCTGTGAATTATGAGATCAAGAATTGTAATTGCATGCACCTGTTGAACAGGGGCAGAAAAATTGGGCCTTTGGTGGTGGTGGTGGACGGTGTTGCCACAACACTGTAAGCCCTCACAGTTACTCTTGGTGGGCGCAGGAACGGGCCCTGCTGTGAATTATTAGATCAAGAATTGTAATTGCATGCACCTGTTGAACAGGGGCAGAAAAATTGGGCCTTTGGTGGTGGTAGTGGACGGTGTTGCCACAACACTGTAAGCCCTCACAGTTACTGTTGGTGGGCGCAGGAATGGGCCCGGCTGTGAATTATTAGATCAAGATTTGTAATTACACGCCCCTGTTAAACGGCGGCTGAAAAATTGGGCCTTAGGCACTGGTGCCACAACACTGCAACCCCTCACAGATACTGTACTTGGAGCACAGCAATGAGACCTGTTGCAAAGCATTGCATAAAAAATTGTAATTACACACCCCTGTTAAACAGGGGCTGAAAAATTGTGCCTTAGGCACTGGTGCTGGTGCCACAACACTGCAGCCCCTCACAGATATTGTACTTGGAGCACAGCAATGAGACCTGTTGCAAAGCATTGCATAAAAAAATGTAATTACACGCCCCTGTTAAACAGGGGCTGAAAAATTGGGCCTTAGCCACTGGTGGTGGCACCCAGAAAAAAAAATGTTCTTCCAAGCTATCATCAGGATCATTGAGGAGGACGAGGATAGTCAGTCAACATAACAGGACAGTCACTCAGCATCAGCATAGGCAGTCTTGAAGGGATGTGACATTTCAAAATAAATTATTCTGTTATATCAGCTTCAGGTGACTGGTAGCTGGTGGTGATCCAAGACTGATTCATCTTTATGAAGGTCAGTCGATCAACCGAGTCGGTGGACAGGCGCACCCTGTGATCGGTGACAAAGCCTCCAGCAGCACTGAATGTGCGTTCCAAAAGAACGCTGGATGCAGGACATGCCAGTAGCTCAATTGCATACTGTGCAAGCTCTGGCCAGTAATCCATCCTCAAGACCCAGTAAGCCAGAGGATTTTCGGTTGGAAAGGTGTCCAAGTCTGACCTTGCCCCTAGGTATTCCTGCACCATGTATGTCAGACGCTGGCAATGGTTGCTGGAACCGATCATACCTTGGGGCTGCGGACTAAAAAATTGTCTGAACGCATCGGTCAGACATCCACCTTCCTCACCGATCCTTCTGCTACTGACCGAAGCCTCACCAACTCGTCGTCCAGGACCAGGAGTTTGTAACCTCCCAGTCTCTCGGAACGCATTGCACAGACCTTTCTGCAAGGCCTCCTGGAGATGTCTCATCCTCTGCTCCCTCTGCGACAGCAACATAAGGTCCGCAATCTTACTCTTGTACCTTGGATCAAGGAGAGTGGCCAGCCAGTAATGGTCCATCTCCTTGATCCGAAGAAAACGAGGATCCTTCCGCAGGCTTTGCAGGATCAGGGAGGCCATGCAATGTAGGTTAGCTGAGGCATTCGGTCCGGAGTCTTCTGGGTCACTGAGGACGACATGATCCGCAGCCACCTCCTCCCAGCCACGTACAAGTCCATCGGTTTCTTGGGACTGTAAATCATCCCTAAGAGACTGCTGCTGCTGATGCTGAGTGCCAGGCTCCACCTCCATGCTGACACAATCCTCCTCCTCCTCCTCATCCTCTTCCTGTGTGATGGGTGGGAGAGAGGAACACTGTCTAGATAAAGGGGACCTTGAGAGGCAAGGAAGTCCTCCTCTTCCTGCCTCTGTTCTGCCTCAAGTGCCCTGTCCATTATTCCACGCAGCGTATGCTCCAACAGGTGGACAAGAGGTACAGTGTCACTGATGCATGCACTGTCACTGCTCACCATCCTCGTGGCCTCCTCAAATGGTGACAGGACAGTGCATGCATCCCTGATCATGCTCCACTGGCGTGCTGAAAAAAATCCGAGCTCCCCTGACCCTGTCCTGGTGCCGTAGTCGCACAGGTGCTCATTGATGGCCCTCTGCTGCATGTGCAGTCGCTGCAGCATGGCCAACGTTGAGTTCCACCTGGTGGGCATGTCACATATAAGGCGGTTCTTGGGCAGGTTCAACTCCTTTTGCAGCTCAGCCAGCCGAGCACTGGCATTATATGATCGGCGGAAATGCACACATTTCCTGGCCTGCCTCAGGACATCCTGTAAGCCTGGGTACCTGCCCAAGAACCGCTGCACCACCAGGTTAAGGACGTGAGCCATACAGGGCACATGGGTCAGTTGTCCCTGTCGCAGGGCAGAGAGGAGGTTAGTGCCATTGTCACAAACCACCATTCCTGGCTTAAGCTGGCGTGGTGTCAACCACCTCGCGGCCTGCCCCTGCAGAGCTGACAGAACCTCTGCCCCAGTGTGGCTCCTGTCCCCCAAACACACCAGCCCAAGCATGGCATCTTTTTGCCTGCGTACTTGAGTAGCCCCTTGGACGCCTACGGAGCACTGCTGGTTCCGAGGACAGAGCACTCGAAGAGGCCATGGAAGAAGAAGAAGAGGAGGGGGTGGAGGAGAGAGGTGTGTCACAACCAGTAGTAGCATTTTGGAGGCGTGGTGGCGGAACAACCTCCAACACTACTGCACCTTGTCCTGCATCCTTCCCAGCTGCCAAAAGAGTGACCCAATGGGCTGTGAAAAGATAGGTAACGTCCCTGTCCATGCCTGCTGGACCATGAGTCAGCGGTAATATGCACCTTACCGCTGACCGCCCTGTCCAGTGAGGCCAAGACATTGCCTTCCACATGCCGATAGAGAGCCGGAATCGCCTTCTGTGAGAAAAAGTGGCGTTTGGGAACCTGCCACTGAGGAACCGCACGTTGCACAAACTCATGGAAGGGGCCGAGTCTACCAACTGAAAAGGCAGCAGTTGAAGTGCTAGCAATTTAGCCAAGCTAGCATTCAACCGCTGGGCATGTGGATGGCTGGGAGTGAACTTCTTTTGACGGTCCAGCAGCTGGGGCAGGGAAATTTGCCTGGTACAATCGGACGTCGGTGTAGGGCTAGCAGAGTGCCCGCAAGTACTTGGCTGTGACACACCTAATTCTACACCTTCATTCCTCTCAGTGCAGCTTTCAGAGAGGACTGAAGGTATAGTGGGGTTGGAGATCCCAGCTGATGAGGAGCAAGGAGAGGTCCGCTTTGTTCTTTGGTGTGGTTCTTTAAGGTGCGCTTGCCAACGAGCTGCATGGCAGGTCAACATATGTCTGGTCATGCTTGTGGTGCCCAAGCGGCTTATGTTTTGGCCACGCGAGATAGGCTTGAGACATATGTTGCAAATAGCAGCGGTGCGATCTGATGCACTCATCTCAAAAAAGGCCCACACCAAAGAACTTTTGTAATAACGTGCAGAGGCAGCGCCCTGCACAGGCGGAGCTCTGCGGTGCGATTCAGTTGGTGTTCTGCCCTCAATCTGGCCCCCGGAGGGCATCCTGCCTCGTTGGAGATGTGCCGCCTCCACCTCCTCTCTCCATTCAGGCACCCATGTGGAGTCAGTGACCTCATCATCCCCTCCCTCTTCACCACTGGAGCATACTGGCAGTATGCTGCAGCTGGTGGAACATGACTGCCAGATTGCTGTCCTTGAGCATCCCCTCTCTCTGTGCTCACGCTACTGCCTTCCTCTAGCTGGGTATCATCAGCGGAGACTTCAAAACGCTGGGCATCCTCCTGGAGCATGTACCCAACACTGTGCTCAAACAGTTCGGGGGACTCCTCAAGAGGACATAGTGGGTCTAGGGAAGGGGTGACTGATGACATTGAGTATGTGTTGGCACCTGCTTTGCCAGTACACTGAGCCTGGGTGAGAGAGGATGAGGAGGATGAGGAGGGCTTGGTCATCTACTCTACCAAGCCTTCGGCATGATGCGGCTCAACATGTCCAGCTGCCGAAAAGAAGGACAAGCGTGTGCCATGGCCACGTGCTGACGACGATGCACCGCGTCCACAACCAGCACTGTTGTCTCTAGACACAGAGCCTGCTTGCCCTGTTTTCTTGGCTCGTGACTGTCTGCCTCTCCTTGTTGGCCTTGCAGACATTGTAATGGCCTGCAGGGAGATGGGAAAAACAGCTATTGGGTAGTGTATATTGTGCTGGAGTCACACAACACACACATTAACTCCTGCAGATGGCTGGATTAGATGACAACAGGGCAGAAGGGCAAATACAGGTTCAGGTTGTATACTGTGTTGTGCTGCACTCACACAACACAATTACTAACTCCTGCAGATGGCTGGATTAGATGACAACAGGGCAGAATGGCAGATACAGGTTCAGGTTGTATGCTGTGCTGCACTCACACAACACAATTACTAACTCCTGCAGATGGCTGGATTAGATGACAACAGGGCAGAAGGGCAGATACAGGTTCATGTTGTATACTGTGCTGTGCTGCACTCACACAACACAATTACTAACTCCTGCAGATGGCTGGATTAGATGACAACAGGGCAGAAGGGCAGATATAGGTTCAGGTTGTATACTGTGCTGTGCTGCACTCACACAACACAATTACTAACTCCTGCCAAAAAGAGCCATACTTCACCTTTAACACTGTACCTTGCTGCCATAGCATACTGCATTGGAAAAATGTCTTATTTGATGTTGTCATATGTCTTTAGATTCTGTAGAATATGTAGTGCTGTCAATAGCTGCATTACTAAGGAATTATTTATCAGCTCTCCTAATAGTTCCTAATAGGGAAGAGGCTTTGGATTTTTTTTTTTCATGTGATTTTTATTGATTTTTCTAAATTAAAGGTAAACCAAACCCTTCTTTTCTCTGCTGCATACCCCATACATATATAGATAATACTGTACATTCACAAAATATAAAGAATAACATGGCCGAGGTCACATACAAAATAAAGATGCATCAAACTGCTACAAAGAATTTATTATACCTCGTATTAGATTAAACTCAGCAGAAGTACTGATTACTGCTAAGAGCCAACATCAGAGGCATAAATTGGAAACCCCAAAACAATCAGAGCCCAATTACAAATAGACTTGTCAGTCGTAAATCCTCAAGTCTACTGTTTATGTAATTGCTGATCTATATTTTACTGGCTTGTCTAAAGTGTGTCAAAAAAGAGCCTTACTGGACCTGGTGCTTTTATATTTATTTGAATTGATAATTTATCAACAGGCCTCATCATGTAATTAATTTCATTGAAGCAATCTCTGGGAGATTAAGGGAAAGGGTATAAAACCTAGAACAGATAACTGTGGGTCATAGAGTTTAATACATTTTTTGTGGACAACCCTTGTGTTAAAAGACTAGTTTTTCTCTGATTAAATCAAGATTAACTTGGTTCTTCTGTTCCTCAAATGTAGGTGGGATGGAGGACAACCAGTTTTGAGCTGTCCAATTCCCTTTGATGAATATAAATCTCATAACTGGGATAAAAACCTTTGGGTATTTTGCCTCCTCATCCAGAGAAATCAGTAAACAAATAAGGGGGGGGGGGGGGTTAATGGTCTTCAGGTCTGGAAAGCATCAGTTACAGCATTTACAGCTCCTTTCTAGTATCAGAAAAGTTTAGAACACTGTCCCAGTATATGCTGGACCCCCAATACATTTAGAACAGTCTGGTATAGTCTTGTGGTCTCTATGTTTCCAGTCAAATAGCTTTTGGGGGGTATGGTATATTTGGTGATCTAATTCCTCCTCCCATCCCTTTTATATGACAATGCTGTTTTAGCACGTATCCCCTGAATTTGTAACATGTATAGGTTCGATATTCTGTATGCCCTTATATTTATTCCAGTCTCTGCCAAATGGGTTACAAAGCGCATATCAGTCCATCAAAGTTTCTATGTGCAGGCCTGTATCCTCAGTGCAAGTCTCAATTGTAGGTATAGGTAAAAATTGCAGTTTGGAAGGCAAAACTCCTCCTGCAGCATTTGGAAGTTTTTAAACACCATATACATATACAGGTGATGTTCATAACATACCTTACGGATATAACAGTCCTCAAACCCTTTTAGTTTGTTTAGCAGGCCTGTGCACTTAGTTCTGCACTCCTGTGACATATTCAGCCAACAGTGGGCTAATGTCTGCTGTCGGCTGACAATGCTCAGCTGGTCCATGCTCTGGAGAGATCCTGAATGTAATGTCTGGCACCTGCTCAGCCTCCACTGGTGGGACAGAGCAGAAAGTGACTGCCAGTCACCGGTTCTTTCCTCACTGAAGACCGAGAACTGAGTGATCAGTGGTCTTTGATTGCTCAATTCCCCATCTAGAGAGAGCGGGTTACATACCCACCTAGGTAAGTATGCTTGTTTGTTATGTTTAAATCCACCACTTCTCTTTTAACTGCTTGCTGACCAGTTGCCATCATTATACTGCAGCTGGTTGGCACGGCTGCGCGAATTGCCATAGGTGTACATTAGCTGCTTTTAAAACTCTAGGGGGTGTTTGCGTGCCCATGGCGCAACGCTATAGCCAATGCAGGTGGCCGGCAGCGGTGATGTCCGCTGGCGACCTGCGATCGCTCCTTAGAGAGCAAGAACGGGGATCAGTCATTGTAAACAGACAGATTCCTGTTCTGTCAGGGAAGTAGAGATCTGCTGTTCCTAGTGATCAGGAACAGTAATCTCTCTACTTCCTGTCAGTACACTCCACCCATAGTTAGAAACACCTCCCTAGGTAACACTTAACCCCTTAATCGCCCGCTAGTGTCAACCCCTCCCCTGCCAGTGACATTTATACAGTAATCAGTGGCTATTTTTAGTTGTGAACGCTGTATAAATGTCAATGGTCCCAAAAAAGTGTCAAAAGTGTCCGATCTGACCGCCGCAATGTCGCAGTCCTGCTAAAAATTGCTGATCACCACCATTACTAGTAAAAAAAAAAAAATTATAAAAATGCCATAAATCTATCCCCTACGCTATACATTTTGCACAAACAAATCAATATGCGCTTATTGTTATTAATATTACAATTAAGAATACATATTGGCCTGAACTGTTGTCAATTTTTAAATTTTTTTTTACATTTGGGATATTTTTCATAGCAAAAAGCAAAAAATATTGTTTTTTTTTTCAAAATTATCGCTCTTTTTTTGTTTAAAACAAAAAACGCAGAGGTGATCAAATACCACCAAAAGAAAGCTCTATTTGTGGGAAAAAATATGTTTTGTTTGTGTGCAACGACGCATTACCGCGCAATTGTCAGTTAAAGTGACACAGTGCCGCATCACAAAAAACGGCCTGGTCAGTATTTGGGTAAATCCTTCTGGGGCTGAAGTGGTTAAGGAAAGATGCTTTCTGAAATCTGTAATCAGAACATAGATTGCGCTAGTATAAAATCCATCTGTAAAATTAACAGAGAAATAGAGCCTGTTTTGATTGGCTTTGGCTTGTGATAATGACCGCATGTAACATCAGATGAATTCCACTTGATACATCGCTCTGTTTAAAGCTGCTTCTACATTTTTATTTACTGTACTTGAATGGGATGGGAAGCAAACAACAAACA
This sequence comes from Lithobates sylvaticus, assembly GCA_028564925.1. Classification (NCBI taxonomy): domain Eukaryota; kingdom Metazoa; phylum Chordata; class Amphibia; order Anura; family Ranidae; genus Lithobates; species Lithobates sylvaticus. Next base: position 464,659,733 of record CM053026.1, on the reverse strand, counting down.
AAAGCCAGCTGACACAAGCCTTTATATTGATCCATGCAAAAAACATCCAGCACCCATGTTATCTATAATTGTTCAGGCTACACTCCTATTGTTCCAAGAGTAGAACTGCTGGGGAATCCATGAAAGTGACTGTCACTTACTCAAACTATTTTAAAAATGTCCTACAAAAAGGCAAAGGGATGGTTATCCTCTCCTGCCCCATCAAAAAACACTCTAATGCCCCGTACACACGGTCGGAAAATCCGACCACAAAATCCATCAGATTTTTTCCGACGGATTTTGTCCGACACTGGTGTTGCATACACACGGTCGGACAAAGTTGTCGTGCCTACACACGGTCGGAATTTCCGACAACATTGTCCGATAGGACATTTTCCGTCGGAAAATCCGACCGTGTGTATGGGGCATTATGCTGAGTAATCTCAAGCTGGACTCTCCTTCAAAACCAACACTTCAGATGGTGTTGCTCTCCTTGGTTCTCCAGAGCACTTAGTGTTCCTTCTTCCTGACCTCCACATCATGACTGTATTCTCTAATGAGTGGGCATCGGTCAGCAGCAGAGGAGGTCAGTGTTCTTTTATTTTTTGTATGCATGGCATATTTAAAGATACTTTGATGACATGACAACCTCACTTTCAAGTAAATACCCAGCATGGCTCAAATGATGCATGCAATGTTGGGGTCAGTGTGGCACAACACAAGTGCTTGTCAAATACAAACGTGTATACTGGTCTGTTCTAAGTGCAAACCTTCCTTTCTTGGAGGTTGAGTGGAATATGTCAGGTGTTGAAAACTCCTGCCAAATTACTATTTTTGAGTCTGCACAGGTTCTAGGAGGTGTACCTTCTGAATTGAGATGTACAAATGTTCCCATTAATGGTTAAAACCATAAAGTTTATACACATGGCTACTGAGCATTAAAGTTTTGCAAATTAGATAATTAAACTACATTGCTCCATTTATGTTCCCTTCACTCCTTAAACACTTCTGCCTCTAGAAACAGGGAGAGGAAGGCTTTTGTAAGCTCTGAGTGCCTGCTTGGTGCTTACAAAGGGTTGACGACTTTTATTCCACCCCTATGGAACATTTCTGCTAGCCTTAATGGCCAATCAGAAAACACCAGCATTGTCACATGTTTTTATTTTATTTATTTTTTTACAAAATGGGGAAGGCATAAAATCCTTGTTGGGTACTTACTGCAGTCTGTAACCTTAATGGAGAGATCTCCCCTCACTTTCTGTCATTTTCCTCACTTCAAAACCATGGAGCTCCACAGCCTGGGTAAAGTGACCATGCTACAGATTGTGTCTACTCTCCCAGCTACTGATTAACAGGCCACCGGGGGAGGGAAGTGAGATGTGTGCAAGACTGAGAGTATAGCTGGCCCCAAAAAAGTAAGCCTTGACCCTGGCACATGTAGAGGAAGTTCAGTGGCTTGGAAATTAAGCTGCATTGACCACCAGGAATGCCAAACTGACATCGATTTGTTAAGGGCTTTTTTTTTCCTTTAATGCATTTCTCTGCCTTAATAAATTGAAATTATTGCTGTAGCACCCTGGGGTTTAGTCAGGGAGCTCCTCACAAATGTATTTGCCAAGAGTAGTTATCTTCGTTGATTGATAGAGATCTATTGAAGTTTGACCTTGTTGCACTTTTCTCTTCTACCACTAGGTGGCCGGGTACTTGTTGATGTTAGAAGGGCAACCCAAGGTCAGGTTAGGAGTATATGGGGTATCTCAGCCAATGGGCAGGGGTTTTCTTGAATGCCTTGGCCTGCTGGGAGAACCTATATATTCGGGTGAGGTCAGGTGATCTACGTTCTGTGCCACCTGGATGGCTGTCTGGGTGGATGTGTGTCGTACGACCTGGGCTGCTAGGCTGCGTGAGGGCCTATCCAGAAGAAAAGAGAGCAGCGCAGGGTTGGGATTGCGGCTTACAGTCCAAACAGAAGTGACGGTTCTACCGGACAGAGAACCTATCAGTGGTCTGAGGTAGAAGGGAAGCTGTCACCACAAAGGGACCAACCACCTTTACCAGGGACCACAGTGAGTAACTGAAGCAAGTACCAGAATCACATTCTCACCGAAAGGGGACGGTGGAGAATCAGAAAACCTCAGGCGGTGATTAAGTCATGGACCCAACCTGCAGAGGAGATGCTTGCAGAGCAGCCTTGTGAGTCAAGCCAGGGACCTCACCAGTTAGCAGGGGTGAAGCTTGAGAAGTATCTGGAGTGCCAAGCTAGGGACCCAGCAGAGAGGCAGGGGTGACGCTTGAGGGAGATACCACCTCAAACCTTGGAGGAGCTCAAGGGATACAGAGTCAGTGAATCAGAGGGTCTAGTGAGAGACCGGGAGCTCAGTGTTGAAGAACTACAAGAGGCAGTTGAAGAGGAGCTGAAAGGACTGTTATGTTTGAGTTAGGAACTGTTAAAGACTGTTACCATAGGAGACAACATTCCTGCAAGTGCAGATGTGGCTTCTTGCTGGAGCCTTTCCCTGCATAGCTGTTCTCTGATTGAAGTTGGAGTCTGCCTATTGAATTAGCAACTATCTAAGGGTGTCTTGGCCCTAACCCTCTTTCCCCCATAAATACAAAAAGGACTGTTAAGAGAAATAAAAACCTCTTTTACATCCAAGAAGTGTCTGGCGCCCAATAACTTTGCCCACTTCGCACCCACTATGCCTCACAACCCACTACGCCTCACAACCCACTAAGTATAGAAGGATGTCAGCTATCTTTGGCTTGGAAAGTTCTCATTGGACTGGACAAGGTCAGAGACTTTGCTATTAGGGTGTCGGTGTATTGTGGGACACCGTTGTGGGGCAGATCATCACTGGGAAAAAGGTAGGGGGCCCAACCTTTCCAGAAACTCCTTCTGGGGTCAAGGATACATCAGCTTAATTCACTATCATATAGTGACATTTTTAGAGAAAACCCACCTGGTTCCTTTAAGACAAGCGACTGATAAAAATGTTTTAATATTCTTTGTGAAGCATTTGGGTATTTGTTAGAGATAAATAAATCAATACGGAGGCTCCCTTGGTATTAAATCATGCAAATAGTTCAATACTTCATGTAAATTCTGAAGAATATCTTGATCAATTTAGAGCTGCCTTTTTGGAAATAACATATAGACTGCAAACTAAGAGGCCAAATGTTTTGAGATTGGCAGGCTGTCTAATTTTGTTATTTAACTATGGGATCAATTCACTAAGCTATAACAATTATTTGCAGCAATGAGAGATGAAAATACCAAATGTATTGTTGAAAATAATGATTGTTATAAGGGCTTGATTTCCATCAGCTTCCGCTGCTCAAAGTTACAGCTGCTAATATTACCAAATTTCACAGGTCCTAAGCAAGCTTGGCATTATTTGACAATGTGTTAATACAGTTATATGAGAATACTGTACTTCTGCATTGCTGGTAACTATACATAGGAAAGACACCTCTATGTTTCTGTTGCCTGCTCAATGATAAATGTTAACACATGCTATAGCTACTGATGTTTGAATAATAAGTCTTCTTTTAAAAATCATAAAGAATCATTTCCCACCACCATTGTATGCTTTGAAAAAAGTAGAGAACAGTAACATTTTATGTCAGGTTTCAAAAGCTAACCTTAAACCAAACAGCCAAATATAGATACATATCATATACATACAGTATAAGCAAGCTGTTTTACTTGCTGTAGGATTTGTACATCTGCCCATCCAGTTCTGAGATTTACAAAGCTCTTCTATATAGTACAGCCTTATCTAGTAGAAAGGTCTGATTTTTCTATGCTGCAGTTAAAGCGGAGTTCCGCCGTTTTTTTTTTTTAAGTCAGCAGCTACAAATACTGCAACTGCTGACTTTTAAAATATGGACACTTACCTGTCTAGGGCGCCCGCGATGTCCTCACCCGAAGCCGATCTATCCCTCGGCTGTCGGGTGCTGCCGCCACCATCCTCAGTAAGGTAAACAGGAAGTGAAGCCTTATGGTTCCCTACTGCGCATGCACAACTCGCGCTGCGCTATCCCACTGGTCCCTGCTGTTTTCTGGGACCCTTGTGTATCCCAGAATACAGCGGGGGGGGCGGTAAGTGGCGTAGATACCCGCGGGTGGCTCAGGTATCTATGGCTGGAAGTGAGAGCAAAATACCTGTACTAGACAGGTATTTGCTTCCCCCTGAAAGGTGCCAAATGTGACACTGGAGGGGGGGAGGAACCGGAAAAGTGGAAGTTCCATTTTTGGGTGAAACTCCGCTTTAAGTAATAATTACAGGCTTTGTCCCTCCTCCAATTGGACAGTGAAAAGAGAAGCAGCAAACCAATGTGCTTATCTCTCTCTCACATTAACTCTTCAGAGGGCTGCAAGAGGCTGGTACGAGGTCAAATGGAGGTAAATACACTGCTTGTATTTAAAAAAAAAAACATTAAATGATGACATACAGTATATCTAAAGGCAACTTTTTTTTCTTTTTTTGGGTGGAGAGGGAACACCTGTCTGTCCTGTGTTGTTTACCATTATCACCAAAAATGAAAGTGAAAGAAAACCCCAATTGTTGGGCTGTCACCGGAATTGGAATAGATTGGCCATTTTTCAATAGGGGCACTAGTTGTGGTGACCCTGGTAACATCCAGAGATTCCTCCATTTGGAGAGATTTCATCTCACTTCCTGTTTTGGCCATGGGACACAGATGGTAAAAAAAAAAAAACTGCCAGGGGTTCTAACCCTCTCTTCAAGTTAAAAAACAAAACAGTTTTCCCTTTAGTTCTACTTTAATTAATCCAAAGTTGTTTTAACCACTTCAGCCCCGGAAGGATTTACCCCCTTCCCGACCAGAGCGTTTTTTGCGATTCAGCACTGTCGCTTTAACTGACAATTGTGCGGTCGTGTGACGTGGCTCCCAAACAAAATTGACGTCCTTTTTTCCCACAAATAGAGCTTTCTTTTGGTGGTATTTGATCATCTCTGTGGTTTAAATTTTTTGCGCTATAAACAAAAAAATAGCAACAATTTTGAAAAAAACACATTATTTTTAACTTTTTGCTATAATAAATATCCCCCAAAAATATATAAAAAAAAGTTTTTTTTCCTCAGTTTAGGCCGATACATATTCTTCTACATATTTTTGGTACAAAAAATCTCAATAAGCGTATATTGATTGGTTTGCGCAAAAGTTATAGCATCTACAAAATAGGGGATAGTTTTATGGCATTTTTATTAATAATTATTATTTTTTTACTAGCGATTTTTATTGTGATTGCGACATTATGGCGGACACATCGGACAATTTTGACACATTTTTGGGACCATTGGCATTAATACAGTGATCAAAGCTATAACATTGCATTGATTACTGTAAAAATAACCACTAGGGGGCGGGGGGGGGTTAAGTGTGTCCTAGGGGCGTGTTTCTAACTGTCTGAGGGTGTGGCTGTGTGTGAAACCACACTGATCGCTGTTCCCGATGACAGGGAGCAGACGATCAGTGTGCTGTCACTAGGCAGAACGGGGAGATGCTGTTTACATCGGCATCTCCTCGTTCTTCAGCTCCGTGACACGATCGTGTGCACAGCGGGAAATTCAAAGTAACGTATGGGTACGTTACTTTGCCCAGCCGTGCCATTCTTCCAACGTATATGTGCCGACAGCGGTTGGCAAGTGGTTAATGTGTGTTTTTTTACATCTGGCTGGAGTTCTGCTATGAAAATGTAGTAACTGCTTAAATCCTAAATTGGAATAAGCATCAAGATTTATACTAAGATCATACAAAAAGGATTGTGGCTGTTTCAAAATATAATATAAAGTAGTAATATAGTAGATATATATTTTTATCCCTTCATACAACATACAACTGAACAATTCAATTACACTGGTATCTGGCATTTAACCATGCCATCTGTGTGCTGATTTAAGTACTAAATTTTCACAAAATCTGTACAACTGTCTTTCCCTTCCATGTATATGTTTCCTGTCAAATTGCCAAGCATTTCACTGAAAACCTTTTGGAAGTTCCATATAAGGGTTTTTTGTGCTCACCAACAAGAGTGTTATTTGCATATAAATTATAGTGGGGAAGACTGAGAGATTTCAGTATTGAAGTCAATCATCTGTTATAGAAAGAAAAAAAATTTCTTGGAAGTTTTTCTGGATTGATAGGATTTCATTTTCTTTTTACATTGACCACCTGCACCATTCCAAGGAAGAGATGTATTTCAGACAAGTCTGCAGATGAAAAATATAATGGAATCAGCGACAAGTAGGAGAAGAAAAAAAAAGTTATTTGTAAATGTTGCTTTGTATTAGTCTACTGATAAGATTGGAGACCATCTCAATTTAAATGATAAAATAACTCCCACCATATAGTGCAAGGTGTATGTCAGTTCTTTAGAAAAGCTAGATTTCCCCAAAGAAAAATATGGCTTTTTATACCCTATTGGAACTAAGAATTTGAGGAAGAAATCTTATTTCAAGTCTAAAATATAAAAGCAATAGTTATTAGTTAGGTATACAATGTACAATAAGGCTTGAAGGCAAGCTGAATTTAGAACAAAACTGGGTTTTACCCCATCATATTGCTGTTGTAGCACAACACATCAATTTACTGTATACATTTCTTACAACATTAAAAAAGAAATAAATACAATAACTTAAATCCTATATAATATTTCCTATTTCAAACGTTGTTTTCAATCTTTTTAAATCTGCAGCTTTGATAAAAATCATGCCTGGTGATTCTGCCACAAAGGTCCTAATTTAGGCATTTCCTGTGATAGGCTGGCAGTTGACCTCCAATTGTACTCTATGTTGTCATCCTGCTACATGCCTCCCTGTTGGAGACTACAAGCAGCTATGCCAACAATACTAAATACAAGAAAAAAAAAATGACAGCTCATAATTCAAGATTATGCAAATAAATACTAGAGTATAAATAGTGCGCAATATCAACCTTAGTCTATTTAGATCAGTAGGTGAGGTTAAAAGACAAATGTCGTGGTGTAGTAAAATATATAAGTGCTTGCGTGACAATCCCAGGTGCACAAAAGTATATATAAACTTCAAGTTACAAAGAGGTTGTAACCAATTTAATAAATAAATAAATACACAATGTGTTAAAAGTAGATACAATGTGTTTTAAATAAATAAAGTGCTTCAAAATGAGAATAAAAACAAGTGTGTGTTATAATGTGTCAAAGGGGGGAAATATCCATTTTATGCCAGTGATGCATATGGGGATATATAAATTCCAAAAGCCAATACAGGCTAAACCTGATGGACTAGCCAATTAATTGATGAATTAATGGGTAAACGGCCGCCAATTAAATATTATATTAATCCCATAGGTGATAACAGTCCATTGAATTAGTTAAATAATTAATGAAATAACTCTTCACATCCACTAATGATATCCGGGACACAATTAGAAATGCTAGAACTGAAACAAAAAAAAAAAAAGAGAGAAAAAAAAGAAACTTCCCTTTATGCTGGGAATGTGCTGCTTTTTTCCTTTTGGTTCCTCCTGATATCTTGCTCCGGTATGATATAAAAGAGAAAAAGACACAAACAAAAAACCATTGCGCTCTATTCAACCATCAAACAAAGAAGATCTTTTAGGGGGTTGCCTACAGCTATACAACTCACATGTACCCAGTAGGTGTTTGCGCGTTCAAATCCTGCTAATGGCCAGGCTCAGATAGGGGGCTGTCAGCCCTTTCCTCCTCACTGTGCTGTGCTTAGCACTGTCACTTGGGCTCCTCCTCCCGACGCGTATCATCACAGGTCACGTGACTTTCCCTTGAGAAAGTCACGTGACCTGTGATGATACGCGTCGGGAGGAGGAGCCCAAGTGACAGTGCTAAGCACAGCACAGTGAGGAGGAAAGGGCTGACAGCCCCCTATCTGAGCCTGGCCATTAGCAGGATTTGAACGCGCAAACACCTACTGGGTACATGTGAGTTGTATAGCTGTAGGCAACCCCCTAAAAGATCTTCTTTGTTTGATGGTTGAATAGAGCGCTGCACAATGGTTTTTTGTTTGTGTCTTTTTCTCTTTTATATCATACCGGAGCAAGATATCAGGAGGAACCAAAAGGAAAAAAGCAGCACATTCCCAGCATAAAGGGAAGTTTCTTTTTTTCTCTCTTTTTTTTTTTCAGTTCTAGCATTTCTAATTGTGTCCCGGATATCATTAGTGGATGTGAAGAGTTATTTCATTAATTATCTAACTAATTCAATGGACTGTTATCACCTATGGGATTAATATAATATTTAATTGGCGGCTGTTTACCCATTAATTCATCAATTAATTGGCTAGTCCATCAGGTTTAGCCTGTATTGGCTTTTGGAATTTATATATCCCCATATGCATCACTGGCATAAACTGGATATTTCCTCTCTTTGACACATTATAACACACACTTGTTTTTATTCACATTTTGAAGCACTTTATTTATTTAAAACACATTGTATCTACTTTTAACACATTGTGTATTTATTTATTTATTAAATTGGTTACAACCTCTTTGTAACTTGAAGTTTATATATACTTTTGTGCACCTGGGATTGTCACGCAAGCACTTATATATTTTACTACACCACGACATTTGTCTTTTAACCTCACCTACTGATCTAAATAGACTAAGGTTGATATTGCGCACTATTTATACTCTAGTATTTATTTGCATATTCTTTTAAGTGTAGGACACACTTTAATGGTGCAGCATATCATTTGGTCATCTTATCTATTTTATTTGGTTTTCCAATTTTTTTTTTTTTTTTAATATTTTTAATTCTCCTATCAGCGCTTTAGTACTCACTTTGCTCATAATTCAAGATGTTTACTGTGAGCCCCACAAGCTAAACTTAATTTATCAGGCTATTTGATAATTTTATTACATTATGGTCCTATTGACTGTATTCAAATTTGTGCTGCAAGAATCTGTATTTATATAAAAATCCCAACCATGGCACTACCTGACTGGAGTTTGCATGTTTTCCAGGTGCCTGCATGGATTTCCTTCGGGTATTCCGGTTTCCTCTCACACAAAAAACACATGCTAGTAGGCTAATTGTCTCTTTTCTAAATTGGCCCCAGTATGTGTATGTATAAATGTGAGTTAAGGACCTTAGATTGTAAGCTCCTTGAGGGAAAGGACTGATGTGAATATACAATATATATATATATGTAAAGCAATGGATAAATTGACGGCGCTATATAAGCACCTATAATAAATAAATAATATAAATACTCACACATACTTTATTTTAGTGTATTTGTCAGTAAAGCATTCATAAAGCTTCCGATTCAATTCTTATCAATTACCACACTCAAAGTTCAACCTTAACCTTATCTCTAGATAGATCTAGATTCAGTTAGGCTAGGTTCACACCATCGCCACATGCGGCTCACAGTAGGGGTCCGGTGTGTCCTGGTTCACCGTTTTAGGTCCAATATTAGCCCAAATTTTTGGCTGAATTCGGACCTGAAACGGCCCAAAAGACCCACAGGACCCGCAAATTTGCACCGGAGTCGCAGCAGAGATATGTGAACTGGCTCCATAGAGAGTTGTTCAAAATGTCCTGCTATTGTGAATTGGATGGGGGGACCTGTATCCAATTTGCAATGGTCTGCAGCCTTAAACATGTCCTTCAAATAGCATAGTCACAATAGGACAAGTCAGCTGTGAATGATTTCACACTTACAGAATTAATCAGCTAGTCTTTTGCTGGGGGCCACATTTTTATCCATTGGACAATTTCTCTAAGGAGCAGTTATATTTTTCCTGTCCCAACCCCCTGATGGCATCATCAATTTTTTTTTAACAGATAAAGTTTTATTTCAAAATTAAAAGTACAAACATAGCATGAACAGAATATCGGTTACATTTTGCACATTGTCATTTGTCACATCAGTATTATGGGTACAAAGTAAGCAAGATACAGTCAGTTTCCAACTAGGGAAGAGTTATAACAGTGGAGGATCTTATTAAAAATAAACAAACCAGATTATCTCTTTACAGGTTGGTGGTCATCCCATGGTGGGAAAGGAAAGAGAAGGAGGGGGGGTGTGTGTTAGGGGGGCAAGGGAGGAAAGGGAAAGAGGGGAAGGACGAGAGGAAAGGGGGGGGGGGGGAGGGGGGGAAGCCAGGGGTCACATAGTACATTTGCCACTCCACCAGTTACATATGGTTCATCCAGGTTATCCACAGGCTTCAGCCCAATTTGCCCAAATCTTGTCGTACTTTGCTGGGCAGTTTCTACTTTCATAAGTAATTTTGTAAAGAGGGAGGACCCTATTTATTTGCCATGAAATTCTCGTAGGAAGTTCCGTCCCCCTCCACCTGAGGAGGATTTCTCTCCTCGCGTAGAAGAGAGTGAAAGTCACACCAAGCTTGACGTACCTATCTCCCTCTATATCTTCTACAGTGGTGTGAAAAAGTGTTTGCCCCCTTCCTCATTTCCTGTTCCTTTGCATGTTTGTCACACTTAAGTGTTTCGGAACATCAAACCAATTTAAACAATAGTCAAGGACAACACAAGTAAACACAAAATGCAATTTGTAAATGAAGGTGTTTATTATTAAAGGTGAAAAAAAATCCAAACCATCATGGCCCTGTGTGAAAAAGTGATTGCCCCCCTTGTTAAAACATACTATAACTGTGGTTGTCCACACCTGAGTTCAATTTCTCTAGCCACACCCAGGCCTGATTATTGCCACACCTGTTCACAATCAAGGCATCACTTAAATAGGAGCTGCTTGACACAGTAAGGTCCACCAGAAGATCCTTAAAAGCTACACATCATGCCGAGACCCAAAGAAATTCAGGAACAATTGAGAAAGAAAGTAATTGAGATCTATCAGTCTGGAAAGGGTTATAAAGCCATTTCCAAAGCTTTGGGAATCCAGCGAACCACAGTGAGAGCCATTATCCACAAATGGCGAAGACATGGAACAGTGGTGAACCTTCCCAGGAGTGGCCGCCGCCCAAAATTACCCCAAGAGCGCAGCGACGACTCATCCAAGAGGTCACAAAAGACCCCACAACAACGTCCAAGGAACTGCAGGCCTCACTTGCCTCAGTTAAGGTCAGCGTTCATGCCTCCACCATCAGGAAAAGACTGGGCAAAAATGGCCTGCATGGCAGAGTTCCAAGGAGAAAAACCACTGCTGAGCAAAAAGAACATCAAAGCTCGTCTCAATTTCTCCACAACACATCTGGATGATCCCCAAGACTTTTGGGACAACATTCTGTGGGCCGATGAGACAAAAGTGGAACTCTTTGGAAGGTGTGTGTCCAAGTATATCTGGCGTAGAAGGAACACTGCATTTCAGAAAAAGAACATTATACCAACAGTAAAATATGGTGGTGGTAGTGTGATGGTCTGGGGCTGTTTTGCTGCTTCAGGACCTGGAAGACTTGCCGTGATAAAAGGAACTATGAATTCTGCTGTCTACCAAGAGATCCTGAAGGAGAATGTCCGACCATCTGTTCGTGTACTCAAGCTGAAACAAACTTGGGTTCTGCAGCAGGACAATGATCCTAAACACACCAGCAAGTCCACCACCGAATGGCTGAAGAAAAACAAAATGAAGACTTTGGAGTGGCCTAGCCAAAGTCCTGACCTGAATCCTATTGAGATGTTGTGGTATGACCTTAAAAAGGCCGTTCATGCTCGAAAACCCTCTAATGTAACTGAATTAGGACAATTTTGCAAAGATGAGTGGGCCAAAATTCCTCCAGGACGCTGTAAAAGCCTCATTGCACGTTATCGCAAACGCTTGGTTGCAGTTGTTGCTGCTAAGGGTGGCCCAACCAGTTATTAGGTTTAGGGGGCAATCACTTTTTCACACAGGGCCATGATGGTTTGGATTTTTTTTCACCTTTAATAATAAACACCTTCATTTACAAATTGCATTTTCTGTTTACTTGTGTTGTCCTTGACTATTGTTTAAATTGGTTTGATGTTCCGAAACACTTAAGTGTGACAAACATGCAAAGGAACAGGAAATGAGGAAGGGGGCAAACACTTTTTCACACCACTGTAGGTATCTGAGTAAGAATAAGAGGGGGTCTGGCTCTATTGGAGTCCCAGTGATTTCTGTCAATACCGCCGCCACCTCTCACCAGTATGGATGGATTTTTTGGCAAGTCCAGACCATGTGGAAAAAGGAGCCCCGTTCAATGGAACACCTTGAACACATTGGGCTATGGGAAGGATAAATATTTGCAAGTCTCTGCGGTGTGTAGTATGCCCTGTGTAGGAATTTCAACTGTATAAATCGGTCTCTGGACGCAATCATAGAGGGGACGTATGCAGTGACCAGTTCCTCCCATGTGTCCCTATCGAGATTAGGGATGTCCCTCTGCCATTTACTCAGGATAGTCGTGGTGTCTGTGTCATAGGAGATCGTGAGGTAGAGGTATAGGGACGAAAGCGGCCTTCCCATCACTCCAGAAATGAGAAGCTGCTCAATCGAATCCGAGTCGAGAATGATAGGAGTTGGGAATTGCGCATTGAGGGCATGCCGGAGTTGGGAGTATCCAAAGTGGAAGGAGGACTGAAGGTTAAAGGACTGCTTCAACTCTTGAAACGTCAGAAGTTTGCCTTTTGGCATTACATGTTTTAGGGTGAGAACACCCCGCCTGGCCCAAACATCTGGGTCAGTTACCGTGCTCAGTTGGGAAAGCATGGGGTTACCCCATAGCGGAGTATGGGGGGAGATAACTACAGAATATTTCCTGATTGCCCCAGAGCACTGCCATACTCTTATGGTGGTGTTCATAGGTCCTGTCACAGCGGGATGAGCCCTACAGCCCCTAAAGACCAGGTTAGAGAGGGCGGCATATGAGCCAAGGATCGCGGCCTCTAGGGTGACAGCCGGATTCGGTGTGGACTGAGAGAACCACCACCTAACCGTCACGAGGACCGCTGCCCAGTAATATATTAGAAAATTTGGAAGGGCCAGACCTCCGCTGGACAAGGGGAGATAAAGGGTACGCCTTGCTATCCGGGGTGGGCGACCCGCCCAGATAAAATTGGTCACTACACTATCTAGCTTGCGGAAGAAGGATCAAGGGATAGGGGTAGGAGTTTGCCTAAAGAAGTATAGTAACTTGGGTAAATACACCATTTTTATTAAGTTTCCCCTGCCCACTGGTGTAAGGGGAAGATTGCGCCAAGAGGTGCAACATTTGGTCAGGTGTTCCAAGACCGGGAGGACATTCTTGTGGAGGTAGCCCTCTGTCATGGGGCCTATCTTTATCCCTAGGTAGACAAACTCGTCTACCCAACGCAAAGGTGTGCCGGTGTCCACCCGGGGCAAGGACGGATGAAGTGGGAATAGGACCGACTTGTCCCAGTTGATTCGGACTCCTGAATATTGGCTGAAGGTATCAAACTGGGTCAAGGCAGCCCTAAGAGAAGTAGAGGCGTCCAGATACAGTAAGGAATCATCCGCATATAGGGACAGCTTTTCTTCTAGTGGGCCCACCCTTATCCCTTTAATCCCAGAGTCTCTTCTGATGTGGGCTGTCAGTGGTTCGAGGGCCAGGGCGAACAACGCCGGGGACAGCGGGCACCCCTGTCGAGTTCCCCTCTCCAGTGAGAAGGGTCCCGACAGGGTTCCGTTGGTGTGGATGCGAGCTCTAGGGTGTGCATATAGCATCCGGAGCCATTTCAAAAATTGAGGGCCAAAGCCAAATCTAGAAAGGACCGACCATAGGTAGCCCCACTCGACCGAGTCGAAAGCCTTCTCGGCGTCGAGTGAGGCCACCACTCCAGGAGCACGCGGGTCAGCCGCCGCTATGTGGGTGTGGAGCCGCCGGATATTTATATCCGTGCCGCGCCCCGGCATGAAGCCCGTCTGGTCCGGGTGGACCAGGGCTGTAATGACAGTGTCCAAGCGGTTAGCGGGGACCTTCGCGAGTATCTTGGCATCAACATTGATGAGGGATATGGGACGATAGGAGGAGCATTGGGTAGGGTCCCTACCCGGCTTGGGGATGACCACAATCACTGCATCACTCATCAAGTCCGGAAGAGCTCCAGACTGCAACGCTTGAGACAAGGTCTACTGGAGTCTGGGGGCCAGGTCATCCATATAGGTTTTATAAAATTCCACCGGGAACCCATCTGGGCCCGGTGTCTTACCTGTCTGCATCATTGTTAATGCTTTCTGTATCTCTTCTACTTGAATGGGGGTATCTAACTTTTTTGCGGCGGCATCAGTAAGGACAGGGATATCAATCTCCTCTAGGTAGTCAGTTAGGTCTGTCTGGTCGTATGTCACGCGGGAGCTATAAAGTTGTTGGTAGTAGGTGGCAAAACACTGATCGATGTCCTGGGGGGTAGAAAGGAGAGTCCCGTCCCAGTCACGGATCTGTGCAATAGTTGTAACGCCAGATTGCTCTCTGGAGAGCCAGGCCAGAAGACGACCCGTCCTCTCCCCCTGTTCAAATATACGTTGGGTCTGGTGGAGCATTTTCTTTTGCATCAGAGCTGTGCAGAGAAGAAGGGCCTGGCGGGTCAGAGTTAGGAGCCAGGTGTATTGTTCTGGGTCCCTAGTACGAACATAAAGGGCCTCTAATCTAGTGGCCTCTGACTCTACCCCAGTGAGCTCAGCCCTGCGCCTTTTCCTCACTGCAGCTATGACCGCTTGGTAGTGCCCGCGCGAGTTCACCGCAGCCGTCCCGGGGTTATCTCTCCAATACTGCCTCAGCGTATCATGAAACTGAGGCTCCACCTCCGTGTCCGTTACCCATAATCTGGAAAATATCCAGAGTCTATCTGATGGGGCCACCTCCAAGTCCAGGGACAGCAGGAGGGGGGCATGGTCTGAGATCCCCCTGGGAAGAATTGAAATGTTCCCAACTCGGGGAAGAACAGGCACCCCACATAGGCCAGATCAATCCGTGAGAAGGATTTGTGGGTGGCAGAGTGGCAGGTGAAGGCCCTGTGTTGTGGGTTCCTCCACCTCCACACCTCTGTGAGGCCGTATGTATCAGCCCACGCAGCCAACCCTTAGCGGTCTGCGCCAGCCGCTGTCAATCTGTCCATACCAGAGTCCGGAACAAGGTTAAAGTCGCCCATAAGGACCACATTATCAAGAGGGAAGCGTGCCAGCTTGGCCGTTATAAGGTTGAGGAATTTGAGGGATGCAGGGGGGGAGGTAGATTCCCACCAGAACCCACAGCAAGTTGTGGATCATGGCGTGAATTAGGACAAATCTTCCCTCAGGATCTAAAATTAGATCGAGGAGCTTAAATGGGAGAGATTTGAGGACAAGGATGCTAACTCCCCTGGCAAAATTGGAGTAGGTAGAATGGTAATGGTGACCCACCCACGTTTTTTTAAGTGTAAGAGTCTTGCTTCCCACTAAATGCGTCTCCTGTAACACACAGATATGGGGATTGTGTCTTTTAATAAATTGGAGAACCAAGGAGTGCTTAATCGAAGAGTTAAGTCCCTGTGTGTTCCAGGAGAGGATGTCAAGTGTAGCCATACTGCTGTGTAAAATATATAATAACAGGAGCATTAATACCTACGAGTCGTGGGTCACTCCGGGCAGGTTCCCTCCGGCCAAGGAGTAAGCCAGGTCCCGTCAACAGTGCAAATACATCCATCAATAAGAGTACTGTCATGCAACACATATCAACAAACTGGGAGCCGATAACATGGCTCAACTTCCCCAGAACCGCCCACCCACCCCCCCCAACCACGGAGAAGGGTTTGTCTCCCAGAACCAAAATCAGCCCTATGGGCAATGAACAAGAGGCAACCAGCCTCTAAATCAAAATAGTCAAGAAAAAGATCGTTTCGTTGTTTGGTTTTTCGGATTTTCGTTGCTTTTCGGATTCGTTCGATTCGAACGATTCGTTAATCGGATTCGTACGATTCGAACGATTCGTTCATTCGTACGAAAACGAACGAACGAAAAAAACGAAAAAAAAATAAAAACGAAAAAATGAAATGAATTGCACATGTCTAATGGGTAGACATGTGCACAACAAAAAAAAATCGTTTATTTTCGTTTCGTTTTTTTCGTTTCTGAAAAAAAATCTTTTTTTTTCGTTTCGTTTTTTTCGTTTCCGTTGATTCGTAACGATTCGTACATTCATAGGTCGTCGTTGTTCGTATTCGTAACGATTCGTACATTCGTAAGTCGTCGTTGTTTGTATTCGTAACGATTCGTACATTTGTAAGAGTTATTTTTCGTTGATTCGTTTTTTTCGTTAGTTTAAGTTTTGTTCATTAGTTTATTCGAAATTCGGATGCATTCGTAGTTATTCGTACATTCTTAACATTCGTAGATTCGTAATCGGAGCATAATTCATAATTTTATGTAATGTGTATGCTATTATTACATTTTAATAATTTTCGAATCGAAAAAAAAGTTACGAATCGAAAAAAAAAAGTTACGAATCGAAAAAAAAGTTACGAATGTACAAATTTTTTTGTTCAATCCATTCATTACGAAAAAAAAAAAAAGTTACGAATCGAAAAAAAAAGTTACGAATGTACGAATTTTTTTGTTCAATCCATACGAACCACGTTAAGCAGCACCATTGTAAGGGACACGGAAAATTACCAATTCAACAAAAAAAAAAGTTACGACAATATGAATTTTTTCATTCATTTTCGTTGTTCCTTTTTTCGGTTTTCGGATTTTCGTTGTTTGGTTTTTCGGATTTTCGTTGCTTTTCGGAATCGTTAGATTCAAACGATTCGTTAATCGGATTCGTACGATTCGAACGATTCGTTCATTTGTACGAAAACGAACGAACGAAAAAAAATAAAAAAAAATAAAAACGAAAAGAAACTAAACGAATTGCACATGTCTAGTTATGGGGGTCCGGGTACTGCCCTGGGGGACATGTATCAATGGAAAAAAGGTTGTCAAAAACGTAATTTTTAAATGAGCAGTAATTAATTGATGCTTAAAGTGAAAGTATAAAAATGAAAAAATTCCTTTCACTATAGTGCCTGGGGGTCCCCCTAGTCAACCTGTAAAATAACACATCTGTACTGTGTATAGAAGCTGCTGCAGCAATAATTACATTTATGGAGCCCAAAATTTTTTATTTTCGTGGAAGGAGGCAGAATCCACCAGGTGGAAAGGCAGAAGTTGTAGAGCCAGCAGCTTTGACAAGCTTGCATTTAGACGCTGGGCATGTGGTTGAAAGGGACTGTATTTTTTTTCTGCTGCAGTAGATGCAGCAGAGAAATAGAAATAGTCTACAGCTGGTGCTGTGCAGAAGTACTGCAAGGACCTGGGACACCCTGTGCTATACCATCAAACCTGTCAGTGGATGCTGCTCAGAGGTCATGAGGTATAGCAGGGGCAGACTGAGGTGAGTAAGGAGGAGGGGCAGATTTGTGCCCCTTTTGTGTGGCTTTTAGGTGCTCTTGCCAATGGGCTGAGCACCTAAAGAGCCTTGTCAAGCATGTGGTTCCCAAATGGTTGGTGTTTTTGTCACGCTTGTTGCGCTTGAAAAGTTTGCAAATAGCAACAGTGTGATCAGCTGCACATGTACTAAAAAAGGCCCAGAGCTGAGCTTTGGGAAGTGGGCCAGGAGATAACAGCTTCACAATGTAATGGAATAGGGTGGCTGCTCGCTACTCTTTCATGATTGCTGCCTTGTTGGGGTTGTGCCTCAGCCTCACTTTTTTCCTGTGCTCTATTCGGCACCCAAATCTAGTCAGTGACCTCATCATCATCATCACCTCCATCCTCATTACCACTGGAGACAGCTTGGCAATACTCTGCGGCTGGGGGAACATGACTACCAATTTGTGTACCAGTTTTCTCCCCTCTCTGTAGGCTCATGTTCCTGCCTTCCTCAACCTCAGAGTCAGAATCGAGTAATGGCTGTGCATCGTCAAGCAAGCAAGCGGCTGACACTGTTTTCAAACAACTCAGCTGACTCCTCCATGCCTGATGCTGGGGCTATGGCAGTAATAGCTGTGGACAAGGAGACAGGTTTTTGCCACTCTGACAGCTGCAGGGGACTGCGCACTAGTCTCTGCTTGGGTGACCGAGCATGAGGAGGATGAGGACGGTTTAGTAAGCCAGTCCACACCTCCTCTGCATGCTGTGGCTGGATAGCATGGGCAACATCACTAAACAGAGGAAATGATGCCATGCCTGAGGACTGACCAAGTCCACCTTTATGGACACATATATGCTGCTGGCCCCCTTATGCCGCGTACACACGTGCGGACTTTTGCCGGCGGACTTAGTCCAGCGGACAATCCGCCGGACTTTCCAGCTGGCTTCACCGGACTTTCCGAACTTGCCCACACACGTGCGGACTTGCCCACACAAGCGCGGACTTCTCCGCGGGACTTTTGAAAATGAACGGACTTGCCCAAACACGGAGCAGTCCGTTCATTTAGAACGTAACTTCAGGTTACGTAGCTAGCGTAGGCAGTAAATGCCGCCGCGCTAGCTCCGTAACCTGGCATGGATTTAAAGGGACTCCCCACGCCAAAAAAACGGCGTGGGGGTTCCCCCCAAATCCATGTCAGACCCTTTTCCGAGCACGCAGCCTGGCCGGCCAGGAAAGGGGTGGGGACGAACGAGCGCCCCCCCCTTCCTGAGCTGTACCAGGCAGCGTGCCCTCAACATGGGGGGTGGCCTGGGGAAAGGGGGGCCGTGCGGCCCCCCACCCCAAAGCACCTTGTCCCCATGTTGATGAGGACAAGGGCCTCTTCCCGACAACCCTGGCCGTTGGTTGTCGGGGTCTGCGGGCGGGGGGCTTATCGGAATCTGGGAGCCCCCTTTTATAAGGGGGCCCTCAGATCCCGGCCCCCCACCCTATGTGAATGAGTATGGGGTACGATGTACCCTACCCATTCACCTAAGGTGTAAAATGTAAAGTACAAAAACACACACACTCTTTTACCGAGCGGAGAAGTCCGGCTACCTTCTTCGTCGTCGTCGCCGCCGTCATCTGGGGGTCTCGATCCGCCTTCGGGGGTCTTCGGGGTCTTCCGGGGTCTCTTCTGTTCTTGCGGCGGTCGTCGTCTTCCGCGCTGCCGGCGCCGCCTTCTTCTTCTTGTTCTTCTTCTTGTTCTTCTTCTTGTTCCGATGTTGACCCGTCGCTGTCTCTGCCCGGAATGGCAGAGCCGCGCTGCGCTGGGACTTATATAGGGACATGGGGACAGGGTCACATGCTCATGTCACATGGTGACCCCACCCCCTTGCGGGTCAACATCGGAACAAGAAGAAGAACAAGAAGAAGAACAAGAAGAAGAAGGCGGCGCCGGCAGCGCGGAAGACGACGACCGCCGCAAGAACAGAAGAGACCCGGAAGACCCCGGAAGACCCCGAAGGCGGATCGAGACCCCCAGACGACGGCGGCGACGACGACGAAGAAGGTAGCCGGACTTCTCCGCTCGGTAAAAGAGCTTGGTAAATGGCAGAGGAGTCCGGCGAGAAGACCCCCAAGATGGAAGAAGACCCCCGGAGCAGTGCAATAAAATATTTTTTCAAAAGTGTGTGTGTTTTTGTACTTTACATTTTACACCTTAGGTGAATGGGTAGGGGTACATCGTACCCCATACTCATTCACATAGGGTGGGGGGCCGGGATCTGAGGGCCCCCTTATAAAATGGGGGCTCCCAGATTCCGATAAGCCCCCCCGTCCGCAGACCCCGACAACCAATGGCCAGGGGTTGTCGGGAAGAGGCCCTTGTCCTCATCAACATGGGGACAAGGTGCTTTGGGGTTGGGGGGCCGCACAGCCCCCCTTTCCCCCGGGCACCCCCCCATGTTAAGGGCACGCGGCCTGGTACGGCTCAGGAGGGGGGGCGCTCGTTCGTCCCCACCCCTTTCCTGGCCGGCCGGGCTGCGTGCTCGGATAAGGGTCTGAGATGGATTTGGGGGGAACCCCCACGCCGGAACTATATGGTGTTAAACTTGCAGTAATGCACAGAACTATATGGCGTTAAACTTGCAGTAACGCAATGAAATATATGACATTAAACTTGCAGTAACGCAATGAAATGAATGCCATTAAACTTGTAGTAACGCACAGAACTATATGGAGTTAAACTTGCAGTAATGGACAGAACTATGTGTCATTAAACTTGCAGTAACACAATGAAATATATGGCGTTAAAATTATGGATGTGGGGGCTGAAGGAGAAAGTCAGAGTCAAGAATTACACCCAGCGCCCTGGCATGTGTGGAGGGGCCAATGGTTGTGCTATTTGATCTTGGGGGGGACTGGTAAGGAGGAAATATAACAAGCTAATTTTAGAAAGATTGCGTTTGAGAAAGTGGTGTGACATCCATACTGATATGTCATTTAGTAAGTTTGAGACCCGTGAGGAGATCAAGGGGGTGAGTTGAGGAGTGGAGAGATAGATCGGGTGTCATCGGCATAGAGGTGGTATTGAAAGCCACGGGAGGTTATCAACTGGCCCAGGGAAGAGGTATAGAGCGAGAATAGAAGGGGCCCAAGGACAGAGCCTTGGGGGTACCCCAACAGAAAGAGGAGCGGAGGAAATGGAGTTGTAAGTGTCACTTAAAGTGCGCTGAGATATGTAGGAGGAGAACCAGGATAAAGCAGAATCACGGAGGCCAAGGGAGTGTTTTATAAGCGTATTTAACTGTCTGCATTCAGTTTAGATAAAATAATATCTTTTAACCACTTCTGGACCAGCCACTGCTCTTTTACTGCAGCAGGTTGGCTCGGCTGGGCAAATCAACGTTACCTTACGTCGCTTTTCCTTTTGGCCACTAGGGGTGCACTCTGTATAATTGTCAATGAATGTCACAAAAATGTGTCAAAAGTGTCAATTTGTCGGCCGCAATATCGCAGTCCCGATAAAAAAAACAGATCGCCTTACTAGTAAAAAAATAATAATAAAAAAAAAAAATAATGATAAAAATGCCATAAATCTATACCCTATTTTGTAGACGCTTTAACTTTTGAGCAAGCCAATCAACATTCACTTCTTGTGATTTTTTTTTACCAAAAATATGTAGAAGAAAACTGAGGAAAAAAAGTGTTTTTTTTTAAAAACAAATGTGGGATATTTATTATAGCAAAAAGTAAAAGATATTGGGGTTGATTTACTAAAGGCAAATCCACTTTGCACTACAAGTGCACTTAGAAGTGCAGTCACTGTAGATCTGAAGGGAAGATCTGAATTGAGGGGAAGCTCTGCTGATTTTATCATCCAATCATGTGCAAGCTAAAATACTGTTTTTCATTTTCCTTTCGTGTCCCCTTAGATCTACAGAGACTGAAGTTCCAAGTGCATTTGCAGTGAACTTGTAGTGCAAAGTGGATTTGCCTTTCATAAATAACCCCCATTGTGTTTTTTTGAAATTTTTGCCCTTCTTTTGTTTATAGCGCAAAAAAAAAAAAAACGCAAAGGTGATCAAATAGCACCAAAACAAAGCTCTATTTGTGGGAAAAAAAGGATGTCAAATTTGTATGGATACAGAGTCGCACGACTGCACAATTGTCAGTTAAAGCGACGCAGTGCCATATTGCAAAAAATGGCCTGGTCATTGAGCAGCCAAATCTTCCGGGGCTGAAGTGGTTAATAAGAAGAAGATATGCTATAGGAAAACATCACAGCGTTCCATCCTTGCACATAAAGCATAAAGGCCAAAGATGGCGCAGAGACTAAATATATTGTGACAAAGTGCAGCAATCTCAGAAAAGTTGGGTTTTTTGCCCTGTAAACAGAGCAGACGGGTCTGCAAATCTATAAGAGATAATGAAATCTATTGAAGAAAGAATGTGTGTACTTGCAGGATAATATGCAGTATCTGTTGACAGGGTGCAGCTACAGCACAGGAAAGCGTGGCTCTGTTCCAGGGCATATGTTTACAATTCACTTTAAATTTAGAACAGTAGAAGAAATATTGTGAGTGGATTTGAGTGAACATTTTTGTTTGTCCCAGTAAAGTTTTTCTCCACCTGGTGGTTATTTTACTGGATTTTTTAAGTTGAAATCATGTACAAGGATTAGTCTTCAATTAGCTGATGAGAACATAAAGTGACCATGCTAAAATAAAATAGAAAAAAAAAATGTTCCCCTGCAAAGAAGATGGTATATAATTACCTATCCAGCAGCCTACACTGACAATCTTGGATGCATTGAAAATAAACCACTGACAGAAGAATCTCCAGGATCTGAGAGTTAGGAAGTGTCAATTATCAGGTCCGCTGCTGTGCATAGAGGTTCAAACTGCTTGCTGTGGGGGCACCCCCACAGGAGGGAGGAGCGCCAGCATGGGACCTGAGAAGAGGAGGACCCAGGCTGCTCTGTGCCAAACTACTGCACAGTGCAGGTGAGTATAACATGTTTGTTATTTTAAAAGGAAAAAAGAAACAAGACTTTAATTGAATTTAATAATTTAAGAAAATGCTGTTAAATGCACTGAAAAAATCTATTATTTTAAATGCTCACTTGTATTATTTCTTCTAAAAAAAAATAAAAAAAAATAATCACTTGCAACGTGCCTTTGAACATGCTAGAAAATGTGATCACTCCAGGCAAAGTCAATTCTCTAGAACAGCTCCTCTCCTTTCTTGCACATCATAGCTGTCCTCTCTTCTGGGAATCTACTGTCTGTGCTAGCAGCTCCTCTGCCTCTTTCTTTACCACCCCACATTACTGTTAACTACTTGCCGACCAGCCGCTGCCACAGGTCGGCGCGTTCCGAATTGCCGTCATCGTACGTCGGCTTGCGTGCGTCACCGGAGGCATGTGTGCGCGCCCACTGGCCAGTGGGGGAACCTATCAGTGGGTGGGGCGGACTTGAAAAATCTTTTTTTATTACACATACAAGTGCACATACAACTGTAGCCCACGCAGGGGCAAGGCCAACAGATCTCATTCTCATACAGCAACACATAACATAAGAACTTAACCACTTACCCACTTACCCACTGGGCACTTAAACCCCCTTCCTAACCAGACAAATTTTCAGCTTTCGGTGCTCTCAAACTTTGAATGACAATTACTCAGTCATGCAACACTGTACCCATATGAAATGTTTGTACTTTTTTTCACACAAATAGAGCTTTCTTTTGGTGGTATTTAATCACTGCTGGGTTTTTTTTTTTTGCACTATAAATCAAAAAAGACTGAAAATTCAGTAAAAAAAAAAAAAAAACTGATTCTTTGTTTCTATTAAAATTTATTGCAGAGTATTGGTGAGTATTGGCAGAGTATTGGCAAGTATTGGCAGAGTATTGGTAGAGCATTGCAGTGTTGCACAGTATTGGCAGAGTATTGCACAGTATTAGCAGAGTATTGCACAGTATTAGCAGAGTATTGCACAGTATTGGTAGAGTATTGCACAGTATTGGCAGAGTATTGCACAGTGTTGGCAGAGTATTGCACAGTATTGTTAGAGTATTGCACAGTGTTGGCAGAGTATTGCACAGTGCTGGCAGAGTATTGCACAGTGATGGCAGAGTACTGTCACTGATTAGCGCTGTGGGCACTACACATCCAGCCCACAGCGCTGCTGCTATCTCTCCCTCTCTCCACTTCTCCCCTCTCACTGTACCGGTACAGGAATCAACGTCATGACGTGACGCCGGTTTGTTTACATGTGATCGCTCCTTCATTTGACGGAGCGATCACGTGGTAAACGGCCGCTATTATGAGTTTGATTCTGGACAGGTTGAGTTTGAGGAAGTGGTGTGACATTCAGACTGATCTGTCGGTCAGTAAATTAGTAATGCATAAGGAGAGTGATTTTGAGCTGAGGGGTAGAGGGATAGATTTGGGTTTAGTTAGCAGAGAAATTATATTGAAAGCCATGGGAGGTTATCAGCTGACCCAGGGAGGTGGTGTAGATGGAGAATAGGACAGGTGCACAAACAGAACCTTGGCGGACCCCGATGAGGAAGAGGAGAGGAGGAAGTAGAATTGTAAGTGACACTGAAGGTGTGGTGGGTTAGGTAGGATGAGAGCCAATGAAGAGCACAGCCATGGAGACCAAAGAACTAAAGTTCTTTTTGAGGAGGGGGTGGTCAACCATATCAAAGGCAGCTGAAAGGTCCAGAAGTAGGATTACAGAATAGTGTGCATTGGTTTTTGATGTTAGTAAATGTGAAAGTCTTCTTTAACAGCACCTTCCTTTTCAAGTCTTGTTAACTATTACACAATCATCATTACTACTAGAAAGAATAACACATTTTATAACATTGAGTGCTTCATGCTGACCCTTATCTTTCCCACCTCTATATTTGCAATAGGAGCTGCCATCACCACCAACACCAACACTGCAGCAAGTAACAAATGTTTGTACTGCAACACCCTTCTCCTCGGTATGTCCCTTTTCTAATTCTAACTGCTCACTACTTTACAGAAAACTTTCAAAAACATTTTCATATACACTATATTGTCAAAAGTGTTGGGACATCTGCCTTTACATGCACATGAACTTTAATGGCATCCCAGTCTCATGCCCTGTACACATGACCAGTTTTCCCATCTGAATGAACTCACACCTAATTCCGACCTTCAAGAACGCGGTGACGTACAACACGTACAACGGCACTATAAAAAGGAAGTTTAATAGCCACTGCGCCACCCTTTAGTCTCCTTCTGCTAATCTCGTGTTTATCACGTGTTAGTAGAAGTTTGGTGAGAGACGATTCGCGCTTTTCAGATCATTTTACTGCTGTTCAGTTTGTGATAATTTTTCAATAATCCCAAAAAAAAACAACTTAATTATTCTAGCATTATAAAGCACAAAAGAATGCGCTGCATTAAAAGATCACAGAATTTGGAGCGTGAGGAATGTGCTATCTCCATTACAAACGCTAGTTTTACCACACCAAGCGCTTCCGTCTTGTACTTGCTTCAGAGCATGCGTCATTTTTGGTACGTCAGAACAGCATACAGATGAGCGGTTTTCCCGATAGGAATTTGTTCTGTTGGAAAAATATAGAACATGTTCTCTATCTAAGTCCATCTGAATTTTCGATGTAAAAAGTCTGATGGGGCATACACAGGATCGGAATATACGATGAAAAGCTCTCATCAAACTTTTCCTGTCGGAGATTCTGACCGTGTGTACGCGGCATCAGTCTTTAGAGTTTAATATTGAGTAAAAGGTTTATAAAGACATGGATGAGCAAGTTTGAGGTGGAGGAACTTGACTGGCCTGCACTGAGTCCTGAGCTCAACCAAACAGAACACCTTTGCGATGAGTTAGAGCGGAGACTGCGAGCCAGGCCTTCTCTCTCAACATCAGTGCCTGACCTCACAAATGTGCTTCTGGAAGAATGGTCAAACATTCCCATAGACACACTCCTAAACCTTGTGGACAGCCTTCCCAGAAGAGTTGAAGCTGTTATAGCTGCAAAGGGTGGGCCAACTTAATATCGCACCCTACAGACTAAGACTGGGATGCCATTAAACTTCATGTGCGTGTAAAGGCAGGTGTCCCAATACTTTTAACAATATAGTGTATTATCATTTCTCTTAGATTTCTTAAATTTGGGGCACATATCCCCTCTGCCGCAGTCAGTGCTGTCTAGCCACACTGCTTCTGTAGCATAAAGGCTACTAGAGAATGACAATGAGATAAGGGTATACTCAGATAAAAAGCTGTTGAAAGAGATGAGGAGGAAGAAGCATATTGTGGCAGTCACAGATTAATAATTCTGCCACAAATGCAAGGACAGACAGTTCAGTCAATAATGTCAGTCACTTGGCTTAGATAAATATAAAACCTGACGCAGAAATATTGTTACTCACCCCACAAACAACTGTACCCACTACTCCATTAGCGCAGTTAACGCCCTCGAAGGGTATTTTCTGCTCATCTTCTTCTCTTGCACACAAGCCTTCGAT
Source organism: Lithobates sylvaticus (assembly GCA_028564925.1). Classification (NCBI taxonomy): domain Eukaryota; kingdom Metazoa; phylum Chordata; class Amphibia; order Anura; family Ranidae; genus Lithobates; species Lithobates sylvaticus. The sequence continues at coordinate 464,633,902 of CM053026.1, read as the reverse complement.
GGTCTAGAAACCGAATACCGAGACACTGGGCTCACCAGCTTACACTGGTATACCGACCCTTCCCGAATCATTTGTGCTCCAACATATCCCTCTTCCGGTCACAGTTAGATCCCTTCAGGGGTGAACGGGGGTGGGGTACTGGCTGTCAGTATACTACTATACCTTACAACCTTACGCAGGCCCATCGCATGTGAATACTCTGATTTATCGACACAGACACATACAGACTACTCTCAATCTACCCACATCTGGACCAACCACACATATATGGGGCAACGGACAACACTTTGAGATAGATTATGTCTACTATAATTGTCTGAGAATGCATACGTGTTTATGACCACGTTTACACTGTTATTGACTTGGTTTCTGTCATATTGGTTTTCATTGAAGACTATGTATTATATTGTTTTCACCTTTTGCCTTTACTGTAAACTTGCAAAACTTTAATAAAATCTCTTGGGAAAAAAAAAAAAAAAACCTGACTTCTGGACTTCCACTGACCAAAAAACATAATTTATCAAAAAAATGTGATCAAAACACAAATATGAGCCTCCTGGTTCTATAACACCTACATGTGTACATGTAAAACAGTTACCATGATACATTTAAAAGTACGCCAGATATATGAATGCCTACTTCAATGAGACACAGCATTTTCACAATCAACATTATTTTGTATATAAATATCTGCCAGAGCAATTCTCAATATTGTCCAGGTCCATATAAATGATAATCAAACCTATATCTCTGGTAGCATCCTAAATACTGGTAGTTAAACAGAATCGCTAACACAGGCACTATTATTACCAAAAAAATGTAATGTACACAGTCACAAGTATTATTTCTCACCCATCAAAAAAAATTGGAACATGATTGTTTTCTTTTCTTAAATTACCAGTGGAAAAGTGTGCTTTGCATGTGAATGTGTTTAATACACTTCAAGGAAAATACTTTACCTAAAGTGGAAGTAAACCCTCCTATCGTTTTCAGCCAAGAAAGCTGCCAGCTTGGCCTCCGTTTAATCTTTAACTGCCATGAAGCTGCACATGTGATCAGTTATGACACCAGCTATTGGATGGTTTGACAGTTTGGTTGAGAGTACAACCAATGTGACAGTTAGAATTTACGGCATGCCGGAAATGTAACTGTTTTTTCAAACTGTTAGATCGATGGGTTTACTTCCGCTTTAATAATACTGTACCCAAACACTGGCTCTTTATGCTACCATAGTGTAGATATTTGTCGACCAATAGAATCAACTCAGTTGTAAAAGTATGCATATTTAAACTGAACAATGTTCTAACAATGAAAATTGACATCTTCCACTTATTTTTCAGAATTCTAGAACCAATTTTCTACCTATCACTTTCAATTTCACTCCTGTCCCTACTTTAGCCCTTGTTAACTAACAGACATTAAGTGTGCCTATGTTTAAATCAATTGCCAAGTCAGGGAAATTGATAAATTAGTGACAGCTAGCACTGCCAATTAAATCACAATAGCAAAAATTGCTATTGTGATTTAATTGTAACAGTATGGCAAATACAAGATTAAACTTGAATGCTTCCACTGGTTCTGGCCAGCACTGCTGAAAAACTGAGAACAATATCAAATATAAGGAAGAACCTAATGTTCAAAGTAATGGCAACGTCTTTCAGCAGCACAAGTGGTGTACTAGGTTTAAAGATAAAGAATATGGAATGTAAATTGACTTGTGAAGGATCTATTTTGCACAAAGGTCTGTTGAGCTCAATATGCAGACATCCACTGGCAAGCATGGCCTCTTTAAATTAGTTTTTACAGTAGGCATAAGCAGCAACAAAACTTGACAAAGGTTTCTATTCTTAAATACTTTATCAAAATCTAAAAACTAGAAAAGTAGTGCAGCACCCCTTCCCTTGAATAGATGTGGAGGACCCCCCAGGCAGCTCAGTAGGCTAACATTTCAACTCTCAAAGTGTAATCCTTGACTTTTTGTGGAGCGAAAGGAACAGGGTTCCATCCAGTTATTATAATTTATTAAAGCCTCTCATCCAGCAACAGTTGACACTAGCTATGCACCTTTAAGCTGAGACTGTCAATCCATAATTATAGACGAATTAGGTAGCACAAGTACCTTCAAGAATAAGTACTAAGAAATTCTTGCAATGCCCACCAGCAGCAGTTTATACCCAGCTGTCCAGGACACTCTTCAACACAGAAGCCCCTCCCCGAGATACTCTGTACAGGCAGCCATTTTCCTTGGCAGCTTTCTCGGGATCTACCCTACAGCAGGACAGTAAAAATCTTTCAGGCCCCAAGACACAACTTCTTTTTCCATGGGCCCAGGCTCAGTCTCCTCTTTCAGCAACATCCTACCCAGGCAATAGGCCTGGGAGGAAAAGGGCCCTTCTCCAAGATCACACTAATCAGTTATATCCTTTCCCAGCATGCATCACTGGCACAGAAATGCTATAACAACAGGCAGACATAAACAATTTTCTGAACATAGGGGAAACCCAACTTATAACAAAATACCTAAAATAAGTAGGGATCACGCACATCCTACGCAGATGCGCCGGGACGTGCTGACGTAGTTTAGCACGGGGGGAGGGGCCTGATGCAGCGGGCGTCCTGAGGCAGCGCTGTCCGCGAGGAGGGTAGACGCCGGCGCTCCATGGAAGGTATGCGCCGTGTGCCTCCGAGCGCCAGGACTGTGCCTGGACGATGCCCAGAACGAACCGGCTTAGCTCGCGGACACTGGCGGGACCAAGAGCGGGGTAACCTCTCGGTGCCCTAAGACAGGCTGTCTCTCCCGCCGATCCTGACCCCCCGACGCTCTCTCACTCCAGTAAAGCCCTTACCATCCGGATGTTTGATGGGGCCCTCGGACCGTGAGTACCTCCTATTCTTGACCCTGCTGAGAGGGGTAAGTCCAAATCAACGGTAAATAGATAAGCAAGTCTCTATCTACACCTTCTGCCAAATTGTATTCTTTCCAAGGAGGATTCGGGAGCTGGAACCTTTGTGTTAATTTGGACTAGCAAACTTAAGATTTGGATGGATGTTTTACTTACAGGACTTTTTAAAGTTTATTGTTATCATTGCAGCTACCACCCGACCTTTCCTATATGTTTTTGATTACAGGCTATGAAGTAGGGGGTCCGTAGCATTTCCATCCTGCATAAACTTGCATAGGGATCTACACCAGGACTGAACAAACGGTCCCCTTAAGTGTCTGTGTAAGGATTAGTTTATTATTACTAATGAGGAATGACTGAGACCATAATTTCTGAAGGAGATTGGCCGTGACAGTGTACCTGTATTTACTGTTGTATGCATAACCAATTGAGCAAGGAGCCTTAGGCTCGAAGTCGTAATGCCACAGGCTACTACCTGACTCCCCACTTCACTGCAGCCAGCAGCCGACCCTTTCCCTCTGTCTTTCATTTTTTGTTCTTTTTTTTTTTTTTTTTGATATCATGTTTTAAAGCAGGGGGTCCGCGGCATTTCCACTCTATATAAACTCGCACAGGGATTTATACCCGGATTGATCAACGGTCTCCTTAAGTGCTTAGTAAGGAATGGTATATTGTTACTAACGAGGATCAATCGGGTCCACATTTTTTTTGGAGGACTCTGGCTGGGATACTACACTGTTCTTATTTTTTCATGCTTAATTAATAAAGCAAGGAGTCTTAGGACACTAGAGCATAACACCACAGGCCAACACCTGATTGAACATTAGGGGAGGAGCCCATCCTTTCCAAAAAAAAAAAAAAGGAAAGAAGGGAAAAGGAGAAGAGGGATAAGGGGGAGGGGGGTTTGTTGAAGCCCACTCTCCTGCCCCGGTGCTGGTATAATTGTCCCAGTAAAACTACATCTTACAGGTACTCTCTTAGCCACCCCCTCTTATCCCCTCTTAACCCCTTAGAAGGTCATAGCCCGAAAGGTTAGCTTGAGCAGTTATTACCGTAAACAGCCCTTCTATATTGGGGGCTTAAGCCAGGAAATCACTGTGTACTGCAAAGAGGGAGGAGTGGGAGGTCCCCCGGAGCGATACTTCCTAGGGGGGTGCGCCTCACGTCCCCGGGGCACTAGGGTGGTCGCACCCCAGAGAAAAGAGGTTGATGTGCATTTCTTAACAAGGGAGGTCCCTCCCACATAATATATAGGTGCTCCCTGTCACCCCTCGGACGACGACTAGTGGGACATGAGGGTATCAACAAATAATCCACAATAGATCTCCCTCCAACAGGAGTGAAAGGAAGAGGAGCGAGAGCCGGGTCAGGAGAAGGCAGGGTGGAAGTTGAGAGTAATTTAACACAATCTCTGGAAGTACCCCTCCCAGTACACTGGGGAGGAGAATTAGAAAAACCGGTAAAGTAAATATGAGTAAAACATCTAAGAAAGCCCCTCCAAAAACTCCTAAATCAGCAGCAAGTGATATAAAACAATACATGAGAACAGGGACAAGTCCACAACCGCATAACTCGGACCATCAACCCAAAGTAATGATGGATAAAAAGAAAGCTAAAGAAAAAAAAGTAGATGTGACACTCGATCAGACAACATCCGAACAGGTACTGGAAAGTGAGACGAACGAAAGTGGGGCCCAGGAACAGGCGACGGGGGCGCAATGCCCTACAAAAAACGAGATGGAGGAAATGCTCCAAAGGATGGAAAATGCTATTAAAGGGGAATTCCATCTCCTTAGAGAAGATTGGGGACACTTACTAGGAAGGGTTGAACATATCGAGAATAGAGTTGAGTCTCAGGACCAGGAAACTCTCAAGTTGAAAGAACAGATCAGATTAATACATTTAAGCCAACGGGACACTAATTATAAATTGGAAGATTTTGAAAATAGAAACAGGAGACAGAACATAAGAGTGAAAATGGTCCCTGAGAAAAAAGGAGAAGATCTAAGGGATATTGTATTCATGATATTCAACCCCTTGTTAGGAAGAGGAGAGGAAGATTTCCCCAAGATTGAGAGGGCCCACCGAGTTGGCAGGATGCAGACTGCAGAAACTGGCAGACCCAGAGACATTATTGTTAGATTCCGCGACTATGTGGACAAGGCTGAAATTTGGGCAAAACTGTATCGCAGCCCCCTTTGAAATATGAGGATACCGAAGTCCAAATATACTCAGACCTGTCTCCCCAAACCTTAGAGAGGCGCAGGCAGCAGAGACCCCTATTAGAAGCTATGCGACTCTCGAATATAAAATATACTTGGGGTTTCCCTGCATGCTTGATTGGAAATAGGGACGGGCGCTCGGCCAGATTGCGCTTCCCGGAGGAGCTGCCAGAGTTTTGCAGCAAATTGGGTATTCAGGTCCCGGACCTGCCAGGCTGGGCAGATAGGGGAGAGAACGGATAGTCCATAAATGAGGAGATGGGGAGAGGGTGGGGTGCGGATTGGGGGGTGAGGGAGCTGGGGGCTCGAAGAGGGACAAAAAAGGGTCAGTAGTGCTGAGAACCGTGGGCATTTAGCCCGCTGCTCCCCGATAGTAAATCATTGTCGGGAGAATGGCTGGGTACGCTAGCCGTTCAGTGCCCCACCCTACCTGGGTACAAGGAGATTCGAGGTAGGCCAGGAATCGAAATGGCCTCCAACGACTCCGAGGCCCTGGAGGGGGTAAGGGAGGGTAGGGAGGGGAAGGGTTGAGGGGGGTGGGTGGGGGAGGATTGGAGGGGGGGGGGGGGGGAGGGGGGACGTAGGGGGAGGGGGGAGGGAGGGTTTATCTCCACATCACTTCGACGCTGCTTGCCCATAGATATAAAAACCCTCACCATAGAAGTAGGATGACGCTGATTAAATATGTATCCTATAATGTAAAGGGGCTGAACTTGAATAGTAAAAGACAAAAGATTTTGGAGGAACTGAGGGGCTACGGGGCAGGGGTGGTCTTCCTTCAGGAGACACACCTCTCCCACATGTCCAACACTAAAATATTCTCGAGTCATTTCCCATCCTGGTTCTATGGTGATGCTGTCATCAATAGGGCAAGGGGGGTGGCCATAGGTTTTTCAAAGGACATACATTTTGTAGTTGAGAGCAGGGTGGAGGACCCAGGAGGTAGATTTCTGTTTTTGAGGGGCTCGTTGGGTGGTAACAAATATACCTTTGCAAATATATACGCCCCAAACATAAAACCGATCAAATTCCTAAAAGACATATTGGTTAAATTAAGAGACTTTAGACAGGGTTACGTTATAGTAATGGGGGATCTGAACTTCTGTATGGATCTGGAACTCGATAGTACGTCCCGGGCCCGTGGGACTAATAAGGAACTACTTAAAATGATCAAGCAGAGATTAATGTCAAACCAGCTTGTGGACGTGTGGAGGGTACAACACCCTAAAGAAAGGGACTTCACTTTTTACTCTCACGTACACGGGACGTACTCCCGATTGGATCATATTTTAATCGATCACGCCCTGCTTGAAAGAGTTAAGGAAACAAAGGTGGAGATAGTCTCTATATCTGACCATGCTCCAGTTTCAATGGTCCTGGACTGCCCGGAGGTACAGACCCCATCACACAGCTGGAGACTGAATGAGGAACTCCTCCAAGATGAAGTACTAGTGGAGCAAATAAAAAATGAAATAAAAACCTTTTTCGAAATAAACGATAATGGGGAGGTTCAGGGCTCAACCCTTTGGGATGCTCATAAGTCCTATATTAGAGGGATCTTGATCACAAAGGGAGCGTGGAAGAAAAAAGAAGGTTTAAAAAAAAAAAAAGCCCTATTGGAAGAAATAAAAATAGCAGAGCAAACCCATAAATCAGCCACTGAGCTGAATCGGGACCTCTACTCAAAAATAGTTGCCCTTAGAGAGGATTTAAAAGAACTGATGGAACAACAAGCAAAACAAACATATAACTTAGTAGCTAAAGAGAGGTATATCTGGGGTAACAAATCTGGAAAACATCTAGCCAGAACTCTCCGGAAAAAAAAGACACGTAACTTTATTGAAAAAATAAAAAATAAGAACGGTGACATTAAATTCCTCTCTAGGGACATAGCCGAATCCTTCAGAGAGTACTTTGAAAATGTATACTCGGTGGATACGCAGGGGACGAGAAGAGATAGGGTCCTGAACGGGGAAAGATTCCTTACTAGAGCAGGCCTCCCTAAACTTTCGAGGGAAGTAAGCGAGGGGCTAGACAGCCCCTTCACGGAGGACGAAATTAAAAGGGCACTGATGTGTTCCCCGAAAGGCAAAAGCCCGGGCCCGGACGGGTTCACAAATGTCTACTACAAAACCTTCCACAAGCTATTAATCCCCAGAATTTGCTCATATTTCAATGGACTAGGAATGAAGTTCGGAATGTCGACTGAGTCACTGACTGCGGACATAACCATGATTTTGAAAGAAGGGAAGGATGGATCAGTGTGCTCGAGTTATAGGCCAATCTCGCTCCTGAACGCCGATACTAAGCTTTATGCGAAGGTCTTGGCGGAAAGGGTCAGGAGCCACTTGGGCACACTGATCCATCCCGACCAGGTGGGGTTTGTCCCCGGCAGAGAGGGACGGGACAACGGGGTACGTACGTTATTGGTTCTACATAAAGTCAGGAAGGCAGGGTCCCCAGGTCTACTCCTGTCAATAGACGCGGAGAAGGCGTTTGACAGGGTAGACTGGGGACTCATGTTTCAAACCCTGGCACATATGGGATTTGGCCCAAAATTCATCCAAAAAATAGGGGTGCTGTACGCTCACCCAACCGCCAGGATAAAAATAAACGGACTGACTTCCTCGCCGCTTGCGATGAAAAATGGAACCAGGCAGGGATGCCCGTTGTCCCCTCTCTTATTTATACTGACTTTGGAACCTCTCCTGTCTACAATAAGGGGACACCCAGAAATTAACGGGGTGAGGGCAGACGACGAGGAACATAAACTGGCGGCATTCGCCGACGATATTTTGTTCTTCCTAGGAAACCCACAGACATCAATGCCCCTATTGATGAAAACTTTGAAACAATATGGGGAGATTTCTAATTTTAAAATTAATGCCTCTAAGTCTTTTGTTCTGAATATAAATTTATCCACTATGGAGCAGCAACGCCTGCAGGAGAGATTTGTGTTCCCTTGGAGGAAACAAATTAAGTATTTAGGAATAACCCTGTCTAGGTCCTTGAAGGAAATGTTTAAACTCAACTACCTCCCCCTGCTAGATGACATCACGAAAAATGTAAAGAGTATAATAACAGACCCATCTCTTGGATGGGGAGAATAAACTCAGTAAAAATGATGATTTTACCCCTGATCACTTACAAATTTCAGATGCTCCCAATCCCCCTATCTGTGAATTACCTAAGAAAACTAAAGTCCTTAATTATGAATTATATTTGGAAAGAAGCATCGTATCTCACTCCGTACCCTAAAACAGGAAAAAAAAAGGGGGGGCCTAGCGGTCCCTGACATAGAAAATTATTATTATGCAGCGGTACTATCTAGAATCCCAGTGTGGGGTTTGGACCAAAGCGATAAAAGATGGGTGAAATTAGAAAAATCACTTAGCAATTCTCAATTGGGTAGTCTTATATGGAACCCAACACCTCACAGGTCACTGGGTGGGAACACGCATGTTATTACTTTAAACACATTAAAAATTTGGGATAGGGTCTATAAGCATCTTAACGGGGAGTATAACTCACCACTAATAGCACTTAAAAATAATGAATATTTCCAGCCTGGGAGGGTAAAAGTGGGAGGGGGATGGGTTAAAAAAGAGGGTACACGATTAAAAGACATAATACATAAAGGAAAAATACTTTCAATCACTGAACTACGTAATAAAGGGGATCTGTTTAAGATGGATGAGTGGCGGTATCTGCAGTTATGCCACTTTGTTAACAGCCTCCCCCAACCGATCAGGTCAGGGGATGAACTGACACGACTGGAGCGTGCTTTTACGGAGGTAAAGGAAAAAAAATGATCTCCAAAATATATAAACTACTATTAGAGGTGGACGGGATGGGGATACCGCCATTCATCCAAAATTGGGAGAAGGAATTGGGCACAAAAGTAGATGCACTCACGTTAGGTAAAATATTGAAATTAACCCAAAGGTCAGCTATAGATACTAGAACAGTAGAACTGAACTATAAATGTTTGTCAATGTGGTACATTACCCCTGCTAAGTTAAGTATATTTCAAATAGGGGCCCCGGCAGATTGCTGGAGAGGCTGTAAAGACAAAGGGACTATGGCACACCTTTGGTGGGACTGTAGTAAAATTAAAATTTACTGGTCAAAAATAATGAGGTACGTGAAGGAAATCACAGGTAGTGAATTGGACAACGACCCCTGGGTTATTCTGATGCACGGCACCAGAGGGGAGACAAAACAATATGAGAGGACACTAGTACCACACCTTCTTAATGCCGCTAAGCGAGCAATCGCCAGAAATTGGTGTAACCCGGAAAGCCCACTAGTTTGGGAATGGATTGACATGGTGGAGGACACACGACAGATGGAGTCCCTGAGAGTCAGGGCTCAGGAAAGAATGGGGGAGCTTGGAAAAAAAAAGTGGGAAGGCTGGCTCAAGTTTAAAAATACCTGGAGTTATGCCGAAGCAGTAAGGATTCGGCTCTAAGCGAGGATGGAGGCTTTTGTAGATAGAACTCGCGTCTTGAGGTGCAGGGTCGAAGTGATGTGGAGGGAGGGAGGGGGGGAAGGGAGGGGAGATAAATGAATTAAAGGAAAGATTAGAGGGATAAGTAATTTCATAGGTGATATTGTATTTTTTTTTTTTTTTGTAAAGTTAAAGCAAGCAATGCCACAATGATGTGACGACGAATTAGGACAGAGATGAACGGTAAAAGCTGATTCAGGTCCTACATGAAAGTTTGATCTGAGGTGGCAAAAAAAAAATAAAAAAAATAAATAAATAAATAATAATAAAAAAAAAAAATAAGTAGGGATGGTCCCGATGTTCGAATTGAACGCAAGTTCAACTCGAACATCGGGTGTACGCCTGTTCGCCAAATAGCGAACAATTTTTGGTGTTCGCGGCAAATTCAAAAGCCGCGGAACACCCTTTAAAAGTCTATAGGAGAAGTCAAAAGTGCTAATTTTAAAAGGCTTATATGCATGGTATTGTCACAAAAAGTGTTTGGGGACCTGGGTCCTGCCCCAGGGGACATGTATCAATGTAAAAAAAGTTTTAAAAACATCGGGAGCAGTGATTTTAATAATGCTAAAAGTAAAACAATAAAAGTGTAATATTCCTTTAAATTTCGTACCTGGGGGTGTCTATAGTAATTTTTAACCTCTTCAGCCCTGGACCAATTGGCAGCCAAAGGACCAGGCCCCTTTTTGCGATTCGGCACTGCGTCACTTTAACTGACAATTGTGCAGTCGTGCGACGTGGCTCCCAAACTAAATTGGCGTCCTTTTTTTCCCACAAATAGAGCTTTCTTTTGGTGGTATTTGATCGCCCCTGCGGTTTTTATTTTTTGCGCTATAAAACAAAAATAGAGCGACAATTTTGAAAAAAATGCAATATTTTTTAATTTTTGCTATAATAAATATCCCCAAAAAAATATATAAAAAAACATTTTTTTCCTCAGTTTAGGCCGATACGTATTCTTCTAAAAAATCGCAAAAAGCTATTATTGATTGGTTTGCGCAAAAGTTATAGCGTTTACAAAATAGGGGATAGTTTTTATAGCATTTTTATTAATATATTTTTTTTTACTAGTAATGGCAGCGATCAGCGATTTTTATTGTGACTGCGACATTATGGCGGACACATCGGACATTTTTGACCCATTTTTGGGACCATTGTCATTTATACAGCAATCAATGCTATTTAAATGCACTGATTCCTGTATAAATGACACTGGCAGTGAAAGAGTTAACCACTAGGGGGCGGGGAGGGGTTATGGTGTGTGACGTGTGGTTTTTTTTTTACATTAGGGGGCGTGGCCGACGTCTGACGTCATTGATCGGCTTTCCCGATGACAGGGAACAGCCGATCAATGACAGGCAGTGTAGGAAGCACAGGGAGAGGTTTGTTTACACAGACCTCTCCCCGTTCTTCAGCTCTGTGACCCGATCACGGGAGACCAGTGGCGATCGGGTCCACTGGTCCCGCGGCCGTGGTCACGGAGCTCCCGACCGGATCGCGAGCTTGCCGCCGGCGGCGCCCCCGCGACCCCATGGCTAGGCAATTAAAGGGGACGTATCATTCTGAGGACGTATATATACAGGAGGTGGTCGGGAAGCGGTTAAAGGAAAAAAAGTCATTTAAAAGTACTCGCGGCTATAATGAATTGTCGTTTCCAGCAATACACATAAAAGTTCATTGATAAAAACGGCATTAGATTCCCCCACAGGAGAACCCCGAACCAAAATTAAAAAAACAATGCGTGGGGTACCCACAAATTCCATACCAGGCCCTTCAGGTCTGGTATGGATATTAAGGGGAACCCCATACCAAAATTAAAAAATAAAAGGGCGTGGGGGTCCCCCTCAAAATCCATACCAGACCATTCAGGTCTGGTATGGATTTTAAGGGGAACCCTCCACCAAAATTTAAAAAAATGGCATGGGGTCCCCTCGAAAATCCATACCAGACCCTTTTTCCGAGCACGCAACCTGGCAGGCTGCAGGAAAAGAGGGGGGATGAGAGAGCGCCCCCCCCTCCTGAACCATACCAGGCCACATGCCTTCAACATTGGGAGGTTGCTTTGGGGTAGCCCCCAAAGCACCTTGTTCCCATGTTGATGGGGAGAAGGGCCTCATCCCCACAACCCTTGCCCGGTGGTTGTGGGGGTCTGAGGGTGGGGGGCTTATCAGATCCCAGCCCCCCTGTGTGAAATGGTAAAAAAAAGATAATACGCACCTTGGGACAAGTCCTTTATTAAAAAAAATAAAATAAAACTATCCCACAAAGTCTTATTCTTCTTCTTCTCTCGATCCGATGGACGAAAGCCATAGGGACATCCCTGTGCGTGAGAGGGGGGTGGGGCCACCCAGTTATGTAACCGAGTGACCCCGCCCCCTCTTACGCTACGGGAAAGCCATAGGGATGTCCCCGTGCGTCAGAGGGGGGTGGGGTCACCCGGCAATGTCATTGTGTGGCCCCACACTCAGTTATAAAAGAACTGTCACCTGAGAGGCCCGTCATTATGGCGGGTGCCTCCCATGGAGGCAGATCATAGGCGGCTTGCGGCCTTTTTATTTATTTTTTTATTTTTTGGTCGGTCGGTCGGAGCGAGAGAAGAAGAAGAACAAGACTTTGTGGGACAGTTTTATTTTAAATTTTTTTAATAAAGGACTTGTCCCAAGGCGTGTAGTGTTTTTTTTACCATTTTCACACATTTTTTGTGAAATGGTAGGGGTACCCCTTACCATTTCACATGGGGGGGCCAGGATCTGGGGTTTCCCTTGTTAAAGGGGGCTTCCAGATTCCAATAAGCCCCCCGCCCGCAGACACCCACAACCACTGGGCAAGGGTTGTGGGGATGAGGCCCTTCCCCCATCAGCATGGGGACAAGGTGCTTTGGGGGCTACCTCAAAGCACCTTCCCAATATTGAGGGCATGTGGCTTGGTACGGTTCAGGAGGGGGCTCTCTCTCGTCCCCCACTGTTTTCCTGCGGCCTGCCAGGTTGTGTGCTCGGAAAAGGGTCTGGTATGGATTTTTGGGGGGGTCCCCACGCCATTTATTTAAAAAATTTGGGCGCGGGGCTCCCCTAAAAATCCATACCAGACCTAAAGGGTCTGGTATGGATTTTGAGGGGGACCCCCATGCCATTTTTTTTTACATTTTGGCACGGGGTTCCCCTTAATATCCATACCAGACCGGAAGGGTATGGAATTTGGGGGGACCCCCCATTTTTTTTTTTTTTTTTTTTGGAATCCCATGCCCTTTTTATGAATGAACTTTTATGTGTATTGCCGGCCAACCATTATAGCCGCAAGTACTTTTAAATTACTTTTTTCCTTTAGACTGTTCTACACACAGGAAACATGTGCCACTTTACAGGCATACTATAGACACCCACCAGGTATGAAATTTAAATGAATATTACACTTTTATTGTTTCACTTTAAGCATTATTAAAATCACTGCTCCCGAAAAAACTGTACTTTTTAAAACTTTTTTTGCATTGATACATGTCCCCTGGGGCAGGACCCAGGCCCCCAAACACTTTTTAAGACAATAACTTGCATATAAGCCTTTAAAATTAGCACTTTTGATTTTTCATGTTCGTGTCCCATAGACTCTAACGGTGTTCGAACAAATTTTTTGCATGTTCGCATGTTCTGCTGCGAACCAAACAGGGGGGTGTTCGGCCCATCCCGAAAAATAAGTGCTCGAGCTAACTACAGCTTAGATGCCTACTAAATCTGAATTTTGACAGGAGTTGGTCTTTAACTGTCTACTCTCCAAAAGTCCCTACTACCCTAAATTGTATGTCAAGCCAAAAATGTTTTTTTTAGCATAAGATAGCATTGGGAAAGATCAGAGCCTCTGTTGGGTTTTGTTGCTGTCTGGAAAAAGATTTTCCTTATTTTCTCTTCCCTTCTCTCTGAGGACAACAGTTTTACCAGGCAGGAAGTAAGGGAAAATCTAAACACAAAGACACAAACAGAAATAATAATCTGATAGGGGTTCAAGCCCTTTGCCTTTTATTACATCATGTGTTGCATCTTGTCTGATAAAATGCTGTCACTCAGCAGGATAGGAAGTAAGCGAGAATCTCCCCCCATGCACTCCTGCAGCTGTGATCTTCTGGTGCTGTGAGGGTTATTACAAGCTGTTAGACCTGTAACAGGCACTCATCAAAAGTGACAACTATGCTTTTTTAGCTCCATTCCTCTATTCAAAAAAGCTGTACCACCAGTTCCCACAATGAAAAGCACTTTATGAATGGAAGACAGGGAAATTAATTAAAATGTTTGCCTTCTTCTGCTGTTAAGCTATCCTTCTAATATTGTCAGTCCAGCACAGTTGATGAAGAAGTATCCTTTCAACCTCTGAAAAATGTTGGCTTCCTATGATACAACGCTCTGAATAAAATTGAATTTGGAATTTAAATGTTTTGCTTTTAGTACGTTCTTTCTTGCACTCCCAGTCCCTACTCATGCAAAGAGCCAACCTATGACCATTGCTCCTGGAAGAGCTGCCTAAGAAGATTTAATCCTTTCACACTGCTTTAGACCTGACTGAGAACACCTTCTACTTTAAGAGTTCGAGTTCCCCACACCCTTCTTTTGCATTTGACTCGTATTCTCTGTGACCGGCTTACATCAGATGTGGGAGCCCCAGTGTCACGATCAGGGGTCAGGCTCATAGACCAGTTCTATAGCAGCAGCGGGACTACCACCAACCAGCAGGATAGCTATACAGGTAGCCACCCTGGCAGATGACACAGGCTCACCTGAGATGTGGAGTCTAAGTACTAACCAGTGTTGACCAAAGCTCCTGATGGTGGAGATGGATTTTGCTGCATGTTAGTACCAGGTCCCGGTCCTCGGGATCACCCCACCAGGATGTGAGCGAGCTGGGTCCAGAAGCAGATAAGGATCAAAAAGAAGCATAGTCAGTAAAACAAGCCACAGATCAGTAACGAGTAGTTGCAGGTTGGGATCAGGCAGAAGTGTAGTTGAGGATCAAGCCAAGGGTCGATAATGTGGTAGCACAATATGGATGGAGGCAGGGAAGACGAGAGTGAGATACTGGTTTATTTGTGAAAGAGAACCGCGCCAGTCACTCTAGTTATATCATACATCCACATGTGCCAAAAATAGTGTACCAAAATAATATTAATTTATCTATTTATACCTATTTAGTGTAGATATGTCTATTTATACCAAAGAGGATGGTGCTACCCCCCCCCCTCTTTGCCAGTAGCCCACCCGATTATGGTATGGACCTCCTAGGAGTGCTCAGGGCTTATGGTGCCAAACAAATTAAAAAATGAAATAAAATAAAAATATGTATCTATACCTTTATCTTATGCTTAACACAAAAATAATTCTGTGTCCTTAGTGTACCGATAGATCAGTTACTGTATCATTCCATAGGGCATACCCCCCTATTGGGTATACATCAATATTATTTCCACTTAAACAGAAAAGTGAATATATATGTATATTTGTGATAAAAAAATCCTATAAGGAAAAAAGATGCCGCAATCACTATATTCCAATATAATAAAAAATAAAAAAATACTATAAGGAAAAAAGATGCCACAATCACTATATTCCAATATAATGTCCCATTAGTGACACCGCTTGTGATTATATCTTGTATATTCTGGTGCTGTAAAAGCCACCCCGAATGTGAATCCACCACTTCTAAAGTAATGGCTGGAGAGAGCACAATAATCTGGCAAATAGGAAGTGCAGAGACGTGGCTTAAATCAGGAAGTTTATGGGAGGAGCAAAAAGTTTAATGTTCAGCAGAAGGCAAGGCACA
This sequence comes from Lithobates sylvaticus, assembly GCA_028564925.1. Classification (NCBI taxonomy): domain Eukaryota; kingdom Metazoa; phylum Chordata; class Amphibia; order Anura; family Ranidae; genus Lithobates; species Lithobates sylvaticus. The sequence goes on along the minus strand of CM053026.1, from coordinate 464,618,471 downwards.
GGGCGGGGTTGTCCGATGGCTCAGACAGGGCACTATCCAGCATCTCAGGTAGCTCAACGAGAAGAATCATCGCCAGACAGAGCAGAGGTCCCGGGTCCAAGTCCAGATTCTGATACCTGGTCGATTTTCTTAAAAGTATCTAACAAAAAAATGATGTTGCCCAAAACAATCGGTTATCCCTTGCACTAAGCCAAGAAATGTAGGATTTATTTGGTTGCCTTGAGCTCAAGCAGCATACCTTTTCAAATACTTTACCATCCTCCATTGTACTGCCAACTGCTGGCTACACTCCCGAGTCCTTTAAATTTGAACATCATTTTTTCCTGTTTGCAATGTGCCACATGTTCTAAGACCCATTTAACATTCTGAGACAACATTAATGCACTTTTAGCTAGCGCTATATCTACAAACCATTAAAAAATATAATAATAAAACTATCTAAGAACAATGTAAAATTTTTAACTGAACAAACAATACTTAAAGATATGAAGGTTATAGTACATCAGAGAGAGCATAGGTTGTTGAATTTGCAGTTTTATCTCTTCACATTTAAAGGAAGTAAAGAATGAGCTTTAAAATCTTAAAGATAATGGAGGCAGAATAAAAGGTCTATGTGGAATCTTCCGTTAGATTGCTCAGCGGTTAAACCATATTAATTAGATTTCATCAAGGAAGCTTATATAACCCACAAAGCCATTTGGGTGCTTTCCAACGTATTTCACTTGTGTGCTGTTTGGAGCCTGCAGTTTTAAAACCTCTGTATCATCTCTAAAGGGCTATGCTGTGTTAATCTACTCCTCCCTTAGCAGACATGAGCAATCAGATGGTTTCTTTGTTATGTGCAGAGGTGAAATATGGTGAAGGTAATTAATATTCAGATGTCGTGCTTACCATAATTAGAAGGCCAAAAGTCTGACAATGATAGCTGCAAAGCAGGGTCCAAGGTTGTAAATGTAATGGAGAAATAAATTAAGGCACCAGAACACATTGAAATCCAGAATTCAGTCACAGCTGGTATTTGCAATGGAGCCCTTTCTTCCGCTATTTTATCATTCACACTTCACTGATCTTTATGGAAATGACCAGGACGACGGGCAAGGCTACAAATAGGCCCACTGAGGTAATGTTAATACCTATTCTTATCAAATAGAATCACCATGGAGCTAATCTTCTGCAAATTATTTCAGGGAATTGACATTTCATGTGCACATTAACGTCTGCTTGGAAAAAAGGACCATCAATCAGGATGGTGGTACAGCTGATCTCTGTCCAAGATTGGCTTGGCGTTTATTAAGCTAAACCAATGTACATCTTTTTGGAACAAAACGAGCGTAAGTGTCTTAGAAATCAAACTAGCTTGGTGCAAGTGAATGGAACAGAGGCTAATTAAAATATGGAAGAAAGGAAACAACAAGCCACAGTTTAATGCATATGGAAAGGTCACATGAAAGCTGTTATCTTCATTTCTGTTTTCTGTCAATCAGTCTTAAAAGCCAACACTTTCTTTACTAATGCCACATATCATATATGGAGTAAATTATACATTTATGTAAAAGTGGTAGACATTCATATGGTTATAATTCAAAGCTAGGTATGTAGAAGAATGAACAGCATCATAAAATAAACAAAGAGTATTTAGGATTATTTAAAGTATGTTATGCTAGCTGTGCGTAGGGTAAATATGTTGCTTCACAAACAACAAAATAAAAATTTCTTGGCATGTACAGCTTTTATCCTTTAAACAAATTTAAAGGGCATTTATTTACAAATGACTCAGCTTTACCAATAAACATGGTTTGGGCTAACATGCATTTTAAGTTAACTGAAGTGAACTTAAAAAAAAATAATATATATATATATATATATATATATATATATATATAATAAAAGGAGTTTTTTTGGGTAGCCAACATAAATCTGAGCCTAATGCCACGTACACACAACAGTTTTTTCCATCGGAATAAACTCTGAAGGTTTTTTTCCAATGGAGTGCTGACAGAGTTCCGACGGAGTTCCGCTGAAATTGTCTTGCCTACACACGATCACACCAAAGTCTGACCGTCTAGAACACCGTGACGTACAACACGTAAGACGTTACTAGTAAAAGGAAGTTCAATAGCCAGTAGCCAATAGCTGCCATCTCGTACTTGCTTCAGAGCATGCGTTGTTTTTGGTCCGTCGGAACAGCATACAGACGAGCGGTTTTCCCGATAGGAATTGGTTCCGTCAGAAATATTTAAAACATGTTCTATTTCTAGGTCCATCAGAATTTTCAAAAATAAAAGTCAGATGAGGCCCACACACGATCGGAATATCGGGTGAAAAGATTCCGTCTGACTTTTTCTGCCGGAAAGTCCGACCGTTTTAGGCTGATCTGGCAACTGGTTGATCAAGAATTCTTGATGTTGTCACCTAAACATATGCCTCTTGTGGTAGTGATAGAAATATAGGCTAAGAACAGCAAGCCAACACTAATCATAAATTCACATTAACCACTTTATTCTTTAGTTTAATATTCCTCAGCATAATGCCCATACAAGGGGGACTGTTAGGCTGGCCACGCAATATCCAATTTTCTTGTACAATTTTCCTTTAGATTTACCAAAACCATATAATATGAGGTAAATCCTAAACTCTTTCAATTTGTACGCAATCAGACCGGCCCTTGCACTACATAGTTGAATGTGAATCTAAAGGAAAATGACAAATAAAATTGTGTAATGCATGGCCAGCTTAAAGTGGTTGTAAACCCTTACAGACCACTTTGACCTACAGGTAAGCCTAGATTAAGGCTTACCTGTAGGTCCAAGAAATATCTCCTAAACCTACACGGTTTAGGAGATATTTGCAAAAGACAGGCGCTGCCGTCTACGTTGCATGCGCCGTAGACAGTGGCATGTTGCATGTCGCTGCTAACGGCAATCATGCCATTAGTGGCGGCTCTCGTGCGCATGTGTGGGGGTGACGTCATTGCAGCTCCAGACAGTCACACCACCGGAGCCGCGATACCCGGAAGTCACTCCGGGTATCCTGGTGGTGTCTGAGGACGACAACGAGGGTCGCTTCAGGGGCTTCCATCTCAGGTAAGTTATTCATTTTGAGCTAGTATGCTATGCATACTAGCTCATTATGCCTTTGCCTTGCAGGGTCTATTTTTTTTTTTTTTTTTTTTTTTTTACGCTTTACTTCCTCTTTAAGTCTATGTTCCATTATGAAATTAGAAGCCTGCAGCAGTGGAGGCTCCTAGTTCCTAGACTGTGCTGGTCTCATGTTGATGATCAGTAACCATTCTAAATACTTTCTGATCATGTTATCATTATGACAGCCAATCACAGATATTAAGTGGATTTGTTTACAAAACAAACCTTGCTACTCATTTTTTATTGAGCCTCACAGAAACGACCAAAAAAAAAAATAAAAAAATTGACAGACCCGATGGACCGTGGTCTTATTCTGTCGTCACTCTTCTATGTTTCTATTGTTTCTGCATACAAAGTCCTGCAAACCAACAACAGAATTAGAACACATTAGCTGAACATTCCATTTACAACCAGCTTACCACCATTCTGTTTGCAATGTTAAAGTACACTATATTACCAAATGTATTGGGATGCCTGCCTTTACACACACACAGGGACTTTAATGACATCCCAGTCTTAGTCCGTAGGGTTTAATATTGAGTTAGCCCACCCTTTGCAGATTTAACAGCTTCAACTCTTCTGGGAAAGCTGTCCACAAGGTTTAGGAGTGTGTCTATGGGAATGATTGACCATTCTTCCAGAAGCGCATTTATGAGGTCAGGCACCGATGTGGACAAGAAGGCCTGGCTCGCAGTCTCTGCTGTAATTCATCCCAAAAGCCAAGCAAGTTCCTCCACCCAAACTTGCTCATCCATGTCTTTTTGGACCTTGTTTGTGCACTGGTGCGCAGTCATGTTGGAACAGGAAAGGGCCAGAGCCAGCTAGTGCTCCATTTTGGGGGCGGCAAACAAACCACCCACCACCCTCCAGTCGGTCGTTTGGTCGGTCCGCCCAGCAATCCCTCCCATTGCTTGCTTGTCCATCCGACCACCAGCCCTGCACTTACCCCTGGAGTGAAGGACACAGCCGTATCTAGGGCGATGTGATGCTGCGGAATGCGGGAAGACTAACTGGGAAGTGGGACCGAAGACCAGGGGAGCCGAGCCGAGCCAAAGTGTCAGGCGCGCCTGGATGACGTGCAGCACCAAGCCGGATGGGAGGAAGGAGAATGGAAGCCTATGCTTCTCCTCTCAGCCAATCGGGTCTCAGGACCCACTTCGTGATTGGCCAGGAGGAGAATCAGGAAGACAATAGCGAATATTAATTTGCTTTTAATTTGCTATTGTCACACAAGTGGGTGGGCTCGGGCGCAGTGCTCTGTGCCCCAAACCCACCCTTCTTGAAGCCAATAAGAGCCTTCGGCTCTAATCACATGCTTCGGGAAAAAAAATTGGAATCCATGCGTCCGGCACCCTGTATGTAGATTAGGGGCTAAACGCATTGGATTAGGGGGGCGGTGCCCCTGCGCCTCGTATGCAGGGTTGCCAACCTCCCGCAGAATTTTTTGCTGACAAAACATGGACAATTTACTGGCGGAGCACATTTTTTGGCAACATGAGAAATTACAGAACTCCTATTGAAAACTAACACAGTAAATATTTGAACAGTATAAACATGATATGGAAACACTGACAATACCTATAACAAGACATTTGCTTGATTTACACTTAAAAAGTCAACACAGCATGGAATTATCAGCCCCTGATATTTACTGGCAGTTGTTAAAAAAATCACAGATTTTTACAAGTTGTCAGTAAATTTACTGGCGGTTGGCAACCCTGTTCCTATGGATGGGCCACCACTGGAAGGGGTCATCCCCAAACTGTTCCCACAAAGTTGGGAGCATGACATTTTTCAAAATGTCTTGGTATGCTGACGCCTTAAGAGTTCAATTCACTGGAACTAAGGGGCCAACTACTGAAAAACAACCCCAAACCATAATTCCCCCTCCACCAAATGATTTGGACCAGTGCACAAAGCAAGGTCCATAAAGACATAGATGAGCGAGTTTGGGGTGGAGGAACATGACTGGCCTGACCTCAACCCGATAGAACACCTTTGGGATGAATTGTGAGCCAGGCCTTCTCGTCCACATCAGTGCCTTACCTCACAAATGCGCTTCTGGAAGAATGGTCAAACATTCCCATAGACACACTCCTAAACCTTGTGGACAGCCTTCCCAGAAGAGTTGAAGCTGTTATAGCTTAAAGTCTTGTTTTTTTTCTTTAAAAATAACAAACATGTTATACTTACCTGCCCTGTGCAGTGGTTTTGTGCAGTCCTGATCCTTCTCTTCTCGTGTCCTTAGCTGCCTCCTGTGGAGTGCCCCCACAGGGCATCCAAGCCGAGCCGCAGCTCTGTGTCTCCATTCAGACACAGAGCCGCTGTTCGCCCCCACCCCCTCTCTCTCCTCATTGGCTAACTGACTTTATTTGACAGCAGCGGGAGCCAATGGCACTGCTGCTGTGTCTCAGCCAATCAGGAGGGAGTGTCCCAGACAGCCAAGTCGCTCGTGCAATATCGCTGGATTGAGATGGGGCTCAGGTAAGTATTAGAGGGGCTGAGGGGGGTTGCTGCACACAGAAGGTCTTTTATTTTAATGCATAGAATGCATTAAGATAAAAAAACCTTCTGTCTTTAGGACCACTTTAAAATTCATGTCCATGTTAAGGCAGGCGTCCCAATACCTTTGGTAATATAGTATATATTGCTGTTAATTTTAATGGACCCCTCTGCTGAGAGCTTTCTTACATGATTTACAGTGGCAATTACTTTTCCCAGTCTAAATGTACAACATCTATAAAAATGCAGAATGAATTTTATTTGAATGTTTTAAAATGTATTCTAGATTACCATTTAGCTTTCTTTTAAAATACAGGCTCATTTATTAAAGTAGAGCCAAGGACAATGGCTATACGCAAATGCAGTGTCTCATAGCAAGCAATCAGGCTTTTCATCTTTTTCCATGTTACTACAGATGAAATCTAATTGGTCTCTATGAGGTACTATATAAAACACGGCTATACTTTGATAAGTAAGTTTCCAATGCTTTTTTCCCACACTATCAAAGGCAGAATTAAAAGAGAAGTATGGGTTTGGGGGTTATTGCCGATTTATACTTACCTAGGTGGATGCTGCATCGGTCCGATGCTGCATCTGTCCCCTGGCATTTCTGCACTGAGAACCGAGCGATCGAACACCGCAGATGGCTCATTCTCTCAGCTCCCCGAGCAGAGAGCTGCTGCCTGTCAATCAGCAGCTCTCCTGCTCTGCCCCTCCAGCCTCACTGGAGTGCTGAGCTGTGGAGGGGTGGGGAATGGCAGTCTCAGCCTCAGACTGGCTTGCTTAGAGGCTGAGACGGCTATTAGTCCAGGCACCTGGTGGATCCAGACTCCCAGAGCCGGAATGACGCGGTGCCTGGACTAATATTGGTGAAGTCAGCAGAGAGCGAACTTCAGACCCCTCTCTGTTGAAAACGGGTCACAGGAGTGCAAAGCGAGTTGCACTTCTGTGACCCTTAGGAGAAGCTCAGCCAAATGAGCTCAGGCTGGACTTCTCCTTTAATGCCACTAAGGTAAAGTAAACTCACATCCCCTTGTGTGTGGTTCACTCTGTGCCTGTTGTCTTCTCCTCCAGGCTTTCCAGAAAAGTTGCCAATTGTACATTTTAACCACTATGGCCCTGATTTATACCTCTGTGTCAAAGGTCCCCTGTTGCATTCCCCTCGAGTGTAGGATGGAAGCAAATCGGCCAGCAATTCTCATAAAATTGCCTTAGCTGGATTCTTCTAGTACAAGAGCTAAGAGCTACAGGCAGCTGTATTTTGGCAACCTAGTAGTGTGAGACAACCGCCCCACTGATGGCAGAGCTCTGCTGATTAAACAAGAAAATCCATACTCTCCATAATCTGCAGGACTGAACTGTAATTTTGACAGATGGGAGATTAACAGGTGATGTGAAGCAGTAGAGGCTCCTGCCCCAGCTGGGCACCCTACAGCACAGTGCACAAGATGGGTGAATCTTTAACCTTGACCCCTCAGGCCAGATTCTTTTTGTAATCCATTGGGTGCCATGTGCTTAGGAATTCAGAGCTGTGTTGTTGCCAAAGAGAAAGGTAAGAGCTTACTACATTTCTACAATAGGAGTGCCCAGTTCGCATAAACCTGACCACAGTCTCCTGCTTATCATAACATTAGAGTATTGCATGCAGAAAATATAATTTATGGTGTCAGTGTTCACTATCTGTTTGCTACAGATACAGTGCCTTGAAAACATATTCATACCCTTGAAATGTTCCACATTTTGTCATGTTACAACCAAAAAAAGTAAATGTATTTTATTGGGATTTTATGTGATAGACCAACACAAAGTGGCACATAGTTGTGAAGTGGAAGGAAAATGATAAATGGTTTTCAATTTTTTTTTACAAATAAATATCTGAAAAATGTGGCATGCATTTGTTTTCAGCCCCCTGTATTCTGTACCCTACCTGTGTTTAATTTAATCTCAGTATAAATACAGCTGTTCTGTGAAGCTCTCCGAGGTTTGTTAGAGAACCTTAGTGAACAAACATCATCATGAAGGGGTAAGGTTGTGGAGTTTAAAGCAGGGTTAGGTTATGAAAAAATATCCCAAGCTTTGAACATCTCACGGAGCACTGTCCAATCCATCATCTGAAAATGGAAAGAGGATGCCACAACTGCAAACCTACGAAGACATATCCATCCACCTAAACTGACAGGCCAGGCAAGGAGAGCATTAATCAGAGAAGCAGCCAAGAGGTCCATGGTAACTCTGGAGGAGCTGTAGAGATCTACAGCTCAGGTGGGAGAATCTGTCCAGAAGACAACTATTAGTTGTGCACTCCCCAACCTGGCCTTTATGGAAGAGTGGCAATAAGAAAGCCACTGTTGAAAGAAAGCCATAAGAAGTCCCATTTGCAGTTTGCAAGAAGCCATGTGAGGGACACAGCACACATGTGGAAGAAGGTGTTCTGGTCAGATGAGACCAAAATTAAACTTTTTGGCCTAAAAGCAAAACGCCATGCGTGGCGGAAAACTTACACTGCACATCACCCTGAACACACCATCCCCATGTGAAACATGGTGGTGGCAGCATCTTGTTGTGGGGATAATTTTCTTCAGCAGGGACAGGGAAGCTGGTCAGAGTTTATGGGAAGATGGATGGATGGATGGAGTCTGCAAAAGACGTGAGCCTGGGGCTGAGGTTCACCTTCCAGCAGAACAACGACCCTAAACATTAGACATGTGCACATATTTTCGTTTCGTTTTTTTCGTTTCCGAAAAAAAATCGTTTTTTTTGGTTTCGTTTTTTTCGTTTCCGTCGATTCGTAACGATTCGTACATTCGTAAGTCGTCGTTGTTCGGATTCGTAACGATTCGTACATTCGTAAGTCGTCGGTGTTTGTATTCGTAACGATTCGTACATTCGTAAGAGTTATTTTTTCGTTGATTTGTTTTTTCGTTAATTCGTTTAGTTTGTTAATTTTCGGACGCATTCGTATTTATTCGTACATTCGTAACATTCGTAGATTCGTAATCGGAGCATAATTCATAATTTGATGTAATGTGTATGCTATTATTACATTTTAATAATTTACGAATCGAAAAAAAAAGTTACGAATCGAAAAAAAAGTTACGAATGTACGAATTTTTTTGTTCAATAGAGACACGGAAAATTACAATTCAAAAAAAAAAAAGTTATGAATTGAAAAAAAAGTTACGAATCGAAAAAAAAAAGTTACGAATCGAAAAAAAAAGTTACGAATGTACGAATTTTTTGGTTCAATAGAGACACGGAAAATTACAAATCTAAAAAAAAAAAAAAAAAGTTACGAATCTAAAAAAAAAAGTTACGAATCTAAAAAAAAGTTACGAATCGAAAAAAAAGTTACGAATGTACGAATTTTTTTGTTCAATCCATTCGAAGCACGTTTAGCAGCACCATTGTAAGGGACACGGAAAATTACCAATTCAACAAAAAAAAAAAGTTACGAATGTACGAATTTTTTCGTTCGTTTTTGTTTTTTCGGATTTTCTTCATTAGTACATTCGTTGTTTCTAATTAGTTTTTTTCGGATTTTCGTTGTTTTTCAGATTCGTTCGATTCGAATGATTTGTTAATCGGATTCGTACGATTCGAACGATTCGTTACGATTCTTTTTTCGGATTCGTACGATTCGAATGATTCGTTCATTCGTACGAAAACGAACGAACGAAAATAACGAAAAAAAATGAAAAACGAAAAAAAACAAAACGAATTGCACATGTCTACTAAACATACAATGGAAGAGCTACAATGGAATGGTTTAGATCAAAGCATATTCATGTGTTAGAATGGCCCAGGCAAAGTCCAGACCTAAATCCAATTGAGAATCTGCGGCAAGACTTGAAAATTGCTGTTCACAGATGCTCTCCATCCAATCTGACAGGGCTTGAGCTATATTGCAAAGAAGAATGGGCAAACATTTCACTTTCTAGATGTGCAAAGCTGTACAAAATATTATTTAAAAGCCTAACTGTCCAATTGTTGGACAGGTGCCACATCCCAATGTATATACAAAAAAACTAACTGTGAGCACCCTGCAGTACATGGAGGATTTTTGTCCCACACTTGAATAAACAGACCCCATTTTGGGGGCTTTTTTCATGCAGACAACTATTGTCCATTTGGGATTGTGCTGTTTTCCCCTAAAAGTGCATCCTTTTCCAAGGGTTGAAAATTGGAGTTAAAATATCTTGTTTTTCACTCCTTTTTTCTGTCCATTGCGCTAAACAATTTTAGAGCTTTCCATATTGAGCTGTTTATGATTCTGTTCAGGACCACCAAGCAAATCTTCCCTTGAATTGCCTCCTGATCCTTTGGTGTGTGTTGAGCTGTTACTGGCATCCATATCTGATTTCTCTACATAAACATTTGTCCAATCATTGCATTCCTCCACAAAGAACTACCTGAAGAAGACTTTCTGTAGTTGAAACGTTGGGGTATTTTTGGGATGCTATGTTGAATCTGAATAGGATATGTCAAAAATTGTTTCTGTAGTCATGAACTTCTGTGTCCATGATGTTTCATTTCAACTGAATTTTAATATATTTGTATTTAAAAAAAAAACTTTTTCTAATAAATACAAGTGTTGCTGGGGTCTCTAAAGCCCCTTCTCCAATCCAGTTTGTTTTTTATATATGCAAAGCTGGTAGAGACATACCCAAAAAGACTTACAGCTGTAATTGCAGTGAAAGGTGGTTCTACAAAGTATTGACTTTGAATACTAATGCACGCCACACTTTTCACATATTGAGTTGTAAAAAAAATTGGAAACCATTTATCATTTTCCTTCCACTTCACAATAATGTGCCACTTTGTGTTGGTCTATCACATAAAATCCCAATAAAATACATTTACGTTTTTGGTTGTAACATGACAAAATGTGGAATATTTCAAAGGGGGGTGAATACTTTTTCAAGGCACTGTATAGAGTTTTATCTATACATGCTGTTCTCCAAATCTTCTAGTAATTTTAAGGTTCGGTTAAGTCATAACAGCCTCCGTGGCCGAAGAGGTTCATCAAGAGGTTGTACATTAGTATTTACCTTTCACTTTCAGAAAGCATTCTAAGGTCTGGTCACTTTCACTAGACAGAGTAATGTCTATTCAGCACTCATCTATTGTACTCCTGATGATATTTTCTCTTACCTAACTCATAGAAAGACCCTTGACTCTGGGATATTTCTTTAAAAACCAAGTGAAGTTTGTTGCAGCTTCAAAGTTGTTTATCTTAGAAAAATATACCTTTGACCAAAGCTAAAACCAGCATTATATTCTCTTCAGATACAGTTGGCTATCCAAGCTCCACCAATACATCAAGGTATTGTATTAAAGAGGACAAGGGGGCACACTTTACATCTGAAGGAAAAGAGATTTAACCTCCACATACAGAAATAGCTGTAAAATTGTGGAATAAACTCCGTTAAGCACTAGTTCTGGCCAACTCAGAAGATTGTTTAAAAAAATAAATAAATACTGGATGCATTCCTAAATGCACAAAATTCTGTATAAATGGACACTAGCATAAAGGTAATAACAACAGCAATTGTTCATTGCCTCCTGAGGATCAGGAAGGACTTTTTTTCCCTCACTGGAGCAAATTGGATCATGCTTTATAGGGTTTTTGTCCCTCTAGACCAACTCTGATTATATGATTGTGTATATGGAGGTTTTCTATTTGTTTATTCTTTTTTGTTGGTTGAACTAGATGAACTTGTATAATTTTTACCTAATTGTCTAAATATGTAAGTTAGGTAACTTCAGAGGGAAACAGTAAAGGCCTTGCTAGAAAGGTATAAGAAAATATTAGAAAACTCCTAATATCCTACAAGATTTTCTCATGGTTTACAAACTTTTTTTCTGTCTATATGCTCACTGTAAGATGCAATTCAGTAGTAGATTGTTCTCACATTATTGCAACACATTTTTATTAGTTTTATATCTTTAAAAAATATTGCTCTTATAGTTGTGTTAAATAGGTTTATGTTGTTCTAAATAACATTGAGCTAAATGTTTACAACTATGCTGAAAAGGAAATTCAGTTCTACTGTCTGCAATGAAATAGTTCATATAGTCAGGGTCCATCACAAAACTTTCTCTCTATCGCCATCTGCTGGACAGCTAAAAAATGTTCATATGGTGAAAAATACCAATGCAGTTTCTGTTCATTTCTCCATTTTGCTCATTTTGTTGCATCTGTTGGACAGGTGTCAAAAATACCTGTGGATCTTGTGGGCTGATAACACATAGGGAGTATACCATTGTACCTAATTCTGTCTGAGGATTATAGAACACTTCTCTGCTATATTACGAGGATGCAGGGGGGGGGGGGGGGGGAGGTGTTCTATAGTCCTAACACATTTCTGTCCTAGGGTGACAACATTGCTTCTCAAAAGATATACAGTGCCTTGAAAAAATATTCATACATACCTCTTGAAATTTTCCACATTTTGTCATGTTGCAGCAAAAAACGTAAATGTATTTTATTAGGATTTTATGTGATAGACCAACACAAAGTGGCACATAATTGTGAAGTGGAAGAAACATGATAAATGTTTTTCAAAATGTAAAAAAATAAAAAAAATATTTGAAAAGTGTGGCGTGCATTTGTATTTAGCCCCCTCTAAGACAATACTTTGTAGAACCACCTTTCGCTGCAATTACAGCTGCAAGTCTTTTTGGGGGTGTCTCTACCAGCTTTGCACATCTAGAGAGTGACATTTTTGCCCATTCTTCTTTGCAAAATAGCTCAAGTTCTGTCAGATTCAATGGAGAGTGTATGTGAACAGCAATTTTTAAGTCCTGCTACAGATTCTCAATTGGATTTAGGCTGCACTTTGACTGGGCCATTCTAACACATGAATATGTTTTGATCTAAACCATTCCATTGTAGCTCTGGCTGTATGTTTAGGGTCTTTGTCCTGCTGGAAGGTGAACCTCCACCTCAGTCTCAAGTCTTTTGCAAACTTTAACAGGTTTAATTCTAAGATTGCCCTGCATTTGTATGTACACACAATAAGATTTTCCGACAACAAAACTGAGGATTTTTTTCCAAAGGATTTTGGCTCAAATTTGTCTTGCATACACAATACAAAAAATGATTTGATAATGTATCAAAGTGAGAGAAAAATTTCTGATTCAGTAATGCATCCAAAAACTTGCTAGTCGATGCGTTTTACTAAGATATTAGCTTCCTCGCGTCAGATACTGGGTAGGTGCTGGTATATTTAAAAACAAGAAAGTACATGTATAAGTATTTGATGTAGTATATATCTACGTAAGTATAACTATAGTCATTACAACATTTCTCCAGGAGGAGTACATATACACAAAGATCAAATACAAATAGACATAACAACTAATAAGCTTGCCTGGTGAACTTGTGGCTCAGGGTATGGGAAAACCTCACAAAACGAACAGATAACCGGAAAGACGAAATTTTGAGTTTCATATGTATGTGTGTAGTAAGGAAATACCCACATATCATGTGGTCTATGGTAGGTACCACTAAATAAAACAAAAACATATGCATTATGGACTAGGGTGCTGCTAAAAAAAATCATCAAATAAAAGCGGTTTATACTAGAATAGCTCTCACCTGATATATAACAATCACGTAGAAATATTAGAATATAGATCGCACATAGAGGTCACAGATTCCAACTATAAATGTTTTCAACACAGTATCTGAAAGTAGACAAAGTCTATAGTTAGGTATTAACCCCTTAAACAGGGTATATATAGTAGAGTAGAATACAAAAAAGATACAAGAAGTATATGTGGGCGGTACTTACCAATAGTACCAAGAAATAGCCCATAGGTACAAACCCAATGTATTAAATGGGTGAGTACACAATCCCCTCAAGTATAGAGACCGATGCATATCTAAGAGAGAGGGGGTATAGCAACCCATTAATTACTTATATATAAAAAAGGCGTCCAAATACAGGCACAAATGACAAGGAAAAGACAAAAAAGAAGACAAGACGACCCACCTGAATATATAAATAATTAATTTTTGTTAGGGCTCAAACCAGTGTTTTTAAAGTGAAACAAATCACACTGTCTGTGCTAAAAATAGGAGCTGCCAGCACAAAAAATTATAATAAGTGAAGCAAATAAAGAATAGATGGTGTGCAGCGCTAAAATTATAGAATTAAACCATCAAATAAATGATAATAATGTGCTTGTAATACAATATATACAAATATTGCATTCAACTGAATACAACAAACATAAATAGAAACACACTATGTGCTACCAAGTGTAGTGAAAATCAATGATAGTGCAAATCAAATTAGTGTATATAACAGAGGTTGGTATGACTCCAATATACAAACTAACAATAATAAATATTAATATGAATCAATTGATATATAATCAGTGACAAAGTCTATAGGTGCTCAAATAAAAGAAGTGACTGTGTGACTTGTCTGCAGATATCCACCACCATATGGAGAGAGGCTTACCGGATCAATTTGACCCAACTAGGCATATACCTAGTGAATCTGACAAATGTCATGTCAGACTCACTAGGTATATGCCTAGTTGGGTCAAATTGATCTGGTAAGCCTCTCTCCATATGGCGGTGGATATCTGCAGACAAGTCACACAGTCACTTCATTTATTTGAGCACCTATGGACTTTGTCACTGATTATATATCAATTGATTCATATTAATATTTATTATTGTTAGTTTGTATATTGGAGTCATACCAACCTCTGTTATATACACTAATTTTGTTTGCACTATCATTGATTTTCACTGCACTTGGTAGCACATAGTGTGTTTCTATTTATGTTTGTTGTATTCAGTTGAATGCAATATTTGTATATATTGTATTACAAGCACATTATTATCATTTATTTGATGGTTTAATTCCATCCTTTTAGCGCTGCACACCATCGATTCTTTATTTGCTCAAACCAGTGTTGCCACATAAGCAGGGGCAAATTGTGCCCCTATAACAAAAGCAGTTATATAAGTGGAATAAATGTCCAATTAAAAAGAGATGTCACATAGTGGTTTGCTAGAGTAGCTGATCAAAGGTATGACTTACCCTTCAACACTGCACCAGTGTGTGCGGCTTTCTTTTTTGTGTGTGGCCCAAGCCCATATGCATTCCTTCTTATATAGGGGCATGGGAGTAACAAGGGGGGGGCATGGCGGTGCGAATATGGCACCAAAAAGCCAAGTCACATGGCGTATAGCAGCGGCATATGATCGTGGGTCATTTGATCGTGGTTATGTGGCCATGTGTATCCCCTCTTATAATTGGGTATTGGGATAATAGAGGGGGGTGTGGTAGAGTGAATATGGTGCCAAAAGTAACCCGGTCACGTGACGTATAACATCACCACATGATTGTAGTCATGTGAACGTGGTCATGTGACCGCAACTGCATCGTGAATGATTGGGCAGATGTCAACAGGAAGTGAGGAGGTGCGCAGGGCGGTGCAATCACACACATCCACATGTGCACAACCACCACCAAATCTCTGCCCCTAACCAGATGGACGGATAGATAAAGCCATAGATAAAGCCATCCATGGCAGATCACACATGGCAAAAGGTGCACTGACATGTTGCATAATCATTACGTATACATCCACCCCGCATCTACATGACGCAAGACTGCAAACCGAGAACACGTCAGCATCAAAGTGTAACGCAGCATCTATACACGCCCACATCTCAAACTTTACTCTCAACAGCAGCAAAAGATGTCAAAAACCAGCAAGAAAGGCATACCCCATCAAAGTTTTTTGGAAAAAGGTCTCAAGCTGACAAGCAGCAAGCAAGCACGATGACAACTTGGACACATACACACGAATATAAAAAAAAAAGGTTAAAGCAGGACCATTGCGACCAGGCCAAGAAGTTGCCATTGCACTATACAGCAGGTCGGTTTGAAGTATACTGTTTCAAATAGCACTATGGACAGGTATAAATTTCTTCCCATGGAAAATAAAAATATTGATATTTTTACAGAAATGGTTTATAGCTTATAGCAAGGCCAGGGACAGTGGTAGCAGCCAGGGTGTGAATCCATCGCATTTCCCTTTGTAGATTTTTTTTTATCATGGTTACCTCCTCGAGAGTTTCGTTGTAATGTGTTCTAACGTGTTCTAATGCTGCAAATTTCACTACACTGTTGTCACCAGCATGCATTTGATTTACATGTCATCCTATTGGTGTCAGCAGTTGATTACTGTTGATGTAGTATATATGATCCTTGATTCGATGCCAAAAAGCTTGTTTGGTTTTGCCCACGTAGAAACTGTCACATTCCCAAAACATAACGTACACCACGCCCTTCATCTGACAGTTGACATGGTGTACAGTAGAGTGTAATCTGCCATTTGGCAGATACATTGTGTTGTTGTCATATATCCATGGGCATAAAGCGCATGAACCACATTGCCAAGTTCCTCTCAAGGTGGTATCCTCACTGGCTGGCTCAGAGAAAAGGCTTTGTGTCAGTCTGTCCCCGAGTGATCTTGCCCTCCTGAAGGTGATATTTGGTTTAGGACCTGAATATTTACAGAGGATGAGATCATTGGTGAAAAAATACCAATGTTTCTTAAGTATTTCCCGTACACATGAGTGTTGGCGATTATAGGTAAAAATCATCCTAGTAGTATCTTCCTCACTTTGTCGGGGTCTCCTACATAGAGCTTCCTGTCTAGTCTACCTGAATGCTCTTTTATAAGCTAATTTAAGCGCTGTTATTTGAGTATCAACCAATCAGACAACCTCATTCGCAGTGCGTCTGCTTCCTGCTTGAATAGAGTATCATTGGAGCAGATTCTACACAACCTGAGATATTGTCCGTACGGGATACTGTTAATAAGAGGGGTCAGATGAAATCTACTAGCATGTAAGAGGGTGCTCTCCGCTGTCTCCTTTCGACATAGAGTGGTGTTGATATTCCCTTCACCTTCAATCACAACTGTGATATCCACAAAGGGGACGGATTTCTTGATGCATAGTGAATTTTAAATTAAATGCATTTTGATCTAGGTCATGCATAAATTCAGCTATATCAGTAGTGTAAACAGTCCACAGCATCAGAACATCATCTATATACCTATTCCACATCAGGATGAAATCCCAATATTTGGCATATCTGTCGTCAGAGAAGAGCATACATTCCCACCCCCCAGGTACAGGTTTGCATTAGATGGGGCACAAGAAGTCCCCATCGCATCCCCCTGCACCTGGAGGTAGTGGGAATCGTTGAAGGTAAAGACATTGCCTGTCAAAATGTGCTCTAAAATAGAAAGGATAAATTTATTGAAGGACCATGAGTCCTGAGTCCTATCACTTAGAAATTCCTGTGTGACAGATAGGCCCAAAGAGTGTGGAATACTTCTATACAGGGCTTCGATATCAATGGCCACTAAAATAGTATCCACTGGTACTTGAATATTTTCCAGACGTTGCAAAACATCTGGTGTGTCCTGGACATATGAAGGAAGCGATACAACATGGGAACGGAGGTATTGGCCAACTAGTTGACTAGCTTGTTCAGTGTATGCACCATTCCCAGATATAATTGGCCTTCCAGGGGGACACACCAGATTTTTATGCGTCTTAGGAAGAGAGTAAAAAGTGGGCTTAACGGGATGTTTAACGAGAAGAGCCTCATATAGATCTTTGGTAATGACTCCTTGATGGAAAGAGTCCAAAAGAAGTAAGTAGAATTCATCCTGAACTTTACTAGCATGTTCAGAAATGTGTCTATACCATTCCTCATTATCCAGGATCCTGTTACACATTTAAACCACTCAACGGAAAAAAACACTCAGCTCCTTAAACAAAGCGTTACTACAAACAGCAGACGCAGTCGCTCCGAAACGCAGAACACTCATCCGCAAGAGAAATTCTGGATGGTTTAATGGAACTCTTACTCTACTGAAGCAGGAACGCAGAAGAGCTGAAAGAACCTGGAGAAGAAACTCTTCAAAAGAAAACCACACAAACTACAATACTCTCACAATGAAATATCACAAAGCAATCTTCAAAGCTAAAAAAGAACACTTCTCAAACACCATCACAAAAGCCCTAAACCGCCCTCGTGAACTATTCAAGCTAGTCGCCCAGACTATGAACCCTACCTGCTTAGAGCCCCCCACTAACGAAACTCAAGAATTTTGCAACGAGTTATCGGATTTCTTTATCGACAAAATCGACAGCATTCGGGAAAAAATCCAACAGGAAAATACAATCGACCACATCCAAAAAGAGGAAACCGATTCAAACAACATTCAACATTCAAAACCACCAAACTTTTCGCTGACCCCGATCGCCATAGACACCACTAAAAATATCATCAGAAGCCTCCGGGACAGCACATCACCCAATGATATCATCCCCACAAAACTTCTGAAAGAATGCTCTGACATCTTGGCACCTACTATAACGCTACTCATTAATCAATCATTCAAAGAAGGAATTGTTCCTAACTCCCTCAAACAAGGCATAGTCAAACCCCTCCTAAAGAAACCCAACTTGGACCCAAGAAACCCTAACCACCGAAGACCGATAACTAGCCTGAGCACCATCTCCAAGATTATGGAGAAAGTAGTGGTACAACAGCTACAACCCCATCTGGACACACACAATCTCCTGGACCCTCTGCAATCAGGCTTCCGCCCAGGCCATGGCACAGAAACAGCACTCCTCAAAATATGGGATGATGCCTTGGAAGCAGCAGATGACGGAGAATCGTGTCTCCTGGTACTCCTGGACCTTAGTGCAGCATTTGACACACTGGATCACAGCACTTTACTCACCCGCCTCAAAGAAGTAGCAGGAGTCACAGACTCAGACTTACTATGGTTCACTTCCTTCTTAAGAAATCGGTCACAGACAGTGAAACTTGGAGCCTTCACCAGTGAATCTCGCGCAGTCTCCTATGGAGTCCCTCAAGGATCACCTTTATCACCCGTGCTCTTTAACATATACATCCGTCCACTTCTTAAAATCATCAGAAAATCAGACCTATGCTTCCACTCATACGCAGATGATACTCAACTCTACCTTCGGATCCCCGGACAAAAAGACCAATATCAGGAATTGGAAAAATGCCTCGCATCAATAGACGACTGGATGTCCACTAACTCCCTCAAACTTAACGGAACCAAAACAGAACTCCTTCTCCTAAATGCAAACCGGAAAACTAATTCTACAACACCATGGACTCCGCCCACCATCCTTGGACAGACCATCCCTCTAAGCTTAAAAGCCAAAAGTCTCGGAGTCACTTTCGATTCAGAAATGTCAATGGATGCACAAATAGGATCAGTAGTCAGCGGATCCTATCACCTTCTACGCCTGCTACGTAGACTCATCCCCTTCATTCCAGAAAAGGACAAAGCAGTAGTGGTAGGAACAATCATCAACTCTCGACTCGACTACGCAAACTCCCTCTACATAGGACTACCTAAATTCCAGATTGCACGCCTACAAGTCGTTCAAAACATGGCAGCAAGACTAGTCACAGGAAAAAAACCATGGGAATCCATCTCCCCATCCCTGAGGACCCTCCATTGGCTAACCGTAAAGGATCGGATCACATTCAAGACCCTCTGCCTGACCCACAAATGCACACAAGGAGATGCTCCTCAGTACTTATGCGACAAAATACAACACTACACTCCCAATCGTAACCTCCGATCTAACGACCAAAATCTCCTCCTCGTCCCCAAGTCCCGGTACAAATCAAGGGGAGAACGAAGATTTGCAGTCCAAGGACCACGGCTATGGAACGCTCTACCTACGAACATCCGCTTAGAAAAAGATCATCGGACCTTCAGGAAAAAACTTAAGACCCACCTCTTCTAAGAAGGAATCAACTCAGTTCGGATCAAGCGCCTCGAGGCGATTCAGTTCGCAGTTGCAGCGCTATACAAATCTTTCATTCATTCATTCATTCATTGCCACATATTGGGCTCTATCCATGAGGACATTATTGCCCCCTTTGTCTAAGGGGTTTAATAATAATTCCCTCTTGTGCACATAGTTTCTGTAAAGCCTGTTTCTGAACGGGGGACAAATTGTCCACATTGTGGGGTATATTTGTAGTTTCTCAATTTCCTTTGTGACCCGTGTAACAAAAGCCCAGGAAATTTGGATTAGTTTGCAATGGGGGAAATTTATCTGATATCTTTTTCAAAACAATTTGTGAAGTATTGTCTGTTGAGACATTGGGAACAACATCTCACTCAGGGACTTGGGAATTCTGTGATTGCTGCTCAAATTTTTCGTTTTCTTCCAAGAGATCTGTCAGATCTCTGAGTGCCCGAAAATCCCTGACTGAAAAGGTTTTCCACTGATCTCTAAGCTTTTTATCTTTATCCTTTCTCTTTCTTTCTTGATCAAATAGGTACTTGTAAGTCAGCTTACGGGCAAACAAATTTAGATCCCTAATAGTCTCAAATTGGTCTATTTCCTGCGTGGGTCAAAAAGTTAGACCCAGGCCTAATACTTCTATTTCTGCAGTGGTCAAATTGTAATCTGACAAGTTGATTACATTCAAGATGTCATTTCTTGAGGGGTCTTGACTATGAATGGATCCAAGTTGCTGCTCACTTTCCTTTCTTTTGGTGGAGGAGCCACCCCCTCATTTGGGCCGAAAAAAACAAAGGTGTAGTAGTGCCGTAAAGAGAAGAGGGTTGTGCAGAGCTTGGCTTACCCCTGTCGTGTTCAACTACATGTGTGGAGGATTAATTAGCAGACGTGCCCAAGGTCTCCTCATTAGGATTTGATTAGTGTGTTCATGTGAGCCCCCGGGTGCAAGTCGTCAAGAAGTCTTTTCTTACCACCTCGTGTGGGTCCATTCCCGTGATTGAAAGGTTTCTTTTGGGGATTATGATTTCTTCCATAAGATCTAGCTGTACCTTGTGAAAAGCGAGAGTTATTAGAGGCATTAGAGGAATCTGAGTCCCTATTTTCCTGTTCATTCTGGGTCCTAGGTTGTTGTGCCCACTGACGCCAACCCCAAGAGCGTTTTGAATTCAAAAGAGACCATCTATATGATTGGTGATTTGAAAATGCAATTTTGTCTCTTGCTAATTTTTGATCTTTGTTTTTAATTAAATCAGAGTTGAACTGTTCAAGATGATCACTTAATTCTTTATCCTTCACAATGTATAGGAGATGTGAGCATAAAAGTTGATTTCGGGCATAAAGTTGTTTGATTTCTTTATCAACCTCTTTAATACTTTTCATGTATTCAGCAACCATCAGTTTGATCTTTTTTTGGTGCATCTCTGCAGGTTTTGTACCTATGCATTTCTAAAAGCAGGAGACATATTGTGTAGATTAGGAAACATTTGTATCCTTAAACCACTCGAGTTTATGTCCTCATCAATATATCTAGTCAAGAATTTGTATCGCCAATATAGGCCAGATTTTTTCTCTAATTCTTTATATACAGTAGTTTATGCATGAAAACCTCCAACTCCAGAGATGCGCCTTCTTCCCCAAAACAGTTCTTTTGAATTTTAAGCATCCAACCATCCAATGCTGTGTCAACATAGTCCGCCATAATAAGAGAAAAAAAAAAAAAAACCTCCTGGATTAAATGAGAAAATATTATAAACAAAATGTACTCAGACCTATAAACACGGCCTTTTACACTGTCAGGCAGCGAACGTGAAAGTCAAAAAATGGGTATTTGCTACCCTGAACATAGGAAGGGAAGGCCCTCATCATGCCAACATCCAAAATATATATATAAGGATTGAACAAGTCAAAAAATTGGTGGACTTTGTGGGCACATAAGAGAGGGAGAATCAATAAAAAGGTATACATTTTATTACAGCATAATTAAAAGACATATAAACAATTTATAAACAACACCCTGTATAGACACAGTTACCCAATAATGCAGTTGGATCTAAGGTACAAAAAGTGATTTGATAATGTATCAAAGTGAGAGAAGAATTTCTGATCCAGTAATGCCTCTAAAAACTTGCTCGTCGATGCGTTTCACTAAGATATTAGCTTCCTCAGATACTGGGCAGGTGCTGGTATATTTAAAAACAAGAAAGTACATGTATAAGTATTTGATGTAGTGTATATCTATGTAGATATAGCTATAGTTATTACAAAATTTCTCCCGGAGGAGTACATATACACAAAGATCAAATACACATAGACATAACAACAAATAAGCTTGCCTGGTGAACATGTGGCTCAGGGTATGGGAAAACAGATAACCGGAAAGACAAAATTTTAAGTTTCATATGTATGTGTGTAGCAATGAAATACCCACATATCATGTGGTCTATGGTAGGTACCACTAAATAAAACAAAAACATATGCATTATGGACTAGGGTGCTGCTATAAAAAAATCAAAAATCAAAATCAAAATCCTCAAATCAAAGCGGTTTATACTAGAATAGCTCTCACCTGATATATAACAATCATGTAGAAATATTAGAATATAGATCGCACTTAGAGGTAAGTGGTCACAGATTCCCACGATAAATGTTTTCAACACAGTATCTGAAAGTAAACAAAGTCTATAGTTAGGTATTAACCCCTTAAATAGGGTATATATAGTAGAGTAGAATACAAAAAAGATACAAGAGGTATATGTGGGCGGTACTTACCAATAGTACCAAGAAATAGCCCATAGGTACAAAGCCAATGTATTAAATGGGTGAGTACACAATCCCCTCAAGTATAGAGACCGATGGCATATCTAGGAGAGAGAGGGTATAACAACCCATTAGGTACTTAGCATATATATAAAAAAGATGCCCAAATGCAGGTACAGCTGACAAGAAAAAGACAAAAAAGAAGACGTGAGGATCCCTCATAGGGGCATGGGAGTAACAAGGGGGGGCGTGGCAGCACGAATATGGTGCCAAAAAGCCAAGTCACATGTCGTATAGTAGCATCACATGATCATGGGTCATGTGATCGTGGTCATCTGGCCATGTGTGTCCCCTCTTATAATCAGGCATTGGGATAACAGAGGGGGGCATGGCAGCACGAATATGGCGCCAAAAGGAATCCAGTCACGTGACAAATAACATAGCCATGTGATCATGGTTATATGAGCGTGGTCATGTGACCGCATCTTGAATGATTGGGCAGATATCAACAGGAAGTAAGGAGGTGCGCAGGGCGGTGCAATCACACACATCCATGCTAGCACATCCACCACCAAAACTCCGCCCCTAACCAGTTGGACGGATAGATAAATCAATCCTTATATACATTGATACATTTTCAGTATTTAATTTCTTGCATAATAGCCAGAAGCACACTATTATTTATGTATGTATATATACAGTATCTCACAAACGTGAGTACACCCCTCTAATTTTTGTAAATATTTTATATATTTTCATGTGACAACACTGAAGAAATTACACTTTGCCACAATGTAAAGTAGTGAGTGTACAGCTTGTATAACAGTGTAAATTAGCTGTCCCCTCAAAATAACTCAACACACAGCCATTAATGTCTAAACTGCTGGCAACAAGAGTGAATACACCCCTAAGTAAAAAGGTCTCAGGTGTGAACGGCGAGCAGGTGTGTTAAACTTGGTGTTATCGCTCTCACTCTCTCATACTGGTCATTGGAAATTCAACATGGCACCTCATGGCAAAGAACTCTTTGAGGATCTTAACCTCCCTGGCGGTATGATTATGTCTGGAATTTTGAACCAAAAGCGGTACAATTATTTTGCATGGAAATTTGGCGTTTTATATTGTAGGCATGCAATTCTTATGAATAACTCACTTAAATCTGTCCAAAACAGAGTCTAGTAAACATCCCGGGTATGATAAAGTTTGAAACACAAAATCATAAATTATATATAATAAATAACTATAAAAATTATTCAATAAGAATGTGTGCGACTCGGACCCGCATGCCCCAGGCATAATTTCCCAGTTCTATGCCCATCTTACATCCCCCCCGGCCTCCCCACCCCCATATGTGACTGCATGGTCTAGAGACCTCCAAATAGACCTAGACCCCGAAGCTTGGTCATCAATATGGACCAACACGAAAATAACATCCCAAAATATTGTTGCCTCTGAAGCCAATTATAAAGTCCTCATGAGGTGGTACTTGGTTCCTTCCAGGATCGCCAAGTTCACCCGTCATGCTCTCCTAACTGTTTCAGAGGATGTACGGAAACAGGCACCCACCTTCACATATGGTGGACCTGCCCGATCGCACGGTGCTTCTGGACAGCGATATTCCACATGGCCTCGACCCTCTTTGGCTGTGACAAACCCTGAGCCCTCTTCAACCTGGTATTCCGCAAAAATAGAGACTTACCACTTCCGCGCGAGCCACCTGGCCAACCCCTCTCTTCTCCCCCTGGTCCCCCCCCCCTCTAACCTTCCTACACTCTTAACCTTAACCACTATTGCTGACTCTTGCCCTTGACCCCCCTCTTTTTCCCTCCTACTGTCTCTCTCGCTCTACTCCCCCCCTGAAAATCCCCAATACGGTAACCTATATTTACGTTACTATGGCCCTTGCTGTTACCACCCCCACTACAGCAGAGCTCACCTATAACCCACTGATATATTCTAATTGGACCCTGGTCCTGGTTTGCACTTGTTTTTGCTTAATTTATGTTGTTCTTGATCCAGTGTTGTGCCGGCTGGCGCAACATTTTTGGCTATCTCCCTTTGCCGTTTTGCACTATTTGTATCTCTACGCTCTGTACAACATTGTATACTGCAACTGAATGACCTGTAACAGTAAATGTTCCTGTATTCTGTACCTTGTTTGTTACCAATAAAATATTTGAAAAGGAAAAATTATTCAATAATGTAATCAAATAAAAAACACTGAAATTTGCTCAGTTGCAGAAATGTCGCTGTCATTAAATTTAGTGTTTAATGATGAATTGTGATTCTAATTTATTATCGCTGTTTTCTAGCTGGTCTAAAACCACTTTTGACATAAAGGGACACTTTTTGGTTGCTATGGACAATCTCCAGTTTCCAGGCAGAAAAAAAATGATTTATTATATAAAACGACATGCAGGGCACTGGGCAGACCACTAGGGACAAAGGGGATGTGTAATTTGTGTAATTTTACAGTACTGTATGTGTATTGTGTGTTTTAACTTTTTTGAATTTGGCTCCGATCTCCGCTCCCGTGCATCGTAACTCCGCAGGGAACGGAGATCAGCGGCACTCGGCACTGTGTGAATCGAGCGAGGAGACAGCTCGCACACACAGCGGGAGGACATTGCAGGATCCAGGGCACAAGGTAAGTAAGTCTCCCTATATCCTGCAATGCGAGCCCGAGTCTGGCTCAGGGTTACCGCTTATGGTACTAAAGTTCCACCCCGAGCCAGACTCGAGATTACCGCCAGGGGGGTTAAAAAATAATTGTTGCTCTACATAAAGATGGCCTAAGCCATAAGAAGATTACCACGACCCTAAAAATTGAGCTGCAGCACGGTGGCCAAGACCATACAGTGGTTTAACAGGACAGGTTCCACTCAGAACAGGCCTTGCCACGCTTGACCAAAGAAGTTGGGTGCACATGCTCAGCTTCAGCTGGGGGGGGGGAACAGCCTGTCAGTGCTCAGACCATACGCCGCACAATGCATCAAATTGGTCTGCGTGGCTGTCATCCCAGAAGGAAGCCTCTTCTAAAGATGATGCACAAGTGAAGGGTATACTAAAAAGTTAGTAGAAAAAGAAGGCAAAACAGGGGTGGAAGGGGTGAGCCCAGGGTTTAGCATTAACATTAAAACTCTTTCTATAAATGTAGTTATATCCTGAAAAGGAATGTGTACAGAAACATACTTAGAAACATATAGAGTACATGTGACAGCAGAAAGAGCAAGCAGACACTCGTGAATGCACATTGGCTAAGCAGTTTAGCTTGAAACTGCCGCTTACCATAGCCGCTCCTAGTATGGAAGAATACATGCTAATGCCTCAGTCAATACTGCTCCTTGGGTCACGCCCCCGAATATCAAATACATCCATACTAGCAGAAGATTCCAGAAGAATGGGAGTGGAGGTGAGGAGGCCTGGCATATTTTCAGGGCTCTGACCCAATCCCCATTAAGATGTGTTGGCAGGGGGCAGGCCCCCTTCAAATGCTCAGGGTTAGCCCAGCTGGGACAGTGGAGTTAGAGTGGAAGCGGGTGCAGAAGGGTCCCTTCTCATGACACACGGAGAGATCCTGACCAGGAGGCACGGGAGCAGGGAGAGGACAGCAGGAGGACACTGGCGGGCAAATCTCCAGGGAGGAGGACAGCCAAGTGGGCTGTGAGTGACACACAGATGGGGAGGACCGAGATACAGCCTGAGAAGACTGGGTGTGAGCAGTCTGGGATAGATGCAGATTGAGTCAGAGGGACTATTGGGGAATAGGCAGGAGAAAGGGGCATCTGCAGCCAGGTGGGCTAGCAGTGCCTGAGGAGATGGTGCTGGAAGAAGTAGCCACAGATAAGACAGCTGTGTACTATTTTTATAGCACTTTCTCTCACGTACTTTTACCTCACGGAACTGTTATTCACGTTTTACCGAAGCTTTCAGGTTTTATCACTTATATATACATTTATACATCCTTTGTTTGAACAGCGCCAACACCCCTTTTATTTACTCTATTTTTATCCCTGCTACATTTAGGTGTAGTTCCCTAGGGGGGCAGCAGTTCCCAAATTCCTAAGCGCGGATACCTTCACTTTCAGCTGTGTACTAGGACTTTCAGCCTTGTGTTAGACTATCCAAACAGTGCCAGCGGGTCCTGGGTGTTGTAGTTCCATGAGCAAGACTTGTTCTGGAGGAGAGGTATTAGATCTGCAAGCAAGTTAATGCAGGAGGCAGAAGAGTGTATATACTGGATGAATATAGTTGTCCCTGAAGATTTGAATACATTGATCAAGTGGGCATCCCATAATACCCTCGATCCTATCCAACTTCAAAACCCTCAATAAAATACAAAAACAAAGCTGCAAGGACTGATTCTTGTCTCCAGCGTATGGTGGAAAATTCTGTATAAAAAAAGAAAAACGGGGGCGCACCGACCTTGTGCATTACCACTAAAAAAGCTTTATTAAAATATAGACAGCAAGAAATATACTCACAAACGAATAATGATAGAAGGCATAAACAGTATGGTGCATCCACTGCTAGGAACTTCCACAAGCTTGCATTTGGTGTTGAGTGGATCTGACGATTCATCAAACAATGGCTGACGCGTTTCTGGGGAGAACCCCTTTTCCTCAGAGCCTAAAACGGGCACCATACTGTTTATGCCCTCTATCATTACTCGTTTGTGAGTATATTTCTTGCTGTTTATATTTTAATAAAGCTTTTTTAGTGGTAATGCACAAGGTCTGTGCCCCCCCCCCCCCCCTGTTTTCCTTTTTTCTATATACTCTGAATACCCATTATTCTGAGGAGGGCTGCAAGACAACAGGCATTACCTTGAAAATTTGATTGCATCACGCATTATGAGACTAGACACCAGAGCACAGGAGAATTTGTTTCACGGAAAATTCTGTATGCCTGGTTGTGCAAGGTGGGAGATACTAACATTCGCCAGCGGCTCCTGCGGGGGTAGTGCAACATACCACAACCATAAATTGTAAGCACCTTGAGGGCAGGGACTGATGTGTATGATATATTTAACTGCTTCAGCCCCGGAAGATTTTACCCCCTTCCTGATCAGAGCACTTTTTACAATATGGCATTGCGTCTCTTTAACTAACAATTGTGCGGTCATTCGATGCTGTACCCAAATTAAATTTGCATCCTTTTTTTCCCACAAATAGAGCTTTCTTTTGGTGGTATTTGATCACCTCTGCCTTTTTTTTGTTGCACTATAAACAAAAAAATAGCGGCAATTTTGAAAAAAAAACAATATTTTTGACTTTTTGCTATAATAAATATCCCCAATTTAAAAAAAAAAATAAAAAATGTATTCATCAGTTTAGGCCAATATATATTCTTCTACATATATTTGGTAAAAAAAATCACAATAAGCTTATATTGATTGGTTTGCGCAAAAGTTATAGCGTCTGCAAACTATGGGAAAGATTTATGGAATTTTATGGCATTTTTATTATTATTATTTTTTTTACTAGTAAGGGAGATGATCTGCAATTTTTAGCTATACTGCGACATTGCGACGGACAGATCAGAGACTTTTGACACTTTTTTGGGACCATTGGCATTTACACAGCGATCAGTGCTATAAAAATGCACTGATTACTGTGTAAATGTCGCTGCTACGGGAGGGGTTAACATTAGGGGGCGATCAAGGGGTTAATTGTGTGTTCCCTCACTGTGTTCTAACTGTATGGGGATAGGATTGACTAGGAGAGGAGCCATATTGTTTTTCCTACTCAGTAGGAACAAACGATATGGCTCCTCTCCTCTGACAGCACAGAGATTTACTGGCGCTCGTGGCCGGTGGCGATCGTGCATGAGCTCCCCCGCCGCGCAGTGAGTGCACGCCCTCTTGTGACCGAAGAAAGGTAGGACGTACTCGTATGGGATTTCGCCCAGGAGAGCCATTGTGCCGCAGTATATCTGCGTGACATGGTCGGCAAGTGGTTAAAAAGCACTGCATAAATTATTGGTGCTATAAACATACATTTATATATATTTTTGTATGGGTGCATTATTCTGCATTAACTTTTTTGTCAACATTTGAATTTGAGCGAATACAAGTTTCATGAGGGTGACACGTACTGGAGAGATGCTGGATTACATAGTCATTACTCCTCCAATGCACTGATAGTAAGTAAAGCGTTAACTGGCTATATTTGGTGGTTTAAACTGATTTAATTAGACCACAGTTTTTTTCGAACAAAGAATTCCTTATTTACTACAATATTTGTATGAAATATTTATAATGTGAAATATATGTATGAAATATGAATGCGGCTTGTCTGCATTTCTGTAACCTGAGGGCTTTTCAGGTACTCTGTATACTTACGTTTCAGTTATTCCAGCACCAGGACTGTCAAGTACAGTAAGGTCATGACAACTCTATTTGCCAAAATTAGGGCACATTGGAGACTTCATTAAAAACTAATTAGTATAATTTTGTAGAAGAATTCTCTAGGAGGGAACAGTGGGATGGAAGAATGCAGCCTTGCACAAACTGAAGGTTAACCACTTAAGTTTACAGAACAAAATGAAATCTTATTATACGTGATGTACAGCAGCACCATCATTTTCATACAAATGTAATACTAGCTAATGTACATCGATAGATGCCACTGGATCAGAAATAATTTAATTGTTTAATTGAAATTTGTAATGATAGATACTGCTGGGAGACAAGGGGGCAGATTCTGTGCTAGGTTTGATGATATTTGCTGCAAGAAGCTGCTCCTGTACAACAGAATCAAATCCTCTACAAGAAATCTAGGCAGGAGCCTAGGGCCTGATGGATGTCCAGGGGGTCTAGATACAACCTTGGTGTTCTTGCCATAAAAAAATGTGATTTCTTCTGAGTCATAGTTAATACTTTACTTCTACTCTAAAGTTCATTGCATACATTACCCTTTAGGGCCACGTTGACAGCAAATCAGAAATCATACTTGAGTAGATATATGACGGCTCTTAAAGGGGTTGTAAAGGTTCGTTTTTTTTATTTTCTAAATAGCTTCCTTTAAGCTAGTGCATTGTTGGTTCACTTACCTTTTCCTTCGATTTCCCTTCTAAATTTTTTTTTTTTCATTGTTTTCTTTGTCTGAATTTCTCACTTCCTGTTCCTCAGTAAGCTGTTCAGTAAGCTGTTCTGGCTGACTAAACACCGCTCGGATGATGGTGTGAAGTTTACTGAGGAGAAACAGGAAGTGAGAAATTCAGACAAAGAAAAAAAACATTTAGAAGGGAAATCGAAGGAAAAGGTAAGTGACCCACAATACACTAGCCTTAAAGTGGATGTAAACTCCAAATTCTTTTTTTTTTTATTTGATGTCATAATGTATAGAATAAGATTTCCTTTCATTTGAGCCCAGTCTTGCCACACAGATTTACTCGAGGCCTGAGCAATCCTCTTTTATTTTTCAGTAATGCCGCGTACACACGATCGGAATTCTCGTCGGAAAAAACTGACGTTTTTTCCGACAGAATTCCGCTCAAGCTGTGTTGCATACACACGATCACACCAAATTCCGACGGTCAATAACACAGCGGCATAAAACACGTTCGACAGCACTATAAAAGGGAAGTTTAATGCTTCCGAGCATGCGTCGAATTGTTTCCGAGCATGCGTCGTAATTTTGCGTGCCGGAATTGCATACACACGATCGGAAAATCCGATAGAAAGGTTTTCCGTCGGAAAAATTGAGAACAGGTTCTCAATTCAAAGTCCGTCGGAAATTCCGACAGAAAAAGACCGTTGGGCATACACACGGTCGGAAAATCAAATGAAAAGCTCCCATCGGACTTTTTCCATCGGAAATTCCGACCGCGTGTACGCCGCATTAGAGAAATCTTGACAAAGTCTTGAAAACTTTGTCAAAAACGCCCCCTTGCTGTGAGTGACAGGTGATTTACATATCATGCACTAGCCTGAGACAGGCACATCCTGTGTAAAAAGTTCACAATTCACATCCCCCTCCCCTCCAGCTCTCCCAGCTTTACTGTGTTTTGACTGGATGTTTCTCATCATGGGATGCAGTGAACAATCAGCAGACTATAGACAGACCAGTGATTTAGGGGACATGTATGTAGTCAGAGCTGGGCAGAGTAGAACATCCAGTGATCTGATAATAACCTGTCTCAGGCTAGTGCATGAGATATGTAAATCACCTGTCACTCACAGCAAGGGGGCGTTTTTGACAAAGTTTTCAAGACTTTGTCAAGATTTCTCTAAGGCCCCTTTCACACTGGGGCGGGAGCCGCGGCGACGGTAAAGCAGCGCTATATTTAGCGCTGCTTTACCGTCGTTTTAGCCGCGGTATTCGGCCGATCGCGGGGCGGTTTTACCCCCGCGAGCGGCTGGAAAAGGGTTAAAATCCCCCGCAAAGCGCCACCGTAGCGGTGCTTTGTGGCGGTATTGCGGCGGTATTACCGCGGTGTCCCATTGAAATCAATGGGTAGGAGCGGTATAGGAGCGGTGAATACACCGCTCCTATACCGCTCCAAAGATGCTGCTAGCAGGACTTTTTTTACCGTCCTGCTAGCGCACCGCTCCAATGTGAAAGCCCGCCGGCTTTCACACTGGAGTGAATGGGGCCGGTTTTTTAGGTGGTGTACAGGCGCTATTTTTAGCGCTGTACTGCCTGAAAAACGCCCCAGTGTGAAAGGGGCCTAACTGAACAATAAAAGAGGATTGCTCAGGCCTTGAGTAAATCTGTGTGGCAAGACTGGGCTCAAATGAAAGGAAATCTTATTCTTTACATTATGACATCAAAAAAAAAAAATTGGGGTTTACATCCACTTTAAAAGAACCTATTTAGAAAATAAAAAACAAACCTTTACAACCCCTTTAAGCATTATTCGAAACATAGTTTTGACTGCTGGGACCATGGCACATTTAAGGTTTTGACAATGTTGAATATAAAAGATGTTTGCTTAATAGGTTATGTGGTGTGGGTGGTGGAAGTCTCTGGGGTCTTTTAAATAAAGTTCTCTTGCAGGCACTGTCATCTAAGTACATCCAACAAGTTCTGCATCAATTTTCTGTTTGGTTCTTACAGCTTTATTGATGGTTAGTACCTTGCCAACATTTGTACTGTTGCTAGTTGAACAAGGCAAAGCATACCTGTGACCGGTATGGAATTTTATGTCATTAATGGTGATATGGGTTATGTTTAATGGCACGTGTTAATAAAGCTTTGTCCTTGCCCTTTTACAATTTGAATTTGTTTTTGTGCCATTTCTTGTGCAAGTTATATTCTGCTTAGCAGTCATTGTCTGGAGAGAACTCTATACACTAAACTCTAGTGGAGAAATGGAAATATAAATATAAAAGTTTTTGGAGCAGTGAAGCTGCCAGTCCAACACACTAGACATGTGGGATATGAAGGGAACTGGGGTTACCAGCGACCATTAACATTTCATGAGTGATTGATCAACTCCAAGTTTAAGATTGATTTTTTTTTTCAGTCAGTGTGGTATAGTGTGTAGTGTTGAGATAATGGTCCATTTTGATGACTTCCTTTGCTTTCTAAAGTTAAATTTTGAGACTAGTTGTTCCTTTCATTTGTTGGTCAGTGCATGCCCCAAGGAAAAATAGTGGAGATTTTAATTATGATCCTTATCTATTATGACCACATTTCTGTGCGAGCTCTGTAATCTGGTGACAGGTGGCCATTGTATGACTTTAATAGGGTAGTGATTTGATATAATCCCTTCTGTTTACATTTTAGAGAATAAATCCTCTATACTTCTAAGCTAAAGCCAGCCATACATGGAATGGAAATTCAGCTGGTTCAGCAGGGACTGACTGAGATCTGATCCATGTATGGTCAGGCTGATTGTACTTACCCAAGTCGATCCATCAATTGATGAAGAAATTAGATTTTTTCCTTTTTGTTGGATATGTTTTATAGCGAAAAGTATGAAATATTGTTTTTTTTTTTTTTCAAAAATTGGCGGTCTTTTTGTTTATAGCACAGAAAATAACAACGGCAGAGGTGATACAATATCACCAAAAGAAGGCTCTATTTGTGGGAAAAAAGGACGTTATTAGTGTACAGCACCGTACAAGAGCGCAATTGTCAGTTAAATGAACCCAGTGTCGTATCACAAAAAATGGTCTGGTCATGAAGCGGGGTAAACAAACCAGTCTACCAGGTACCTGTCGAATGTTGATCAGTGTGTGGCTATCCCTGTTAGACAGAAGATTATCATTAGACCAACTTCTGATGAAGGAACAAGTGGCTGAGTCCTGCTGTCAGAATACAATGCCCCCCAGAATACGATTCCTCCATCAACCTTGTTCGTGTGGATGGAAGAATTTTTTTATTGTTTTTTTTTTTTTTAAATAAAAACAAAAAATCTAAACCAGATATATCTATTATACAGCTCAAGGAGCAACAGTGATATGCAAAGAAGATACCTGTAGTCATATAGAATGGAAATGTTGGAAAAAACACTGCGCCAAACCTTAGACAAGAATATAGCTGCTGGCACACCAATCAGACTCAATTGTATACAAACGTGAAATTATAAAAGTGCAGCGCTTAGGTATAAGGGAATTGCAAACGTGAGTAGTGGGAAATGTGTCCCTAAAGTGCAATAGTGAATAGTATAAAGGAAATGAGTGTTCCTGTTTTGCATAGAGCCACATAGAGGATTCAAACCCTATGGGCAAAAATGCATGCCAGGTGTATTAATAATAATCACTCATAT
The DNA here is from genome assembly GCA_028564925.1 of Lithobates sylvaticus. Lineage (NCBI taxonomy): Eukaryota > Metazoa > Chordata > Amphibia > Anura > Ranidae > Lithobates > Lithobates sylvaticus. Next base: position 464,585,495 of record CM053026.1, on the reverse strand, counting down.
ATCTTATATATATATAGTGAAAAATTATGATAAGATGGCCCAACAATAAGGAGGGTCACGTTCTCATCAGGTGAAGGAAAAACAAGATAAAACACAATATAATAAAATTATATGCAGCCCTGTCTCCTAACACAAATTTAGAGTGTGTTCGTACAGGTCCTGTAGGGGTAAACTGTGCGATTTGGTATCAAAAATAACCTAAAAGGTGTAGCAACATGTGCGACTTTTCACTATCTTAGAAAAACGCATAAACCATGTGATCGTTGGTTGCAAACACAGATTTGAAGTGTGTTCTCACAAGCTCTATGTAGGCAAACTGTGCGATTTCGTAAGAAGATGCAAAATAAGAATGTAACAACAAAATGTGCAACTTTTCCTATCTTAAAAAATATATGAAAAAATGTGATCATTAGATGCAAACTCACACATGGAAAGGTTGAAGAAGTGTGGGCCGCTAGGCCATCTTAACAGGCTAACACAAATCCAATAGGCAAAAAAGGAACTGAGTTCTGATTTGCTGTACCCAATTGTGATATTACCCACTGAGATTAGAGGCAGTCAAAAAATTTGCTGTAGTGAACTAAAACATTGCTAGATGTTTGCCTAAAACGCAAGGGTTTCTTAATGTCAGACAAAATATGCTATTCAAGAAACGCATATATACATGAATCATGTGATTTTTTTCAAAAGTGCATATAGAGATGGCAGATATATACTGCTATATTTGAAAAAACAGATTTATCAGTTCTATAATCAACCAATCTTAGTGGCAGTAGTGGGGTCTGTTCACAAAATGAAGGTGACTCCAAAGAGTAAACTCCTCTTGGTAATGTTCAATCGGTCAGCTGTGTTCTACCACTGGTAAAGCGCTATTTCACAGTCAGCCGTGAATGGAATTTTTGAAGATGTAATTACAAGAGGGGGTAATGGTGTAGTCCCGAGATGGTAATCAGTGGTTGTAGCCAGTTCTGACTTGAAAAAGGGATCAACTTTCTCTTTAACATAAAATGTGGAATAATCGAGGTACTCTTACCAGAGTTGGTGGACTCACAGACCTCTCGGTGGTGAGTCAGACAAGCGTGTTACCGGATCCACCGGATTTCAAGAGGTAATGCTGAAGACACGTACGACCTTTGAGGGTTTTCCGTTTGCTGCAGCAGAAGGAGTCTCCAATACTCACCCCCAGCAGACTCTCCAATTCCAGAGGGGAGAGGTGAAGGGACTCGGGGAGATGTTCTCTAATATGGGTAGCTCATACAGACAGGAGAAAAAAGGGGCGAAAAAACAAGGAGAGACTCCTCGTAGTGTATTACCACAAGACAAAAAAGGGGTTTTATTTGAGATTTTGAAATCACAAACAGAGAAATAAAATGTTTAAAAAAAGCTTTCTTAAAAGGCGCAAAAAGGTGGCTTAGGCAAGCATTTAACCCTACATGTTTCGCCTGCATAGGCTTCAACTGGGGTACAGCCTATGCAGTCTCTTTAACATTTTATGTTAAAGAGAAAGTTGATCCCTTTTTCAAGTCAGAACTGGCTACAACCACTCATTACCATCTCGGGACTACACCATTACCCCCTCTTGTAATTACATCTTCAAAAATTCCATTCACGGCTGACTGTGAAATAGCGCTTTACTAGTGGTAGAACACAGCTGACCGATTGATTTGGAGTCACCTTCATTTTGTGAACAGACCCCACTACTGCCACTAAGATTGGTTGATTATAGAACTGATAAATCTGTTTTTTCAAATATAGCAGTATATATCTGCCATCTCTATATGCACTTTTGAAAAAAATCGCATGATTCATGTATATATGCGTTTCTTGAATAGCATATTTTGTCTGACATTAAGAAACCCTTGCGTTTTAGGCAAACATCTAGCAATGTTTTAGTTCACTACAGCGAATTTTTTGACTGCCTCTAATCTCAGTGGGTAATATCACAATTGGGTACAGCAAATCAGAACTCAGTTCCTTTTTTGCCTATTGGATTTGTGTTAGCCTGTTAAGATGGCCTAGCGGCCCACACTTCTTCAACCTTTCCATGTGTGAGTTTGCATCTAATGATCACATTTTTTCATATATTTTTTAAGATAGGAAAAGTTGCACATTTTGTTGTTACATTCTTATTTTGCATCTTCTTACGAAATCGCACAGTTTGCCTACATAGAGCTTGTGAGAACACACTTCAAATCTGTGTTTGCACCCAACGATCACATGGTTTATGCGTTTTTTTAAGATAGTGAAAAGTCGCACATGTTGCTACACCTTTTAGGTTATTTTTGATACCAAATCGCACAGTTTACCCCTACAGGACCTGTACGAACACACTCTAAATTTGTGTTAGGAGACAGGGCTGCATATAATTTTATTATATTGTGTTTTATCTTGTTTTTCCTTCACCTGATGAGAACGTGACCCTCCTTATTGTTGGGCCATCTTATCATAATTTTTCACTATATATATATAAGATATATGAGTGATTATTATTAATACACCTGGCATGCATTTTTGCCCATAGGGTTTGAATCCTCTATGTGGCTCTATGCAAAACAGGAACACTCATTTCCTTTATACTATTCACTATTGCACTTTAGGGACACATTTCCCACTACTCACGTTTGCAATTCCCTTATACCTAAGCGCTGCAGTCATATAGAATGGTCAGGAAGCCGGGTCAAAATGGGATCAAGGACATGCACAGGAACAGGATACAGGGGGAAGCTGCAGATCTAGTGCAGCTGTCATCATTTTATGTGCCAAATGGTGGCAAGAACAATTAATGTGCGTGCGCCTCTGGTGAATATTCCTGCACATGCGCACATCTGTGTACCTATGCCCATTCTGGTGGGTAGCCCTGGGGCCGCATCTGTGCATGTGCGTGCACCCGTACGACTGTCTGGTTGCTTGGCGTTCCTGACATATGCCCTGGTCCAGATCTGAGAGGAAATACCCCAGGACACCATCAGTTGTCTCATTAGGAGAATGCCCTGACGTTGTCAGGCATGCATACAATTACGTGGGGGCTGGGGGCCATACAAACTACTGAGTACCATTTTGAGTTGCTGCAATGACATTTCAGCAAAATGGACTAGCCTGCTGCATCATTTTTTCACTTTGATTTTCGGGGTATCTTTAAATTCAGCCCTCTGTAGGTTGATAATTTTAATTTCTATCAAACAATGTGGCATCCTTTTGTTCCTAACACATTACTCAGCCCACATCAGTATACAGTGCCTTGCAAAAGTATTCACCCCCCTTAACCTTTTTCCGTGTTTTGTTGCCTCACAACCTGGAATTAACAGGGATTGTTTGAGGATTTGCATAATTTAATTTGCAGAACAAGCCCACAACTTTGAAGATTTTTTTTATTGTGAAGCAAACAACAACTAGGACAAAATAACAGAAAAGGTCAATGTGCATAACTATTCACCCCCCTAAAGTCAATACTTTGTAGAGCCACCTTTTGCGGCTATCACAGCTCTAAGTTGCTTTGGATAAGTCTATATGAGCTTGCCACATCTTACCACTGGGATTTTTGCCCATTCCCCCTTGCAAAACTGCTCCAGCCCCTTCAAGTTGGATGGTTTGCCATGAGTTTTGGTGTGTGGCCGTCTTTTTGTGCCATGTTCTTTCCATTTGGTTATGATAGATTTGGTGGTGCTCCTATGGATCATCAAAGATTTGGATATTTTTTTTTTATAACCTAACCCTGACTTGTACTTCTCAACAACATTGCTCCTTACTTGTTTGGAGAGTTCATTGGTCTTCATGGCAGTGTTTGGTTAGTGGTGCCTCTTGCTTAGGTGTTTCAGCCTCTGGGGCCTTTTAAAAAGGTGAGTATATGTAATGACTAGGGTTGTCCCGATACCGATACTAGTATCGGTATCGGGACCGATACCAAGCATTTGCGCGAGTACTTGTACTCGCACAAATGCTCCCGATGCCTTATCCGATACCTGGTCGGCGGGTGGACGGATAGGGCAGGTGAAGGCAGAGGGCGGGCGGAGACAGCGGTGGACGAAGAGGGCGGGTGAAGGCAGAGGGCGGGCGGAGACAGCGGTGGACGAAGAGGGCGGGTGAAGGCAGAGGGCGGGCGGAGACAGCGGTGGACGAAGAGGGCGGGTGAAGGCAGAGGGCGGGCGGAGTCAGCGGTGGACGAAGAGGGCGGGTGAAGGAAGAGGGCGGGCGGAGTCAGCGGGTGAAGGCAGAGGGTGGGCGGACTTAGAGGGTGGGCGGAGTCAGCCTGTATAATTAAGACATTACAAGGGAGCGTGCTGCCCTGTTCCTCACTGTGACAGATTGAAGGTGAGAGATAAGGGAGAGAGAGAGAGAGAGAGAGAGAGGGAGAGAGAGGGAGAGAGATAAGGGAGAGAGAGAGAGAGAGGGAGAGAGAGGGAGAGAGAGGGAGAGAGAGAGAAAAGAGAGAGAGAGAGAGAGAGAGAGAGAGGGGGAGAGAGATAAGGGAGAGAGATAAGGGAGAGAGATAAGGGAGAGAGATAAGGGAGAGAGATAAGGGAGAGAGAGAGAGAGAGAGAGAGACAACAGAGAGAGATCAGGGAGAGAGGGACAACAGAGAGAGATCAGGGAGAGAGGGACAACAGAGAGAGATCGATCGAGAGAGATCAGGGAGAGAGAGAGAACAGAGAGAGATCGATCGAGAGAGATCAGGGAGAGAGGGACAACAGAGAGAGATCGATCGAGGGAGAGGGACAACAGAGAGATCGATCGAGGGAGAGGGATCAGGGAGAGGGACAACAGAGAGATCGATCGAGGGAGAGGGACAACGGAGAGATCAGGGAGAGGGACAACAGAGAGAGATCGATCGAGGGAGAGGGATCAGGGAGAGGGACAACAGAGAGAGATCAGGGAGAGGGACAACAGAGAGAGATCGATCGAGGGAGAGGGATCAGGGAGAGGGACAACAGAGAGGGATCAGGGAGAGGGACAACAGAGAGAGATCGATCGAGGGAGAGGGATCAGGGAGAGGGACAACAGAGAGGGATCAGGGAGAGGGCCATCAGAGAGAGGGATCGATCGAGGGAGAGGGATCAGGGAGAGGGACAACAGAGAGAGATCAGGGAGAGGGACAACAGAGAGAGAGAGATCGATCGAGGGAGAGGGATCAGGGAGAGGGACAACAGAGAGGGATCAGGGAGAGGGACATCAGAGAGAGGGATCGATCGAGGGAGAGGGATCAGGGAGAGGGACAACAGAGAGAGATCAGGGAGAGGGACAACAGAGAGAGAGAGATCGATCGAGGGAGAGGGATCAGGGAGAGGGACAACAGAGAGGGATCAGGGAGAGGGACAACAGAGAGAGATCAGGGAGAGGGACAACAGAGAGAGATCGATCGAGGGAGAGGGACAACAGAGAGGGATCAGGGAGAGGGACAACAGAGAGGGATCAGGGAGAGGGACAACAGAGAGGGACAACAGGGAGAGGGACAACAGAGAGAGATCAGGGAGAGGGACAACAGAGAGAGATCAGGGAGAGACAGCAGAGAGAGGGGGAGAGACAACAGAGAGAGGGGGAGAGAGAGACAACCGAGAGAGCCGTCAGCGGCTGAACATCCCGATACCTATCTTGGTACACTCTGCACTTGGCTGTAGTAAGCCAGCAGTGGACATCTTGTTACACCCAGCTCATATAGTTCGAGCTGGGTGTAACAAGATGTCTGCTGCTGCTTACTGCGGCAGGGTGTACAGCATTTTAAAAAATGAATCCTTTCCTCATGTCATTTATTGCTGCATTTCAGTGCCAGCCACCTGTCAGTGCCCATAAGTGCCATCTATCAGTGCCAGCCACTTGTCGGTGCCACCTATCAGTGCCCAGAAGTACCGTCTATCAGTGCCACCTATCAGTGCCAGACACCTGTCAGTGCCAGCTATCAGTGCCTATAATTGCCGCCTATCAGTGCCCATAAGTGCCACCTTTTAGTCCCCATCAGTCAGTGCTAGCCATCAGTCAGTGCCACCTATCAGTGCCCATCAGTCAAACTGTCACATGACATTAAAAAAAAAGTATCGGTAATCGGTATCGGCGAGTACTTGAAAAAAAGTATCGGTACTTGTACTCGGTCTTAAAAAAAGTGGTATCGGGACAACCCTAGTAATGACAGATCATGTGACACTTAGATTGCACACAGGTGGACATTATTTCACTAATTATGTGACCTCTGAAAGTAATTGGTTGCACCAGAGCTTTTTATGGGTTTCATAACAAAGGGGGTGAATACATACGCACATGCCTATTATCATTTTTTTTTATTTCTGAAAAATAGTTTTATGTATATAAAATGTGTATATATATATGACACTTTGCTACAATGTAAAGTAGTGAGTGCACAGCTTGTATAACAGTGTACATTTGCTGTCCCCTCAAAATAACGAATTATTTTCCAGCACTGCCTTAACCCTCTTGGTCATGGAGTTCACCAGAGCTTCAATGGTTGCCGCTGGAGTCCTCTTCCACTCCTCCATGATGACATCACGGAGCTGGTGGATGTTAGAGACCTTGCGCTCCTCCACTTTCCATTTGAGGATGCCCCACAGATGCTCAATAGGGTTTAGGTCTGGAGACATGCTTGGTCAGTCCATCACCTTTACCCTCAGCTTCTTTAGCAAGGCAGTGGCCATCTTGGAGGTGCGTTTGGGGTCATTATCATGTTGGAATACTGCCCTGTGGCCCAGTCTCCAAATTGAGGGGATCTTGCTCTGCTTGAGTATGTCACAGTACATGTTGGCATTTATGGTTCCCTCAATGAACTGTAGCTCACCAGTGCGGGCAGCACTCGTGTAGCCCCAGACCATGACACTCCCACCACCATGCTTGACTGTAGGCAAGACACACTTGTCTTTGTACTCCTCACCTGGTTGCCGGCACACACGCCTGGCTCTATCTGAACCAAATAAGTTTATCTTGATCTTATCAGACCACAGGACATGGTTCCAATAATCCTTAGTCTGCTTGTCTTCAGCAAACTGTTTGCAGGCTTTCTTGTTAATCATTTTTAGAAGAGGCTTCCTTCTGGGATGACAGCCATGCAGACCAATTTGATGCAGTGTGCGGCATAGGGTCTGAGCACTGACAGGCTGACCCCCACCCCTTCAACCTCTGTAGCAATGCTGGCAGCACTCATATGTTTATTTCCCAAAGACAACCTCCGGATATGACGCTGAGCATGTGCACTCAACTTCTTTGGTCAACTGTGGCAAGGCCTGTTCTGAGTGAAACCTGTCCTGTTAAACCGCTGTATGGTCTTGGCCACTGTGCTGCAGCTCAGTTTCAGGGTGTTGGCAAAATTCTTATAGCCTATGCCATCTTTATGTAGAGCAACAATTCTTTATTTTTCAGATCATCAGAGAGTTCTTTGCCATCAGGTGCCATGTTGAACTTCCAGTGATCAGTATGAGAGAGTGAGAGCGATAACACTAAATTTAACACACCTGCTCCCCATTCACACCTGAGACCTTGTAACACTAACGAGTCACATGACACCGGGGAGGGAATATGGCTAATTGGGCCCAATTAGGACATTTTCACTTAGGGGTGCACTCACTTTTGTTGCCAGCGGTTTAGACATTAATGGCTGTGTGTTGAGTTATTTTGAGGGGACAGCAAATTTACACTGTTATACAAGCTGTACAATCAATACTTTACATTGTAGAAAAGTGTAATTTCTTCAGTGTTGTCACATGAAAAGGTATAATAAAAGATTTACAAAAATGTGAGGGGTGTACACACTTTTGTGAGATAATGTAACTTCACCCCATATCTAGCATGTTTATTTGCGATATATTATTTAATGTCCAGTCTGTCTATAAAATGGATGAGAGACTTTTCAATGCAGATATGTTTGTAAGGAATATACATTTGGGAAATTTTGGGGGGTAAAATAATTGATAAGTGGCCTAATTTTATAAAGCCTGTCGCGTTTTAGGTGATTTTGGTAAGGGCACAGGGAATGGTTTCTACAATGAAAAAAAATGTATAATGATTTATAGTGTGTCCTGGTCATCAAGGAGGAAGGGCATATTGTTAATGGGGTATGTGGATCAATAGGACTACAGGTCATTTTTTTTTTCTGTGAGTACAATATTTAGTGTAGGACCAAGAAAGGTTTTAAATTCTTAAACAGGTTTCCACTCAAATGCATGGGAATAAACAGAACTGGGATGATTGATGATGTACTGTTGGGCATACCAATTGCATTTGTCTACAACTGAATTAAATAACATCTTCTGTCATAAAAAAAAAAAAAACGGGAGTAAAATTTTTTATATCTGCCTGAACGCTTGGCTGTACTGTAAATGTAATGTAAATGTGGGGGTAATTGGTGCTGCTGAATTATAAGACATAAAGGAGACATAAAGGATTTGAATGTGCCTTTGAGATACTTGTATGGGCCCTAATCCTTCATATTTGATGTGACACCCCACTACTTGTACTTGACCTTTCATCTGGGTGTACTGCGCTATTTGTGCTCACATGCTGCTGATCATTACGCCTGATTTTTTTTTTTTTTGTTAGAGCCCTTTCCTACTCTGAATCAGTTACTGAACCACTGCTCTTCAAAGGTTTTATATTGAGAATCTAAATCTGACAGTGAGAGCTACCTGCTACTCTTATCTACCATGCTCAGAATCTAAGCAGGCCTCCTCGCTTATGTACATTTTTTGGACATGACGTTCAGGTTCTGGTGACACTGTTGCTGGCTTGAATGTCTTTAATTTTTTAAAGCATGAAACTGTTTTTTTTTCTGAAAAAAACGCGTTTGAAAAATTGCTGCGCAAATATCGTGCTAGATAAAAAGTTGTAATGATGGCCATTGTATTCTCTAGGGTCTTTGCTAAAAAAACATATATAATGTTTGGGGGTTCCATGTAATTTTCTAGCAAAAAAATTATGAATTTTACATGTAGGAGAAAAATGTCAGAATTGGCCTGGATGCAAGGTGGTTAACTTTAGCTTTAAAGCGGTGCCACATTTGGCACTTTTCAGAGGGGAGCGGATACCTGTCAAATCCAGGTATCTGCTCCCACTTCCAGGTAAAGATCGCCACACTTTGTGCCGCAAACTACCCAATGTCCGGCCCCTCCCCCTTCCCCCCCGCTGTCTTCTGTGAGATACACAGGTCCCAGAAGACAGCAGGGACAATTCAGAACGTGCAGCAAGACTTGTGCATGCGCCGTAGGAAACAGACAGTGAAGCTGCAAGGATTTACTTCCTGTTTCCCTTAGTTAGGATGCACCCAGAACCAAGGGAGCGGGGCGGCTTCGGGGGCCGGCATCAGGGGCTCCACCTGGATAGGTAAGTGTCCTTATATTAAAAGTCAGCAGCTACAGTATTTGTAGCAGCTGACTTTTCATTTTTTTTTCCGAAGCAGAACTCCGCTTTAATCCCTTCCCTCCAAGCGTATGCAGATGTGCGTACTCAGCTTTCCGGGGTTATACCGGGATGATGCCCACAGCTGCAGGCATCATCCCGGTACCGTTTTTCAGAGCGGGCGATCAGCTTTCTAGGGATAACATCCGATGCGGCTAAAAGCCATTTGATTGTTATCCCGGAGGAGCGGGAGGGGACATCCCCCATCCTGCCACCTCCCGCCGCCCTTCCCAGGCCCCCCGTCCCACCGGGAGACCCGAGACACGACCCACTGCTTCCAGGGGCTAGTGACAGACTGGCATGAAGCCGTTTCTAGATGTACGAAGTTTCCTGAAAGTAAACACGGAAGCAACGTCACAACTTCACTTCCTGTTTACTCGGCTGCCAATGGTGCCTGATTTTAAAAAATATACAGTATTCAGATACACCGTTTTCAGTGATCTGAATACTTTGAAGTGCAAAGGAGGGATTGGAGGTCTTTTAGACCCCTGATCCCTCCATAAAGAGTACCTGTCACCACCTATTACTGTCACAAGGGATGTTTACATTCCTTGTGACAGCAATAAAAGTGATCACATTTAAAAAAAAAAAAAAACACAATTTAATAATATAAAAATAAATCAAATAAATAAGAAAAAAAAATATTTTCAAAGCGCTCCCGTCACCGCGAGCATGCGCAGGAAAGAAAACGCATACGGAAGTCACGCCCGCATATGTAATGTGAGGTATCGCCACGATCGTCAGAGCGAGAACAATAATTCTAGCATTAGACCTCCTCTGTAACGCTAACCTGTTAACCGTAAAAAAAAAATTTAAAGCGTCACCTATGGAGATTTTTAGGTACCAAAGTTTGTCGCTTGTTCCACAAGTGCGTGCAATTATAAAGCGTGACATGTTTGGTATCTATTTACTCAGCGTAACATCATCTTTCACATTATACAAAAAAATTGGGAAAACTATACTGTTTTGTTTTTTTTTTAATTCATCAAAGTGTCCCTTTTCCAAAAAAGTTGCGTTTAAAACACTGCTGCACAAATACCATGTGACATAAAATATTGCAACAATCGCCATTTTATTCTCTAGATTCTCTGCTAAAAAAAAAAAATATATATATATATATATATATATATATAATGTTTGGGGGTTCTAAGTAATTTTCTAGCAAAAAATAGAAATAGGCTTAGTCATGAAAGGGTTAATGCTGCTGAAATAAAAAGGTAAAAAATAACTTGTGTTGCATGATACTTTTTATGCGGAATCGGGTCTAGAAATGAACACAATATAAATTGCAGAAATCAGTCTTACAATTGCGTGTGACTAATTTGTCCTATGAAACTGATCTTTAGCACAAGTTGCATATCGAGATATACACCTTTAAATATGTCACCTCACGGACACTTCTTTTCCAATTAAGCCAACTTGTTTCTACCATAGCATCCTTCTGAGCAATAAATCTTAATAGTGTCCCGATTGGGAAGATACATTAGTTGAACATATCATGGCCCTGACTACGTTTGGATGATATATTAGTATAATCCATCAAGGGAAGCAGTTCCTGATCTAGTGCTCACAGGGTGGTACTGCCCTGGGAGAAATCAATGATGTACTGCTTTTAGATCAATCATCCAAAAACATTCACAAAGACTACAGGGTTTTAAAGTGCCAACTGTTTTACATTCTTCAACACCCTTATTTCTAGAGGCTAGTTTAAATACAACGCTAAATATGTTTCGGAATTGCTTTCCATGTACAAATTTAACTGTTTCAGGTTAAATTGCTGAGTTTAATGTTATAGCTCTTGTTTCTATTTAGTCCTCACCACAGTTATACAGTAATAAACACAGCATAATCCTGTGTAATAGCCTTGTACCAATAAACCTCCCAATGAAAATGTAGGTAAATATAATGCCGCATACACACGAGCGGACTTTCCAGCGGGAATGTCCGCCGGACAATCCCCCCGTGTGTGGGCACCGGCGGACTTTTTGGCGCCAAAAGTCCAGCGGACTAGGTTTTAAGTTTTTGTTTTAAAATTGTCCGCTGAACTTGGCAGTCCGGCGGACAATCCCACCGTTAGTATGCTAGTCCGCCGGACTTTTGTAAATGAACGGACTTGCCGATCATCGGAAAGTCCGGTCATTTAGCACGTGACTTCAGGTAGACGCTAGCGAAGGCAGTGAATGCCGCCGCGCTAGCCCTGTCACCTGGCATGGATTTAAAGGGAATCCCCACGCCGAAAAAACGTCGTGGGGGTACCCCCCAAATCCATCTCAGACCCTTATCCGAGCACGCAGCCCGGCAGGCCAGGAAAGGGGTGGGGACGAGCGAGCGCCCCCCCCCTCCTGAGCCGTACCAGGCCGCGTGCCCTCAACATGGGGGGTGCCCTGGGGGAAAGGGGGGCCGTGCAGCCCCCCACCCCAAAGCACCTTGTCCCCATGTTGATGAGGACAGGGGCCTCTTCCCGACAACCCTGGCCGTTGGTTGTCGGGGTCTGCGGGCGGGGGGCTTATCGGAATCCGGGAGCCCCCTTTAATAAGGGGGCCCCAGATCCCGGCCCCCCACCCTATGTGAATGAGTATGGGGTACGATGTACCCCTACCCATTCACCTAAGGTGTAAAGTGTAAATAAAAAAAACACACAATTTTTTAAAAATATTTTATTGCACTGCTCCGGGGTCTTCTTCCGTCTTGAGGGGTCTTCTCGCCGGACTCCTCCGCTATTTTACCTAGCTCTTTTACCGAGCAGACGAGCCCAGCTACCTTCTTCATTGTCGCCGCCGTCGTCTGGGGGTCTCGATCCGCCTTCGGGGGTCTTCCGGGGTCTTCCGGGGTCTCTTCTGTTCTTGCCGCTGTCGTCGCTTTCTGCACCGCCGCCGCCTTCTTCTTCTTCTTCTTCCTCTTCTTCTTCTTCTTCTTCTTCTTCCGATGTTGACCCGTCGCTCTCTCTGGCCGGAATGCCAGAGCCGCGCTGTGCTGGGACATATATAGGGACCAGGGGGCAGGGTCACATGCTCATGTCACATGGTGACCCCGCCCCCCTATGATGTCACAGTCCCCGCATTAGAGTGACACTAAACTCTGGTTTGAAAAAAACATATTTATTATTATTTCAGGTTCTTATAGAGCACCGTCAATTTACACAGAGCTTTACATATACATTGTACATTCACATCAGTCCCTACCCTCAAGGAGCTTACAATCTAAGGTCCCTAACTCACATTCATATACTAGGGCCAAGTTTAGACAGGATCCAATTAACCTACCAGCATGTCTTTGGAGTGTGGGAGAAATCAGGGCCGTCTTTAATATTGACTGGACCCTGGGCAAACATTTTCTTGGGCCCCCTCTTCCATGCAATTTCGCTCTCCACATGCTTTGAGACATACAATAAATAGCAGCTAGACTCAAAATCAGTTTACTGAATCAGCTCAGGCAGCAATTGTGATTGGTTGCCAGAGGTTACATTACTGCTCACTGACTGGCTGCTAGAGGTTACAGCACACATTATGGCTCACTGTTATTTTCTAGAGGTTACAGCACATGACTTCTGCTTGTTGATTGGTTGCTAGAGATTACTGTACATCAATACTGCTCACTAATTGAATGCTAGAGGTTACTGAACATCTATACCACTCACTACTTGGTTGTTAGAGGTTACTGCACATTATTACTGCTCACTGATTGGTTGCAAGAGGTTAGTGCACAGTATTACTGCTCACTGGTTGCTAAAGGTTACAGCACATCATCTCCTCACTGCCTGCCTGCGTATTCACATGCACCAAAATTCAGGGTGTTGTGGCACCATGTTATTTAGAAGAAGGGTTCCACCTCCAATTTGCTTACTTTTGCAGAACATGATGTTAGGCTTAATGACCCCAATTGTAGGCAGGACTTTCAAGCATGCTCCTTTACCTCCGCAGTGGGCAGCATTCAGCAGAAGTGATGGTGCATATGACCTCAGGGGGACATGATATGCATATGAATACCACCTCTATTTAAATATCAATGCTGCGGTCCACAACTATTTACATATTAATGCTGCCACTAATTTACATATCAATGCAGGTTATTTACATGTAAACACAGGGTCTGCAGGTGAGTCATCTGTACATGGCAATAGGGCAGAGCTGTGCAGCAGCAGCAGAAGTATACACTGAGATATCGGGACACAGCACAGGACTAAAACTTCAAAGGATAAGGGAATTTAAACGGGGATAGTTGGCAAGTATGAGGCAGCTGCTTTGGGCCCCACTACAATTAAGGGGCCCAGGGCAGCTGCCCCTTTTGCCCTGCCTTAAAAACGGTCCTGGGAGGAATCCAGAGTACCCAGAGGAAACCCACACATGCACAGGGAGAACATGCAAACTCCAGGCAGGTGTTTCCAGGTGACTCCAGGTGTCGTGGTTGGGATTTGAATCAGCAACCCGTTTTACTGCTAGGCAAGAGTGCTACTCACTACACCACTGTGCCGCCCAATTTAAGTATGTATTCTTAACTCAAAACAGTCCCTTCTATTGCTCTCATTCCATTTTTGTATTGTTGCTGTGATTTGACTTCCTATAAGAGGGGGACTCATTCTCCGTGGTCCTACTGTATGTAGGGTTGCCACCTTTTCCTTAAGACAAACCCGAACACTTTAGCAGCCTGGGACACCTTTGGGTAGCCCAAGGAGAGTAGTAATGTGGTGCGCATAGCATGCTGCAGAAAACAGTGGGTATGGCCAAATTTCTCTTGCTGACATCATCACCCTGCCCCCCCCCCCCCAGTGATGCCGAACCTGCCCCCAGAAAGCCGGACGGCAACAGATTTGTGTGTGACTATCTTGGTTACTTGGGGCATCACAGCCCAATCTGAATAATGTGTCCGGGTTTCAGTCTGCCTGAAACCCGGACACATGATTCAAAACCTGGACTGTCCGGGTGAATCCTGAATAGGTGGCAACCCTAACTGTATATAGGAACATAGCCACCATCTCTTGCTCACTCCCGAGATGGACAAGGGACTATGGGATTTGTAGTGTGCATAGAGCAGGACACATGTGTATGGATTAGAGCAGTGGTCTCAAACTGGTGGTCCTCCAGCTGTTGTGAAGCTATAAGTCCCATGAGGCATTGCAAGGCTGACAGTTACAAGCATGATTCCCTCAGGTAGAGGCATAATGGGACTTGTAGTTCCACAACAGCTGTGGGACACCAGTTTGTGGGCATCCTGCCTGTAGCCAATTATGGCTCTCCTCGCTGCCGGCGCTGTGCTTGGCCAAGCATGCAGGGTCACAGTGCATGCTTGGCCAATTATCAGCCAGCAATGCACTGCGATGGCGCAGTGCATTGTGGGCCGTTCGCACCACACAAATATGTTGCAAAAGACCCACAAAGTTCCTGATCCCTTAACACCGAACTCATCCCTAGCACCATAGTTTGTAGACTCTATAACTTTCACAAAGATCAAATAATATACACTAATTTGGGTTATTTTTACCAAAGATATGTAGCAGTATAAATTTTGGCAGAAATTTATGAAGAAAAAATTACTTATTTGCAACATTTTACACTAGAAACAAAAAGAAATTGTGTTTTTTTCAAAATTTTCACAGTTTTTTCGCTTTTTTGCAAAAAATAAAAAAACCCAATGGTGATTTCCACCAAAAGAAAGCTCTATTTGTGAGAAGAAAATTATAAACATTTTGTTTGGATACAGTGTAGCATGACTGAGTAATTGTCATTCAAAGTGTAAGAGTGCTGAAAGCTAAAAATTGGTCTGGGCGGGAAGGTGCATAAGTGTCTGTTATTGAAGTGGTTAAAAATGTCTCCAAATCATTGCCAGTGGCGGAATTATCAGGGTCGCAGTAGTCGCACTTGCGACTGGGCCCTGCAGTTCCGCCACTCCAGGGGGGCCCACGCCCGTCTGTCTGCCAGTCCGCTGATTGCATTGAGGGGAGAGAAGGCAGAGCTGAGACTGTGGACCGCCTCGCCCCTATCCAGAGAGAATGTAGGGAGGCGGGGCAGAAAAAGAAAGTCAGCTGACACCAATCGAGTGAAGGGGGAGGAGCTCTCTCCTCTGCGATTGGCAGGAGTCCCCATGAGGCAAAGGCATCCCTAGGCTGGAGGCACCGTGTGACAGAATTATGAGGAGGAATCGATTGCTTGAACTAAGTAAGTGACAAATTGTCAGTGCAATTGATCCCAACTTCCACCACTTCTAACCTCTTACAAATAACATCCCCTCACCACCACACCGCTGTCACCCCCCCTCAACACCACTGCTGCCACCCCCCTCAACACCGCTGCTGCCACCCCCCCTTAATACCACCGCTGTCACCCCCTCAACACTACCACTGTCATCCCCTCAACACCCCCGCTGCCACCCCCCCTCAACACTACCACTGCCACCCCTGTCAACACTACCACCCCCCTCAACACTACCACTGCCACCCCCCCAACACTCCCACTGCCACCCTTCTCAACACCACCGCCATACACCTGAACACCACCGCTGCCACCCCCCTCAACACTACCACTGCCACCCCCCCTCAACACGAACACCACTGCCACCTCCCTCAACACCACCGCCGCTGCCACCCCCTCTCAACACTACCACTGCCAGCCTACCTCAACACTGCCGCTGCCATCTCTCCTCAAAACTACCACTGCCACCCCCCCTCAATACTCAATACCACCACCGCTGCCACCGATGGCACCCCACCCCAACACCCCTCACATTTTTTTTTTATCAAAATCATGCTCTTTTCGGGGGGCCCTTCATGATTTTTTGCATCGGGGGCCTGAAGTTTCTAGTTATGCCTCTGATCATTGCTGATCATTTAAAAAAAGAAAAACAGCAGACAGACCCCCCTCCAAAGGTCTGCTATTTAACTTGAGGGACCAGATCCTTTGAAGGCTAGTATGGGCTTTAGGAAGGTTCTCCATTCAAAAAGAGGTGAGAACAGGAGGGGGTGTGTCCCCATTGCTCCAACTTTGGCGCAGCTGAGCCCGGAGGCCTAAATATGTTAACCCCCACAGAGCTGAAAGCTCAGCAACAGGCCACTTGGCCCTCTTCCCTCCAACCCTGGTGGATGTGGTGTTGGTGGCTGGTGGTTGTAGGGAATCTGTGGGTGGAGGACTTGTCAGAATCTGAAAGTTCCTTGAATAATAAGGGGGACCCCAGATACCCCTCCCTGTGAATGAGTATGGGGCACATAGTACCCTTATTCATTCACAAAAAAAAGATGTAACCTAGAAATAAAGACACCCAATGTTTGACAAATCTTTTATTAAAAAAGTAAAAATGCTAAAAAAAATTCCCTTTGCTGTTAATCCTTCATCAATCATGATACCTACTGCCCACCGTCTGAAAATAAACCTGACTACCCAGAGCACACGTTCCTGATGGTACCACTAGATGAATGACTCTTCCCAGGGCTGTCATCAGCCTAATAAGGGAAGAGATGGGGCAGTGGTGACAACATTGCCCTTTGCTTACATGGCTGGCATTCCCAGTAATGGCAGCGGTTTCTAAGGAAGCACTGGGCACAAGCACCTGCTGCTTTCCTAGAAATTGTTTACAGCGGGAAGTTGTCATACATAGAACAGGTAAAAAATGACTTTATATAGATGATGCTCGCCTCCCACTGAATAGGGGGCCGGAAAAGCAAAAGTTTGGGCTTTATCCAAATGACCGGGCATTTAAAGTTTGGTCCAAACTGAGGTTCTGACCGAAATATTGGTTCACTCCTATCCGCAAAACACCTTGACCTGCTTCCTGCAAATATTTCAAGCCTCACAGATAAAACAAACATTGGCATTTTGTGATTTGATCTGAAATAAATGTGTCCTACACAAGTGTACCTTCAAAATAAGAAGGAGGATACAAACCTTTCAACAGCACGTGCCACCAGAACACTGCTTTATTAAGTAGAAATATTCATCTGAAATTTAAAGGTAAAAGTATACTTCTAGAGTGTCTCTCCTGGGTACCCTTCTGCTTTTACTTACCTTCTACTGATCTCCAAATGGGCTCCCGTTGCTATCTGAGCCAATGAGGAGGGAGAGTCCCGGGGCTATCGTGAATATCGCTGGAGTGGAGGGAGCTCAGGTAAGGATTGTGGGGGCCGCTGCACACAGGTTTCTTTTACCTTCATGCAAAGAATGGATGAAGGTAAAAAACCTTCAGCCTTTAGAACCACTTTAATATTTCCAGAAGTGTTGGTTTCCTTGCAGATCTCAAAGGAAGATTTCTACTTTACTGGGCAGTTTTCTGGTTGTCCGGGCAGTGGGAAAGATGTGCAGGTGCACTTCTTTAAGGCTCCTATATTTAACCACTTCCCATCCAGCAATGTACCCGTACATCGCTGAATTTTTGGTGGTTATACTGGGATGATGCCTGGAGCTGCAGGCATCACCCCGACACCAATTTTTGGAGCCGATTGTCAGCTCTCTTGTAATAGCAATCGAGCACCAGCTATCGCAAGCAGTGGGAGGGGACATCCCCCCCTCCCGCCGTCCCACCGGAGACCCAATCGGCGTGTTCACCGGGTGACCAGACAGCTGATCAAAGCCAATCTTGGCTTTGCTTGGCTGTCTGGCCAGGCGGCGGACGTGCCAGCTGTTCGCAATAGAAACCTGGAAGCCATGTCACTACATCACTTCCGGTTTATTTGGAAACAATCAGTGCCATTTTTTGAAAATAAAAAGCATTCAGAAACACCAATCTTGGTGTTTTTGAATTATTTTAAGTGGGGTCTTATAGACCCCAGATCTCTCCATAAAGAGTACCTGTCACATGCCAATTGCTGTTACAAGGATTTTTAAATTCCTTGTGACAGCATTAAAAGTGATAAAAAAATAACTTAAAGCAACAGCATAAATATAAAACAAAATATTTAATTGATAATTAAAAAAAAATGTAAAGTACCCGCGCTTTGGTCCCATGTGCACGCATACAGCAATCGTTCCACACATAAGGGAACCCCCGTAAACATCAGATCATGAGCAGTAATTCTAGCACCAGACCTCCTCTGTAAATCTAAAGTGGTAACCTATAAAGGTTTGTAGAACTTTACCTATGGATAGTAAAATTTACGTTGTTTGTCGCCGGGTGTGTTTTATTTTTTTAAGCGTGATATGTTTGGTATCTATTTACTCAGGGTAACTTCATCTTTTATATTTTACTACAAAAAATTGGGTTATGTATTTTTTGCATTAAAATTCAAAAGAGTATCCCCCCCAAAAAAAAAAAAAAAACCTGCTCAAATACCATGTGACCAATTTATTCTCTAGGGCCTAAATACTGATTGTTTCATGTGAACAAAAAGTGCCAGAAAAGCCTCAGACTGGAAGTAGTTAGGCTTCATGCACACAGGACGTTTAAAAACCTCTCCTGAACAATGGAACTTGACAGCTAGTAACCGACGGTTAAAAACGTCCATTGTGCCGCGTTTACATGCCGTGTTTATGTGGGTTTAGCCACGTTTGCGTTTGTTTTTTTTTACATTGTAAATGGTCAGAAATGTATCTCCATTGAAAACGCCTCTAAACTAAACGTGGCTAAACGCGAGTTACATATGGCGTTACAAATGCCAATAAACTTCTGACCTGAACGCATTTTTTTGTTTTAAAAAAATGTCACTAAACTCAACTGCCTCTAAACCACTTAGTGTACATGGACAGATAAGACAACAGATAAGAGGACAGTTCAGGGGCTGCTGAAAAAAAGCCCAACTGCTCCTAAACGTCCATTTATCAGCAGCAGGGTACATGAGGCTTTAATGACAAGGTTAGTTTAAGTCCAGCCTGTTTGAGTTTAAAAATAATGTCTGCCCCAACTAAAATACAATGACCCTGAACTAACCTAATGCACTATTGTATATCAGCAGTCAAATTTTGAATTTGTAACATTCTCCTTGCACCAATAAAAAATACTTTACTAAGACATTTTTATTGGAGAACAGTTTGTGTTTTAGTTGTATTTGAAGATTCTCTGCAGAGAGCCTTCTAGGCTTGTCAGCCAAATAGTGAAAAATGGTACACTTCTTCTGGTAAAATGCGCCATTTGTTAGCATATTATGATATATACTTCACTGTGGTTTATTTATTATAATGTACAAGCATCCACTGAAAATCTAAGGCTTGCTAGCGCCTACCAGTATTCATTTAAAATACACTCACAGGCTCAGCTGACAAGCAGAAATAGTTACATTACTCAAACAGGTTTATAGAATTCAGAAAAGGAAATCTACACTCATTGTTATTCACTACTCATTAAAGTAAATATTTCTTGCTAAAAAAAAAAAAATTAAAGAAGGGAGTAGAAACTATAGTTCCTCTCAAGAAATTATAACTTTTTCTCTTTCTATCTCGCTCTCAAAAAATGATCATCATGCCTCAAAATAGGTTCTACAAAGGCTCAGACAAAGCTACACAAGAGTACCAGCAGTAGTATGCAGCAGCCTGTACATTTTGCTATAATAAATATCCCCCAAAAATATGTAAAAAATAATTGTTTTCCTCAGTTTAGGCCGATACCTATTCTTCTACATATTTTTGGTAAAAAATAAATCGCAATAAGCGCTTATTGATTGGTTTGCGCAAAAGTTATAGCGTTTACAAAATAGGGGATAGCTTTATGGCATTTTTATTAATAATTTTTTTTTTACTAGTAATGGCGGCAATTAACGATTTTTATGCAACATTTTATTGGGATTTTATGTGATAGACCAACACAAAGTGGTACATAATTGTGAAGTGGAAGGAAATTGATAAATAGTTTTCATATTTTTTTTACAAATAAATATCTGAAAAGTGTGGCGTGCATTTGTATTCAGCCCCTTATACTTTAATACCCCTATATAAAATCTATTGGAACCAATTTCCTTCAGAAGTCACCTAATTAGTAAATAGAGTCCACCTGTGTGTAATTTATTTTCAGTATAAATACAGCTGTTCTGTTAAGCCCGCAAAAGTTTGTTAGAGAACCTTAGTGAACAAACAGCATCATGAAGAACAAGGAACACACCAGACAGGTCAGGGATAAAGTTATGGAGAAGCTTAAAGCAGGGTTAGGTTATAAAAAAATATCCCAAGCTTTGAACATCTCACAGAGCACTGTTCAATCCATCATCCAAAAATAAAAAGAGTATGGCACAACTGCAAACCTATTAAGACATGGCCGTCACCTAAACTGACAGGACTGGAAAGGAGAGCATTAATCAGAGGAGCAGCCAAGAGGCCCATGGTAACTCTGGAGGAACTGCAGAGATCCACAGCTCAGGTTGGAGAATCTGTCCACAGGACAACTATTAGTCGTGCACGCCACAATCCTGGCCTTTATGGAAGAGTGGCAAGAAGAAAGCCATAAAAAGTCCTGTTTGCAGTTTGCAAGAAGCCATGTTGGGGGACACAGGTGCTCTGGTCAGATGAGACCAAAATTTAACTTTTTGCCCTAAAAGCAAAACACTATGTGTGGCGGAAAACTAACACTGCATCAACCTGAACACACCATCCCCACCGTGAAACATGGTGGTGGCAGCATCATGTTGTGAGGATGCTTTTTTTCAGAAGGGACAGGGAAGCTGGTCAGAGTTGATGGGAAGATGGATGGAGCTAAATACAGGACAATCTTAGAAGAAAACCTGTTAAGCCCCATACACACGGTCGGACAATCCGCGGACCAGGTCCGTCGGACCATGTCCGTCATACTTTGTCCGATGTTGGTTTTGCGTACACACGGTCGGACAAAGTTGTCGGAAAATCCGATCATTCTGAACGTGGTGACGTTTGTTGCCTACGACGGGACTACGTAGAGGCTAGTAGCCAATAGCTTTGGTCTTGTAATGTGATCTGAGCATGCGTAGCACTTTGTCCGGTCGGACAACCGTACACACGATCGGATTTGGTGTGATCGGACCGGGTTGACGGCAAATCTTTCCAGCAGGAGATAAGACTTTGTCCGACGGACAAACCGACGAACACTGTCCGATGGTGCATACACACGGTCTGATTTTTCAACAACCTTGTCCGATCGGACCAAATTGATGAAAAAGTCCGACCGTGTGTATGGGGCTTTAGAGTCTGCCTGCAAAATACTTGAGACTGGGGTGGAGGTTCACCTTCCAGCAGTTCCACAACCCTAAAAATTCAGCCAGAGCTACGATGGAATGGTTTGGATCAAAGCATATTCATGTGTTAGAATGGCCCAGTCAAAGTCCAGACCTAAATCCAAATGAGAATCTGTGGCAAGACTTTAAAATTGCTGTTCACAGACGCTCTCCATCCAATCTGACAGAGCTTGAGCTATTTTCCAAAGGAGAATGGGCCAAAATGTCACTCTCTAGATGTGTAAAGCTGCTGTAATTGCAGCGAAAGGTATTCTACAAAGTATTGACTTAGGGAGGCTGAATACAAATGCTGGCCAAACTTTTCAAATTTTTCATATTTGTTTGTAAAAAAAAAAAATGTAAAACCATTTATCATTTTCCTTCCACTTCACAATTATGTGCCACTTTGTGTTGGTTTATCACATAAAATCCCAATAAAATACATTTATGTTTTTGGTTGTAACATGACAAAATGTGGACAATTTCAAGGGGTATAAATACTTTTTCAAGGCACTGTAGGTGTACCCTGTATTAAATTAACATTTGAAAAATAAAGATTTTATATAAATAGTAAAAAAAGATAAAAAGCTCAGTTTTAAACTGTATAAAACTGTTGACCTCAAACAATTATGTTTTTTTTTTTTTTCTTTAAATCCCTTCTCAGACCTCAATCACACTTATTAGCACTTTCCTGTGCTGAAAAAAAAAAAAAACACAATGCTTTGAGCTAGTTCAGTCTGGAAAGCAGCAAATACTGAATATATTTCTATCTTAGACAGTTCATTGTAGAATTAATTACATTTTTCACTGGGGTAAATGAGGTGATAAGGTGTGATTAAGCGAGATTGAGGTGATGTTTTTTCTATATTTTTCAGCAAGATCAAGGATGTGAAGAATGAGACTGTTAAGGAAGTTCTCTGCAGCTTTTAGGAAAGTAGGTGTTTTTAGTAACTTTGTGTCATTCACTGAGAATGCTGCAGGAAATTCACAGTTCTCCACACAAATTAGCCCCTATCAGCACACTTCTGGTCTAAGTGATTTATAATGTTTAAGTTGTAGTAATAGGCCTCATAGACATCTATGGGAACAACTACTTAAAAAAAAAAAAAAAAAACTACGTGAAAAAATAGCTGTTGAAATTTCTGTTTCAGAATGTTTTGTTTAAAATTTGAATACCTGCGAACACCTACAAAATGTGATTACATCTAACATTTTAGACATAGACATATATAGACAAAGTCTATATATTATAATATTATATAAGTAAAGTCTAATATGCCTGTTGCTGATTGATTGCCAGATTGTAATAGCTCCTAGACTGGGCAGATTTTCGAATGGAGCACCCTCCTAGATAGGTGCTAGGATTAGTAGATTTAGTGCTATAAATTTAGCTTGTCTCATTGTAACCAGTGTGGCTGTAGTTATGTTAGATACATTTATTTGTGCTCACTGTAATCAGTTGCTGCATGTTATTAGTTGGGTCTGCTCAGTGTTTCATCTGCTGCTAGTTTTGACTGTTTGCTGTATTTTCCAAAGAACTTGAGAACTCTCAAGGACATAGGTGCAAACAGCAACCTGATTATTTATACAGTCCTGGCCAATCCCAGGGAGGATGTCCCTGA
The DNA here is from genome assembly GCA_028564925.1 of Lithobates sylvaticus. Taxonomy (NCBI): domain Eukaryota; kingdom Metazoa; phylum Chordata; class Amphibia; order Anura; family Ranidae; genus Lithobates; species Lithobates sylvaticus. The sequence goes on along the minus strand of CM053026.1, from coordinate 464,562,395 downwards.
AGGCTTCTGTGAGTCTGTATAAATACAAAGGGCTTCTGGGTCTTTGCTTGAAGAGGGAAAGTCCAGCCTTTTTATATCCATACACAAATGTTTTCATTTCTATTTTAAACTAAATGGGTTGTTTTACAAAGTAATCGTTTACAATCACTTAAAAAATATATATTTTTAAAATAGGTGCTTTCCTTTTTAACCACTTGACATCCGGCCATAGCCGAATGACGGCCTCGGCGCAGATGTCAATTCCCGGGAGGCCGTCATATGACGGCCTCCCCTTTCCTCGTTCCCTGTGCGTGCTCACGAGCGCGCAGCAGGGAAATTCTGTGTTGGCCGTGTCCCTCGGACACAGCCAATCATAGATCGCTGTAAACGGCCAATCACAGCGTCCGTTTACAGCGCGATCGGGGTGTCCAATGGGAGATGATCTCATATGTTTACATATGAGATCATCTCTCAGCGCCGCTCCTCCTCCTCACACAGAGACAGCGTGTGAGGAGGGGGAGATGAACGGCTGCAGCGCCGTAAGTGGAAAAAAAAAAAAACAGAAATAAATGTGCCATCTGTGCCCACTGCTATCTATCCCCAATGCCATCTGCCAGTGCCAAATGTCCCCAATGCCATCTGCCAGTGCCAAATGTTCCCAATGCCATCTGCCAGTGCCAAATGTCCCCAATGCCATCTGCCAGTGCCATCTGCCAGTGCCATCTGTCCCCAGTGCCATCTGCCAGTGCCATCTGCCAGTGCCACCTGTCAGTGCCATCTGTCAGTGCCACCTGTCCCCAGTGCCACCTGTCATCCAGTGCCACCTGTCATCAGTGCCACATAGTGCCATCTGTCATCAGTGCCGTATCAGTGTCATCAGTGCCCACATATTAGTGCCATCTGTCATCAGTGTCACGTATTAGTGCCATCTGTCATCAGTGCCACCTGTCAGTGTCACGTGCCATCTGTTATCAGTGTCACCTGTCATCAATGCCACGTATCAGTGCCATCTGTCATCAGTGTCACGTGTCATCAGTGCCACGTATTAGTGTGTCTGTCATCAGTGCCACGTATTAGTGCCATCTCTCATCAGTGCCACATATTAGTGCCATCTGTCATCAGTGTCACGTGTCATCAGTGCCCCGTATTAGTACCATCTGTCATCAGTGCCACATCAGTGTCACGTGTCATCAGTGCCACATCAGTGTCACGTGTCATCAGTGCCACATCAGTGTCACGTGTCATCAGTGCCACGTCAGTGTCACGTGTCATTGTCCTGTTGGTGCTCCAGGGCCTTCAAAAGTGTAATAAGTAGTCAACAAGTTTAGATGTGTAATTTATGCTCCTAGAACACGTGATTGCCCCCCCTTCATGTTGGGCCTCTCTAAGTGGCTAGGCTGTGAAAAAGTCCAACACATGGTATCGTAATACTCAGGAGGAGTAGCAGAATTTATTTTGGGGTGTCATTTGTGGTATACACATTCCATGTGAGAGAAATAACCTATTACAATGACAATTTTGTGGAAAAAAATTAAAAAAATAATTCATTTTGCAAAGAATTGTGGGCAAAAAATAAAAAAAAATTACAACATCAAAAACCTCACCATGCCTCTTACTAAATACCTTGGAACGTCTACTTTCAAAAAAGGGGTCATTTGCAAACTAGATTTAAACACTGTCTGTCTTAACAAAAGGTTAAAGATCTCGGGGTGCCGGTTCTGCACTGCATGTTAACACACTTAAAAAAGATAAAAATCTCTACTTTTGTCCCCTATCTTCATATCGCTATCTTTTCAAAGCTATAGAAGCTGCCCATAGAGTACTATGTATTAATCTGATTTTAATTAATTTTTGATATGCTGTTTGAATGGGAATACATTAGAAAAATGTAATGACGGCAAAAGCTGTATGTGATATTATGGAAAAGTACAATTATCACATACAGCGTCAGTAAATCTGTATTCTGGCTTCACATATTTTGGATGTGTAGTTGATTTTCTTAAATTTTACATTATTGTATACAGAGCAGTAGCACCCAAACAGAAATGTATTTCTACTTGAAAAAAAAAAAAAAAACATTTTTGGTAGTTTTTGTCTGCTCTACCTGATTTTTATCCAGTGGTAATACATTGACCAGTGAAGGTAGCAGCCACAACAGAACTAAAAGATATAGGAAAGTCTATTCTTAGAAAATACAGCTAAACCTCTCAAAGTTGTGGAAACTGCCAGTGGCACAATTTAATCATATATAATAGTATTGTTTGCAAGTTTTTTTGTCTTCAACACTACTCTGTATTGTCCTAAAAGTGTCACACAAATACACTTCAAAATCACAGCCCCACATTTACTTAACCTCCTCCCTCCCTTGTATTACAGTGTATTTTAAAAATATTCAAAATATAGACTTTGGCATTTGTTGAAATTGCATAGTGCCAGGACAATAGGCAGCACTTGAATAGGTAGCAAATTGAAAGAGCTCTCCAGTGTTGGCTGGGATTAACGCTGCTCTGCTGAAGCACCACTGTGGTCTGCACCCGTTGCCTGCAGCATATTAGATGTGCTAAAAGCACTAGCTTGATGATGCTAGCTTCCATCAATATTTTTGCTTCAGGGCACCACCACCACCACCCAAGGCCCAATTTCCCCCCCCCCCCCTGTTTAACAGGGGCATATAATTACAATTTTTGATATGATATTTAACAGCAGAGCCCATTTCTGCGCCCAACAAGAGTAACTTTGAGGGGTTACAGTGTTGTGGCACCACCACCCAAGGCCCAATTTTTCTGCCCCTGTTTAACAGGGGCATGTAATTAAATTTTTTGATATAATGTTTCACAGCAGGACCCGTTCCTGCACCCAACAAGAGTAACTGGAAGGGGTTACAGTGTTGTGGCACCACCACCATCCAAGGCCCAATTTTTCTGCCCCTGTTTAACAGGGGCATGTAATTAAAAATTTTGATCTAATATTTCACAGACAGAGATCACTGCTCCCAATCAATGGGAGCAGTAGATCCCTGTCATGTTGCTAGGCAGAACAGGGAAATGTCTTGTTTACATAGGTATCTCCCCATTCTGCCTCTCCATCCCATGATTGCGGGCCACCGGCGGAAATCGAGTCCGCGTGCACGCTCCCACGGCGTGTGGCGGGCACGTGTGCACGCCTGCTTGCCGCCCATGATGGAATGATGTATGGGTATGTCGTTTTGAGCACCCATGCCATTTTGCTGATGTATATCGACGTAAGGCGGTTGGCAAGTGGTTAGGCAAATTATGTATATGCTTGTATATTCAAATATTTCAAAAAAGTCTCTAAAAACCTGGTGAAATGACAGGAGAAAACAAGTATATTTTACTACATGTAATGGGGTTGATTTACTAAATGAATGGGGTTGATTTACTAAAGGTGCATAGACAGAGCACTTTGCAAGTGAAGTTGCTCAAGAGCTTAGTAAACGAGGGGGAGCTCTGCTGACTTCAATCATCCAATCATGTCCAAGCAAAAATTCCTTTGCATGTGATTTGGTATTCTTTGTAAAGTGAAACTTTACCTCATGTACTAAGCTCTGGAGCAACTTGCAATTTGCACAGTCTATTTTCCTTAAAGTAGAACTACAAGCAAAACTTTTTTTTTTTCATTTTGGATAGAGTAAGGAAGGGTTATAACCCATGTCAGATTTTTTTTAAATGTTTTGCCATTTGTGTCCCTATTGGAAGGTGTATTACTTTTCTGGGGACAACCCCAAATTTGGGATTTTATTTTCATTTCACTTTCAATGATGATTGTAAACAGAACAAAAAGAAAAGGTAAATCTCCTTAACGGGAACACAGACAGCAATAAATGCCTGACAGTTGTTCTAATCCACCTCCAATCTATTCATAAGTAAAAAAAAAAAAAAAAAAAATTCCTTTAGTTATTCTTTAAGTAAATCAATCCCAATGATTTCCATATTTAGCTATTCTATCTGCTGAGAGAACTGATCCCAAAAGGCAGAAACGACTCAAAATTGCTTATTATATTTTTACAGTTCTTTAAAGGATTGTAAAATCACTAATCACACATCCTGGTATCCCATCTGTTACAGAAATATATACTGTGATGTATCTGTGTTTTAAAAATGATGCTCAAAATACCTTATTTCAGATCGTCGCTGTTTGCTCATGTGACCTCCTGGCTCTATCCTTCCCTGATCTGAAGAAAAACAGTGGGAGGGGCTGAGATTCCCCATTGACATCAGCCGGGAGGAGAGGAGGAGAGCGGCGGGAGGTCACCTGATCGGACAGCGCTGCTCTGAAAGGTATTTTGCTGCATCATTTTTAAAACACCGATACTGCACAGTATATATTTCTGTAATAGAGGGGCTTCCAGGATTTGGGATTAGGGATTTTACAGCCATAGTGGCGGGAGCGGAAGTGCGGGCTCACACACAGACTCCCGAGCTGACGTATCTTACAGCATAGAGAGGGACAAGGGACACCACACAGGCACTATGCTGTATATGCTGCTTTAAATGAACAGGATTTTTTTTTTTTTTTTTTAGGATTACAACCACTTTAAAGTGGTTGTTAACCCCTTACAACCACTTTAACCTACAGGTAAGCCTAGATTAAGGCTTACCTGTAGGTGCAAGAAATATCTCCCAAACCTAAAAGGTTTAGGAGATATTTGCAGGAATAGCGGCACATTGTCTACGGCGCATGCGCCGTAGACATCAGGCATAGGCACACTGAGCGTGCCATTTCTAACGGTGATCATGCTGTTAGTGGCGGCACCAGCGCACATGCGTGGGAGTGAGGTCATGGCAGCTCTGACCAGTCACAGCGCTGGAGCCGCGATAACCGGAAGTCACTCCGGGATAGATGGCGATGTCGGAGGAGGCGAACGAGGTCCGATGCCGGGGCTTCGATCTCAGGTAAGTAATTCATACTGCTTTGCATACTAGCTCATTATGCCTTTGCCTTGCAGGGTGTCTTTTTTTTTTTAAGAGGCTTTACTTCCTCTTTTTTTTTTATTTTATGAACCCTTGAACAGGGATGTCGAACCAAAATTTATGTGCTGCACCTATCATATTTCCTTTCCTGCAATTAGTGCCAATTCCCTCTTTTTAACCCCCCCCCTCCCCTTTAACCCCTCCCATCTTCCCATGCAACCTAAACTTCCCCGTCTATCACGTTATTGGTTGTTTGGTTTTCAAAGAAAAAAAAAAGTAGTATTTATTAATTACCCACTCTCTACCACCTATCTTTCCATCCCAGTCCTCGCTATATCCCGCTTTAAATCTCTCTCCTCACACTTTCTTAATAGTCTCCCTTCACCTCTATAATAGGCGCTCCATTTTATCCAGCCATGGCGTCCACATTTTTAAGAATTTTAGAAAACGGCGTAATCAGATCCAGTTTCTCATCAAATGGAAGGGATACGGGCCTGAAGATAATTCATGGGAACCTGAAGACAACCTGCATGCGGGGTGAGTTGTTGCGAAACCTTCAAAAACTCACATGCCTCTAAGTTAGCTCATCTGGGCATCCGGTGGCTGCCTTTAAGGAGGGGGCACTGTCATAAAAACCGTTATGCCAGGCAGCCTGGTGGCGCGCACCGCCGCGCGCTAGTGCGCGCGCTCCTGTGCGCGTTCCTGCGGGTGCGGGCTTGCGTGCGTGCGTGCGTGCACGCGTCCGGGCGCGCGCGCGCAGTACTTTGAATACACCTGTGTGCGCTGTTGGCACCAACCAGCCTACTTAATCAGGCAGCACCTGTTGGCCAGTGCTGCCTGATCTTCAGCTTCTCAGAGACCTTGTTCCTGTGTTTGTATCCTGCAATACCTTGTTTGATCCTGTGACCCGGCTTGCCCCTTTGGAATTCCTTGACCTCCACGCCGACTGCCTGATGACCTCTGCCTGACTAACGATTCTTCTGCTTGTCCCTTTTACCTCGCCAGTCGGAAACCACCGCCAAACCCTGAAGGTATCTGGATTATCTCACTTTCTATTGAGAGACTTGTGTGCCTGCTTCCTATTCCGCACCTCCCTCCATCTGTGTATCCCGCATACCTGCACTCCATCTTGTCATCAGTGGGGCTTATACCCAGACTTACCACATCCTCTGGATACCCTGCATACCCTTACTCACCTCACCCACCAGTGGAACCTCCATCTGTGTATTCCGCATACCTGCACCCCATCTTGTCTCCAGTGGACTCTCCTCACCAACACCCGGACACCCTGCACCAGGCTCTCATACCCTTCCTAACTCTCGTGCCTCCTGTACCCATCTCCAGGGGCCGTGAGTGGGATCCGTACGGGAGACCTCCCCTCTGCCCAAGTGGACTCACCAGTCAGGTGCGTACCAGCGTGATATTATCCAATGTCTTCCGTCTTGTAAATACCACTTTTGCCCTCCATACGTGAGCATCCATCACCCTCTCCCATTCCCCCATTGTGGGGGGCCTTACAGATTGCCAATTTTGAGCAATTCATTTTCGTGCTTGAAATAAACCTCTTATTACAGCGATCTTGATATTTTTAGATATGCTGATATCCTCTGTTTTACTCAGCAGACATAATGTGGCAACTCCAACGTGGTCCCAAAGGTACGATTAATTTCCTTGAGTATATCACTCCAATACTTAAATCGTTTTGGACACCTCCACATCAGGTGGACCAAATTCCCTATTCCATGGCATCTTGGGCATTTATCATTGAAGGGATATTTAGTTTAACTACTTCTTTGTATTATAGTCAGCTTCCATTTTGTGTGTCTCTAACATCCATTTTGTGAAGTATGCTCAAGTCTTGCTAATGTAGTTTTGTTTTTCCCATAATACTGTAATCTTGTTGAGTTTCATTTCTCGTAAAGCACGTGATATTTTAGAAATAATTAGTTTCACTGTGGGCGTCAGACTGTACTTGTGCGTCTCTGTATATGATTGGATAATCTGTTAAAGGGCGGTACTTTCTGAAAAGCCCTCTTATATCGACACCCAAGAATAAAGATTAGATTTGCTCGGAGAGAAACCTGCTGTGTGTATACTTTTCTTTATCTCAAGAAGGGCAAATCTCCCAGATCTGGTCTCGGATTGTAACGGTACACCAAACCCAAAGCAGACAATACCCTAATCTTGATTTATTACCCTTCAGTTTGGGAGCTCGTTCCGGTATCGATTATTATATGTCGTGAGTAGACTTGATATATATCATTCTTCTCACGTGACCTCTATTTAGAAATTGTTCCTTTATAACGGGACCTGTGATTTATGTAGAAATAGTTTTTAGACTTTGAAGAAAAAGTCAAGCGCTGTTGAGATAACAGCGACAGCCCTGGGGGGGCTGGGATGGGCTTTAGGAAGCCCATTAGATAAGAAGCTATTCTGGGTAATAGCATTTGCTTTAGAAGAAAGCATCTGTTCGGTATGTGAACAGGAGGATTCTGTGTAGTCCTCATTATAAGTCTGCGCGCAGCCGTCTGTTCGTGGGTGGACAGTCGTTAATGTGGACCGGGAGTTTTCATTCTTGTTTATTTGCCAGGATTGACCATAGGTCAATGATAATACAGTACTGTAATTACAAAAACAAAACAAGAAGTCTGCTAAGGTGTGCTGGACACAAAAACCGATCTCTTTGCTTTTCTTATCTTTGCGTAGATGATAAGCTAAACTTGTAAACTGTCCTGTGTGGAATTTGTCAGCGTTTGTAAGGTAAGACAACGCCTTCACTGCTCCGTGTTATCATAGGACTTAGATTTAAGAGCGACAGACGTGCCTTCTATGAATTCCCGGGTTCTTTTGTGATTGATGGAAGTTCCCCCGATCGAAAAAACAGAGTAGTGCTACAGTATCCGGTGATGTATTGATGTTTATTTCTTAATGATTTATGTATGAATTGTTTGACTAGAAAGGGGGTTAGCAGAGAAAAATAGCAGTGTTAGTAAAATTTCTTAAAGGTAATGATTCATTTTGCTGCCATTGCAGGGAAAGTGAAGATTGGGATGTTTGGCTTTTTGCCAACATGGTTCAAGTCCTTATATCTCACTAAGCTAATAAGATATTGTGAAGAAAATTTTTTTGCGGCATTGCAGTACAGAACTTGCAAGTACTGTTTGAACCTGTTGGCACTCTGCCAAAAAAAAAAAAATAATTTGAAAGAAAAAAAAAAAAAAATTTGTTTTGGTTGTAAATAATAATGTTATGAAGCTTGTCTATAAAATAAGATGCTGTGGGAGATCTCTGGCTGGCCCGGGGCTCCCTATGGCATCCTAGCCCAAAAGCTGCCCAAGATAGGTTAGCAGAGCCTGGAATGGGAATTTAGAGGTTAATTTAACTTTCTCCATGCCTTTATCACGCGCCCGCTTCCCCCCCCCCCCTTACATTCCATAACCCAGATAACAGAGCAGCACAGACACAAGGACACAGAGAATAGCAGAATGAGTGAGTTTGAAACAAAAGGGATCTTAAAAGGGAAATTAACTTGTTCTATATTAACAAAAGACAAGGTAAGAAAAGTAAAGAAGGCAATTGTGTTGTTTTTGGCCTTTTCAAAGATGTGCCATCAAAAAAAAAAGTAGTATTTATTAATTACCCACTCTCTACCACCTATCTTTGGATACCAGGACCATCCCAGTCCTCGCTATATCAAAGTGTCCGCAGAAAAGGTTTTAAATCTCTCTCCTCACACTTTCTTAATACTGCCGTCTCCCTTCACCTCTATATGCTATAGGCGCCTCCCTAACCCATTTTATCCAGCCATGGCGTCCACATGCCTGTGTGTCTTTTTGATGGTTTTGAAGAATTGGGGCACGACACTACTATCCAATGTCTTCCGTCTTGTAAGTACCACTTTTGCCCTCCATATGTGAGCATCCATCACCCTCTCCCATTCCCCCATTGTGGGGGGCCTTACAGATTGCCAATTTTGAGCAATTCATTTTCGTGCTTGAAATAAACCTCTTATTACAGCGATCTTGATATTTTTAGATATGCTGATATCCTCTGTTTTACTCAGCAGACATAATGTGGCAACTCCAACGTGGTCCCAAAGGTACGATTAATTTCCTTGAGTATATCACTCCAATACTTAAATCGTTTTGGACACCTCCACATCAGGTGGACCAAGTTCCCTATTCCGTGGCATCTTGGGCATTTATCATCAGCTCTATATCCATAACGGAAAAGTTTCTTTGGGGTGTAATAAGCCCTATGTATCATAAATAATTGTGACATTCTTTGTGAGGGTGATACTAACACTTGGGAACTCATTTCCATTATCCTTTTCCATTGTTCTTCAGTAATTTTTTCTCCCAGATCTTCCTCCCATCTGTTTTTATTTTTAGCCAATCTTTCACTATTAAATATTTTCCCACTTATTTGTTCATATATCTCGGATATCAAACCTTTAGACAAACCGGCCTTAACTATTTTTTGTATGAGGGGGGGTTCTACACCATTCTATTTGTGTTGTGAATTGAGCGCTTAGGGCGTGTCTGACTTGGAGATATCGATCTCAGGTAAGTAATTCATAAAGCTATGCATACTAGCTCATTATGCCTTTGCCTTGCAGGGTGTCTTCTTTTTTTTTTAAGAGGCTTTACTTCCTCTTTAAATACCGCATGCCATTGACCACTACTTAATTACTGCATGCATTTAATTGTTTATTTCCTTCTGTGAATTGAGTTTAACACCTTTTTATGTGATATTTACCATGCATTTTGAGCGCTTTGTGGTAAATACTGCAAAACGGTCTAGTGAATTGACAGTTTCAGGTTTACATGCGATATTTATGAAAAATGTGTCCTGGCACTATCAACAACTATCACATGCGAGTTCATTCTGTGACTATAGCTAAAAACTATCGCTAAGTATGTACTTTGAAAAAATACAGCTAACGCTATCACCTTCATACAACTTTCCAAACAGTTTTAAAACAAGTCACATAGCATTGCTTGTGATCTTTATTTTACCACCACACTGTATTGTGTACAAAGTGTAATAAAATATCAACCCAGAGTGCTCCAAAATACTTCAAAACCACATTCCAGTGTCACATTTCAGAGACAACAGCCAAATATATGGCACGGTGGCTAGGAACAAAGTAAGCAGTTTTAGTTCGGCCTGGGGCAGCAATGTTCTAACAGGTGGGTATATCACATATCTGTTGGCTTGTGAGAAGATGGAGTTCACGCTAAATTTAACTAAGCTGAACTTTGGCTCTGTATGACCACCTAAAATGGCATGCCTCAGAAGATCCTGAAAACCAGGGTACCTAGCCAAAAACTGCTGCACTACCAGGTTGAGGATATGTGCCAGGCAAGGTGTATGTCCAAGGACCCAAGGACAGAGAGTAGGTTGGTGGCGTTGTCACATGTGACCTTTCCTGGCACAAGATGCCTTGGGGTTAATCACCTTTGCACCTGCTCCTGCAGAAGTGACATAATCTCTGTCCCACTGTTGCTCTTGTCCCCTAGGTATACCAGATGCAAAACTGCAAGTCAACATTTTGCCTGAGCTGTTGCATAGCCTTTTGGTCACTTGGAGAAACTGATGGTTCTGATTTGAGTCTACTGATTTGTCACTGTTGCCAGGTGTCAGGATGCATAGGAGAACCATCATCTCTAGCAGTGTGCCCAATCCTGCATCCTTCCCAGTACACATGTGCATGACAAAAAAATGTGTTTCATTTAATTTTGTTTCGATTCATTGATCTAGTTATTTTGTTTAGTTTAATCCGGTTCATTCGTTGAATTCGTATTCATTTTCGGAATTTTTCAAATTTTCTTTGAATTTACCGGGTATTTTTTTTTTTTTGGATTTAAAACGTTCAAGTCGATAAATTTCGAATCAGTCAAATCGAAAACTTTAGATTTCTTTTTTTTTTTTTCAATTCCAATGTGGCAAAGTGAACAAACAAAAGAAAAATCTTTATCGAATGATTACAATGACTCTTTAAATCACCTTTGGCCTAATCTAATAACACACACAGTCTTTGATTTCAGCAATATGTGTACAGTTAGAATTCGACTGAAGTTCGATATAAAATTTGATTCTAATTTCAAACGAATTGCGTTTCGTCATTCGGAGCATTCGGTATAAATTGTTTATATTGTAATTTGGGTATTCAGAAATATCCAAATCTCTGAATAATGAAAATGTGTCCAAATATTAATTCAGAACGAAACGAAACGAAACGCACATGTCTACTTACCAGAAAAGAGGCCCAGTGAACAAGATATAACTGCCTATACTTGCTGTACCACATGTCTGCAGTTAGACCCTGCAGTGGCTGCATGGAAGAACAGTGTGGAAACATTACCTTCCACATGATGATAGATGGCAGAGATGGTCTTATGGGTTAAAATATGGTGGTCAATACCTGCCATTGTGATACAGCCAGGATGCAAATTCCAGGAAAATGGCAGACTCCACTAGCTGGAATGCAGCAGCTGCAAATACAGTAATTTTGTCAAGCTGGCATTGAGTCATAGGGCATTGGGGTGGCTGGAGATTAACTTTTTCTGAAAATGGTAGGATGGGATGGCAAATTCAGAGCATGGTTGCATCTTACACTTGTCCTTACTCATCATGGTCCCAATATGACCTTCTTCTCCACTTGAAGTACCATAAGGAAACCTTTGACACCCCTTGAAACACTGTCATCCCTATTATTTGAGACTTCTGATACAGAATCTTGTATAGTGGGGGAGAGATGGAAAGGGAAGAGTTGGAGGAAGGAGAAGCAGAACTAGGCGATAACAGTGGCCTGCCTCTGTGGAGTTCTGTCATCTGGTGGAATAGGACAGCTGCTCACTCCACTCCTCTGGGAGCTGCCCCTGAATGACAACCTACCTTACTGATGTTGTGCATTCCCCCTTAATTTCCTCCTCCACTATATCTGGCACCCATGTATGGTCAGAGACCTCATCATCATGCCCCTTCCTCATCACTGGAGCCAACTGAGCAATTAGCTGTGGCTGCAGGGACATAAGTGCCACCTGGTTCTTCCTGCATGCTGCCCCCTCCTGCTCCCGTTCTCATCCTCAACCTCAGATGCAATTAATGCTATGCATCCTCTTGTAGCAAGTGGCTCACACTCTGCTCGAATAACTCAGCTGACCCCTCAGTGCCAGCTTACAGGGCAATGGCAGAGGTAGCTGCAGAGAAACAGGACACTTTTGCAGCTGAAGATGACTTTACACTTTAATGGCTACAATAACTGTAGCATGCACACTGCCCTGCCTCATGATGGTGGTCTCTGACCACCACTTTGGCCTATGGAAACAGATGCTGCTCGCCTCCATGATAGCTGCATTGGAACAACCTCTGCCTCACAGGCATTATGTTAATGTGGGGTTATTCCCTACCTTTATTTACAGGCAAGATATACTGGATATAAGGGATGTGTTTCTTTGGTGCAGAAACACTGTGGTCATTTAAAGGAATAAACTGCACCATGATAGTACGTGGTGCTCCACTGCAAACAAAGGTAGGTTCTTGCAATGTCACCAACAAGTTCAGGCTGCTGCAGACCCTTTAAAAAATCAAACAAATATAAAAAAAAGCTTAAAAAGAGAGCTAAAAAAAACAAACAAAACAATTAAGATACATTTAATTATAAAAATACCCCCCCCCCCCAGACACACACTTTTTTATTTAAAAACCTAGTAAAAAAAAGGGGGAGCAGGGGGGCAGTAAAACAATAACAGAAGTTGTTGCTGACACACACTCCTCAAAAGGAATTTTGGACCGTAAGAAATCAGAATGAATGGAGGTGGGCTTACATTTCACTTTCCCTAACCTCACAAACTGCAATGAATTAGTGGGAATATAAAGTGAATATAGCACTGTACTTTATTTTTTTTATAGATACTTAAGTATCACTGTCAATTGACACAGTACATTACATATACATTAGTCCCTGCCCAGAAGGAGCTTACAATCTAAGGTCCCTAATTCACATACTAGGGCCAATTTAGACAGGAGCCATCTAACCTACCAGCATCTCTGACCTGTGGGAGGAAACCCACACAGGCACAGGGAGAACATGCAAACTCCAGGCAGGCAGTGTCTTGGTTGAAATTTGAACCAGTGGTCCTAGTGCTGCTAGGTAGAAGTGTTAACCACTTAGCCACTGTTCTGACCAATATAACTCTGCGGTAGCACACTGCACTATAACCCTCTCTCCCCTTGCAATATTGTCAGCTGTCCCTCTCTCACTTAACTCCAACTCACTGACAAAGGTCTGATGGGAAAGCAGCCTTTTTAAGAGTGAGGGCTGGAATTTGCCCAAAAAAACATTATTGATCAAAGTCTTGCACCTGACCTCTGATCAGGTAACAGGATCAGAGATCAGTTGCAAGCCTTTGGCCAATTATGGCTTTTTGCTGGGCAATAGGTTTTCATTCAATGGGAACCATCTTAGGACAGAAAGGTTGTTAGAAACCATAACAACCTACATCAAGATAGCACCCATGGTTATCTGAATACCTGAAGAGTGAGTGTCGGTTCACACTGAGGCAGCACGACTTGCAGCGCGACTGCCTCAGGCGACCTGGACACAACAGCCACGGCGACTTGCAAAACGACTTCTGTATAGAAGTCAATGCAAATCGCCTCAAGACACCACCAAAGTCATACAGGAACCTTTTTCTAAGTCGGAGCGACTTGGGTCGCTCCGATTAGAACGGTTCCATTGTACAGAACGGGACGCTACATGTCAGGTGGCTAAGTCGCCTGACAAGTCGTCCCAGTGTGAACCGGCACTGACTGTATCTAATAGGATGCAGTAATTTTTCAACTGAAAATTTCCTACCTGGCTCAGTTGATTTTTAAATCAAGTTTTGATGCACCAGGTGGTGCATCTGGGAGTATCCACAGCTCAAACATTGTTCAAAATAATTTACTTACTCTGATGCTCCCCTTCTCCCCTCCCCATTTTTAAAGTTTACAAAGTCTGAAAGAATCAACCTTCTTTACCTGTGTAGGACTGCAAGCTCATTCCAGTTCTTATATTCTCCAGCAATTCTATATACAAGGGAAATTAGCAATAAACTAAACTGTGTTGGCCAACATTAGTCTCCTGTCTGTAGTAAATGAAGCAAATATTTTGACTTGGCTGTGTATCTCTCGTTATAAAACATACAGTTATGGCTTTATTGTGTTCTGTAATAGACTGAAATAGGATGTTTCATTTATGTCAGTATGCTGGAAAATTAAATATTGTGTTTCAATTACAGTTCATTTTGTTTCTTGTACTCTTAAACAGACATGACTCATTACCTGCTAACATATGTGATTATATTTTATATCTGTGTAGCAGGTCCCAGATGGCTCTTTTTAGCATCGTTCAAAATATTTCAATATAGGGCTGCATTTTGTTGCCTCTGGCCAACATTTTAAGATGCTAAATATTTGTAAAGGAAGGCTGTCAAGGAATCTGGATATGAAAACAAAAACATACCATCTTGATATGTTCTGTATGTAATATAACACAAAAAGAAAATATGATGTACAGGTAAATAAAAGGTAATAGGTAGTTATTTAATCTCTATTATATATTGTTCTATGACTTTTGAAATAAGTAAGTATATAGTTAAATATCAATCAGTACCATTCTGAAATCATCAACACAAAAGAATGCTGCATACTAGTACCCTTCATAGATAGGATGAAAAAAGACATATGTCCACTAGGGATGGGCCCGGTGTTCGATTCGAGCCCAGAACTATTTGGGCCGCTCACATCAAATTCGTGTGATGCGAGCGGCCCGCAATGCACTGCGCCAGTCGCAGTGCATTGCTGGCTGATAATTGGCCAAGCATGCACTGTGACCCCGCATGCTTGGCCAATCATAGAGCCAGCGGCGAGGAGAGACATAATTGGCCACAGGCAGGATGCCTGTGGCCAATTATAGCTCAGGGGGTTTAGTACACGCCCCACATTATATAAGGCCGCCGCGCCGGCGGCCTCGTATATTGTGTTCCGGCGTGTCAGTGATATGTGGCTGTGATCCATTCTGCAGTGCTGCTGACTGCTGACATTATCTGTGCTGTGATTCTGGGGATTAGTGTGTGCATGCTGTTAGTACAGCATTGCAGTATAACATTAAAACACCTTCCTTCCTTTCTTCATCCTGTTGTGTCATCTAAGGCAGCCATCTGCGGCTAATGAATTGCTGGTTCCCGTAACACAGAGAACAGTCATTCATTGAAAGTCATTGATAAAAAAAAGTAATTGATAAAAAAAAAAAGCTTGGGGGTCCCCCCAAATTCAATTACCAGGCCCTTCAGGTCTGCTATGGATATTAAGGGGAACCCCGGCCAAAAAAAATGGCGTGGGGTCCCCCTCAAAATTCATACCAGACCCTTGAGGTCTGGGATGGATTTTAAGGGGAACCCCGGGCAAAAAAAATTAAATGGCGTGGGGTCCCCCTCAAAATCCATACCAGACCCTTATCCGAGCACGCAACCTGGCAGGCCGCAGGAAAAGAGGGGGGACGAGAACGCCCCCCCTCCCTCCTGAACTGTACCAGGCCACATGCCCTCAACATTGGGAGGGTGCTTTGGGGTTCCCCCCAAAGCACCTTGTCCCCATGTTGATGAGGACAAGGGCCTCTTCCCCACAACCCTGGCCATTGGTTGTGGGGGTCTGCAGGCGGGGGGCTTATCGGAATCTGGAAGCCCCCTTTAACAAGGGGACCCCCAGATCCCGGCCCCCCCCTTGTGTGAAATGGTAAGGGGGTACAAAAGTACCCCTACCATTTCACCAAAAAAGTGTCAAAAATTGAAAAAATGACAGGAGAAGGTCTTTGACAATTCCTTTATTAAAATCTTCTGGTCTTCTTCCTTTCTTCATCCTTCAGTTGCTTCATCTTCTCCTTCCGGCATCTTCTTCCATCTTCTTGTTCCTCCGATCCGCTTATTCTTGCTCTGGTCTTCTCGTTCGGCATCTTCTTCTACGGCGTCTGTGTCTCTTCTGGGTCACTCCGCACAACGGGAGGCTCCCGCTGTGTGAGGCTTCGCTGCGTCTGACAGGTCTTTTATAACGGAGGGCGGGGCCACCTGGTGACCCGCCCCCTCTGATGCACGGGGACGTCATGGGGAATTCCCTATGGCTTTCCCCATGACGTCAGAGGGGGCGGGGTCACCAGGTGGCCCTGCCCTCCATTATAAAAGACCTGTCAGATGCAGCGAAGCCTCACACAGCGGGAACCTGCCCAGGTTGCGTGCTTGTCTGGTATGGATTTTGAGGGGGACCCCATGCCATTTTTTTTTTGACTGGGGTTCCCCTTAAAATCCATCCCAGACCTCAAGGGTCTGGTATGGATTTTGAGGGGGTGAGAGGGACCCCACGCCATTTTTTTTTTTTGGCCGGGGTTCCCCTTAATATCAATGGCAGAACTGAAGGGCCTGGTAATTGAATTTGGGGGGACCCCCACGCTTTTTTTTTTTTTTTATCAATGACTTTTTTTTTTATCAATGACTTTCAATGAATGACTGTTCTCTGTGTTACGGGAGCCGACAATTCATTAGCCGCGAGTGATTTTAAATAGCTTTTTTTCCTGCAAAAATTACACTTTGGGCAGGGACAGTTCTAAGCATGGGAAACATGCGTCCCTTCACAGGCATACTATAGACACCCCCCAGGTACGAAATTTAAAGGAATATTACATTTTTATTGTTTTTTACTTTAAGCATTATTAAAATCACTGCTCCTGAAAAAACGGCCGTTTTAAAAAAAAAAATTGCATTGATACATGTCTCCTGGGGCAGGACCTAGGTCCCCAAACACTTTTTATGACAATAACATGCATATTAGCCTTTAAAATTAGTACTTTTGATTTCGAACGTTCGCGTCCATTGTAATTAATAGGGTTCTTAAATTCACACAGACTTTAGGTCCGTTTGTGGGTTCTGGTGCGAACCGAACCCCAGGGGTGTTCGGCTCATCCCTGATGTCCACTGAGTTCAACCAAAAGACAAGACTACACAATTTAAAAATGTGCATCCTTAGAACCCCTAATGCCACAGTTCATCCCATAGATTAAAGTGTATGTATGGAGACAAGGCTTGACTGCAATGGCTGGATGCTGATCTCCAGAGCTCTGCTATACATATTATTTATCCTGCATTACACAGCTTCTACACAGTGCTCCTGATTTGCATACCTTCTGAAGCCCCCTCCCAGCCTCTGACCATGGTAAAAATTTGGACAGGGTAAGCAGCAAACCCTGGCTGAAAAGCTTGCTTAATTCCACCATGTATAAATATATACCATTATATAAATGGTCAAACAGCGCTTGAGAAAATCACATCACCTGGTTTCCCGATCTCCAACTCTTCCTTCATGGGGATCCACTCATCCACCATGCAGTGCCACTACAAAAATGAAAACAAATATGAACCCATCGTGACGTACGATAAGTAAGACCCGGCATTATTAAAATACGTAATAGTGTCCAACAATGAATATTATAAAAATTCCCATACTGTACGTTTAAAAAAAACAGCATACAGCTTTACCACAGATAGTTCTTACAATGCGATGGTGGATTTCATGGTAAATGAGTGGATCCCAGTGGAGGAAGAGTTGGAGATCAGGACACCAGGTGGTGTAATTTACTCAAGCGCTGTTTGACCATTTATATAATGGTCCATTGGATCTGGTAAGAGACCTCCATGAGTGGTGACACACGGTGGTGGAAGCACTTTTTTCTTTACAGGAAGTGGAAGTGTGGGGACGCCTTCATTCAATTATATGGACTTTTATATAATAACTGGTGTTATTCAGGATTAGGGATGAGACAAACACCTCTCGGTTCAATTTGCAGAAGAACATGGGAACAGGCAAAAAAAATTTCGAACGCGCAAACACCGTTAAAGTCTATGGAACACGAACGTGAAAAATCAAAAGTGCTATTTTTAAAGGCTTATATGCAAGTTATTTCCATAAAAAACATTTATTATTTTTCACTATATAATATCTCACAAACCAATTCTAAAACTGACCATTCTTTTATAGAGATGGGACAAAAAAAAATATTTCATATATAGAAGAAACAACATTGCCAAGTCTTGACCTGGCCACTAGTTCTTCCTTAGAAGATCCTTTTACTCCCGAGGAACTACTAAATGTTATTAAAACTACTAAGATCGGCAAAGCACCAGGGCCAGATGGATTCTCTGGTCGATTTTATAAAATATTTGCGGAAGATCTGTTTTTTTGCATTCATTTGACTCAATTTCAAGCGCTCAGATTTTTCCGCCGGAAACATTGAAGGCTTATATCTCTGTTATTCTGAAACCGGGTAAAGATGAAACAAATCCAAATATTTATCGCCCTATTTCACTACTGAATCAAGATATAAAGTTTTATGCTAAACTTATTGCTAATAGGCTTCAACCTTTGCTGCCTAAAGTTATCCATACAGACCAGACTGGCTTTGTGAAGGCTAGAGAGACTCGAGACAATACCAGCAAGACTCTCTCATTGATCTCCTTGGCACAGAAACAACAAATTCCAGCGTGCCTGCTTTCAATAGATGCCGAAAAGGCTTTTGATCGATTAAATTGGAGATTTTTATTTTATTCACTTCGCCAGATAAATAAAATAATGGCATTATATACAGCTCCATCTGCACAAGTATGAACAAATGGTATCTTTTCTAATATATTTGAGATTAATAATGGTACCCGTCAGGGATGCCCGTTATCTCCATTGCTTTATGTGATCACAATAGAACATCTAGCAGTGGCTATACATAATAACCCCTCTATACACGGTATTACCATTAATGAAATAGATTATAAAACTTTGCTTTATGCAGATGATGTTTTACTTTATATAACATCACCAAGGATTAGTATCCCTTCTGTTCTAAAAGAATCAGAAATCAAACTATTTGGATACTTAAGCAATTTTAAAATAAATCTAACGAGATCTGATTTAATGAATATTTCTCTACCCAGAGATGAGGTTTCTTCTCTGGTAGCATTCTTTCCTTTTCATTTACAGGAAGTAGCTGTGGAATACCTAGGGGTTAAAATTCCAACAGATCTTACTCTTGTGTATGAATTGAATTTCTATGATCGAATTGTTACTATGGTCGAAGCTTTCCTTATCATGGTTTGGCCGTATTAACTCCATTACAATGGATATTCTCCCAAAGTATCTATATTTTTTTCAAACCCTACCCATTAAACTTTTTTAAGAAATTGAACAAATTATTATCGCAATTTATTTGGAAAAATAATAAACCACAAATAAACTGGAAAACACTCTGTCGATCCAAAGATTGTGGAGGACCAGACCTGCCAGATTTTGAATGCTATTATAAAGCAGCAATATTTCCCCGGGTTCTGGATCGGTTCCATCATTATGATGACAAACAATGGGTCCAATTGGAAATAGGTTCTTCTCCACTGAATCCTAAAGCTGCCCTCTGGCTCTGTTTTAAGGATATAAAATTGCGTTCATCTTGGCCTTTGCTCACTTATACGGTTTTGGAGTGTTGGCATTATTATTTAAAATGATTTCCTTTGTCTTCAATCCCAGCTCCACTTACTCCCCTATTAGATAATCCTTCTTTTCCTATTTATTCCAATGCTATTGTAAGCTGGGACATATTATTTTGGTCACAGATTAGACATATGTTTTTGGAGGATACAATCATGTCATTTGTAAATTTTCAAACTTTACATGATCAGAGGAAAGGTATATGGTTTGTTTATTTACAATTGCAAAGTTTTTACTTGTTCTTGACTCCGAAATACTCTATCCATAGATCGCTTACAGATTTTGAGCAGCTGTGTGTATCTTTAGAACCACCAACACATACTATATCTAAGATATACACGTTATTATCTATTTTTAATTCACCTGGTTTACCATCATATACAACCAAATGGGAGCTGGAATTAAACCATTTAATAAAAGAGGAAGACTCGGATAAAATTTTTAGTAATACTCATACATTTTCAATAGCTTGTGACACGCAAGAGTGTAATTATAAATTGT
This sequence comes from Lithobates sylvaticus, assembly GCA_028564925.1. Classification (NCBI taxonomy): domain Eukaryota; kingdom Metazoa; phylum Chordata; class Amphibia; order Anura; family Ranidae; genus Lithobates; species Lithobates sylvaticus. The sequence goes on along the minus strand of CM053026.1, from coordinate 464,542,419 downwards.
TATCTAGATGGTATCGTACTCCAGTTAATCTAAATCAAATTTTTCCATTGCAATCAGATCGATGATGGTGTTGTAATGTCGCTATAGGTAACTTATCCCATTGTTGTGGACGAATCAATTAATAATTCTGTTGAATTGGCTCTTTTTTTTTTCTTTTTCATCCCAAACAATACTTAAAACCAAAAAATCTCTTCTTTGTTTTTTTTTATCAACAATCAGACAATTGATACCAAGATATTGGAAATCTTCCATTGTTTCGACAATCTCAGAGTGGATTGAGACTCTTAATAGTATTATGCATATGGAAAAACTAGTAGCTGAAAATAATGAAACACTACAGAAATTTAGAGAGGTGTGGCAGACCTGGATAACATTTAAAAATTCATCAACATTTTTTGGTTAATATTTAAACCTATTGTTGTAGGAGCATATTTACTTTATTTTTGCCTGAAATAACTTTAAAGGTTGAAAAAAGATTCTATGATCTTGTTAATGTGAGACAATATTATTCTCCCCCCCCCCCTTTTTTTTTATCTGTGGTTTTGTTGTTCAGAATATATAGAGAAGGGGGTTTTCTTTTTAAAAGAAATATATTTAGCAGTTATAACTTCAATGAATATCAAATATGTATTCTGACTGTATTTTGTGTATGTAAATGTGTTTTGTTGTTTGTATAAAACTTAATAAAAAATATGCTGGAACAAAGGCTTATATGCAAGTTATTGCCATAAAAAGTTTTTGGGGACCCGGGTCCTACCCCAGGGGACATGTATCAATGCAAAAAAAGTTTTCAAAATGGCCGTTTTTTTCGGGAGCAGTGATTTTAATAATGCTTAAAGTGAAACAATAAAAATGAAATATCCCTTTAAATATTGTGCCTGGGGGTGTCCTTAGTATGCCTGTAAAGTAGCGCATTTTTCCCGTGTTTAGAACAATACCACAGAAAAATTACATTTCTAAATGAAAGAATGTAATTTAAAACTACTCGCGGTTGTAATTTATTGTCGGGTCCCAGGAATATAGATGAAAATCATTGAAAAAAATGGCATGGGTTCCCCCCCAGTCCATTACCAGGCCCTTCGGGTCTGGTATGGATATTAAGGGGAACCCTCAACCCAAAAAAAATGGCATGGGGGCCTCCCAGGCCCCCAGGCACTATATACTCTGAACAGCAGTATATATACTATACGGCTTGCACTATATACTCTGCAGAAAATTGGGCCTTTGGTGGTGGTGGTGCCACAACACCGTAAGCCCTCACAGTTACTCTTGTTGGGCGCAGGAATGGGCCCTGCTGTGAACGGTATATAAAGAATTATAATTGCATGCCCCTGTTAAACAGGTGCAGAAAAATTGGGCCTTGGGTGGTGGTGGTGGTGCCCTAAACCAAAAATATTGTTGGAAGCTAGTATCATCAAGATTGAGGAGGAATAGGATAGTCAGCATAGGTAGTCTTCAAGGGATCCCACTTCCATAGTTACATCAGAATCAGGTGCTTGATAGCTGCTGATCCAAGACTGATTAATTTTTAAGAATGTGAGCCTATCAATGGAGTCTGTGCGTTTCAAACCCTCCAGCAGCACTGAATGTGCAATCAGAAAGCATGCTGGATGCAGGACAGGCCAGTAGCTCAATTGCATATTGAGCTAGTTTTGGCCAGTGGTCCATCAAGACCCAGTGGATGCTCTGTTGGAAAGGTCTCCAAGTCTGCTCTTGCACCATGTAATGCAGACGCTGGCGATGGTTGCTTGAACCAATCAGACCTTGGCGCTGAGGACTGAAAAATTGTTTAAAGGCATCGGTCAGCAGGCCACCTTCTCCACCACTCTTCCGCTAACTGAATGAAGCCTCAGAAACACGTTGTCCTGCACCAGAAAATTGTAACCTCCCAGGGTCTGGAAATGCGTTGCACAAACCTTTCTTCAAGGCCTCCTGAAGATGTTTCATCCTCTGCTCCCTCTGCAAAGGCAGGATGAGTTCTGCAACCTTACCCTTGTAATGTGGATCAAGAAGGGTTGCCAGTCAGTAAAGATCCCTCTCCTTGATACCACGAATCCTAGGGTCCTTTCACAGGCTTTGCAGAATCGCGGAGGCCATGCAGTGTAAGTTTGCAGAGGCATTCGATTCTTAGTCCTCTGGGTCTTTAAGGATACATGATTTGTATCTACCTCCTCCAAGCCACAAACAACTCCTTGGGTTTCTGGGGACTGAAAACCATCCCTTGAAGACTTCTGCTGAGTGTTATCCTCTACACCAAATGACACAATTTGCCTCCTCTTCTTCCTGTGTGTTTGGCGGGCCCACAGGAATGCTATCTGCATAAAGGGGGCATTGAGAGGAAAGGAAGTCCTCCTCTTCCTCCCGCTGTTCTGCCTCAAGTGCCCTGTCCATGATTCCATGAAGCGTGTGCTCCAGCAGGAAGACTAGAGGGACAGTGTCACTGATGCATGCATTGTTGCTGCTCACCATCCTTGTGACCTCCTCAAATGGTGACAGGACAGTGCATGCATCCTTGATCAGTAGCCACTGACATGGCGAAAAGAAGCCAGGCTTCTCTGATCCTTTGCCATATTCGCACAGGTACTCATTGATGGCCCTCTGCTGTGTGTGCAGCCGCTGCAGCATTGCCAACATTGAGTTCCACCTGGTGGGCATGTCACAAATGAGGTGGTTGGTGGGCAGGTTGCATTCCCTTTGAATGTCAGCCAGCCATGGACTGGCATTGTATGACCGGCAGAAATGAACACAGACTTTTCTGGCCTGCCTCAAGAGATCCTGTAAGCCTGGGTACCTGCTCAAGAAACGATGCACCACCAAATTCAGGACGTGTGCCAAACATAGAACATTGGTCAAGTGTCCCTGTCCGAGGACGGAGAGAAGGTTGGTGCCATACAACCATTCCTGTCTGAAGCTGGTGTGGTGTCAACCACCTCTGAGCCTGCCCTTGCAGAGCTGACATATTTTAGCCTGACTAGTTGGGTAGCCCCTTGAACGCTTATGGAGCACCGCTGGTTCAGAGGACAAATCTGCAGAAGAGGCCATAGAGGAAGAAGAAGAGGAGGGGATGGAGAAGAGAGCTGTGGCAGAATCACCACTAGCATTTTGGAGGCATGGTGGCGGAACAAGCTTCAACAACACTGAACCCTGTCCTGCATCCTTCCCAGCTGCCAGCAGAGTTCCCCAGTGTGCCGTGAAGGAAAGGTAACTGTAATAAAATGTCCCACACTCTTCTTGAGTGCTTTTGTCATATACTGCCTCCTTCCAGTCTGAATATAGATATCAGATATTCCAACCGCTCCCAACAACAAGCAAGGCAATACTTGTTTGGTTGTGGGACATGGACTGATTTATTTGAGATGACACACAAATATATACAGCAGGCTGACAATCCAAACTGTAACCAAAAACATAAATTAACATGAGCTAGTTTACTAACCATTTACCCAGACTAGGTGACTCAGAGATATGACCTTTCAGGGTAGACCTGCCGTCTTCTAGCTTACTAACTATACAATACACATTATCATACATATCAACACAGAACTCCTTCATACAATAGCTGGGTTAATTAGCACAAAAAACAGTGAGTGAAAGACTCTTAGAAGCTATACTAGACTTATTTACATTATAGCAGACAACAGACAGACAGGTGGCTGGAGTTAATGATCAGCATCTTCTAACAGTACGGGTCTCAACAGTATGAATCAGTCATTATTTCTAATATGGCATATACAGGGTGCCCAGAGTCTGTGTGTCTTGGGGGGGACATGGACCTGAATCCAAAGTAATATCACCTCAAGGGTCCCCAGGCATACAGCTCACAAAGAGCACCATTTCCCCAAAATCCAGGGCCCATAATCAGTAGGCAAGAGGCCAGCATTAAGTCCCCTCCAAAAGCCTCTGTCCCGGGTGAGTCCATCACAGTAACATCCCTGCCCATGTCTGCTGAACCATGAGTCAGCGGTAATCTGCACCAGGCTGTCCAACTAGGTCAAAACATTGCCTTCCACATGCCGGTAGAGAGCCACAATGGCCTTCCGTGAAAAGAAATGGCATTTTGGAACCTGCCACTGAGGTACAGTACATTCCACAAATTCACGAAAGGGGGCAGAGTCTACCAGCTGAAAAGGCCGCAGTTGCAGTGCTAGCAATTTGGCCAAGCTAGCATTTAGACGCTGAGCATGTGGATGGCTGGAACCAAATTTCTTTTTACGGTTCAGCAACTGGGGTAGGAAAATTTGCCTGCTAAAATCATATGATGGTGTACTGCTAGCAGATTGGCTGAAAATACCTGGGACACGTATTGCTATACCTTCATTCCTCTCAGTGCAGGTTTTTGAGAGGACTGCAGGTATAGTAGGGTTGGAGATCTCAGATGAGGAGCAAGGAGAAGTCCGCCTTTTTCTTTGATGTGGGTCTTTCAAGTGCTGTTGCCAATGGACTGCATGGCAGGTCGTCATATGTCTGGTCAAGCATGTGGTGCCCAATCGGCTGCTGTTCTGGCCATGCTTGATCCACTTCAGACATAGGTTGCAAAGAGAAATGATGCCACCTTCTGCACACATGTCAAAAAAGGCCCACGCCAAGGAACTTTTAAAAGTCCGCGGGGAATCAGCATCGCCCTGCTCCTGCGGAGCTCTGCGGTATGATGCAATAGGGTGGCTGCCCTTAAGCTGCCCCTAGAGGACATCCTGCCTCATTGGAGTTATGTCTCCTCCTCCTTACTTTCCTCCTCTCTTCTCTCAGGCACCCAAGTACAGTCAGTGACCTCATCATCCCCTCCCTCCTCGTCACTGGAGCAAACTTGGCAGTATGCTGCAGCTGGGGGAAAATGACTGCCAGTTTCTTGTCCTTTTTGGGCACCCCCTTTCTCTAGGCTCACGTTACTCCCTTCTTCAATCTGGGAACCAATATCGGAGCCTTCAAATCGCTGCGCATCCCCCAGCAGCATGTACCCAACACTGTGGTCGAATAATTCTGGGAACTCCTCTGTGTATGATGGTGGGGCTACAGAAGGAGTGACTGTGGACAAGGAGCCGGTGGAATAGGCCGCTTTGACAGCTGCATTGGAAGGCAAACTACTCTGAGCCTGGGTGACAGAGGATGAGGAGGATGAGGACGGATTTGTTATCCACTCCACCAACTGTTCTGGATGTTCTGGCTCAATAACATGGCCATCAGCAGAAAAAATGGACAAGCGTGCCCTGCAGCCACTTGCAGAGGATGCACGATGTCCACAACCAGCACTGTTGACTGTAGACACAGAGGCTGCTTGCCCTCTTTTAGTGGCCTGTGAGCATCTGCCTCTCCTTGGTGGCCTTCCTGACTTGATATATATTTTGTTTTGCAACACCACACTACACTCTATTAGATACTGTGTACACCGCCTGCACTGTATTAGCAACTGTACTATGGCTGCACTGTATGGTGTACTGTGTACACCACCAGAAGTGTAGTAGAAACTGTACACACTGTATTAGATAATGTGTACACCGCCTGCACTGTATTAGAAACTGTACAAAGGCTGCACTGTATTTTATACTGTGTACACCACCAGAAGTGTAGTAGACACTGTGCATACTGTATTAGATACTGTGTACACTGCCTTAAGTGTATTAGAAACAGTACACCACAGAATGCACTGTAGATATAGGTTACACTGAATGCAGAGTATATTTATATTAATACACTGCCTGCACTGACTGAATATAGAGTAAATACTGAATATATAGTCTATGCTAAATACAGAGTGTATATATATATATTAGACTGACTGGCTAAATCAAGCTATCTCTCTGTCTATACCTACAACACTACACGCAGCCACCATGTAAGCAGCCTTATATAGTGTGGGGTGTGGACTTAATCATCATACAGCAATGCACTGCAATCTCACAGTGCATTATGGGGCATTTCGTTGTGCTCGAATTTGCCGCGAACGCCCCATAATGTTCGCTCTTCGGTGAACGGGCGAACATCCGATGTTCGAGTCAAACTTATGTTCGACCCGAACATCAAGCTCATCCCTATTCAGGATACATTTTGAAAGCATATATGGACACTATTGTACAAGCACTTTGCACTTTAATTGTTGTATTATTAATATGTTTTACACATTTTGGATTATGAACTATTTTAGCACTACCTTTAGATGTATATATAATTCCATAATTCCTTCAGGTTGTTTATTGCTCTCTGCAATCATGTCCCTGTATTCATTTCCCTCTGCCAGAGTCCTTATAATGAGTATGCTTTCCAACGATTTCCATAAAACGAATGGAACCAGGCAAGGGTGCCCATTGTCACCTATATTATTTCCCTTAATCATGGAACCTCTTGACCCGTGCATCTCAGGTATTACATTACATGGAAATGAACAGAAAGTAAGCTTATTCATGGATTATGTCATTCTCATGGTCTTCAACACTAACATTTCCCTACAAGAAATGGAGCATACAATCTCAGAGTTTGTCACTGCCTCTTACTAAAAAATAAATGAAACCAAATCACTAATACAACGTTTCCACATACCCTACTCTCTCAAATCATGTGGGGAAAGGTTTGGGCTGAGAGTACAATTCAATTTCTTGGGTTTTGCATTTCAGTCTCTACTTTACAACTACATGATCTTAACTACAAACCTTTCCTATTATCTCTACCCCACAACCGTAAACAATTACAATGCCACAAACTTTCTATAGCAGGTAGAATAGCAGACTTGAAAATGATACTGCTCCTTAAATGTTTATTATCAAACTATTATTTTCCCACAATCTCCTTCATACTTTATATAAAAAAAACGCCTCATAATGCAATATGCATGGGGTAATAAGCCTTTTCAGATGTACACTTAACATCATGCTTAAACATAGACTTATTTAAGTCTTACCAAACATTTCCTTGTATTATAAAGCTCCATACTATTTATTTTTGCTGGAAGCCAACACACCTGACATATTTTGGTCCTTTTTCGTAGATAAAAACCCCAAACTGACAATGCTGGCTATTAAACTAGGAATACTTCCCCCTAGATCAGAATACCCAGCAATTAATAGATCACACAAAATTTGGTCCAATTTTTGATACAATCAAGCAACCCTTCAGCTCCACAGCAGACCAGGCACCCTTTTAATCTCTTACATCATTTCATTCCTAACCTAAACCTTCACCATTGGAACTCACTTTAATAAGCAATTATTTTCACACCATGCTCTTAAACCTTTTAAGGCATCATGCATGGAATTGAATTCATCAACCTCAGACTACTTCTCATATTTACATATTAATCACTTTCTACATGAAAACTCTTTTCCCCTATATGTTGAACTCCCTACTGCAGTATGCTCCTTCTTTAACGATAACAAGTACCACAAAAAAATAAGTAGCACTGTTTAACAGCTTACTTTTAACACTTTATCTAAAACCTATACAACGCATATGTAGGAATCCAAATTACGAAAACACTTCATTGGATCTAACTAAAAAGCTGCACTCTTCATTACAAATAAAGACTCCCACTGTACCAATCATTGGGAACTATAATGAAAATGAGGCATAGAGTGTGCAATGACAGGGATGTCTGGTGAAGTCAGTTTACACATGCATGGTTCCCTACCTCCAATGTTATAGGGATCATACGCATGGTCAGGCTTCCAAATAGAGATGCCAATGGTTGCACTGGAGCACCCCCCAAGAAAGGAACCCGCACAGGGACGTACCCAGCGAGCACCACCAAACGTGGCTAGGGAGTTGTAGGGGGAGAGGGAAGTCCTATTACTTCATCCAATAGAGTATTTGTAGGGCCTGTGGAGTACAAATGTACTTATTAACCTCAATTATTTTCACATAAGCCATAATCGTTCGTACAGTAGCAAAGTAGTGTGACCATGCCCAATGTCAGTTGTCACGCTTTACCTACCTCAACGAAAACTTGTAAAGATCTATGCTTGTAAGAGGCTCGGGTCGATCAGCCCCCCAAACAAATAGAACCGAATGGGGGGAAGCGAATGGGAACTGCTGGGTCTTGGTTTTGAGTGTTTATCCACTGGATCAGGGCAATTTCTAAAAAGTGACGAAGCAAAAGAAGAAAAACCCCAGTAAAAATGCATAGGAACCATATCCAGTACATTTCATGGATCCCCAGAAGATAGAGGAGTTATATTCCCCTACCTTATCATAGAGTATATATGGCATCAGAGCGTGTCATGCTTTAAGGCTGGTCAACCCATATACTGCCCCTAAACGGGGCTAGGTAAAGCATCCAAAGCCTATGAAAAAGACATTGAAGATAATTGTAGTGGTTTCATATGGTCAAGTTTGCGGTGGGCAGAGAGTCCACCAGTTAAATAAATTTAGTTGAATCAATTTACCTGTTTTAGACCGTTCCCAGAGCGTCCCGAGCCTCACATCCACCTCAGTCTGACACAGCGTCAGACTGGGTTTAAGTAGTCTCCCCCCGTGGCGCCAAATGCGCACGGCGTGTGACGTCACGCCGTGCTGACGTCACGCGGACGTAGTGCGGAGATCAGGCGGCGCCTATCCCGGACCAAGTGACCGGAGTGTTTCCTGTAGGGAAACACTTCCGGTGCACAGTTCAGCTGGGACTAACCTGGCATGCCCTGCTGACAGCAGCCAAGCTGTACTGTCAGTTAAGGGCATGATGGGGTCCCTGTAGATGGAAAATTCAAACTTAGTGGCCGGGTCAGGACTAGCAGCTGATCCCCGACCCGGAAGCGTGGCGGGCAGGAGACCACCCTAGGGTGGACATAACTAACCACGCCACGCAGCCGGATAAGTCCATACAATTCCCCAAAGCCCTGGGGCGATCGCCAAATGGGGCACTCCCCGTGCATTGTCCTCTGGGGCCTGCGCCAGCGCAAAGTCCACCGGAATCAATATGAACTTGTAAAGAGAAGAAAGGAGGAAGGAGGGAAAAAAATAAAAAAAAAAAAAAAAAAAAAAAAAAGGAGAATTAAAAAAGGCACCCTGCATATACACATTCACTGCAGCATATAATTCTTATTCTTTTTTATTGTGAAATTGTTGTTGTACATGTAGTTTTTTAACACAAAAATAAACATATTTACAAAACAAAAACCATATTAATTAGCACTTTCACCCCCACATAAAAGGGGGGGGCGAAATATTACATGAGCAAGCACGTCTCAGCACACACAGATCAAGGCCAGATTCGGGCCCTATATGGCCCACGTATAAGGCCTGGCGGTGCTCAACTGCTCGTGCTGGCAAGGAGAGGGGAGGGACGTGGGAGAGGAAGGGAAGGGGAAAGGAACGGGAAGGAGGGGGATGGGGGAAGGGAAGGGGAGGGGAAGGGAAAACGAAGGGGAGAATACAGCTGGCAAGAGAGTGAAAAGCAGAAGGCGAGGCATAAGGGACCACACATTAAAGGAAGGGTTTAAAACTGATTCCTTCGTTGAGGCCCGGATATCGGGTAGCCCCCAGCAAATAAATCCATCTAGTTTCGATCTGTAATAGTTTCTTGTCTAGATCGCCCCCTCGTTCCTGTTGGGGGAGGTGCTCAAGGCTATAGAAACCAATAAATTTAAGATCAAAATTGTGATATAAGCCTACATGACGGCTAATTGGTGTCTCCATTTTGCGTTTGCATATTAGTGATACATGATCCCTCATACGGCAGAAAAGTGGGCGTTTTGTTTTTCCCACATAGAATGCTCCACATAGGCATTTCATCAAATATACTGATCCTACTGATTGGCAATTAGTGCGATATTTTGGAGTCCATATTCTACCATCTGGCAGATCTATGTTTTTTCCCTCCAAGATAAAGCGGCAAAATTTACATTTACCACATTTGTATGTGCCTGGGACTTGTTTCTTATTGTTCTGATCGCTCGAATAATGGCTACTTACCAAAGTGTCACGTAATGAACGTGACCTTTTGTATGTGATTTCTGGATAAGGTTTGATATACTTGGATATTTTCTCATCAGTGGATAATAAGTACCAAAATTTTTTGTATATGTTGCGTACCTTCTTATGTTGTCGGTTGTATTTAGTAACAACTCGTGTACTCTCCTGGGTCTTAGCCCGTCTAGGTTTGTATAGTAGGAGTTGTCTGTTCATATTCGCTACCTGATTGTAGGCTTTCCTGAGACATGTTTTACTGTACCCTCGCAGTAGGAGGCGTTCGCGCAGAAGATTCGCCTCTCGCTGAAAATCATCGAGGTGCGTACAATTTCGCTTTATCCTTAGAAATTGGCTGTAAGGGATGCTTTTAATTAATTTCTCAGGATGGGAGCTACTCGCGTGCAACATACTGTTGCCTGCTGAGGCTTTTCTATAGAGGGTAGAACACAATGTCCCTTTCTCATCAACAAAAAGTTCGACGTCCAAGAAGGTAATCCTTTTCTGGTCGTAATTAAAGGTAAATTTTAAATTGTATTCATTATTTTGTAATTCGTCCAGAAATACAATAAGGTCCTCCTTCGATCCTGACCATATCATGAGGACGTCATCAATGTAACGACTCCATGATAAGATCTGACCAATCGACAGGCTTCTACTCTCATCAGAGAATAAGTCTCGCTCCCATCCCCCCAGATACAGGTTCGCATATGAGGGTGCGCATTTTGCCCCCATAGCGACCCCCTGTACCTGGAGGTAATGGGAGCGTTTAAATACAAATATGTTATGCATCAACACGAAGCTGAGTAGTTCCAATACAAACTCATTATATTTCCATGAATCGATGTCTCTTTCTGTCAAAAATTCCCCTATCACCTCGATACCCTTTTTGTGTGGGATCGAGTTGTAGAGGGCCTCTATGTCAATGGCTACAAGCCATGCATTTGTAGGGATCTGTAATCCGTCTGTGCTTTTCAGAAGTTCTATAGTGTCTTTGACATAAGAGAATAAACATTTTACATGCGGATACAGATACTCATCAACCAATTGGCTGGCTTTTTCCGTCAGAGACCCACATCCTGAGATTATGGGGCGGCCTGGTGGCGATGTCAAGTTCTTATGTACCTTGGGCAAGGCATAAAACGTGGGAGTGGTGAATGAGGTCATATCTAGAAAATCATAGGTTTTAGCATCTATGGTGCCGTTTATACGGGCCTTAGTTATTATATTTTTATATTTATTCATATAGTAATTTACATGTGAGGCTGGTACCGATCTGTACCAGGTTTTGTTTGATATTATATCTAAACACATTTTTTCATAATTCTCTACGTCTAGAATAACCAAGTTCCCTCCTTTGTCTGATGGTTTAATTACAATATTGCTGTTTGTTTTAAGGGTTTTCAATGCTTCTTTGAGTTCCTTCGGCAGATTGGTTTGAGGTCCAGTCTGCCAATTAGTGGATTCTATTTCCTTTGTGACCTGTATAACAAAGGCCCAAATATTGGAATTCCCCTGTAGGACAGGAAAGGATTTTGATTTTGGTTTATACGTTTTAGGGTTGCCAAAGTTTTGAGCACCAGGAGCCGATGGATCCGTGGGGCGGGGGCAAGAAGGAGGAAAATTCACCCCCTGTTGGATAATGGGGGTAGCGGATGGACTGATGAATGTCCAACCCTCCTCCTCCGGATTGCCCTCGTCCCACAGATCCATCAGGTCCTGTAGTGCCCTTAAGTCTTCAAAGGTGACTCCTTCTATATTGGCGTTATTCTGTTCGCCAATAGGAGTATCAAGTGATGTTTTATCATAGATAACTTTGTACATCAGGCGGCGTGCGAAGAGGTGAAGGTCCTTAACTAGTTCAAACTTATCTGCATTTTCATCGGGACAGAAGGTAAGACCCAGCTGCAATACCTTAGTCTCATTGTCTGAGAGAGGATAGGAGGACAGGTTAATGATATCAAACTTGTCCCGACTCACCAAAACTTGGGAGCCGGGACGCGTTATTTTAAAGGCTGGCTAGTTTTTTTCATTGGAGTGGTTAGTGGCAAAGTGCGTTTCCGATCACTCGTAATGCTTGAGAAAATTGGAGCTGTTTTCACCTCCACATGAGGGTCCAAGTTTGTCCCTCCACAGGCCTGTCCCTGTAGTGGATGACCCACCACCAGGGAAATTGAATCAACATTCCTGGTGGGGGTGATGGGTGATACCAAAGAATGATTCAGTGTACTATTTGATAGAGTTGTATTCAATGTAGTATTATGTTTGTTCTGTTGAGAACGTGATTTTTTGTCCTTACTGCTCACTTTGTCTGACCGTGGTCGACTCTGTAGACTAGTTTCACTCTCTTTTTTTCTTTTACGTATTGCTCCCTCATGTTGTAATTTGTCCTTCCGCAGAGCTATAGGGACAAAGGATGTTGAAGAGGTGGATGATGTATCCAGTTCTCCAAGACCCAAACTAGGGATTTGTAGGTCCTGATTCAAATTCCCTCTTCTCACGGGATGTTTGTTCATTTGGTTCCATTTATACGCCTGTTCGTAAGTGTATGCTTTTTTATCACGTTGATATTTATTTTCTTTTGTTTTAATTAAATTTGTTGCGTACTTTGTTAGATGGTCCCTAAGGTTCTTTTCTTTCTCTGGGAAACAGATATGAGATCCCAGGTTGGCATTCTCCTCCTGCCACCTGAGGATCTCAAGATCCAGTTCAACAATGTCCTTATCATATTGTTCGCTTAAAATTTTCATCATTTGCAAAGAGCATGTTTGCAGGTTCTCCTCCCACATATTTTTAATGTTAGGTTCTACTTTTTTCATATTCGGGAAAATCTGTATACGTAGTCCCCAGGGTACTATCCTGTTGGATCTATATTTTTCAAAGAATTCTTTGTGCCAAAATAAACGAGTCTTTTTTTCTATCAGCCGTTGAAGACTGGAAAAATATGTACTCACATCTGCCTCATTAATGTCTTCCTTGGAACGGTAGAGATTAACATCCGTTACAAAGCCTGCCCAGGCCTGACCGCAAAAATCTGACATGTTGAATGTATGATCCTTTACTCACCAACCGCTTCTCACTTCTCTGTAGATTTGACTCACCAGCTGTTCCCCCTCTCCCTGTAGATGTAACGCGCCTGGAGTAGAGAGTGGACTTGGGGGGCACACAGAAAGGGGTACGCGGGCCACGCCCAAATCTCTTCTCACCTATGTGTCTAAGACGTGCTTGTCATGAAAACGAAAATATACAAAAAATACAAGATTATTTGAAATTCATACAAAGAACGTCATACATCATAAATCATTACTAGCATATACAACTAAATCCTGAGAAAAAACTCCGGTCTAGGTATATGTTCTATAATAGCATCGATTTAAGTTAGTTGATAAAGATATGGAGAACAAACATAGCTAGTGAAAAAGTATCATGGGTGTTTAAACCACCCTGGGTATAGAAATTTTCAAAGCTCACTAGACTGGAGTGTTCTCCCAAGATTTTACATAGATAATGTACTATCATCCCTGATTAATATGCAATAAAAAAATTATTGGAGATTTGGGACTGTCTATGGTACATACACAAAAAAGAGTAGTTTCATAAAGATATAATAAAATTGCTTGTTTTATTAACATAAAAAAATTTAAAGAAAAAGAAAAATACATACAATGTTAGACTCCATGTACAGCAGTATATGAATCATAGGGTTCAAAGAAATTACATACAGTTCCTAGTAGAACACCTATATTGTCATACATTCAAAGTACACAGGTCATAATACTTGTCCAATCGCTCGACATGTTTCGCCTATAAAGGCTTCATCAGGAGACAAGGATAAGATATATTTGCAGATGGACGAGGGTTTTTTAGAAATTTTTCGTGTTCTGTGGTATGTATACAAAACAATATATTGGTTAGTATGTATAAAACAATTGATAATCGTTAAAACGTTATATATGCTGCATAGAGTGTGCAATGACAGGGATGTCTGGTGAAGTCAGTTTACACATGCATGGTTCCCTACCTCCAATGTTATAGGGATCATACGCATGGTCAGGCTTCCAAATAGAGATGCCAATGGTTGCACTGGAGCACCCCCCAAGAAAGGAACCCGCACAGGGACGTACCCAGCGAGCACCACCAAACGTGGCTAGGGAGTTGTAGGGGGAGAGGGAAGTCCTATTACTTCATCCAATAAAGTATTTGTAGGGCCTGTGGAGTACAAATGTACTTATTAACCTCGGTTATTTTCACATAAGCCATAATCATTCGTACGGTAGCAAAGTAGTGTGACCATGCCCAATGTCAGTTGTCACGCTTTACCTACCTCAACGAAAACTTGTAAAGATCTATGCTTGTAAGAGGCTCGGGTCGATCAGCCCCCCAAACAAATAGAACCGAATGGGGGGAAGCGAATGGGAACTGCTGGGTCTTAGTTTTGAGTGTTTATCCACTGGATCAGGACAATTTCTAAAAAGTGACGAAGCAAAAGAAGAAAAACCCCAGTAAAAATGCATAGGAACCATATCCAGTACATTTCATGGATCCCCAGAAGATAGAGGCGTTATATTCCCCTACCTTATCATAGAGTATATATGGCATCAGAGCGTGTCATGCTTTAAGGCTGGTCAACCCATATACTGCCCCTAAACGGGGCTAGGTAAAGCATCCAAAGCCTATGAAAAAGACATTGAAGATAATTGTAGTGGTTTCATATGGTCAAGTTTGCGGTGGGCAGAGAGTCCACCAGTTAAATAAATTTAGTTGAATCAATTTACCTGTTTTAGACCGTTCCCAGAGCGTCCCGAGCCTCACATCCACCTCAGTCTGACACAGCGTCAGACTGGGTTTAAGTAGTCTCCCCCCGTGGCGCCAAATGCGCACGGCGTGTGACGTCACGCCGTGCTGACGTCACGCGGACGTAGTGCGGAGATCAGGCGGCGCCAATCCCGGACCAGGTGACCGGAGTGTTTCCTGTGGGGAAACACTTCCGGTGCACAGTTCAGCTGGGACTGACCTGGCATGCCCTGCTGACAGCAGCCAAGCTGTACTGTCAGTTAAGGGCATGATAGGGTCCCTGTAGATGGAAACCTCAAACTTAGTGGCCGGGTCAGGACTAGCAGCTGATCCCCGACCCGGAAGCGTGGCGGGCAGGAGACCACCCTAGGGTGGACATAACTAACCACGCCACGCAACCGGATAAGTCCATACAATTCCCCAAAGCCCTGGGGCGATCGCCAAATGGGGCACTCCCCGTGCATTGTCCCCTGGGGCCTGCGCCAGCGCAAAGTCCACCGGAATCAATATGAACTTGTAAAGAGAAAAAAGGAGGAAGGAGAAAAAAAAAAAAAAAAAAAAAGAGGATTAAAAAGGCACCCTGCATATACACATTCACTGCAGCATATAATTCTTATTCTTTTTTATTGTGAAATTATTGTTGTACATGTAGTTTTTTAACACAAAAATAAACATATTTACAAAACAAAAACCATATTAATTAGCACTTTCACCCCCACATAAAAGGGGGGGGCGAAATATTACATGAGCAAGCACGTCTCAGCACACACAGATCAAGGCCAGATTCGGGCCCTATATGGCCCACGTATAAGGCCTGGCGGTGCTCAACTACTCGTGCTGGCAAGGAGAGGGGAGGGACGTGGGAGGGGAAGGGAAGGGGAAAGGAACGGGAAGGAGGGGGATGGGGGAAAAGGAGGGGGAGGGGAAGGGAAAACGAAGGGGAGAATACAGCTGGCAAGAGAGTGAAAAGCAGAAGGCGAGGCATAAGGGACCACACATTAAAGGAAGGGTTTAAAACTGATTCCTTCGTTGAGGCCCGGATATCGGGTAGCCCCCAGCAAATAAATCCATCTAGTTTCGATCTGTAATAGTTTCTTGTCTAGATCGCCCCCTCGTTCCTGTTGGGGGAGGTGCTCAAGGCTATAAAAACCGATGAATTTAAGATCAAAATTGTGATATAAGCCTACATGACGGCTAATTGGTGTCTCCATTTTGCGTTTGCATATTAGTGATACATGATCCCTCATACGGCAGAAAAGTGGGCGTTTTGTTTTTCCCACATAGAATGCTCCACATAGGCATTTCATCAAATATACTGATCCTACTGATTGGCAATTAGTGCGATGTTTTGGAGTCCATATTCTACCATCTGGCAGATCTATGTTTTTTCCCTCCAAGATAAAGCGGCAAAATTTACATTTACCACATTTGTATGTGCCTGGGACTTGTTTCTTATTGTTCTGATCGCTCGAATAATGGCTACTTACCAAAGTGTCACGTAATGAACGTGACCTTTTGTATGTAATTTCTGGATAAGGTTTGATATACTTGGATATTTTCTCATCAGTGGATAACAGGTACCAAAATTTTTTGTATATGTTGCGTACCTTCTTATGTTGTCGGTTGTATTTAGTAACAACTCGTGTACTCTCCTGGGTCTTAGCCCGTCTAGGTTTGTATAGTAGGAGTTGTCTGTTCATATTCGCTACCTGATTGTAGGCTTTCCTGAGACATGTTTTACTGTACCCTCGCAGTAGGAGGCGTTCGCGCAGAAGATTCGCCTCTCGCTGAAAATCATCGAGGTGCGTACAATTTCGCTTTATCCTTAGAAATTGGCTGTAAGGGATGCTTTTAATTAATTTCTCAGGATGGGAGCTACTCGCGTGCAACATACTGTTGCCTGCTGAGGCTTTTCTATAGAGGGTAGAACACAATGTCCCTTTCTCATCAACAAAAAGTTCGACGTCCAAGAAGGTAATCCTTTTCTGATCGTAATTAAAGGTAAATTTTAAATTGTATTCATTATTTTGTAATTCGTCCAGAAATACAATAAGGTCCTCCTTCGATCCTGACCATATCATGAGGACGTCATCAATGTAACGACTCCGTGATAAGATCTGACCAATCGACAGGCTTCTACTCTCATCAGAGAATAAGTCTCGCTCCCATCCCCCCAGATACAGGTTCGCATATGAGGGTGCACATTTTGCCCCCATAGCGACCCCCTGCACCTGGAGGTAATGGGAGCGTTTAAATACAAATATGTTATGCATCAACACGAAGCTGAGTAGTTCCAATACAAACTCATTATATTTCCATGAATCGATGTCTCTTTCTGTCAAAAATTCCCCTATCACCTCGATACCCTTTTTGTGTGGGATCGAGTTGTAGAGGGCCTCTATGTCAATGGCTACAAGCCATGCATTTGTAGGGATCTGTAATCCGTCTGTGCTTTTCAGAAGTTCTATAGTGTCTTTGACATAAGAGAATAAACATTTTACATGCGGATACAGATACTCATCAACCAATTGGCTGGCTTTTTCCGTCAGAGACCCACATCCTGAGATTATGGGACGGCCTGGTGGCGATGTCAAGTTCTTATGTACCTTGGGCAAGGCATAAAACGTGGGAGTGGTGAATGAGGTCATATCTAGAAAATCATAGGTTTTAGCATCTATGGTGCCGTTTATACGGGCCTTAGTTATTATATTTTTATATTTATTCATATAGTAATTTACATGTGAGGCTGGTACCGATCTGTACCAGGTTTTGTTTGATATTATATCTAAACACATTTTTTCATAATTCTCTACGTCTAGAATAACCAAGTTCCCTCCTTTGTCTGATGGTTTAATTACAATATTGCTGTTTGTTTTAAGGGTTTTCAATGCTTCTTTGAGTTCCTTCGGCAGATTGGTTTGAGGTCCAGTCTGCCAATTAGTGGATTCTATTTCCTTTGTGACCTGTATAACAAAGGCCCAAATATTGGAATTCCCCTGTAGGACAGGAAAGGATTTTGATTTTGGTTTATACGTTTTAGGGTTGCCAAAGTTTTGAGCACCAGGAGCCGATGGATCCGTGGGGCGGGGGCAAGAAGGAGGAAAATTCACCCCCTGTTGGATAATGGGGGTAGCGGATGGACTGATGAATGTCCAACCCTCCTCCTCCGGATTGCCCTCGTCCCACAGATCCATCAGGTCCTGTAGTGCCCTTAAGTCTTCAAAGGTGACTCCTTCTATATTGGCGTTATTCTGTTCGCCAATAGGAGTATCAAGTGATGTTTTATCATAGATAACTTTGTACATCAGGCGGCGTGCGAAGAGGTGAAGGTCCTTAACTAGTTCAAACTTATCTGCATTTTCATCGGGACAGAAGGTAAGACCCAGCTGCAATACCTTAGTCTCATTGTCTGAGAGAGGATAGGACAATATGATAAGGACATTGTTGAACTGGATCTTGAGATCCTGAGGTGGCAGGAGGAGAATGCCAACCTGGGATCTCATATCTGTTTCCCAGAGAAAGAAAAGAACCTTAGGGACCATCTAACAAAGTACGCAACAAATTTAATTAAAACAAAAGAAAATAAATATCAACGTGATAAAAAAGCATACACTTATGAACAGGCAATGGACTTTGGGGGCACACAGAAAGGGGTACGCGGGCCACGCCCAAATCTCTTCTCACCTATGTATCTAAGAACAAACATCCCGTGAGAAGAGGGATATTGGTTAGTATATATAAAACAGTTGATAATCGTTAAAACGTTATATATGCTGCATAGAGTGTGCAATGACAGGGATGTCTGGTGAAGTCAGTTTACACATGCATGGTTCCCTACCTCCAATGTTATAGGGATCATACGCATGGTCAGGCTTCCGAATAGAGATGCCAATGGTTGCACTGGAGCACCCCCCAAGAAAGGAACCCGCACAGGGACGTACCCAGCGAGCACCACCAAACGTGGCTAGGGAGTTGTAGGGGGAGAGGGAAGTCCTATTACTTCATCCAATAGAGTGTTTGTAGGGCCTGTGGAGTACAAATGTACTTATTAACCTCAATTATTTTCACATAAGCCATAATCGTTCGTACGGTAGCAAAGTAGTGTGACCATGCCCAATGTCAGTTGTCACGCTTTACCTACCTCAACGAAAACTTGTAAAGATCTATGCTTGTAAGAGGCTCGGGTCGATCAGCCCCCCAAACAAATAGAACCGAATGGGGGGAAGCGAATGGGAACTGCTGGGTCTTGGTTTTGAGTATTTATCCACTGGATCAGGACAATTTCTAAAAAGTGACGAAGCAAAAGAAGAAAAACCCCAGTAAAAATGCATAGGAACCATATCCAGTACATTTCATGGATCCCCAGAAGATAGAGGAGTTATATTCCCCTACCTTATCATAGAGTATATATGGCATCAAAGCGTGTCATGCTTGAAGGCTGGTCAACCCATATACTGCCCCTAAACGGGGCTAGGTAAAGCATCCAAAGCCTATGAAAAAGACATTGAAGATAATTGTAGTGGTTTCATATGGTCAAGTTTGCGGTGGGCAAAGAGTCCACCAGTTAAATAAATTTAGTTGAATCAATTTACCTGTTTTAGACCGTTCCCAGAGCGTCCCGAGCCTCACATCCACCTCAGTCTGACACAGCGTCAGACTGGGTTTAAGTAGTCTCCCCCCGTGGCGCCAAATGCGGCTACAGGGACCCCATCATGTGAGCAGGGCAGAGGGAATGAACTGTGCACCGGAAGTGTTTCCCTACAGGAAAGGAGGGCAGTATATGGGTTGACCAGCCTTCAAGCATGACACGCTTTGATGCCATATATACTCTATGATAAGGTAGGGGAATATAACTCCTCTATCTTCTGGGGATCCATGAAATGTACTGGATATGGTTCCTATGCATTTTTACTGGGGTTTTTCTTCTTTTGCTTCGTCACTTTTTAGAAATTGTCCTGATCCAGTGGATAAATACTCAAAACCAAGACCCAGCAGTTCCCATTCGCTTCCCCCCATTCGGTTCTATTTGTTTGGGGGGCTGATCGACCCGAGCCTCTTACAAGCATAGATCTTTACAAGTTTTCGTTGAGGTAGGTAAAGCGTGACAACTGACATTGGGCATGGTCACACTACTTTGCTACCGTACGAACGATTATGGCTTATGTGAAAATAATTGAGGTTAATAAGTACATTTGTACTCCACAGGCCCTACAAACACTCTATTGGATGAAGTAATAGGACTTCCCTCTCCCCCTACAACTCCCTAGCCACGTAACATGTCAGATTATTGCGGTCAGGCCTGGGCAGGCTTTGTACAAATCCCTAGTTTGGGTCTTGGAGAACTGGACACATCATCCACCTCTTCAACATCCTTTGTCCCTATAGCTCTGCGGAAGGACAAATTACAACATGAGGGAGCAATACGTAAAAGAAAAAAAGAGAGTGAAACTAGTCTACAGAGTCGACCACGGTCAGACAAAGTGAGCAGTAAGGACAAAAAATCACGTTCTCAACAGAACAAACATAATACTACATTGAATACAACTCTATCAAATAGTACACTGAATCATTCTTTGGTATCACCCATCACCCCCACCAGGAATGTTGATTCAATTTCCCTGGTGGTGGGTCATCCACTACAGGGACAGGCCTGTGGAGGGACAAACTTGGACCCTCATGTGGAGGTGAAAACAGCTCCAATTTTCTCAAGCATTACGAGTGATCGGAAACGCACTTTGCCACTAACCACTCCAATGAAAAAAACTAGCCAGCCTTTAAAATAACGCGTCCCGGCTCCCAAGTTTTGGTGAGTCGGGACAAGTTTGATATCATTAACCTGTCCTCCTATCCTCTCTCAGACAATGAGACTAAGGTATTGCAGCTGGGTCTTACCTTCTGTCCCGATGAAAATGCAGATAAGTTTGAACTAGTTAAGGACCTTCACCTCTTCGCACGCCGCCTGATGTACAAAGTTATCTATGATAAAACATCACTTGATACTCCTATTGGCGAACAGAATAACGCCAATATAGAAGGAGTCACCTTTGAAGACTTAAGGGCACTACAGGACCTGATGGATCTGTGGGACGAGGGCAATCCGGAGGAGGAGGGTTGGACATTCATCAGTCCATCCGCTACCCCCATTATCCAACAGGGGGTGAATTTTCCTCCTTCTTGCCCCCGCCCCACGGATCCATCGGCTCCTGGTGCTCAAAACTTTGGCAACCCTAAAACGTATAAACCAAAATCAAAATCCTTTCCTGTCCTACAGGGGAATTCCAATATTTGGGCCTTTGTTATACAGGTCACAAAGGAAATAGAATCCACTAATTGGCAGACTGGACCTCAAACCAATCTGCCGAAGGAACTCAAAGAAGCATTGAAAACCCTTAAAACAAATAGCAATATTGTAATTAAACCATCAGACAAAGGAGGGAACTTGGTTATTCTAGACGTAGAGAATTATGAAAAAATGTGTTTAGATATAATATCAAACAAAACCTGGTACAGATCGGTACCAGCCTCACATGTAAATTACTATATGAATAAATATAAAAATATAATAACTAAGGCCCGTATAAACGGCACCATAGATGCTAAAACCTATGATTTTCTAGATATGACCTCATTCACCACTCCCACGTTTTATGCCTTGCCCAAGGTACATAAGAACTTGACATCGCCACCAGGCCGCCCCATAATCTCAGGATGTGGGTCTCTGACGGAAAAAGCCAGCCAATTGGTTGATGAGTATCTGTATCCGCATGTAAAATGTTTATTCTCTTATGTCAAAGACACTATAGAACTTCTGAAAAGCACAGACGGATTACAGATCCCTACAAATGCATGGCTTGTAGCCATTGACATAGAGGCCCTCTACAACTCGATCCCACACAAAAAGGGTATCGAGGTGATAGGGGAATTTTTGACAGAAAGAGACATCGATTCATGGAAATATAATGAGTTTGTATTGGAACTACTCAGCTTCGTGTTGATGCATAACATATTTGTATTTAAACGCTCCCATTACCTCCAGGTACAGGGGGTCGCTATGGGGGCAAAATGTGCACCCTCATATGCGAACCTGTATCTGGGGGGATGGGAGCGAGACTTATTCTCTGATGAGAGTAGAAGCCTGTCGATTGGTCAGATCTTATCATGGAGTCGTTACATTGATGACGTCCTCATGATATGGTCGGGATCGAAGGAGGACCTTATTGTATTTCTGGACGAATTACAAAATAATGAATACAATTTAAAATTTACCTTTAATTACGACCAGAAAAGGATTACCTTCTTGGACGTCGAACTTTTTGTTGATGAGAAAGGGACATTGTGTTCTACCCTCTATAGAAAAGCCTCAGCAGGCAACAGTATGTTGCACGCGAGTAGCTCCCACCCTGAGAAATTAATTAAAAGCATCCCTTACAGCCAATTTCTAAGGATAAAGCGAAATTGTACGCACCTCGATGATTTTCAGCGAGAGGCGAATCTTCTGCGCGAACGCCTCCTACTGCGAGGGTACAGTAAAACATGTCTCAGGAAAGCCTACAATCAGGTAGCGAATATGAACAGACAACTCCTACTATACAAACCTAGACGGGCTAAGACCCAGGAGAGTACACGAGTTGTTACTAAATACAACCGACAACATAAGAAGGTACGCAACATATACAAAAAATTTTGGTACCTGTTATCCACTGATGAGAAAATATCCAAGTATATCAAACCTTATCCAGAAATTACATACAAAAGGTCACGTTCATTACGTGACACTTTGGTAAGTAGCCATTATTCGAGCGATCAGAACAATAAGAAACAAGTCCCAGGCACATACAAATGTGGTAAATGTAAATTTTGCCGCTTCATCTTGGAGGGAAAAAACATAGATCTGCCAGATGGTAGAATATGGACTCCAAAATATCGCACTAATTGCCAATCAGTAGGATCAGTATATTTGATGAAATGCCTATGTGGAGCATTCTATGTGGGAAAAACAAAACGCCCACTTTTCTGCCGTATGAGGGATCATGTATCACTAATATGCAAACGCAAAATGGAGACACCAATTAGCCGTCATGTAGGCTTATATCACAATTTTGATCTTAAATTCATCGGTTTTTATAGCCTTGAGCACCTCCCCCAACAGGAACGAGGGGGCGATCTAGACAAGAAACTATTACAGATCGAAACTAGATGGATTTATTTGCTGGGGGCTACCCGATATCCGGGCCTCAACGAAGGAATCAGTTTTAAACCCTTCCTTTAATGTGTGGTCCCTTATGCCTCGCCTTCTGCTTTTCACTCTCTTGCCAGCTGTATTCTCCCCTTCGTTTTCCCTTCCCCTCCCCCCCCTTTTCCCCCATCCCCCTCCTTCCCGTTCCTTTCCCCTTCCCTTCCCCTCCCACGTCCCTCCCCTCTCCTTGCCAGCACGAGTAGTTGAGCACCGCCAGGCCTTATACGTGGGCCATATAGGGCCCGAATCTGGCCTTGATCTGTGTGTGCTGAGACGTGCTTGCTCATGTAATATTTCGCCCCCCCTTTTATGTGGGGGTGAAAGTGCTAATTAATATGGTTTTTGTTTTGTAAATATGTTTATTTTTGTGTTAAAAAACTACATGTACAACAACAATTTCACAATAAAAAAGAATAAGAATTATATGCTGCAGTGAATGTGTATATGCAGGGTGTCCTTTTTAATTCTCCTTTTTTTTTTTTTTTTTCTCTTCCCTCCTTCCTCCTTTTTTCTCTTTACAAGTTCATATTGATTCCGGTGGACTTTGCGCTGGCGCAGGCCCCAGGGGACAATGCACGGGGAGTGCCCCATTTGGCGATCGCCCCAGGGCTTTGGGGAATTGTATGGACTTATCCGGTTGCGTGGCGTGGTTAGTTATGTCCACCCTAGGGTGGTCTCCTGCCCGCCACGCTTCCGGGTCGGGGATCAGCTGCTAGTCCTGACCCGGCCACTAAGTTTGAGGTTTCCATCTACAGGGACCCCATCATGCCCTTAACTGACAGTACAGCTTGGCTGCTGTCAGCAGGGCATGCCAGGTTAGTCCCAGCTGAACTGTGCACCGGAAGTGTTTCCCCACAGGAAACACTCCGGTCACCTGGTCCGGGATAGGCGCCGCCTGATCTCCGCACTACGTCCGCGTGACGTCAGCACGGCGTGACGTCACACGCCGTGCGCATTTGGCGCCACGGGGGGAGACTACTTAAACCCAGTCTGACGCTGTGTCAGACTGAGGTGGATGTGAGGCTCGGGACGCTCTGGGAACGGTCTAAAACAGGTAAATTGATTCAACTAAATTTATTTAACTGGTGGACTCTCTGCCCACCGCAAACTTGACCATATGAAACCACTACAATTATCTTCAATGTCTTTTTCATAGGCTTTGGATGCTTTACCTAGCCCCGTTTAGGGGCAATATATGGGTTGACCAGCCTTCAAGCATGACACGCTCTGATGCCATATATACTCTATGATAAGGTAGGGGAATATAACTCCTCTATCTTCTGGGGATCCATGAAATGTACTGGATATGGTTCCTATGCATTTTTACTGGGGTTTTTCTTCTTTTGCTTCGCCACTTTTTAGAAATTGTCCTGATCCAGTGGATAAACACTCAAAACCAAGACCCAGCAGTTCCCATTCGCTTCCCCCCATTCGGTTCTATTTGTTTGGGGGGCTGATCGACCCGAGCCTCTTACAAGCATAGATCTTTACAAGTTTTCGTTGAGGTAGGTAAAGCGTGACAACTGACATTGGGCATGGTCACACTACTTTGCTACTGTACGAACGATTATGGCTTATGTGAAAATAATTGAGGTTAATAAGTACATTTGTACTCCACAGGCCCTACAAATACTCTATTGGATGAAGTAATAGGACTTCCCTCTCCCCCTACAACTCCCTAGCCACGTTTGGTGGTGCTCGCTGGGTACGTCCCTGTGCGGGTTCCTTTCTTGGGGGGTGCTCCAGTGCAACCATTGGCATCTCTATTTGGAAGCCTGACCATGCGTATGATCCCTATAACATTGGAGGTAGGGAACCATGCATGTGTAAACTGACTTCACCAGACATCCCTGTCATTGCACACTCTATGCAGCATATATAACGTTTTAACGATTATCAATTGTTTTATACATACTAACCAATATATTGTTTTGTATACATACCACAGAACACGAAAAATTTCTAAAAAACCCTCGTCCATCTGCAAATATATCTTATCCTTGTCTCCTGATGAAGCCTTTATAGGTGAAACATGTCGAGCGATTGGACAAGTATTATGACCTGTGTACTTTGAATGTATGACAATATAGGTGTTCTACTAGGAACTGTATGTAATTTCTTTGAACCCTATGATTCATATACTGCTGTACATGGAGTCTAACATTGTATGTATTTTTCTTTTTCTTTAAATTTTTTTTGTTAATCAATTTTATTTTTTTTAACTACTCTTTTTTTTATTATGTTAATTTTTTTATTAAAACAAGCAATTTTATTATATCTTTATGAAATTACTCTTTTTATTGTGTATGTACCATAGACAGTCCCAAATCTCCAATAATTTTTTTATTGCATATTAATCAGGGATGATAGTACATTATCTATGTAAAATCTTGGGAGAACACTCCAGTCTAGTGAGCTTTGAAAATTTATAATGAAAGCTATTGGCTACTAGCCACTACATAGTTCCGTCGTACCTAACGAACATCTCCATGTCCCGAACGATCAGATTTTCCAACAACTTTGTCCAACCGTGTGTATGCAAAACACGTGTCGGACAAAATCCGTCGGAAGTGTGCCTGTAAAGTGGAGCATCAGCACTGTGTATAGAACCTGCTGCAGCCAAACTGACATATATTGTATGAAGAAAAAAAAGGTATTTAACCACTTGCTTACTGGGCATTTAAACCCCCTTCCTGCCCAGGCCAATTTTCAGCTTACAGCGCTCTCACACTTTGAATGACAATTGCGTGGTCATGCAATACTGTACCCAAATCAAATTGTTATCATTTTTTTTTTCACACAAATAGATCTTTCTTTTGCTGGTATTTAATCACTACTGGGGTTTTTATTTTTTGCAAAAAAAAAAGAAAAAATACTGAAAATTCTGAAAAAACAAAAAAAGTTTCATAGTTTGCTAAAGAAAATTGATAGACTGCACTGATGGGCACTGATAGGTTGCATAGATAGGCACTGATGGGAACTGATAGGTGGCACTGGTGAGCACTGATGAGGTGGCACTGGTGGGCACTGAGAGGTGGCACTGATGGGTGGCACTGATGGGCGGCACTGAAGGGCACTGATGGGTGGCACTGATAGCTGGCACTGATGGGCACTGGTAGGCGACACTGATAGGTAGCAATGCCTGATAGGTAGCAATGCCTCTCCCTGTTCAGGACCAATGTGCCTCTGTCAGAAGCTGTCAGCATGTGGAAAAAAATCAGTTTACATCACGCGATCATCTGCCATCAGTCCTTCTGTGATCAGCCGATTCTCATTGACTTGGTGATCACAGAGCACACCGGCAGCTCATGCACAGGAGGACGTCTATCAATGTCCTCCTGGCAATAAAGGCCAGCGCTGCAGCCATCATTTGAGAAGAAGTTAAATAGATTTTGGCGGCTACAAGCCATTGCTGGCAATACAAAAATGTTTTTTAAAAATGGCGTGCCCACCCAATCCATGCCAGGCCCTTTGGGTCTAATATGGATTTTAAGGGGGACCCCATACCAACATGGGGACAAGGTGCTTTGGGGTGGGGTTTTGGAATTTTGGAGGGGGGCTCCCTATAAAATCCATGCCAGACCCAAAGGGCCTGGTATGGATTGGGAGTGACCCCCACCTAGTTATTTTTCACATTTTTCTATTGCCTGCAATGTTTTTTTTTCATTAAGCTGTTAGCGGGGAAGCCCATTGACAGCTGATGACAGCTTTTCACTGTGCCCTGGCTGGGCAAAGCCCAGCGGTAAGGTGCATTGCTATAGCCAATCAGGGCTTAGAAAGTAGTGTGCAGCATGCAGTGCATTGTGGGGCACTTGGTGGGTGAACATCCCACCAAGCACCTCACAAATTTAGGTGTTCGCGAGAACAAGTGAATGGGCGATGTTCAGGCCGAACTTATGCTTGGTCCGAACCGTTCACCCAACACTAGCTGTAGACTTTTATTATATTCTATAGATTTGGTGCACTTTCTGAAAGTGCACAAAAACTCGCTTTTAGAAAGTACACCACACCTGTTTTTGTAGCTGCTGACTTTACATTTTTTTTTTTTTTAAGAAATGACTGATTATCCACTTTAAAGTGATTACAAAAGTTT
Organism: Lithobates sylvaticus; assembly: GCA_028564925.1. Lineage (NCBI taxonomy): Eukaryota > Metazoa > Chordata > Amphibia > Anura > Ranidae > Lithobates > Lithobates sylvaticus. The sequence continues at coordinate 464,515,411 of CM053026.1, read as the reverse complement.
ATTTTATTTTTTTTCATAAACTTTTCATATCCACCTCTGTGCAATGGTTTTCCACAGATCAGCCCTCATCCTCCTCTTCTGGGGTCCTCTACTGGTCGGTATTGGCTCCTCCTCTTCTCTGTGTGCCCCTATTGCAAGAAACTTGCTATGAGGGCACTTGTGCAGGCTCGATCTTGAGCAGCACTGTGTGCATCTATTGACATACACACAGTGCCGCTCAGCTCCACCCCCAACTTTCTGCTCACAGGAATTAATTGACAGCCACAGGCTCCTGCTGCTGCTAAGGCCCGAGCGAGAGGGGGAAAGAAGAGCAGCGCTGGATCAAGATTGGGCTCAGGTAATTATTTGGGGAGGTGGGGGGAGCTGACATGGAAAGGTTTTTTACCTTAATGCAGAGAATGCAAAAACCCTTTACCTTTACAACTACTTTAAAACCTCTACCCCACTCAATAGCTCTCTATGTAAAATGCACCCAGCATAGTTAGTTGACCATATAGAGCAAAGTAGTTGCACTAAAGACACAGTAAATTATTGGGTAGATATAACCTCTGTACGGGGTATATTCCACCCCACAGGCCCTGGTCAAGGTGAATGGGATACACTCTAAAAATGTTACAATTTCCAATGGGACGCGCCAGGGCTGTCCACTCTCGCCTCTTTTGTTTACACTGACGTTGGAGCCTTTATTAAATAGAATTAGACAGAACCCTGATATTAAGGGCATACAGTTGGGAAAACCGGAATATAAGGTATCCGCTTATGCGGATGACCCACTCTTTTCACTAACTAGCCCACAAATCTCATTACCAAATCTTATGAAAGAAGTGGAAAGATATGGGGTCCTGTCTAATTTTAAAATAAATTACAGCAAGTCGGAGGCGATGGGGGTGGCTCTGGCGGGTCCCATGCAGAATAGCCTGCAGAACAACTATAAGTTTAGGTGGACAACAATTGCATTAAAGTATTTGGGAATACAGATCCCTCCAAATTTAACAGACATATATGGGTTGAATTTCCTACCATTATTCAGAAGTTAGAACTTTATTAGATAGGTGGAATAAAGCTATACACTCTTGGTTCGGGAGATGCAATATTTTAAAAATGAGCATAGTGCCAAAATGTTTGTATTTATTTCAGGCATTGCCTATTTTTATTCCCATGAACTACTTCAGTCAAATCCGTGACGAATTTACAAAGTTAATTTGGGCAAGTAGGCATCCAAGGATCAACAGAGATCTGTTGGCAATGCCGAAAAAGGCAGGGGCAGATTTATACAAATACTACCAAGCGGCCCACCTCGGCAGAATAATTGACTGGAATAGACATGGAGAATATAAACTCTGGATCTCTATTGAAAAACAAGTAAGTCCAATACCCCTGAATAGAGCTATTTGGTGTTATGCAGCTTTACCCCCCGAGTTAAAAACACACCCTTTGATTGGACCGACTTTGCAAATAGGCGGTAGGATTATTCAGAAACCTAGATTCTCTACTCCGAAATCACCTCTGTTTCCCATTCTGGGGAACCGAGAATTTTCTCCGGGCTTAGAGACACAAGTGTTTGGGAAACTGAGGGAGAAAGGATGTTTTCAAGCCTCACATTTTTTGAAAGCCAGTAGGTGGCTTTCGATGGAGGACTTGATACAACAGAGAGGACAGTTTGAAATACCTTTCTGGCAGGCACGACAAGTACGAAATTTTTTAGAAACACTAGGTCCAACGGAGGAGTACGAGAGATCCCGAACAAAGTTTGAGACATATTGTGAGGAACCTCTGACCCACGTTATCTCTAAAACATATGGGCTATTGACAGCCCCCCCAGAGGACTACACACTGTAGAGCTTTGATAGATGGGGGAGAGACCTAGATAAAAAAATTTCACCAGAACAATGCCAGAAAATAATACACCTGACATTAAGATCATCAAGGTGTACTAAGATGCAGGAGTTAAATTATAAGCTATTAACACAATGGTATTATACTCCCTCAAGATTGAATAACATATTCCCAAATGCTCCAGGGAGCTGCTAGAGGGGCTGTCAGGGACGAGGTACACTGTTCCATATTTTCTGGACATGCCCAGTAATTAAACAGTTCTGGCAAGAGGTACAGAGAGTCACCCAATTACTCACGGAATTTCACATCCCAGAGGACCCGGCCTTATTTTTAATTTCAATAGTTTTTATTCAAGAGAAATAAGGTAAACAAAAACAGAAATAAGAACAAAAACAGAAATAATAAGACTGCGCGCAGCGCAATTATGCATCGAACACTATGAAGCATATATATGAAATAATGAACCATTTTGTATGTTACAGAGGTATTGAGAAAACAGAAAAAAGCACAAAACATGTGCGTAAATAGGATACACCGTATATCTAATTTTACATATATATCTGGCCGAGCGATTGTAGCCCAAGCGTATTTTAGTATGTAACAGAGACATTAAGTCATATCTCCGAGTTATAATGAGTTCTAGAGTGTGTCTGGAGAACCTTGATCACCTATACATATTCATATAAACACTTGTTGCGTGGTAAGTTGAAACTGGCTGGCCCGCATCGCCAGGCGCCCCAAAGGGATCACACTGCGCCCGACGATGTAGTCCGCCAATCTATTCTTTTTCAGATAATTCTTAACATAACTTAAAGCTTAAAACCATTCCATCAGCTTTATCCCTTTATTCACTTGGACATATCAGTCTTATACCATTCTATCCATGGATTCCATTTCTTTATGCTTGTCAAGTAATGCCCACGAGATGCGTCAAACATCAGTTCGTAATTTATGTGTAGATCTGTTATTCGTGTTATTTCAGTGATTGAGGGTGTCGCCACAGTTCTCCATTTACGTACTATCGCTAGTTTAGTGCTAGTTATGATATGGTATATTATGTGTCTGAACTGTTTTGGGTATTTTTCTATGTTTAGTAGCAGTATAGCCAATGCTGGGTCTGCTTTATTGTTTACATTAGTAATGTTGCTAATTAATTTAAAGACTCGGGTCCATATATCATATAATTTTGGGCAGTCCCATAGTATATGATAAAGTGTCCCTCTGTGTCCACATTGACGCCAGCAGAGTGGCGAGGCTTGTGTTTGAAACCCCGCGACTCTACTGGGGGTTAGGTACCATCTCAGAAGGATTTTACTATTTATTTCCCATAAATTAGCGCATTTGGTAGCTGCATATGTGATCGATATTGATCTTTGCCATTGTTCAAGGGAAAATGACGCTTTTAAATCTATTTCCCATGTTCTCATAGATGGGGATTTGACAAATTCTGATTTAGCATTCAAAATGTTATAGAAAAGGGAGATACCCTTTGTGGGTGTATTGGGGTTAGTAAAGTACAAATACACTCTGACAGGAAGTAATATTTGGATTGTGTATGAGTGCGTTATTAAATGATATATTTGGTTGTACGTGTATGTGTCTTTTGTTTCTAGACCGTATTCTATTTGTAGAGTCCTGAAAGTTTTAACCGCAGGGCCCACCATAATGTCAGAGAGCTTTGTTATGCCCTTACTTATCCAATTTTTAATATTGAGATTGGGTATTAGAAGTTGTAGGCATGTGATGTTTAGAGGGATGGGTTTGGTGATTTGATCTTGTGAAAAAGACCCTAAGAATGCCTTCCACGCTTTAATCGTGGCCAACATGGGCGGTGAAATAGGGCTAACCTTCAAGGGGTTGAGTGTGCTAGTTACTAAAAGGTCGCAGATGTTATAATTTTTACATTGGGCCTGTTCAAGTTCCAGCCACCTGGGTACTTGATTGTTTAGGAACCACTGTTTGGCCTGCGCCAGTATGGCCGCTGTATAATAGTCTTTTAGAAGAACGTGACCCACTCCCCCTACTCTCTTGGATGTTATTAGTTTTTTAAATGCGCAACGTGCTCTCTTTCCTTGCCAGAGGAATTTGTTTATTTTCGTTTGGGCCTTTGAGAAGAAGGAATCTGTAATTACGATAGGTAAAGTTCTGAATAGATATATGAACTGTGGCAACACCATCATCTTAAATGCCGCAAGTCTACCCGACCACGACAGCTCTGTTTTGTTTATTGCGTTCAGTTTCGGATCTAAGTTGTCGAGAAAAGGCTGGTAGTTGGATTTGAACAACTGGCTAGTCTTTTCGGTTAAGGTTATGCCTAGGTATTTTATCCCCTCCGGGCTCCATGTATAAGGATATTGTTGTTGCAGTCTGATTCTTAGTGTGTCATCTATGCCTAGTCCTAGAATTTGAGATTTGCTTTTGTTTACTTTGTAGTATGAGATTCTGTTGAATAGTGCTAGAGCTTTGTGAGCCTCAGCCAGGGAAGTCTCCACGTTTGTTAGTATCATGATCACATCATCAGCAAACAAGCTGATGCTGTGTGATGTGTCCTGTAGTCTGAAACCAGTAATTTGTGGGTGTGACCTGATGTGTATGGCAAGGGGTTCCATTAAGAGGTTAAAAATTAGGGGGGATAGTGGACATCCTTGCCTGGTTCCATTTGTAATGGGAAACGGTGATGACATAACTCCGGAGGTATATACTCTAGCAGACGGTTTGGAGTAGAGGGCCATTATCGCTGTGGAAATGGTTCCTGCAAATCCAAAGGCTCCAAGGGTTTGACTCAGGTATCGCCAGTGAATGCGGTCAAAGGCCTTCTCCGCGTCCAGTGTTAGGAGCAGAGAAGGCCTCCCACGCGCCTCCGCCAGGTGCAATATGTTGATTAGCCTCCTGGTGGCGTCTGAGGTCTGCCTGTTTTTGGTGAAACCCGTTTGGTCTGGGTGGATTAGTAAGGGTAGAATGTTTACTAGTCGGGCTGCTATTAGCTTAGCGTATAATTTTAGATCGCTATTCAGAAGGGAAATGGGTCTAAAGTTTGAGGGTGAGTCTGGAGTCTTCCCCGGCTTAGGCAGAGTTATTATGACAGCTTCCAACATTTCTGGAGGAAAAGAGGCAGAGACAGCTGCTTTGTTGAAAATTTCACGTAAATATGGAGCAAGGACAGTCTTAAATTCCCTATAATACTCTCCACTGAATCCATCCGGGCCTGGTGATTTATTCATGGGGAGTTGGTCAATGGCTCTAATTATCTCTAGTTCAGTAAAGGGGGCGTTCAGGGTGGTCAATTGCGTCTGGGTCAGTTTAGGAATATTTAAATGTGCTAAGAATTCGTCGATTTCGTTTAGTGTTGGTTGGTGTGTACTGTGGTCGTCCTTTAAGTTATACAGAGATCTGTAATAGTCGCTAAACGCGTCTGCTATTTTTTTTGGGTGGCTTTCCTTCCGTTTGGTATTTGGATGTATTATGTAAGGTATTTTCATTTTGTAGCTAAGTCCCTTAATGTTCTGTGCTAGTAGCTTGCCTGCTTTGTTCCCATTTGAGTAATATGTCATTTTTAATCTTTTGCTATTCTTCTCGAAGTTTTCCAGTAAAAGTATTCTAAGGTCATGTCTCAGTTCAGTGAGTTTACGTGATGTGTCGTCAGATGTGCTGGATTTGTTAGCGTTCTCTAGCTTGGTAATTTCGGTCACTAGCTCTTCTAGTCTCAACTGTCTCCGCCTCTTCAGCCTCGCTCCCATTTGAATATTGATACCCCGCATAAATGCTTTATGAGCATTCCATAGTACAAATGGATCCGTAACAGAACCTGCATTGTCAGAGAAGAATTCGTTAAGCCTATCTAGTATAACCTTCCTACACTCCTTTTGTTGTAAAACAAAAGTATTGATTCTCCATAAGGGTCTCGCATCAGCCGACGACAAGTCCCCTATGGAGAGTACCACTGGGGCGTGATCAGACCAAGTTATAGGAAATATTGTGACTGAAGAAGTCCTCAGCAAAGATTGTTGATCAAGCAAAAATAAGTCTATTCTTGTATATGTTTGATGAGGCGGTGAAAAATATGTGTAGTCCCTTTCCTCGACATGTAGGCATCTCCATGCATCAAATAGGTCATGCCTGGTAATGGACGGAAGTAAGGCTAAGTTGGCTCTTCTCGCTTTGGATGTGGAATCTATGTTCGGATCTGGAGTAAGGTTAAAGTCTCCACATATAACCAGCAAGCCCTGGCGTACTTTTTGTATTTTCTGCATGAGCTTGTTGAAAAAATGAACTTGGTGCTTGTTGGGAGCATATGCGTTCACTAGCGTGTAGATGGTAGAGTTCAGTTCACATATAAGGATCAGGTATCTTCCTTGTGTATCACAAATGGAGTCAAGCAGTTTAAACGCAACTGAGTCTCTAACTGCTATTAGGACTCCTTTTCGTTTGGAGACTGCGTTTGCTGTGAATACGTGGGGGAAGCTTCTGTGGGAGCATCTGGGGGGGTTGGAAGCCAGAAAGTGGGTCTCCTGAGCACAAACGATGTCGCATTTCCGGGTAGTAGCCTCTTTCCATAGGGAATTTCTTTTCATAGGGTGGTTAAGCCCTTTGGCATTAATGGATAAGATATTTAAAGCCATCTACTTGTGATAGGGTCAATAGATATTTGGCCGGCTGTGTTCATGGAGGCGTCTCTGATGTGGTGATGAGGCTTCCTGTGTCCTGCAGATATACCACAGGGCACAGGGAGGGCAGCGTAAGGTGTGTGCATCAAGGTACTCACTATTAACGTTGGACAGAGGTATAGCTGCCTCAGATACATCTCAGTGCAGTGATGTGGCATTGTGGCTGGAGTAACTCTTCCGATGGAATGGTTCTGGTGAATTGATGACTTAGGTACGGTGTCTTCAAGGTTCTGTGGTTGTGGGAGGTAAAAACAAAAGAAAAGAGAACAGAAAAAGAAAAACAAAGCAACATAACACTGATCCCGTGTTAACATTAGTGCACACTTAACCTGGTGTGTGCACATGAGTCAATTCCGTACAGCGTAACTTGCTGTATACAGTTGGGGGGGGGAATAAGTCCAGCCCTAGGTTCCCTAAGGACAGAGATCTGGGGACTTAGGATTAAATTCTTGACCATCCTGTACTTTTATGCATGTGATTTGGCGTTCTTGGATGTTATTGGTTTCCAGTCGCGGTCAACTTGCCTTGGAGTACTTGTGTTAGGAACTTCTGGGTCTATGTCCGGGATTATGTCCCAGCTCTTGAGTAGCTCGATGCCCTTGGCTAATGAGGTGATCGTATATGTATGGTTATCTTTGGTCACTGATAACTTCGTGGGATAACCCCATCTATATATGATCCTGTTGTTCCTCAAAGCTTTGGTAATTGTGTTCAGGGCCCTTCTCTTCTGAAGTGTGTGCTGGGACAGGTCGGCAAAGAATTGAAGGTTCTGTAGTTGTGGGGGTATTTGGTCCTTTTTTCGCATGGACGCCATTAAGTTTTCCTTTACATGGAAAAAGTGTAATCTTAGTAGGACATCTCTGGAGATATGGTCTGGTAAGTGCGCTGGTTTGGGTAGACGGTGAATTCTGTCTATAGTGACGTCCAAGTCGGACAAGTCAGGCAAGATTTGTTTGAAGATGTCTGCCGTGTATGTTTGTAGGTCATTCTGCTGGACAGATTCGGGGATCCCCCTTATTTTAATGTTGTTCCTTCTAGACCTATCTTCGATGTCAGCCAGCTTGTCCCTGATCCACTCCGTTTCCCCATCTTTTTCTTCGTTAGCATCTACCAGGTCATTAATGGTGTGAGCATATTCCCTCATTCTGTTCTCAATATGGTCTACCCTAGCTCCAATGGCATTAACTTCTTTGGTAAATTTATACATGCAGGAAGCAATATCGGACTGAATAGTGCTGCGGAGGGACATTAACATGTCCTTCAGGACCGTATCCAGAACAGGCTGGTTCTGAGTAGGGAAGGATTCAATGGGTTCAGGGAGCTCCCTCGTGTCATCTCCGGAATCGGAGGCCGGGCTGCCCTCGGTAGACAATCTATCTCCATCCATCCTTGGCTTGGATTTTGCTGGGCTGCAGGTGGATGGGGATGGAGGGTAGGAGCTATGGTGGTTTTCGTGGGGGATATTTTCAAAATTGGCGTTACCTTGCCTGGATGTCGATTCACGGTGTGCCGCTCCGCCTGTGTTGTAGGCCCGGGCGCCATCTTGGATCCCTCTCTCAGGTATCCTGGCGTAGAAGTCCGTGAGCCGCTGAGGCTTCCCTGCGTTTCGCCGTTTGCCTGGCATGTCGCCGGGGGTCCCTTGGGGTGTATCTTACTGGCTGCCAGCAGTCGTTAAGCTCGGATGTGTCCGCTGTTAGTCGCTACGGTCCCCTGACTCCGGAGCTCCGGGATTATGCGACCATCCGGAACTCGCGTCAGGCCACGCCCCGACCCGGCCTTCTTTTTACTACACTTTTCACAAATCCCCATTAAGAATTATAAAAATTCAATTGTGTGCCACCTGGTGAATGCAGCTAAAAGCTGCATCCCCAGATGTTGGAAGGAACCACAGGCACCTAGTATTTCCATGTGGCTTAACTTAGTCTGAAGAATAAGGATAATGGAAAGTTTGATACCTAGGACCCTAGAAGGAAGGGAACGCGTTATACAGATATGGGCCCCCTGGGAGGAATATCTACAAACAGAGGAAGGAAAGAGGCTGATGGGAGAGGAGATAGGAGAATAGAATAAGAAAGTGTAGTAAATAGGGAGATATAGATAGGCGAAGGAAACCTGTGAGCTCCAGTCCAGGGGAGTGCTAGGAGAACAAAGGAGGGCAAAATTGCATCTGTGGTTTTATTTTCTTTTTTTTTTTTTTCCTTCTTTCTTTGGTTAGGGGAGGCCTCTAGGGATCCCTAGGAACTAGGGCCCACAGATTAACAAGAGGCATAGGGGAACTGGTTAGGTTTTGTATGTATAAAAAATAAAAAGAGAAAAGGGATAGTAGACCTGAGTGAGAAATTGGAATGAAGACAAATTTCAGTAAATACAAATGGTTGAAGTAATGTATATTTTGTCTGTAATGTATCCCTTTGGAGAAATAAAGAATAAAAAAAAAAAAAGATATAACCTCTGTACACTCCACTGTAAGGCAACTATTCATGGCTACTTTAAGGCCATTATAGGTAGTATAAGAAAAAACTTCAAAATTTTAAATAAATAAAAGAAAAAAAACTATATCAGAAGATGAGGCAAGGTATTTCATTTCCCCTACTCCTACTTATTTGGCTAGACCCCTAATATTTCTCCAACAGCTATACCCAAAATGTAAAAAAAAGAAATCCAGGCTATTGACAACCCAATGGGGATACTTTGTAGAGGAGTAACAGGTCTATTTGAGGATGCTCCATTTGTCATCTCTCTCATCTCAGGCAAGGGCATGACTGTATGCACCTTTATTATCTGCTCAGGTGGGGAATCGAAAATAAACAAAGATAGAATTTCTCTTGCGCTGGTGAAGGCCTTGTTGTCATAAAATGGTAGTGCTTTCAAAAGGAAAAGATTAATTAGAAGATGATCATGCGAGTCCCGCTGCCTAAAGTGACCAGGTGTGGTCTGAATAAAGCCAAGTGTAAGAAAGTGATGGAAAGTGCGTGATCTATGTGCAAGTATGCACGCACACACGAAAAAAATGCACGTGTGTTCTACATATGTTCTTCTGTAGAACATGTGTGTTTTTTTGTGTGTGCGTGCATACTAGACATGTGCAATTCGTTTTGTTTTTTTTTTGTTTTTTGTTTTTTTTCGTTATTTTCGTTTGTTCGTTTTCATACGAATGAACGAATCATTCGAATCGAGCGAATCCGAATAACGAATCGTAACGAATCGTTCGAATCGTACGAATCTGATTAACGAGTCATTCGAATCGAACGAATCCGAAAAACAACGAAAATCCGAAAAAAAAAAATTAGAAACAACGAATGTACTAATGAAGAAAATCCGAAAAACTAAAACGAACGAAAAAATTCGTACATTCGTAACTTTTTTTTTTTTGTTGAATTGGTAATTTTCCGTGTCCCTTACAATGGTGCTGCTAAACGTGCTTCGAATGGATTGAACAAAAAAATTCGTACATTCGTAACTTTTTTTTCGATTTGTAACTTTTTTTTAGATTCGTAACTTTTTTTTTTTTTTTTTCGATTTGTAATTTTCCGTGTCTCTATTGAACCAAAAAATTCGTACATTCGTAACTTTTTTTTCGATTCGTAACTTTTTTTTTTTGATTCGTAACTTTTTTTCAATTCGTAACTTTTTTTTTTTTTTTTTTTTTTCGATTTGTAATTTTCCGTGTCTCTATTGAACCAAAAGATTCGTACATTCGTAACTTTTTTTTTCGATTCATAACTTTTTTTTTTCGATTCGTAACTTTTTTTTCGGTTCGTAACTTTTTTTTTTCGATTCGTAAATTATTAAAATGTAATAATAGCATACACATTACATCAAAATATGAATTATGCTCCGATTACGAATCTACAAATGTTACGAATGTTCCGAATGTTCCGAATGTACGAATAAATACGAATGCATGCGAAAATTATACTAACGAAAAAACAAATCAACGAAAAAATAACTCTTACGAATGTACGAATCATTACGAATACGAACACCGACGACTTACAAATCGTTACGAATCCGAACAACGACGACTTACGAATGTACGAATCGTTACGAATCGACGGAAACGAAAAAAACGAAACGAAAAAAAACGATTTTTTTTCGGAAACGAAAAAAACAAAACGAAAATAAATTTTTTCTTTGTTGTGCACATGTCTAGTGCATACTTGCACGAATGTATTTGTGTGCAAGCGTGCTTGCCTGTGCGTGCTGTGTGCACGCACATACATGTGCTTTGTGTATACTTTATATAAAAATGTTATATCTTTATAAGTCTTTATATATATATGCATTGTCATATACATGTCTTTTTATATATATGTTTTTCTTATGTATATATACATACATACATATATATATATATAGAATATTTGCACACGGCCTACTTACACTTGCACTTTATCTGCAATCATGTATAGCGCACCCACTTCAGCAAGTAGCAATGTCTTTGATTCTTCCCTAGCAATACCATAAGATAATACTTAGTTTATGGCTTTTCTATGGCTTTTTAATGTTCTAATAATGTTTTTATAGTGTTTTATTAATCCAATCACTTCAATACGTAAATATATGTTTTTAAATATGTTTAATATTTAAACATTTTAAATTTAATTTCAATTTTATTATCTTTTATATGTCTCTTGGTCTGTATTGTGTGGTATATAATTTCAACAGCATTTTACATATTCTCTATACTATATACGTTTTTGGTATTTATTCTATCTAGAGCACTAGGATGTGGACAACCTTAGAGCTTAGGAGAACTCATCACTTACCATGTGACACTCCTCCCAATTAGCCACTCCCCTTTATGTCAGTCCACAATACTGTACAGACCTTTCTTGTCATTCTACAAGGTTCTGATGAAGAGGATTTCCCTCGAAACGCATCAGTCAAATTTTAGTACTTGCCCTTGCATGGGCATGTCTAATTCATAATTTTAATGTGCATATTTGTAACCTAGTTTTTATGAACACGTAGATACTTTTTATATGGATGCATCTTCTTTGTATATGAATAAACTGTAACATCTTGATCAATGCATTAGATCACACGCCTTCCATCTCTTTCTTACACTCGGGGAATCGAAAATACAGTTGTTACCAGAATAAGATATAACAATAAGTCAACCTATGGGACATTTGTCCCCGGTGGACACAGCTGGTGGCAGATCGTGACACTGCGCGACCACCGCTCAACCGTCAATCTACTATTGGCCTGGGTGGGAAGGTGTTAAAACTGTAAATTGGTGTAGATATTTGTCCTCTTACCAAAAAATGAAACAAGCACAAGTTTGAATTTTACTTTTATGGAACATATTTTTAATGCTGTACATTGTGCAGTTTTATGTAATTACTATTGGATAATGCACATTAAAAACTAATTTGAAATGATTAGCAGTGTTACACTAGACTAAAAATAATTTAAAACACAACTGCCTCAATTCATTTTTTTATGTACTGTGTTTTATTTAAATATTAAACATCATTGAAGACATTTTATATGTGAACAGCGCAAAGAATTTGACAATGTATACTGTATGTTGGGTTTGCAGCTAAACTCATTTTTCTTTTATAGCTCAAAAACTGCCTTACAACAAACGTCACAAAATGTTGGATTTAAGTGCAGGCTGCAGTGAGTGGTGGAGCAGCACTGATACTGTTACCTTTCCTGAAAGAGCGAGGTGACACTGTCTCTTTAACCCTGTGCTCCCAATTGAAAAAAATGTTGATTCTAAACCCTCGCACGATCAGATTTTCAGACGACCAAACGTCCTTTTTTTTGTTGCATGCTAGTGTCATGTAGAAAGTGAAGAGTTTACTCACCATATGAAAATTCTTGTTCAACTTCAGAAGTGGCGTAAGGTGTTGACTAGTTTTGTATGTATTCTTTCGTTTCTGAGCTTGCGTAGTCTTGCTCGTACGATTTTTTTTCGGGTGAAAATCAGACGTTGAGTTCACGTATGACAAACATTTTATAGTCTGCACATCCAGCTTTTGTCTGCCGTAAAACTGGAATCAACTGTCGAAAGCACCATACTAAGGATCCAGAAATCAACGGCCGGACAAAATTCTACTTCTAATTTTTGTATCCTGTGTACGGGCCTTTACTGATAGAATCTGCTGTATGCACCTAGCTACCTGTGTGAATGAAGCCCAAAGGAAATAGCAAACAGTTGTGCTAGTTTCTGTACAGACTTTCTGTACGGACTAGTGGGTGATTTCTCTTTCGACTGAAAGGGCAAGTGATTATTTAGGCCCCATGCACATGAGACACGGGTGCAAACTCTGCTGAACACATGTTTTAAAAAGCAGAAACTTGCGTTTAAAAAAGCATGTTTTGCCGTGTTTTCCGGCGTTTGCGTCTATAAGCATTTGTAAAGATTGTAAAAGATAACATCATATAGACCCTCCCCAAGCTCAGAAAGCATGTATTATTAACTATTTCTGCCATTTTGATCAGAGTGAGCAGCAGGAGCAGAGAGAGCAGCTGTACACTTGCATTTTCCTCTTTCTGTGTTTTTTTTTTTTGGAAATGGATCCCATATTGAATATATGTCAGGAAATGCTCCTGATGTTGCCCTTGATGAGGCAGCAACATCTTCGCAAATTGCGTGAGAGGTCCAGAGTCAGAGCTCGTCGATATTGGGCCCATCCGTTGATGGCACAGCGAATGTCCGTTGGATATTTCACAAACATGTATGTATAGCTGCGTACCTACCCCGACAAGTTTTTTAATTTTACCCGTATGTCCATTGTCACATTTGATCTGCTCTTAGAAAAAGTACGACCCGGTCTGACATGCATGGACACCAATATGAGAAAGTCACTGATTAGATTAGAAATTGGAAGTGGAGGCATTCCTCATTGTCTAAGCTACCTAAAAAAAATAGTGTTTTTTTTTTTTATGGCATTGCATCAGTGAGTATATATGCTCTACGAACTATCTAAGTAATTACAACATTTTAAGGTTGAATATATTTTATTAACAATATGTACATATACATCCAATAAATTCTGTTCATATAACAAAGTTTACATAACATAAACATTAAAGTGAATGATTGAGGGGATGGGGGGAGGACCTTTAGGGGGGTAAGAAAAGGGAAGGGGTATAGGGGTCAAAGGCAAAAACAGGTTACAGATCATTCCTGCTAAGGTGCGTATATAACCTAATGCTGTTCTAATCTACCTAGTTACATATGAGTAAGGTTTGTCAATTGACGAGCTTGGTTGTCCCTGCGCAGTGTCATTTCTCAGCAGACACCGCCCAAGGCTTGTTTTACTGTAATACTGCAAACCCTTCTGGTAAGTACTGAGTTGATTGGTGAGGGATGACTGTTAGGAGCAAAGTGGAGACAGGAGGGAAGGGAGGAGGGGCAGCTCTGAACTCGTCCGTCCAACGGACAGCTTTAGGATATCCTGCAATCTTAAACATTTTCTAGTGTTAGCTTCAATACTATACATTGTTTAGGAACCCAACCGAGGTGGAGTGGTGACGCCATGTGGACCACAAAGTGTTAAATTGATCGTATCTATCATTCATTTTTGCTTGCATTTCTTCCATTAGCATGGTATCATTAAGGATATTCACCCATCCTGATAAGGGGGGGTGGACTCCTTCTTCCAATATAGAGATATATTATGTCTAGCTGCCGAGAGAATAAATCTCAAGAGGCATTTATTTTGCGATTTAATAGACCCCGGAATGATAGATAGGAGAGCAATCATGGGGGAAGGGGTCAGTGTGGTTTGGTACATGTCATTGTAAATCTTAAATATGTTATCCCAGAAGGGGCGTACCTTGATGCAGTCCCACCAAACGTGGATGTACGATCCCTGTCCTCCGTGACATCTCCAGCAGGTGTCTGTGGTAGCGGGGAACATTCTGTGTACCGAGCATGGGACTCTGTACCACCTTGAAAGTAACTTAAATTTTTTTTCCTGTGTGAATCCTGACCTGGATGCTTGGTGTGTATGGATGAAAGACGTGTTCCACTGGGCAGGGGATATTTCTACCTCCAGGTCATGGGCCCATTTGTGTGTGTATGTAGGAAGGGTTTCACATTGATGAGATTGTATGTCCTTATATACCTAGAGCATTTGGCACCTGGGGCGGATCCTATATATGGCACCCCCCACCTCACCTTAAAATGTAAAAACACCCCACTGTGCCCCCTGCATACCTCTGCATCCTTCAATATCTTTTTTGTCACTACTGTGTACCCCCTCTCCACAACTGCCCCTCTGGACCCCTTTACATTACACAGCACCCTGCACCTCTGGACCCCTTTACATTATGCAGCACCCTGCACCTCTGGACCCCTTTACATTACACAGGACCTCGCACCTAAGGACCTCTTTACATTACACAGCACCCTGCACCTCTGGACCCCTTTACATTACACAACCCTTGTACCCCTGGATCCCTTTACATAACGCAGCACCCTGAACCTCTGGACCCCTTTACATTACACAGCACCCTGAACCTCTGGATCCTTTTACATTAGACAGCACCCTGAACCTCTGGACCCTTTTACATTAGACAGCACCCTGGACCCCTTTACATTACACAGGCCTTGTACCGCTGCACCCCTTTACATTACACAGCCCCCCACAGCTCTGGACCCCCTACAAAATTACACAGCCCTTGTACCGCTGCACCCCTTTACATTACACAGCCCCCACAGCTCTGGACCCCCTACAGTGCAGACCCCCTCCCTACAGTACAGACCCCCCTACAGTGCAGACCCCCCCCATCTACAGTGAAGACCCCCCCATCTACAGTGAAGACCCCCCTACAGTTCAGATCCCCTACAGTAAAGACCCCTCCCCCCTACAATGCAGACCCCCCTACAGTACAGACCCCCTTACAGTACAGACCCCCTACAGTACAGAATCCTCCCCTACAGTACAGACCCTCCCCCTACAGTGCAGGACCCCCCTACAGTGCAGACCCCCCCCTACAGTGCAGACCTCCTCCCTACAGTACAGACCCCCCTACAGTACAGAATCCTCCCCTACAGTACAGAACCCCCCCCTACAGTACAAACCCCCCTACAGTACAGAACCCCCCTACAGTAAAGACCCCTCCTACAGTAAAGACCCCCACCCCTTCAGACCCATAATGTACCTCAGAAAACACACATGGGGAGAGCCCGAGGCAGTGGCATTTTGGGGGGGAAGGTGCGAGACACCTGTCGGCAGTGACCCGGCGCAATGATCATGTTCTCTCAGTGGTCACGGTTCATGGCAGCGCCGCGGCTGTCACAGACGAGCAGAGTGAAGCCGCCTCCCCTTCCTCCTTTAAGTCTACACAGCGCTGTGCATGCAGGAGGAGGGGGAGGCGGCTTCACTCTGCTCGGCTATGACAGCCGCTGCCGAGACTGATAAGAACCGCGACCACAGAGAGAAGGGGATAGCGCCGGGTCCCGGTTCACTGCCGACAGGTGCCACTCGGCGTGCGGCTCGCACCCCCCTCCCCCAGCAATGCCACTGCCTCAGGCACTCAGTGTGGTCTGTCACCGAGCGGTGCCGCTGCATAACCCCCGAGGGGGGAGGGCGCTGGCCTGACATCCCCCCAGTGTGTGGCACCCAGGGCGGCCCGCCCCCCGCCCCCCACTTAGTACGCCTCTGTATGAGAGATAAGGTATGTCTGGGGGTCTGAGAGAGATTACACATCGTTTCAAAATTAGTGAGTTGTCTGTGAGCCTGGCCTGATAGGTGTAGCGATCTACTGAGGTGGTTCAGGGAGAGTGTAGATAACCAGTCCATTTTATAGGTAGTCAGGGGCTCCGATGTGGGTCGAAATTGACCTGTGGAGGGGTGGACGAATTGAGTGGCTGTTGGCCATTGCTCTCGATGGTATGTTCCCAAGTTCTCTCTGGCCAGGGAGGTAGGAAGGGCTGCGCTAGCGAATAAGGAGGAGAGAGGACCTGGGTCCATGGTAAGTGCGAGTTTACTGGCCTTATCGTACCATAAGGTCAGAGCTGTGGTCGTCAGTGGGGATAACCCTTGGAGCGAGCGAAATTTAGTATTATATCCCCATAGCATTGCTCTGAGGTCGATTTGAGCCATGTCTTGTTCAATGGAAATTGATGGTTTAAGCAGGGGTCTTGGGAACGATTCAAGGAGTCTGGAGAAAAGTGTGGAGTTGTGATATGTTTGAAAGTTGGGGAGTCCTATGCCTCCTCTATCTTTGGGGGCACACAGTCTGGGTGGGTGGTCTTGCCATATGAATTTGCCCACTAAGGTACGGAGGGAGAGAAAGAACACTTTAGGAAGGAGAATAGGTAGCGTCTGAAATAAATAGAGTGTTTTAGGCGTAATTACGACATTTTAAACCAATTTTGTATTTTTTATGGTTTACCATCATATTTCTGAGTTTTCTGGTCCAAAAAATTGGGTTCCTTTAAAAACGCTTATAAACATAAACGCGTCTAAACGCAGGTGCCGTGTTTAGCCGTGTTTTGCGTCTGAAACGTGGAAAAGCAAAGTGTCTGAATCCATTTTTTTGCTTCTGGAAAAACGAGGTTAAACGCAACTACCTAAAAACAGGAAAAAAAACTAGACTGTGTACATGGACACATAGGGTAACATTGCATGAGTTCAGGGGCAGTTGAAAAAAGTGTCCAACTGCCTCTGAACGCGCGTTTAACAGCGTCTCGTCTGCATGGGGCCTTCCCTTTTCTTTTGCAGGGGAGAATTTAATCCCTTCATTCAACAATTACCAGGAGTTTAGAAATAAGTGTTTTTAGAATATTTTAAAATCGTATACAGTATTCTAGTGTAGTATGGAATGCAAGGAGAGAACGTCGATCAAGGTTACATATTTGAAAGCAGATTAAGACCAGATCCAGGTATGTGTGGGCTATTGTAAGCAACAGACAATGTTCTCTGAATTTAAAATGGTTATAATAAAATAGAATAATATTTTGTCTTTCCAGGCAAAACAAATGGAAGAGATTGTGCAGTCCATCCTAGGATGAATGCTTACTTAATGACAATCATGAAGCTGAGGTTTGCTTAGAGGCTGTGGGATTTGGGAGCTGGCGTGTGTTTTATGTGTTGGCCTCACAGCTGGTGCAGGTGAATTCCTAGCTATAATAAGCGCTAACGTTCCCCATGGAAACATTCAGCTGTGGAAAAAACAGACAGAAATCTATTATAAATATGACTGCAATGTCAATGTTTACAGAAGGAGGTCAAATAACAAAATTTCATTTGGTAAATGTCAGATCTCGACTTCGCAAATTTACATTTCAGTCTTGGAAAGGCCTACTTTATTAATAAGTATTACATGCATTTTATAAGTTTCATTTTTCCCCCCCATTTTTTATTTTTAGCTGAAGTTTCTCCTCTTACATTTATTTCTTTGCCATGTCATGTCATCAATTTCTTCCTTCCAAATGAGATTTGCCTTGAAATAGTCATTGCACTAGGGTGGTGCTCAATCATTAGTTTGCATATTGTACATTATACTTTACAGCTCCTGGAAAGATCATTACTATTAATTAGCACAGACCTTAGGATCACATGGGTATCTGCTCCTAGGGGAGGCTATTAACACAGGCAGATGATAGATGTAAGACAGTCTAAAAATAAAGAAATACCTCACAATCTATTTGCAAATTTGTAATGGATTTGCACACATATGGTACAAAGTCGACTATGTTCATAAAGTAGCCCCAAAAGACTGCTCATGACTTTGAATTAGTGCTAGCAAGGATGTTTATATTATAGTGATCGGTTTTCCTAACGTTTCACTGAGGCATACAGTCTCAGACTCCACCCCTGCTAATTTGTTATTGACATTAGGTGCTTAATTTTTTTAGGAAATAGCAATCGGCAATGAGATGAAAGTAGACTGTATTGCACAACATATTGCAAAAAAATTTAACCATACAATAGCATGTAATACATAGGCCAATTAAACAGAGGTTTTTATTTTACAATGACCTCTGGGCACAAACCCTTCTTCACCACCCTTTCCCCCTCACGCCTCCCACCCTTTAAACCTCACCTCCCTGTGTAAATAAATTTAAAAAAGTTAAATTAAAAGCCCTTTTTTCTTACCTAAATTCATGATCATGTGGCACACCAGAGCCTACTTCCAAGTCCTCACTTTTCTGGACTGCTGAGTAGAAGGGTCTTTCTTTGGGAGTTCACATAGTTGCCTGAATGACATGAGTACTTCCCATTAGCTCCAAATGTAACCATACACAAATGGGCATCAGAAGGTGAAAGAGAGCAAGGATCATTTTAATAGCTCATAATTCATCCATAAAAACAGCCAATACATTTTGGGAGCTACAACACTCCCCCTTCATCAGGGCTATAAAAAGATATGAAACAAAATATTTAGAGAAAGTAAAAACTCCTGCTCGTACATACATACAGTGAGTATAAATGTAAAACTTATTTGTATAACAAAATTTTTATTGTGAAAACCATAATTAAGGCTATTGATAAATCATGACAAAGAACATCATTAATAGATTACAAATATAAATAAATCTGACACT
This sequence comes from Lithobates sylvaticus, assembly GCA_028564925.1. Taxonomy (NCBI): domain Eukaryota; kingdom Metazoa; phylum Chordata; class Amphibia; order Anura; family Ranidae; genus Lithobates; species Lithobates sylvaticus. The sequence continues at coordinate 464,496,394 of CM053026.1, read as the reverse complement.
CTATAAAACAACCAGTATCCATAAACAATAAATAACCCTCAGTATCCATGAACAGTGATCAATAAATCATGTTGTGTTATAGCTTTGCAAATAGGCTGCTTCTGTAGCAGAACAGAACTTAGCAGCAATCAAGGGATATAGCTGAATTATAGATCTGAATCAGTAGGAGAACACTGCTAGCAATAGGAATGAGTGGACCAAGCAAAGCTGAGTTTATTAGATGTTTGCCAAACCTAGCAGGAAATCTGTGAACCCCAAACATAGTGACTTAAACCCCTTTTAAACTAAATAACATGCATGGCAGATGCTTTAAACTGTATGTGATGCTGTGTGCCCGTACGATTTAGTCCAACAAAAGTGTAATTTTTAACAAAAAAAACCCCAGGGCACTAACCAGTTTGTTCACAATATGAAATAAAGTGATGGATGGTAAGTTGTCATTTAGTGGATGTATCACTACTGCCAATAAATAACTGACTTCAGGAGTAGAGCAGGCAGTGGGCAGTGGGCAGGCAAACTTGCCATATCTGGCTATTTAGTTTGCCTGTTTGGTGAACTGCAAGCAAGCAGGGTTTTGGATGGACTCATGGTCATCCCTACTTAGCAGCAATAAATGGATACATACATTTTGTAGATTTAGTTTTCTAAATAGAAGTAAGATGGTACATTTCTGTGATAGTCCTGTACACATACTGTTTATGAATCAGTAGCAGAAAGGCATCATATGTGTGATAACAAAAATCGGACTTTGTAAAAACTGTGTGTGTTTTAAAATATGTACATTCCTGAGACATCATGGCTGGGAAAGTTAGATATGTATCAAAGTGTGTGTTTTTTAAATGCATGCTATAAAAAAATCAACAAGAAAAACAAACAGCTAAGGAAAAAAGGGGTTGCTATGGTATATATACAAGGTGTGTCTAAAATGTTTGATAAATTATATCAGAAAACAAACAAATCAGAAGATACACAAATTACTTTTATTGGCCTTCAAAATAATCGCCATCCTTCACAACACAGTTTTGGCAATGTTCATGAAGCTTCTGGAAACTGTCAAGAAAGGCCTCTTTAGGAATTGATTGCAGAACCCCTGTCGCATATTCTTGGATTGCTCCCATGTCTGCAAAATATGCGCCTTTCATGATCCTCTTCAGGCGGGAAAACAGAAAGAAGTCAGCAAGCACCAGATCAGGGGAGTATGGTGGATGATCAAGAACAGGTACTGTATGCCACGCTGAGCCAAGAATTGGCACACACTGATCGCACAGTGCACAGGCGCTTTATCGTGCAGTAACATCCACTGTCCAGTCCTGTGCAATTCTGGCCGAACACGGTAGATGCGTCGTAGCAACCGCTTCAAAATTTCCTCGTAGAATGCGGTGTTCATGATTTGACCCGCAGGAACAAATTCCTTATGGATGATGCCATTGTTTTTCGAAGAAGGTGATCAAAATTGTCTTGACCTTGGACTTTTGCAAGCGACTGTCATAAACACATTTTCTGCTCATGGCTTCCGTCCCGTACACTTGCACCAATATTTAATGCACCTCGGTTGCCATTTTCCCCAATTTGTAGCAGAACTTGATGTTCACTCATTGCTCCATTGCACTGTGACCCTACCTCTCACACTGACTACGTTTGACTGCCCGCAGCAGGTTTACCCTGATGCTCACGTGTACTCTACACTAGGTGGAGCTTCTGGACATGTCTCTGGATAGCAACGTGCATGCGTGTGCACCTGCCCCATGTTGTCATTGAGATAACAGACCATTCACTGAACTCTTTAGACCCACCTCGTATACAAACAGCTAATAATAAATGTTTTCTTTAAACAAAATTGCAGGTTTGCCAAAACTGTCATATGGATGTCAATGAGTCTCATGTCAATAAGTCAAGGAGCAGACTGGAACAGCAGCTGGCAGGAACATTTGAAGCCATGAAACACTGAAAGCATGGTCTGATACAAGCAGAGGTCAGCAACCAGGAAGGCAGATAGCAAGCAGAGCGTAAGGCAGAATCATGATCAAAAGGCAAGCAGAAGTAACACTGGGGAGTCAGCAGAATCCTGGTTAGAAGGCAGTCAGAGGTCACATTGGGAAGTCAGCAGAATCGTGGTGAGAGGGAAAACTGAGGAAAGTCATAACTAACCTGAGGTCAAACCAGGAATCAGCAGAGACAAGCCATTTTTGGGAACCAGCCAAGGTCAATAGCAGGCAGGTAGAGCAGAGACAATCAAAGAGCAGGCTTGTTCAGAAATGGGAAAGCAGATCTCAGGAACAGGTTCAGGGTTCAAGTCAAAGGGTGATAGCTGAAGACCATGCAGCAACTTCTCAGCTCTGTTCAGCTCTTAAATAGGCCATCTGATATCAAGATTGTGTACCTGTGTTCCCATTATTGTCCATGTGTATTAGCAAGCCTGCATAAATTAGGATGTTTGATCATATGAGCATGCACACATAACCAGGCAGAAATTACCCTTGTTTTGCACATTGGCGCATGTACACATGATGCTGTCCTGACACTGGCCTTTAGTTGCTTTCTGGACCTACCTATGGACAATAGGGAATCAGTAAAAGTTTACATTCCTGCTCTTATTCCCAGAGTGCATTGTAACAGAAATAGGCAGAAACACAAGGAGGCAGAGCTTTTTACTTAAAAATCAATTCAAGTCACATACATTTATTCAGTCACAACTACCATTTTATTAGTATTTTCTTGCTATAGCAGTTGCAGAGTGTGTCTAAATATGGAAAACAGGCACCAACATTTGACTACACTGCCAAGTGTACTCTGTAATCTATCAGAGTTGGTCAGACACATCCCCTCTCTTCTTCAGCACTAGAGATCTGTGGGAGGACCCTTGTGATAAGAGATGCAGTTACTCATTTACAGCAGTGCTTTTACTCTCCATTGTGGGGGGCATCCTGAGGGAATGTGGGGTGTATCCCACCCATTGCACAGTATACTGAAAAACAACTAATAACATTGGGGGACTTATCAACCCTTTCAGAGCTGTTGATCAACAGCCACATTAGGCAGTCAGGTGTAGAGGACAATGTAGGACAACATGGCTAATGTTTATCTCAAGCAGTGAAGATACTGAACAAAATCTCCACTGCTTAGGAGTGGAGTATGGGTGAAGGAAGTAATTTTCAAATAATAGAAAAAAATATTTTAAGGTGTGTTCAACTCCAACCTGAAATCATTTAAAAATTGTAATGCCCCTTATGGTGGCAATACACATACAAAATTAATAGTCCACCCCTATATCTGAGGGATATAGGCAAGTTTCAAAGTACTTGAGAGTTTTAAAAATCTGCTAAGAAAGACTTGAGTTTAAAGACTTTATATTTAATAAATAAATCATAGGCTTATTTGCAACATCCTAAGGAATGATTATTAAGGCGCAGCTAGACCTGTAAAAAAGTCTTTGTTTCTGGTAAGTGGCAACCTTTAGACCCCATACACACTATTAGATTTTCTGCAGATTTTTGTCTTCAGATTTACCAAAAAACATATAATATGAGGTCAAACCTTATAAGTTTCAATTTGTATGCAATCAGGCAGGCCCTTTCACTACATGGTTTTGGTAAATCTGAATACAAAAATCTGCAGAAAATCTAATAGTGTATATGGGGCCTTATTCTCTGGGTGGAGCACTTTGTGGTGATCACCTGAAGCATTGGATCTCTGTGTGAAATGCACGAGTGAAGCACTTAACATTACTGCATGTATATTTTTTATTATTTCATTGGTATTAAATCTTCTTTGGACTGTTGCATGAATTTCAAGAATTATGGCACTATTGATTTACTAATTTTTTTTTTGTTATATTGATTTCTGTATTAATCATGTATTCTGTTCATTTATGAAATATATAAAGCACTATATGCCCTTTATGAGACAGTGTAACACATGTTTTCTTTTGTTTTGGTATTTAATTTGTTATGTAAGATATAGTGAGTGCAGCTGTCTCCACTGGATTGTGATTGTTCATACTTGGAAAGTTATTTGTATTTAGATACACTAAGCGCAGAACACTTTTTTATTTTTAACATCCTAAGGGGGTCTAGATAGAAAGCTATTATCTCTGGGAAAAGGACATTTCTCTACTGCATGTTGCAGCTTCAGCATGGTTAATAATTTAAAGAGAAAATGTTGTAGCTTTCTATAAATTTTCTATATTTATTGGGTTTAGGGACTAAAAAGACAAAATATATATTTTCTCTCCAGTCCACAGGAGGAAACCTATTTATAATAATTAGGCAATGTAAGTATATATTGCCACTTTTAGAAGAAATGTAAGTTAGGCACATAAAACTGAAGGCAAGCCCCAAGAAGGCTATAACCCCTCTCATTAGTGTCCTCAGATGTGAGGATGATTGTTTTTCAGCTCTGATGTTTTTTCTAAAAGTTTGGAAGGGTTTTTACTATGGACAGCAGCTGGTAGGCACAGTTGGCTCAGAACTCCACTAGTCAGGTCAGGACTAGGGATGGGCCTGGTGTTCGATTCAAACCCATGTTAGAATCGAACATCGGCCGTTCGACCGCTCGTCGAGCCCAGAACTATGTGGGCCGTTCGCATCAAATTCGTGTAATGCGAACGGTCCGCAATGCACTGCGCCAGTCGCAGTGCATTGCTGGCTGATGATTGGCCAAGCATACACTGTGACCCTGCATGCTTGGCCAATCATAGAGCCAGCGGCGAGGAGAGCAATAATTGGCCACAGGTAGAATGCCTGTGGCCAATTATAGCTCAGGTGGTTTAGTACACGCCCCACGCTACGCTGGCGGCCTCATGTAGTGTGTTCCGGCGTTAGGAACAGTGACACTGTACAGTGTCTGCTTGTGCATTATCTGCTTTATCTGAATTATCTGCTGTGATTATTCTGCTGAGTGCTGAGTCTGACATTATCAGCTGTGATTCTGGGGATTAGTGTAGTGTGTGCGTGCTGTTAGTACAGCATTGCAGTATCACATTAAACCACCTTTACCCTTATGGCCTGTTGTGTCATCTAAGGCAGCCATCTGCGGCTAATGAATTGCCGGCTCCCGTAACACAGAGAACAGTCATTCATTGAAAGTCATTGATAAAAAAAAAAGTAATTGGTAAAAAAATAAAAAAATAAAAAAAAGCGTGGAGGTCCCCCCAAGTTCAATTACCAGGCCCTTCAGGTCTGCTATGGAAATTAAGGGGAACCCTGCTTCAAATTTAAAAAAAAAAAAATGACGTAGGGGTCCCCCTAAATATCCATACCAGACCCTTCAGGTCTGGAATGGATTTTAAGGGGATCCCCGGCCAAAAAAAAAATGGCGTGGGGTCCCCCTCAAAATCCATACCAGACCCTTATCCGAGCACGCAATCTGGCAGGCTGCAGGAAAAGAGGGGGGGACGAGAGCGCCCCCCCTCCCTCCTGAACCATACCAGGCCACATGCCCTCAACATTGGGAGGGTGCTTTGGGGGTCTGTGACCCCTCAAAGCACCTTGTCCCCATGTTGATGAGGACAAGGGCCTTGTCCCCACAACCCTGGCCATTGGTTGTGGGGGTCTGCGGGCGGGGTGCTTATCGGAATCTGGAAGCCCCCTTTAACAAGGGGACCCCCAGATCCCAGCCCCCCCTGTGTGAAATGGTAAGGGGGTACAAAAGTACCCTTACCATTTCACCAAAAAAGTGACAAAAAATGGTAAAAATTACAGGAGACGGTCTTTGGCAATTCCTTTATTAAAACCTTCTTTCTTCTGGTCTTCCTTCTTCCTTTCTTCATCCTTTGGTTTCTTCATCTTCTTCTTCCATCTTCTACCATCTTCTTCCATCCTTTTCTTCCATCTTCTTCTTCCTCTGATCCGCTTCTTTTTTCTCTGATCTTCTCGTCCGGCATCTTCTTCCACGCCGTCAGTGTCTCTTCTTGGGCCGCTCCGTGCAATGGGAGGCTCCCGCTGTGTGAGGCTTCGCTGCATCTGACAGGTCTTTTATAACGGAGGGCGGGGACACCTGGTGACCCCGCCCCCCTCTGACGTCATGGGGAAAGCCATAGGGAAGTCCCTATGTTATCCCCGTGCGTCAGAGGGGGGCGGGGTCACCAGGTGGCCCCGCCCTCCATTATAAAAGAGCTGTCAGACGCAGAAGAGCGGGAGCCTCCCATTGCGCGGAGCGGCCCAAAAAGAGACGCCATGGAAGAAGATGCCGGACGAGAAGACCAGAGCAAGAAGAAGCGGATCGGAGGAAGAAGTAGATGAAGAAACCGAAGGATGAAGAAAGGAAGAAGGAAGAAGACCAGAAGAAAGAAGATGAAAGAAGATTTTAATAAAGGAATTGTCAAAGACCGTCTTCTGTAATTTTTACCATTTTTGTCACTTTGTCACTTTGTTGGTGAAATGGTAGGGGTACTTTTGTACCCCCTTACCATTTCACACAGGGGAAGGCCAGGATCTGGGGGTCCCCTTGTTAAAAGGGGGCTTCCAGATTCCGATAAGCCCCCCGCCCGCAGACCCCCACAACCAATGGCCAGGGTTGTGGGGAAGAGGCCCTTGTCCTCATCAACATGGGGACAAGATGCTTTGAGGGGTCACAGACCCCCAAAGCACCCTCCCAATGTTGAGGGCATGTGGCCTGGTATGGTTCAGGAGGGAGGGGGGCCGCTCTCGTCCCCAATCTTTTCCTGCAACCTGCCAGGTTGCGTGCTCGGATAAGGGTCTGGTATGGATTTTGAGGGGGAGCCCACGCCATTTAATTTATTTTTTTGGCCGGGGTTCCCCTTAAAATCCATCCCAGACCTGAAGGGTCTGGTATGGATATTTAGGGGACCCCTACGTCATTTTTTTTTTAATTTGAAGCGGGGTTCCCCTTAATATCCATAGCAGACCTGAAGGGCCTGGTAATTGAATTTGGGGGGACCCCCACGCTTTTTTTTTTTTTTTTTTTATCAATGACTTTTTTTTTATCAATGACTTTCGATGAATGACTGTTCTCTGTGTTACCGGAGCCGGCCATTCATTAGCCACGAGTGATTTTAAATAGCTTTTTTCCTGCAAAAATGACACTTTGTGCAGGGACAGTTCTAAACACGGGAAACATGCACCCCTTCACAGGCATACTATACACACCCCCCAGGTACGAAATGTAAAGGAATATTACACTTTTATTGTTTCACATTAAGCATTATTAAAATCACTGCTCCTGAAAAAACGGCCATTTAAAAAAAAAAAATTTGCATTGATACATGTCCCCTGGGGCAGGACCCAGGTCCCCAAACAATTTTTATGACAATAACATGCATATCAGCCTTTAAAATTAGCACTTTTGATTTTGAACGTTCGCGTCCATTGTAATTAATAGGGTTCGAATGTTCGCGCAAACTTTCAGGTGGTTCGCAGGTTCTGGTGCGAACTGAACCCGGGGTGTTCGGCTCATCCCTAGTCAGGACATTTTTTGGGGGATCATTTAATGAGCGTGGGGACCAGAGCTGTGGCAGTTTACCTGATCCTCACCTCTCAAAACCCACATTTTGTAGTCTCTTTTGTGCAGGACTCCACTTTCTGGTAAGGTCAGCATATCTGGAAATTCCTTATCTACATCAGGGCTATGTTAGGTCATCTGTCCCTGCCTAAAATAACAGTTGTTATTTTTGACAATTAAATATAAGCTTATTTAAAAAAAATGTCCATTCATATTTTGTCTGCAGTCTGCTGATGATCTCTTTCCACAATTTTCTGGATTATTTTCATGCTTTTTAGCTTCTCTGCTGTTTACTTCTTAATTTCTAAGGACTACATATCCCATGGTACCTTGCTGCCTGCAAGCAGTGGTTCCTGCACTGGCTCAGCTTCTTGATGCCCCTCCTTTCAACACCTCAGTGAAATCGGTGACACGGAAGTGTCTACTCACAGGCCATAGTGAATATGTGTCACAAAATGTAAGAAATAAATGTGTGGGAAATTTACAATGTAAGTTTATAAATTTCAAGATAGTTCATATTAATAGAAGTAGGAGGTTTTCAGCAAATTTTTTTGTGCTGAAAGTGCCCCCTTGGCTTATACTTGAGTACAAATTTTGGCTGCAGCTAGGGGCATCTAGGAACCCTACCAAGTTTGAAGTTCGAGGACCTATGGCTGCAAATGGGCACAGTGAGACATGCAAATGGGCATAGTCAGGCTGCAAATGGGCATTGTTGACTCTCTTTTCCACTTACATTAGCTGCACATTTCTCACCCTAGGCTTATACTCGAGTCAATATGTTTTCCCAGTTTTTTTTGTGGTAAAATTAGGTGCCTCGGCTTATATTCGGGTCGGCTTATACTCGAGTATATACGGTAATTGGAAATGAGGAAATTAATACTTAATTTTACATTTTGACTATAGATACACTTTAAAGTACCTGTGTTTGTGTTAATACAGCTGGGAACTGTGTGATTATCTGTGCATTTTAATAGTTTACATATTAGCTACTAGGGGGAATTCTCCTATATTATTGTTTAGTACTGATTCGCCATTTCAATTTCCCATTGCTATCTTCTCAGTCTAGAAAAATTATGACACACTCTCACACACACCAAACCCCCAAGCTCTCTTCCTGTGCTGTCTCTTCACAGGAGCATTGTTAAGCCTCGTACACACGATCGGATTATCCGCAGACAAAGCCTCGGATTTTTGTCCGAAGGGCATTGGCCCAAAACTTGTCTTGCATACAAACGGCAAGCAATTGTTGACCAACAAACACGAACGTAGTGACATACTAGACGTACTACGAGCCTATAAAGAGGAAGTTCAATTGTCATGCGCCACCCTTTGGGCTCCTTCTGCTAATTTCATGTTAGTAGAAGTTTAGAGAGTGTTGATTTGCGCTTTTCAGTTTGTGCTTTTAATTTCGCGCTTTTCTGTTCGTTTCTCAACGGCCGTTCGTCAACCAGCCATGTTGCGGAATCAAAGGAGATAACGTGTTATTTATTATTGGCCTTGGAGTTATTGCTTTGACCCAAATCCAGGAACAGGAGGAGAAGGATTTCTTGGACCAAAAATTGGTTGCTTTATTAATCATGACCAATTATGTCATATGCCTTTGCTGCGGGAGCTCCAGGAGAATAATCATTAATTTTGTAATTATCTCTGGATGACGGACCCCTGCTTTTACCAACTCTTGCCATTATTGACCCCCTATATTAAGAAGCAGGACACATGCATGAAGCTTTTATTTTATTTTTTGTTTGAATAATAATGATTTGATTTGTTATATTTTCTATATTTTTGGATGCATAGAATGCACTTTTTGGTAAAGTTCTATTGGCAGATAGCATGTCTAATTTTATTTGTTTTCTTTTTTAAATGCACAATAAAAACATTGTGGAGAATAATACTTGGCTATGTGTTTTACATCTAATGACAGTTTGGGAGTAGTGTAGTAGAATTTCATATTAACCAATATATATATTTATGTTATTCATATTATTATTATTATTATTATTATTATATAGTAGTGGTCTTATCAATATTAGTATTAAATATGTAAAGCAACAATTATTATTCTTTAAATAGTGTCTATTATGTTTTCCATAGATTTAGAAAGATTTCATTTTAAATGACCTTTCTGCTTCTTTCTCATATTTTTTATAAGATGGTTTACTGGGTGAAAGTTCATTAGAACACATTCAAGTTATATAGAATTGCCTGGCATACCTGGCAAGCTGGGATTCCATGTCACAAGTAATAGGTGAGATGGATTGTGACAAGGCCAAGCAGAACTTTACCTCAGGTCAAAGGGAGCAGAGGGACAATGAGGTCCCGGGTAAGTTGCCCCAGACCTTAAGGTCAAGATTACATCAAATGGGATGGGAAGGGGGGGGGGTAGAGGGAGGGAAAGGGGGAGGGAAGAGACTGAGGAGGAAGGGGGGAAGGAAAGGGGAAAAAAAGGAAAAATCTGTTGACCCAAATCCACTTATAGAAATAAGAAATTTTTTAAAATTACTGAATGGTAGATGTTAAATGTATAACATATAATGTGAGAGGTATGAATTCTCCTAAAAAAATACATATTATCTTGAAAGAGGTGGAGAGACATTCTTCAGATATCATCTTTTTGCAGGAGACGCATATATCTCTGGATTCTAACATCCGATTGTATACATATGCAATTCCAAATTGGTACTACGCTGACTCCCCAGACAAAGGGTCAAAAGGAGTTGCCATTGGAATAGCAAAGAATGTGAATTTCTTAATTGAAGATAGGAAAGTTGATCCAGATGGGTGCTTTTTGTTCTTAAAAGGGACTCTCTAAGGAAAAAGATACACTTTGGCCAATGTATATTGCCCTAATAAACGCCCAAATTTTTTTTTAAATGGGGTTCTGAATGCTCTAGCTAAATTCAGGCAGGGCCAGGTGATACTAGCAGGAGACTTTAATTTTTCAATAAACCCCGACCTTGATAATACGTCTCATGCACCACCTCAAGAAAATAAACAATTATGTTTAATAAAAAAAAATGTATACCCAACAATTGTTGGATATATGGAGAATAAGTAATCCAAAAAAAAGGACTACACATATTATTCGATGGTGCATGATAAGTAGGGATGGGCCCGGTGCTCGATGCGAACCCATGTTCGCATCGAGCACCGGGTGTTCGCTCGCTCGGCGAGCCCAGAACTATTTGGCCGCTCGCATCACGTTCGTGTGATGCGAGCGGACCCGCAATGCATTGCGGCCGGCGCGGCCGGCGCAGTGCATTGCTGGCTGATGATTGGCCAAGCATGCACTGTGACCCCGCATGCTTGGCCAATCACAGCGCCGGAAACTCGAAGAGCCATAATTGGCTACAGGCAGGACGCCTGTAGCCAATTACAGCTCAGGGGCTTTAGTACACGCCCCCTCTTATAAAAGGCCGCCACGCCGTCTGCGCCGGTCACATGCTGTTCCGGCGTAGATAGAGCAGGATCGTTCTGTGTCACTCTGCTGGATTTAGTTAGAGAGATTTACTTAGAGAGATTGAGTTAGATAGATTCATTTAGAAAGATTGATTTAGAAAGAGGGGCTTGTAGTGTGTTCGTGGCAGGCAGGCACTGGCAGCAAACAGAGCTCCTGTATTTTGTTCCCAGAAGCACCTATAGGACTTGTAGTGTGTTTGTGGCAGGCAGGCAGAGCTCCTATATTTTGTTCCCAGAAGCACCTATAGGACTTGTAGTGTGTTCGTGGCAGGCAGGCAGAGCTCCTATATTTTGTTCCCAGAAGCACCTATAGGACTTGTAGTGTGTTCGTGGCAGGCAGGCAGAGCTCCTATATTTTGTTCCCAGAAGCACCTATAGGACTTGTAGTGTGTTCGTGGCAGGCAGGCAGAGCTCCTATATTTTGTTCCCAGAAGCACCTATAGGACTTGAAGTGTGTTAGTCCCATCACACAGACCTATATTTCTTCCCAGAAGCACCCATAGGACTTGAAGTGTGTTAGTCCCATCACACAGAGATCATATATTTTGTTCCCAGAAGCACCTATAGGACTTGAAGTGTGTTAGTCCCATCACACAGACCTATATTTTCTTCCCAGAAGCACCCATAGGACTTGAAGTGTGTTAGTCCCATCACACAGAGATCATATATTTTGTTCCCAGAAGCACCTATAGGACTTGAAGTGTGTTAGTCCCATCACACAGACCTATATTTTCTTCCCAGAAGCACCCATAGGACTTGAAGTGTGTTAGTCCCATCACACAGAGATCATATATTTTGTTCCCAGAAGCACCTATAGGACTTGAAGTGTGTTAGTCCCATCACACAGACCTACATTTTCTTCCCAGAAGCACCTATAGGACTTGAAGTGTGTTAGTCCCATCACACAGAGATCATATATTTTGTTCCCAGAGGCACCTATAGGACTTGAAGTGTGTTAGTCCCATCACACAGACCTATATTTTCTTCCCAGAAGCACCTATAGGACTTGAAGTGTGTTAGTCCCATCACACAGAGATCATATATTTTGTTCCCAGAAGCACCTATAGGACGTGAAGTGTGTTAGTCCCATCACACAGACCTACATTTTCTTCCCAGAAGCACCTATAGGACTTGAAGTGTGTTAGTCCCATCACACAGAGATCATATATTTTGTTCCCAGAAGCACCTATAGGACTTGAAGTGTGTTAGTCCCATCACACAGACCTATATTTTCTTCCCAGAAGCACCCATAGGACTTGAAGTGTGTTAGTCCCATCACACAGAGATCATATATTTTGTTCCCAGAAGCACCTATAGGACTTGAAGTGTGTTAGTCCCATCACACAGACCTATATTTTCTTCCCAGAAGCACCCATAGGACTTGAAGTGTGTTAGTCCCATCACACAGAGATCCTATATTTTGTTCCCAGAAGCACCTATAGGACTTGAAGTGTGTTAGTCCCATCACACAGACCTATATTTTCTTCCCAGAAGCACCCATAGGACTTGAAGTGTGTTAGTCCCATCACACAGAGATCCTATATTTTGTTCCCAGAAGCACCTATAGGACTTGAAGTGTGTTAGTCCCATCACACAGACCTATATTTTCTTCCCAGAAGCACCCATAGGACTTGAAGTGTGTTAGTCCCATCACACAGAAATCCTATATTTTGTCTCCAGAAGCACCTATAGGACTTGAAGTGTGTTAGTCCCATCACACAGAAATCCTATATTTTGTCTCCAGAAGCACCTATAGGACTTGAAGTGTGTTAGTCCCATCAAACAGACCTATATTTTGTTCCCAGAAGTACCCATAGGACTTGAAGTGTGTTAGTCCCATCACACAGAGATCCTATATTTTTTTTCCCAGAAGCACCTATAGGACTTGAAGTGTGTTAGTCCCATCACACAGACCTATATTTTGTTCCCAGAAGCACCCATAGGACTTGAAGTGTGTTAGTCCCATCACACAGAGATCATATATTTTGTTCCCAGAGGCACCTATAGGACTTGAAGTGTGTTAGTCCCATCACACAGACCTATATTTTCTTCCCAGAAGCACCCATAGGACTTGAAGTGTGTTAGTCCCATCACACAGAGATCCTATATTTTGTTCCCAGAAGCACCTATAGGACTTGAAGTGTGTTAGTCCCATCACACAGACCTATATTTTGTTCCCAGAAGCACCCATAGGACTTGAAGTGTGTTAGTCCCATCACACAGAGATCCTATATTTTGTTCCCAGAAGCACCTATAGGACTTGAAGTGTGTTAGTCCCATCACACAGAGATCATATATTTTGTTCCCAGAAGCACCTGTGTGATGCCACTAACACACTAGACTATAACAAAATATAGGGTCTCTGTGTGATGGGACTAACACACTTCAAGTCCTATGGGTGCTTCTGGGAAGAAAATATAGGTCTGTGTGATGGACTAACACACTTCAAGTCCTATAGGTGCATCACACAGAGCTCCTCTATTTTCTTTGCAGAAGCACCCATAGGACTTCTAGTGTGTTAGTGGCATCACACAGAGCTCCTATATTGTCTTCTCAGCAGCACCCACAGGACTTCTAGTGTGTTAGTGGCATCACACAGAGCTCCTCTATTTTCTTTGCAGAAGCACCCATAGGACTTCTAGTGTGTTAGTGGCATCACACAGAGCTCCTATATTTTCTTCTCAGCAGCACCCACAGGACTACCGACTACAATGGCTGGAAGACCGCCAAGGGGAGGCAGAGCGTGCAGAGCCAAGAACACAGGGCAGGCAGGCTCTGTTTCTAGTGGACGTGGCCGTGGCCGTGGTCGTGCATCGTCATCAGCACGTGGCCATGGGACACGCGCGTCTTTGTTTTCGGCAGCTGGACATGTGGAGCCGCATCATGCTGAAGGCTTGGTAGAATGGATGACCAAGCCCTCCTCATCCTCCTCATCCTCTCTCACCCAGGCTCAGGGTACTGGCAGAGCAGCTGCCAACGCGTACTCAATGGCATCATCAGCCACCCCTTCCCTAGACCCACCCTGTCCTCCTGAGGACTTGAAGTGTGTTAGTCCCATCACACAGAGATCATATATTTTGTTCCCAGAGGCACCTATAGGACTTGAAGTGTGTTAGTCCCATCACACAGACCTATATTTTCTTCCCAGAAGCACCCATAGGACTTGAAGTGTGTTAGTCCCATCACACAGAGATCATATATTTTGTTCCCAGAAGCACCTATAGGACTTGAAGTGTGTTAGTCCCATCACACAGACCTACATTTTCTTCCCAGAAGCACCTATAGGACTTGAAGTGTGTTAGTCCCATCACACAGAGATCATATATTTTGTTCCCAGAAGCACCTATAGGACTTGAAGTGTGTTAGTCCCATCACACAGAGATCATATATTTTGTTCCCAGAAGCACCTATAGGACTTGAAGTGTGTTAGTCCCATCACACAGAGACCTATATTTTCTTCCCAGAAGCACCTATAGGACTTGAAGTGTGTTAGTCCCATCACACAGAGATCATATATTTTGTTCCCAGAGGCACCCATAGGACTTGAAGTGTGTTAGTCCCATCACACAGACCTATATTTTCTTCCCAGAAGCACCTATAGGACTTGAAGTGTGTTAGTCCCATCACACAGAGATCCTATATTTTGTTCCCAGAAGCACCTATAGGACTTGAAGTGTGTTAGTCCCATCACACAGACCTATATTTTCTTCCCAGAAGCACCCATAGGACTTGAAGTGTGTTAGTCCCATCACACAGAGACCCTATATTTTGTTCCCAGAAGCACCTATAGGACTTGAAGTGTGTTAGTCCCATCACACAGAGATCCTCTATTTTCTTTGCAGAAGCACCCATAGGACTTCTAGTGTGTTAGTGGCATCACACAGAGCTCCTATATTGTCTTCTCAGCAGCACCCACAGGACTTCTAGTGTGTTAGTGGCATCACACAGAGCTCCTCTATTTTCTTTGCAGAAGCACCCATAGGACTTCTAGTGTGTTAGTGGCATCACACAGAGCTCCTATATTGTCTTCTCAGCAGCACCCACAGGACTTCTAGTGTGTTAGTGGCATCACACAGAGCTCCTCTATTTTCTTTGCAGAAGCACCCATAGGACTTCTAGTGTGTTAGTGGCATCACACAGAGCTCCTATATTGTCTTCTCAGCAGCACCCACAGGACTTCTAGTGTGTTAGTGGCATCACACAGAGCTCCTCTATTTTCTTTGCAGAAGCACCCATAGGACTTCTAGTGTGTTAGTGGCATCACACAGAGCTCCTATATTGTCTTCTCAGCAGCACCCACAGGACTTCTAGTGTGTTAGTGGCATCACACAGAGCTCCTCTATTTTCTTTGCAGAAGCACCCATAGGACTTCTAGTGTGTTAGTGGCATCACACAGAGCTCCTATATTTTCTTCTCAGCAGCACCCACAGGACTACCGACTACAATGGCTGGAAGACCGCCAAGGGGAGGCAGAGCGTGCAGAGCCAAGAACACAGGGCAGGCAGGCTCTGTTTCTAGTGGACGTGGCCGTGGCCGTGGTCGTGCATCGTCATCAGCACGTGGCCATGGGACACGCGCGTCTTTGTTTTCGGCAGCTGGACATGTGGAGCCGCATCATGCTGAAGGCTTGGTAGAATGGATGACCAAGCCCTCCTCATCCTCCTCATCCTCTCTCACCCAGGCTCAGGGTACTGGCAGAGCAGCTGCCAACGCGTACTCAATGGCATCATCAGCCACCCCTTCCCTAGACCCACCATGTCCTCCTGAGGAGTCCCCCGAACTCTTTGAGCACAGTGTTGGGTACATGCTTCAGGAGGATGCCCAACGATTCGAAGGCTCGGATGATGATACCCAGCTTGAGGAATCTGGCAGTACTGTTCCACCAGCTGCAGCTTACTGCCAGGTTTGCTCTAGTGGTGAAGAGGGAGGGGATGATGAGGTCACTGACTCCACGTGGGTGCCTGAAGGGAGAGAGGATGAGAAAGGAGGACGAGGAGGAGGAGGATGCGGCGTCACATGTCCAACGAGGCAGGATGCCCCCTGGAGGCCAGGTAGAGGCCAGCACAGCAACTGTACAACACCGCAGAGCTCCGCCTGTGCAGGGCGCTGCCTCTGCACGTTATCAGAAAAGTTCTTTGGTGTGGGCCTTTTTTGAGACGAGTGCATCAGATCGCACCACTGCTATTTGCAATATTTGTCTCAAGCGTATCTCGCGTGGCCAAAACATCAGCCGCTTGGGCACCACAAGCATGACCAGACATATGTCGACCTGCCATGCAGCTCGTTGGCAGGCACACATAAAAGACCCACACCAAAGAACTAAGCGGACCTCTCCTTGCTCCTCATCAGCTGGGATCTCCATCCCCACTACACCTTCAGTCCTCTCTGAAAGCTGCTCTGAGAGGACTGAAGGTGTAGAATTAAGTGTGTCACAACCAAGTACTTGCAGTACACCGACGTCCGATTGCAGCAGGCAAATTTCCCTGCCCCAGCTGCTGGACCGTAGAAAGAAGTACACTCCCAGCCATCCACATGCCCAGCGGTTGAATGCTAGCTTGGCTAAATTGCTAGCACTTCAACTGCTGCCTTTTCAGTTGGTAGACTCGGCCCCCTTCCGTGAGTTTGTTCAATGTGCGGTTCCTCAGTGGCAGGTTCCCAAACGCCACTTTTTCTCACGGAAGGCGATTCCGTCTCTCTACCGGCATGTGGAAGGCAATGTCCATGCCTCGCTGGACAGGGTGGTCAGCGGTAAGGTGCATATTACCGCTGACTCATGGTCCAGCAGGCATGGACAGGGACGGTACCTTTCTTTCACGGCCCATTGGGTCACTCTATTGGCAGCTGGGAGGGATGCAGGACAAGGTGCAGTAGTGTTGGAGGTTGTTCCGCCACCACGCCTCCAAAACGCTACTACTGCTACTGGTTGTGACACACCTCTCTCCTCCACCCCCTCCTCTTCTTCTTCCTCCAGTGCTCTGTCCTTGGAACCAGCGGTGCTCCGTAGGCGTACAAGGGGCTACGCAAGTACGCAGGCAAAAAGATGCCATGCCGTGCTTGCGCTGGTGTGTTTGGGGGACAGGAGCCACACTGGGCCAGAGGTTCTGGCAGCTCTGCAGGGGCAGGCCGAGAGGTGGTTGACGCCACGTCAGCTTAAGCCAGGAATAGTCGTTTCTGACAATGGCACCAACCTCCTCTCCGCCCTGCGACAGGGGCAGCTCACCCATGTGCCCTGCATGGCTCACGTCCTCAACCTGGTGGTGCAGCGGTTCTTGGGCAGGTTCCCAGGCTTACAGGATGTCCTGAGGCAGGCCAGGAAAGTCTGTGTGCATTTCTGCCGATCTTATAATGCCAGTGCTTGGCTGACTGAGCTGCAAAAGGAGCTGAACCTGCCCAAGAACCGCCTAATATGTGACATGCCCACCAGGTGGAACTCAACGTTGGCCATGCTGCAGCGACTGCACACGCAGCAGAGGGCCATCAATGAGTACCTTTGCGACTACGGCACCAGGACAGGGTCAGGGGAGCTCGTTTTTTTTCCCCACGTCAGTGGAGCATGATCAGGGATGCATGCACTGTCCTCTCACCATTTGAGGAGGCCACGAGGATGGTGAGCAGTGACAGTGCATGCATCAGTGACACTGTCCCTCTTGTCCACCTGTTGGAGCATACGCTGCGTGGGATAATGGACAGGGCACTTGAGGCAGAACAGAGGCAGGAAGAGGAGGACTTCCTTGCCTCTCAAGGCCCCCTTTATCCGGACAGTGTTCCTTCTGTCCCACCCATCACACAGGAAGAGGATGAGGAGGAGGAGGAGGAGGAGGAGGATTGTGTGAGCATGGAGGTGGAGCCTGGCACTCAGCATCAGCAGCAGCAGTCTTTTAGGGATGATGTACAGTACCAACAAACCAGTGGACTTGTACGTGGCTGGGAGGAGGTGGCTGGTGATCATGTCATCCTCAGTGACCCAGAAGACTCCGGACCGAATGCCTCAGCTAACCTACGCTGCATGGCCTCCCTGATCCTGCAAAGCCTGCGGAAGGATCCTCGTGTTCTTCGGATCAAGGAGAGGGACCATTACTGGCTGGCCACTCTCCTTGATCCGCGGTACAAGGGTAAGGTTGCGGACCTTATCTTGCCGTCGCAGAGGGAGCAGAGGATGAGACATCTCAGGGAGGCCTTGCAGAAAGGTCTGTGCAACGCGTTCCCAGAAACTGGGAGGTTACAAACTCCTGGTCCTGGGCGACGAGTTGCTGAGGCTTCGGTCAGTAGCAGAAGGAGCGGTGGGGAAGGTGGACGTCTGACCGATGCGTTCAGACAATTTTTTAGTCCGCAGCCCCAAGGTATGATCGGTTCCAGCAACCATCGCCAGCGTCTGATATACATGGTGCAGGAATACCTTGGGGCAAGGTCAGACTTGGACACCTTTCCCACCGAAAATCCTCTGGCTTACTGGGTCCTGAGGATGGATCACTGGCCAGAGCTTGCACAGTATGCAATTGAGCTACTGGCCTGTCCTGCCTCCAGCGTTCTTTCCGAACGCACATTCAGTGCTGCTGGAGGATTTGTCACCGATCATAGGGTGCGCCTGTCCACCGCCTCGGTTGATCGACTGACCTTCATCAAAATGAATCAGTCTTGGATCACCACCAGCTACCAGGCACCTGAGGCGGATATAACCGAATAATTTTTAATGTCACATCCCTTCAAGACTGCCTATGCTGATGCTGAGTGAC
Organism: Lithobates sylvaticus; assembly: GCA_028564925.1. NCBI lineage: Eukaryota > Metazoa > Chordata > Amphibia > Anura > Ranidae > Lithobates > Lithobates sylvaticus. Next base: position 464,477,744 of record CM053026.1, on the reverse strand, counting down.
TGTCCTCTTATGTTCACTGACTATCCTCTTCCTCCTCCTCAATGATCCATGCCACCACACCAGTGCCTAAGGCACAATTTTTCAGCTCCTGTTTAACAGGGGCGTGTACATACAATTTTTATAAAAAAATGCTTTGCAACACGTGTGACTGCTGTGCTCCAAGTACAGTATCTGTGAGGGGTTGCAGTGTTGTGGCACCAGCACCAGTGCCTAAGGTACAATTTTTCAGCCCCTGTTTAACAGGGGCGTGTACTTACAATTTTTTTAAAAAATGCTTTGCAACACGTGTGACTGCTGTGCTCCAAGTACAGTATCTGTGAGGGGTTGCAGTGTTGTGGCACCAGCACCAGTGCCTAAGGCACAATTTTTCAGCCCCTGTTTAACAGGGGCGTGTACTTACAATTTTTTAAAAAAATGCTTCGCAACACGTGTGACTGCTGTGCTCCAAGTACAGTATCTGTGAGGGGTTGCAGTGTTGTGGCACCAGCACCAGTGCCTAAGGCACAATTTTTCAGCCCCTGTTTAACAGGGGCGTGTACTTACAATTTTTTTAAAAAAATGCTTCGCAACACGTGTGACTGCTGTGCTCCAAGTACAGTATCTGTGAGGGGTTGCAGTGTTGTGGCACCAGCACCAGTGCCTAAGGCACAATTTTTCAGCCCCTGTTTAACAGGGGCGGGTAATTACAAATCTTGATCTAATAGTTCACAGCAGGGCCCATTCCTGCGCCCACCAAGAGTAACTATGAGGGCCTACAGTCTTGTGGCAACACCGTCCACCACCACCGCCAAAGGCCCAATTTTTCTGCCCTGTTCAACAGGTGCTTGCAATTACAAATCTTGATCTAATAACTCACAGCAGGGCCCATTCCTGCGCCCACCAAGAGTAACTGTGAGAGCTTACAGTCTTGTGGCAACACCGTCCACCACCACCGCCAAAGGCCCAAATTTTCTGCCCTGTTCATCAGGTGCTTGCAATTACAAATCTTGATCTAATAACTCACAGCAGGGCCCATTCCTGCGCCCACCAAGAGTAACTATGAGGGCCTACAGTCTTGTGGCAACACCGTCCACCACCACCGCCAAAGGCCCAATTTTTCTGCCCTGTTCATCAGGTGCTTGCAATTACAAATCTTGATCTAATAACTCACAGCAGGGCCCATTCCTGCGCCCACCAAGAGTAACTGTGAGAGCTTACAGTCTTGTGGCAACACCGTCCACCACCACCGCCAAAGGCCCAAATTTTCTGCCCTGTTCATCAGGTGCTTGCAATTACAAATCTTGATCTAATAACTCACAGCAGGGCCCATTCCTGCGCCCACCAAGAGTAACTGTGAGAGCTTACAGTCTTGTGGCAACACCGTCCACCACCACCGCCAAAGGCCCAAATTTTCTGCCCTGTTCATCAGGTGCTTGCAATTACAAATCTTGATCTAATAACTCACAGCAGGGCCCATTCCTGCGCCCACCAAGAGTAACTGTGAGAGCTTACAGTCTTGTGGCAACACCGTCCACCACCGCCACCACCACCCCCAATTTTTCTGCCCTGTTCAACAGGTGCATGCAATTACAAATCTTGATCTATTAACTCACAGCAGGGCCCATTCCTGTGCCCACCAGTCTTGTGGCTACACCAACATCTAATAGGGCAAATTTCTGCAGAGTATATACGCCAGGCCCCTACTTTAAAACATCCAACTTACAAACGACTCCTACTTGCAAATGGAAAGAGAAAACAGGAAGTGAGAGGAAATCTACCCCTAGGAAGGGAAATTCTATCCTGTTAGATTTAATTTGGGAAAAAGGTATCTCCTCTCTACTGATACTTTATCACCAATCCTTGTTTCAATTAAAACCCCACTTTTTCCAAAAACATTTGTCATTGGGACGGAAAGTGAGGTGACATGTTCTGAACAGATGTGCAAAGACAGCAAATGTTACAGGGGTGATAACCCCTCCCTTATGTTCTCCAAAAAGCTTAAAAATAGATTTTTTGGGGATGGAGCTACACTTCATAATGTACCTGTTCAGATTCTACTTAAGAACAAACCTAAAGCCGCAAGTGGTTTTAAATGGCTTCTTTTTTTCCTTTACAAATGTCATTTTGTGCAAGGACAGTTCTAAACACGGGAAACACATGCCACTTCACAGGCATACTTTAGACACCCCCCCGGTACCATATTTAAAGGAAAATTTCACTTTTTTTTTTTCACTTTATGCATCATTAAAATGACTGCTCCCGAAAAAACGTTAGTTTTTAAAAGTTCTTTTTGCATTGATATATGTCCCCTGGGGCAGGACCCGGGTCCCCAAACCTGTTTTAGGACATTAACATGCATATTGGCCGTTGTAATTAGCACTTTTGATTTCGAACGTTCGCGTCCATTATAACGTATAGGGTTCGAAAATTCGCGCGAACTTTCGGTCCGTTCGAAGGTTCTGGTGCGAACCGAACCCGGGGGTGTTCGGCTCATCCCTAATGATAAGTATTCAAGACTGGATTATATTTTTGTTGCCCATGAAATACTAGAAAGCGTAGTAGACGTGAGGATTGGGATTATTACTGCATCGGACCACGCGCCAGTGATACTTAAAATTAGAATCAGGGAAATGGAGATTAGAAAGGGCTCTTGGAGACTTAATGAGGCTCTAATAGATGATGTGGAAGTTGAGTGAATCATAAAAATAGAGATTGAACAATACTTCAAAATCAATGATACAGTAGACGTATCTAAAGCAACGCTATGGGAAGCCCATAAGGCCCTGATATGAGGGAAACTAATTTCCATTGGTGCTGGGAAAAAAAAAGAAGGAGATTTAAAAAGGAGAAATACAATAAAAGAACTATATGAATTGGAGCAAAAGCATAAGACGCATTCAGACACAAACATATACCAGGAGATTATTATAAAACGGGGACAACTAAATAACATGATGGAGCAGGAGACTTGGAAAGTATTTAAGAATGTAGCTAAATAAAGATATATGTGGGGAAATAAACCTGGTAAACATCTGGCAAAACTCTCTAGGGAAAAAAAAAACTTTAAATTATATTGAAAAAATGAAAAAGGTGAGGGTGAAATGAAATATAAAACATCGGAGATAGCCAATGCCTTTAAATCTTACTATAGCGCACTATATACCATTAGAAGTAAGGAGACAGGAGAAAAAAAACTGGTTAGAAAAATTTAAATACAAGAATACCTGGCTGAAGCTAGTTTACCAAAAATACCACTAGCAAGCATCAAGAGACTAGAAGAGCCAATTACTGTAGATGAAATCTATAAAGCTTTAAATGAAACCTCTAGTGGGAAGTGTCCAGACCCAGATGGCTTTTCAATTAAGTATTATAAAAAATTTAAAGAACAATTAGTCCCTGAATTATGTAAATACCTGAATAAAATAGGTGAGAATGAAGAAATAAGGAAGTAGTCCCTGTCGGCTAATATAACTGTCATACCGAAGCCGGGCAAAGACAGAACAATTTGTTCCAACTACCGGCCTATAGCGTTATTAAACGAGGACACAAAATTAAATGCTAAAGTATTGGCAACAAGACTAAAAAATCTTATGCCAGAACTTATAAACAAAGACCAGGTGGGATTCGTCCCAGGTAGAGAAGGGGAGGATAAGAGTTTAAGAACTATATTACTTATGAAAAAAGACAATGAAAATAAGCCTCCAATGTTATTAATTTTGATCGATGCCGAAAAGGCATTTGATCGAGTAGACTGGTGCTTTCTAATAAAAAAACGCTCCAGAGTATCGGAATAGGTCCAAAGATGCGAAAGTGGATAAATAATTTGGATAAATAATTTGTATACGCAGCCAACTGCTAGAGTAGGGGGTCAATGGGAGTATGTCATCTGCATTTGATATGCTAAATGGGACAGGGTGTCCGCTATCGCCACTCCTGTATGTGATTGCCCTAGAACCATTACTTACAAAAAATACGAAATACGAAATAATGTCGATATAAAGGGGGTAAAATTGGGCCAGGAAGAACATAAATTAGCGGCATATGCAGATGACATACTCCTATACACGACTAAGCCACGAATGTCACTTCCCTGTCTAATTAAGGAGATAAGGGACTATGGAGCACTCTCAAATTTTAAAATAAACCCGATAAAAATGGTTATACTGAATGTAGGATTAGATACAAAGGAAGAAAAACTATTACAACAAGAATTCCCCTTTACATGGGAGAAAAAGAGATAGCTTGAGTTAGACTAAGCAGGCAGGTTATTTAGTTAGTGGCAGTGTATTTGATATATATATATATACACAGTCAGGCTAGTATATATATATATATATATATATATATATATATATATATTGTGGCAGAGCAAGGCTCTGTCCCTTTGAAAATGGGGTTAAAGTGGACACAGAGTCTGCATATCAGCGGATTGCAGAGCTACAGAGCGTAGATTTGAAACAGAGAAAACTGCTCTGGCAGTTTTCTCCAAATCTTGCTATTTCTGGAAGGGGTTTTGTAGTTTGGCGATCCTTCAGAATCTCGGGTGGGACGGGATCTCCAACCCTGTGTCCGGGTCTTGTGGACAGCCAGCAGGGTGTATGCTCAGGTGCACACAACCTATATAAAGAGGGGCTGGTGAGAGCAGAAGGGGGAAGGAAGGTGGAGCAGTGGCTGCTACTGAGTGTCTCTGTGTGAGGATAGATGCTGTGTGCGTCTAAAAAGCTCAAAGCTGTGTGCATTGAAGGGCTTCAAAGCTGTGTGCATCTAAGAAGCTCAACGCTGTGTGTGTCCAAGGGCTTCAAAGCTGTGTGCGTTCAAGGAGCCTAAAGCTGTGTGCATTGAGAGGCTTGAAGCTGTGTGCGTCCAAGGAGCCTAAGACGGTGTGCATCCAAGCAGCTCGTTTGAGGGGCAAGTACCTATAGCAGTAGTGCTGCTGAAGAGTAGCCAGGTGGGCTAGCATTTTCATTTGCATTTTGTGTATTTGATTGAAGCTTTGACCCCTGCGTGGGATTCCTGGATGGACTTTTATGTTTTTTCCCTTTAATAAACGTGGGCTACCAGGCCTTTAAATATAAATGCCTGTCTGATGTGGACTCACTGCACCAAAACGCATCTATCCACTTGAAGCTAAACACCCCAATGTCACAATATATATATATATATATATATATATATATATATATATATATATATATATTCTGCGTTTAGAATAGACTATATATTTAGTGTATACTCTATATTCACTCAGTGCAGGCAGTGTATTTGTTATATATATATATATATATCAAATAGTCTAGTATATATACTCTGCATTCAGTGTAGCCTATATGTACAGTGCATTCGATGGTGTACAATATATAATACACTTCAGGCAGTGTATTAATTTATATATATAAAGAAGAAATAAGCGTGGTGCACTTATTCAGTAAAGTGACATGAATTAATATTCTTAAAGAATGAACATGATAAGTATCCAAAACATACAAATAAATAAATGTGAATAAAAGTCCAACTAAAGCCCAATGGTAGGAGTCAGTTCATATAAAGATAAAAATCTCATGGGGGGCGTGGCTTAGCAATGGCCGAGTAGAGTCGTGTTTCAGGAGAGCTCCCGGCCTGACCCGACCCAGAAGGACCAAAAAACGACTCCACAGAGGTTTACACACGGTATGAACGACGACATACGATACAGGACGAGATCGGCAACCCGTGGAACCCGGCAAAACGGCTCTCAAACCAGCATTACAAGCTTCTTTGGGAACAACCAGAGACTGTCCCCGGGCGCCATAGAACCCTCGCCACGTGTAGGCCGCATGGAAACGGCCCAATCCACATCTCAAACAAGCACTCCTCTGCATACACGGAGACCAGAGGCAGACATTACGGGTACACCGGATATTTTTCGCCCAAGGATGACTAGTCCCACACAGACACAGGCCCGCCTGGATGACGATTTGCGCGCCATGCTTAGAGCCCTACCAACGCGGGCGGACATTGAGGCCTTACCCACAAGGGCGGACATTGAGGCCCTCATTGTCAGAATAGAAGAGGCGCACAGCAGGGATCTGCAGGAAGTACGGGAGGACCTGCAACAAATCGAGACCCGGGTCTCCTCTGGAGAAGCGCAACTTACCTCACTGGAGTCCAGGGTCCAGTCCCTGGAACGTGCCCACGACATCAGCTCCAGAGAGTCTCAGGAGATGCAGCTCCATCTGGAGGAAATGGAGGACCGCAGCCGCCGCAACAACCTGCGGCTGCGGGGGATACCGGAGGCAACAGGAGCAGAAGATCTCGCTGAAACGGTGACTGCCATATTCCACAAGCTCTGGGCAGACCCTCCCTCCGCACTGGAAATGGACCGTGTACACCGCACCCTGGGTCCCAAATCGACGGATCCGGAAAGACCCCGCGATGTGCTATGCCGGTTACACAGGTATACCCAGAAGGAAGCTCTGCTACGCAAGGCGTGGGACCAAGGAGACATCGACTTCGATGGGGCACACATTCAGATTCTCCCTGACCTGTCAAGAGCCACACTCCAGCGGCGTGCATTACTGAAACCGGCGCTAGAGGTCGCTAGAAGGCAAGGATGCACTTACAGATGGGGATATCCCCTAGCAGTCACCTTCCGCAACGAACGCGCCTCCTTCACTCTGCGCACACCGAACGATCTCCCAGCATTCTTCAGCTTCCTGAACACAGATCCGGTCCGGATACCAAACTGGCTGCAGAAGATACCCCGACCGACTGGCCGCTCGGGCACATCCTCAGACAGAGCCCGCTTGCCTACACGTCCTCAGAGATCCCGTGGCAGAACCCACAACCTACCCAGCGATGGAACACGTGAGTCTTAAAGGCGCCATATACGGCAAACCCCGCTTACTCACTGGCTGCACTGTTTTTCTTTTTTCTGTTTTGTTGGCCCAAGATTCCCCTTAGATGATGGCTACCCACACCCTGCACAGTCCCGGGATCCTCCTCTCCCCCCCTACCCACTTGTTATGGGGATGTGTGGGTAAGTCCACCCTGACTGTTCTATATAATCCCCGCCGTATGCCAGAGCTGTAGGGACCAGGGGACAAGGACACACGCTTAAACGCCTCACCACGCGTGGGAGGGACTCTGGCAGGTAGGAGGGTAGGTTTCAGGGGTTATACCGACACGGCGGTGCCCCCATTGATTACCCCATTATGCCACAGCCCAGGAACTTTAAGGGGTTTCTCCGCTTCTGGGGGGACCCCCCCTTTTCTAGACACCGAGGCGAGGAATCACAAACGGGAGAAGAGATCCCCCCTCTGGCCTTGCACCCCTAAGTGGATTTGGCCCCAAGCCTACTTGGATGAACATTTGACTGCGACAGTGGCGCCTGGCAAATCGGGAACAATTCCCCGCTCTCTTGGTTTCTCTCTATACCCCCCGATACAACCTTGCACCCCCTCCCCCAACTTTATCATCAGCGACCCCCCTGCGGAAGAAGACAACATGGAACTATGAACACACAGATCGCCTAGGTCCTGCCTCTTGGAGATTTACGAGAGCCGCCACACTGAGGCACTGATGCACCGAAGGGGGAGGGAGAGGGAGAGGGGAGGAGCTATACCCTGTACTGGGACATGTTGTTCTACTAAAAAGGGGCAAGCTTTAATATGGGCCCGCTGGCCCAGGGGGACATAGAGGAGGGGGGAGACGCCAGACAGCATTGAAATGCGCCCACAGGAGTAGACGGGGCAGAGAGTTGAAGTTTGGGTGGGGTTACAGGGGTTAAGTCCCGGATCGCAAGGGTAGCCTGTTAAAGGCTCTGGTGGTCTCTCTCTCCCCCCCTTGGCTCCGCTACGTAGATACGAGCCAAAGTGGCTCTGGTTTGTTTTGACCCTCATGTCGGCGGAGGGGGGAGAGATGCTACCTAAACGCCAGGGGGAAAAAAGCCCATATGTTTTGAATATGTAATTTTTTCTGTTGTTGTTCTTCTTCCTCGTTTTTGTATTCCTCATACACTGCAGCAACCTAGAGTATTCGACAGTGTCAATGTGAGTAAAAAACTATGCCATCCATCAAGCTAAAGACACCCCCTTTAAATTTACTCACATCTGGTCATGTTGGCTACACTTCCGAACGACTGACGAATATTCTCAGATCCTCACTTAATTTCACAGTAGGAGCTGTGGTGATGCGATCCTTCCCCAAGTTCTTAACCTTCACACTGACATACATCCATCCCTCAATACCCCTATTCACGCTACACTTAGATACAGTTGGAACCCTCTCTTGATACATAAACTGCTCTTGGACGATACCATAGTGTTCTCCCTTAACAACCGAAGACGTCCATGTTCCTCTACCCTTATCTTGAACCATTTCTACGAACACATCGGCGAGCAGGTTCTCAGCCGACCTTGTTTATGCTACCCAAGTTCTCACTAAACTTATTGAATGTGCATCTATAACTGCTCATACTACACCATACACATGTTTAACTCACCTTGACTATCTAGCGTACTGATTGTAATACATAGATTACCTTTGTCTATTTCTGTTACTTTGATGTTTCTTAATTGACATTTTTATTATACTATTGTTAATTGCAGTTTGCGGCTGCGTCCGCTCTTTCGTTAACTTTTTTCTGTACTGTAATGCCTTAATAAAAAGATTATAACAAAAAAAAAAAAAAAAAAAAAACGATGCCATCGCTCAATATAACCTGCTTGAGAAGTGTCACTTGCTATCCCTCAATATGCTATCCACCTTAAAGGTAAAGTCTAGTACCTGATTACTATACTCGTCCGAACAAATGCGTGTGAATGTAAACCCACACATGAACATAAGTAGGTCCAGGGGTCGGGGAGGGTAGGGAGTCCCCCTCGATATCCCTTTCTAATCACTCCCCCACATAGGTCGACGACCTCCCAGCTAGCTCTGGCAGGACGTTGCGACAGCATATTGCTGTAACTTTAGTAAGCGACACCGCAGGCTGGTGTGAGCTGACTACATTATCGCCCTTAGGGTACACTAGAGAGTCGTGCTCTCCCCCCTCCTCTTTCTATACTTAATACCTTCTACTCTCTACCTTTTCCTCCTCTCTCAAACTCACTCCTTACTCACCCCCCCCTCCCGCCACCCCTGTACCTTACCCCACTCCACCCCACCCCGTGGTCATGGATACAATCCAATTCGTCACTTTAAATGCCAAGGGGCTAAATGTCCCAGAGAAAAGGCGTATGCTGCTAAATGACATGAAACGCTTGAAAGCGGATGTGGTTCTCCTACAAGAGACGCATTTTAGAGAAGATAAATTTCCGATCCTGAAAAACAGGTTCTACCCAATAGTGTATCATTCCACCTATTCAGAAGCCAAGTCACGAGGCGTCTCGATTCAGATAGCCTCCAGAATTCCGTGGAGGCTGATTGACTCGAGAACAGACCCAGCAGGGAGATTCCTGTTCCTGAAGGGCCTGATAGGAGAGGTGAAAGTGACCATCGCCAACTTGTATGCCCCAAACAGCCAACAGGACTCTTTTATCAAGAGGACCTTAGATTCGCTCCAAAACTTCTCAGAGGGCCAACTTATAGTGGGAGGTGACTTGAACTTCCCTCTACTTCCTACAGAAGACACTTCATCGGGTACTTCTTGTACCTCCCGAAACTCACGAAAAGGAATCCACAAAACACTACACGACATGCGTCTAATAGACGCCTGGAGACTGTTTCACCCAGGGGAACGGGATTACACCTTTTTCTCCCGTACACACCAAGTATACTCCCGTATAGATCACTTTCTTGTCCCACACAACCAATTACAAGCAATTAAGAACACAACCATAGGTCTCATCACGTGGTCTGACCATGCCCCAGTCACAATGCAATATGCAGTGTCTGACCAAACTAAAACAGGCAGACGACCATGGAGACTTAATGAGGGCCTCCTACAAAATCCAGAGGTGATAGCAGACGTCACAAAAGAAATTGCACACTACTTTGACACAAACCTCACAGAGGAATGCAACATAGGACTGGTATGGGAGGCTCACAAGGCGGTCATAAGAGGGGTGCTCATAAAACACGGGGCCAGAATCAAAAAACAGAACACGGCCCAAATGGTAGAACTAATAGACAAACTCCAAACACTAGAAGCCAAACATAAGCAGACACCAACCAGATTGCTGGGGGGCGAATTGGATACAGTGCGCGCTCAAATAACTGACTTGCTCCAGTTCAAAGCGAAGGCGGCATTACAAATCTCCCGCAGAAAGATGTACGAATCAGGCAATAAGTGTGGAAAACTACTTGCTCAATCCCTTCGCTCCCAAGCAACAGCCTCTTACATTCCACACATAGTATCCCCAACGGGTCAGAAAGAGGTCCTCCCTCAACGAATAACAAACGAATTCAAGTCATACTATGAGTCCCTATACAATTTGTCCGTAGTAACCCCCCCTCCGAGGAAAATAACAGACTACATAACGAATTCCAATATGCCCACCCTTACATCTGACACACGAGAGCTATTAGACGAGCCCATAACACTGACAGAAATACAGACGGCGATAGGAAATACGAAACGCAATAAGGCCCCGGGACCAGACGGACTTACAGTCCAATACTACAGGACCCTACTCCCCTCGTTAGGAAATCAATTAGTCAGGTTGTTCAACGACATTAGCAAAGACGGTAAACTACACAAGGACACGATGCAAGCCCACATAGCGGTGATCCCCAAAGAAGGAAAGGACCCTACCCAGTGCGGGAGTTACCGTCCCATTTCCCTACTGAACACAGATCTGAAACTGTTCACGAAAGTATTAGCGACCAGACTACAAAGCCATATACCAAATTTAATACACCTAGATCAGGTGGGATTTGTTCCGTCTAGGGAAGCCAGAGACAACACCACCAAAGTCCTGAATCTATTACACAAAGCTACCACTACCAACACACCAAGTGTCTTTCTCAGCACTGACGCTGAGAAAGCCTTCGATAGGGTGAACTGGGCTTTCATGTTCGCCACCCTAAAACACATAGGCCTAGGGAGCAACATGATGAAGTGGATTGCGGCAGTATACACCACTCCAGCAGCAAAGGTTAGAGCCAATGGGGTGCTCTCAGACCCCCTTACAAACCCGCCAAGGTTGCCCACTCTCACCCCTCTTATTTGCACTATCCCTCAAGCCCTTTCTATGCCATGTCAGAGGTAACCCAAACATCTCGGGGATTGAGATAGGCCAATCCCAACACAAAGTATCTGCCTACGCGGACGATTTGATGTTTTCCCTATCACACCCAACAATATCACTCCCGAGTCTCCTCAAAGAATTCACACTATATGGCTCCAATCTAAAGATCAACTTTAGCAAATCCGAAGCGATGGGGGTGCGAATCCCTGATACACAGCTTACACACCTTCAGGCCAGCTTTAAATTGAAATGGACTAGCGCAGCCCTTAAGTATTTAGGGACCTTTATCCCTCACACGCTCTCGAAATTGTATGAGCTTAATTTCCCCCCACTATTGAAAAAAAATAAAGTGCTGTTGAACCAATGGACGTCGGGCCTACATTCTTGGCTGGGACGCTGCAACATTTTAAAAATGATGGTACTCCCGAAACTCCTTTATCTCATGCAGGCGGTACCCATACATGTTCCAAGTCTTTTTTTCAAACAGGTACAATCCTTGTTCACGGAGTTTGTGTGGGCCAAGAAAAAACCTAGACTGGCCGACAAACTACTCGTCCTCCCCAAGCTTTATGGGGGACTAGCACTCCCCAACATGCGAACGTATTACCAGGCCATACACTTAGGGAGGCTCATAGACTGGTGCCGACACCAGGAGACCAAACTATGGACCTCCATAGAGCAAGCACAAAGCGAGACCCCCCTCCCTGGCACTCCATGGTGTTACTCGGGGTTACCCACGGAACTCAAATCACATCCATTGATAGGCAACACATCAAAGATATGCGCCCGAATAGTGACCCAGACCCCCCTCTCCTCCCCAAACTCACCCTTATACCCCGTACTGGGAAACCCACTATTCCCACCAGGTATGAAAGATGGCCCCTTTAGACTTTTATCCGAATCAGGATTGCACCAAGCAACACACTTTAGTACAGGAGGACTCTGGAGGACGGCGACAGAGCTGTCCGACCCCACGGGTCTGTACCGACTTGACTTCTTGAGATCTCTCCAACTAAGCCACTTCCTGAAATCCATTCCACCCCCAGGAGATAACACTCCAAACCTCACAACACTCGAAGATATATGTTCTACCAGGGGTACCCTGCCACACGCGCTCTCGATGACCTATGCACTCCTGAACACACCACAGGAGGAATTTATACCCCCCCGGTATACTTAGATGGGAGGAAGACCTGGGATACCAATTTAGTGATACTGAAAGACAACACATACTGAGATACACTCACAAGTCCTCCATATGTGCCAAAACACAGGAAACAAATTATAAGATTCTCTCCCGGTGGTATAAGACCCCGGTGAGACTACATAAGATATTTCCAGCAACAACGAACCGTTGTTGGCGCTGCCTAGTAGAAGAGGGAACTCTCTTACATATTTTCTGGTCATGCCCGAAACTTACACATTTCTGGACAGTAGTCCGGGAGACTATACAAAAATTTACTGAAAGAACAATCACAGCTGACCCGGCCTTTTTTCTATTGCAAGCATCCTCTATTCCTGACAGAGTATATAAGAAATCGCTGACACGCCACCTATTAGATGCAGCTAGGGCCTGCATCCCACTATGCTGGAAGTCTGTTCTTCCGCCAACCATTAACATGTGGCTTCAAAAAGTGGAGGACATCAGGAGGATGGAAGACCTTATCCTCACAGCACAGGAGAGACAGGAGACAGTCTCCAAAACCTGGCAGCTCTGGATAATGTTTATATATTCAGATGAGGGCCAAGCTTTGAGGAGCGCGGATATACCAATTTGACTTTTCCCGAGACATCCCTTAACGAGTATAGAAGCCAGCTCGAGGAACCCTCGTACGGACACTTGATATAACCAAAATGCGCTGGGTGTGGATCCATGACCACGGGGCATACAATTCCCCTCCCCCCCCCTACCTACACCCCGCTCCCCCTCCCTAACTCTCCTCTTCCCCCCCACTCTCTCTCCCTTCTCCTTCTATCTTCTACTGTTCTATTGCTAACACTAACTTTCTGCCCGCGCTGCTCTGCCGCGCTGTGTCCCCCCCCACAACATGGGGGCGCAGGGGGCGGGGCAAAATGGGGGGAAAGTAAAGAAATCTCTGGAAAAATAGCGGGGAGCAGGCCCCAAGAGATGATGGAACCCCATGTCTTTACAGTGGGGCACAATACATAGCAGGATCTATAGACACAGGTTAGGTTCTCAATACTATCCATAAGGACAGGACCCAAACACCTAGTTTAACATACGACACACTGATATTGACATTGACCTGTCTTTTTTGTTTTTCTTTGCTGTGTCTCACAGAAAATGTTCTGTTATATCTGTTCATGACTTGTGATGTGATGTATTTATTTTTGCATTATTCCTGTAATACATTTTGACTTGTACCTTGTTGGTCCTTGTGGACCCTGTTCCTTGCAATAAATAAAAAAAAAAAAAAGATAAAAATCTCATAGAGGTAACTTGATAGAAGAAAAAACAGACAGCGCATCAATCCAAACATCGACTGTTATATTTATGAATTGGCCGCTTACCTCCAAAAATGACCCTAAGGTCAAACAAGGCTCATCAGATAGTCAGATAAGAAATCCTGCTGATTGCAGGATTTCCATGGAACCTCCATGGATGCCAACATAGATGATCAACACACACTGATGGTATTATAGCGCCATTAATACAAGAAGTGCCATTTCTTGGAGCGAGCTGTTTCCTCTACATATGGAGCTTCCCAAGATGTGTTGATACTAAGATCTGGACGTAGTTCTTCATCTTCGCTTTGGAAACCTGGATGTCTTTACAGATCCATCAGCAGGATTTCTTATTTGACTATCTGATGAGCCTTGTTTGACCTTTGGGTCATTTTTGGAGGTGAGCGGCCAATTCATAAATATAACAGTTGATGTTTGGATTGATGTGCTGTCTGTTTTTTCTTCTATCAAGTAACCCCTATGAGATTTTTATCTTTATATGAACTGACTCCTACCATTGGGCTTTAGTTGGACTTTTATTCACATTTATTTATTTGTATGTTTTGGATACTTATCATGTTCATTCTTTAAGTATATTAATTCATGTCACGTTACTGAATAAGCGCACCACTCTTTTTTCTTCTTTTCACATTTGATTACGCAGTGTTTTTTGGGTACACTACCAAGTGGTTGCAGCTAATTCACGGTCACTCTACATTTATTATATATATTTTTTTATATATGAATGAATGAATGAATGAATGATTTGTATAGCGCTGCAACTGCGAACTGAATCGCCTCGAGGCGCTTGACTGCTCATGTTGGGATGCCATGTATTAGAAGAGGTGGGTCTTGAGTTTTTTCCTGAAGGCCTGATGGTTTTCTTCCATGCGGATGTTGTTTGGTAGAGCATTCCATAGCCGGGGTCCCTGTACTGCGAATCTTCTTTCTCCCTTCGATTTGTAGCGGGCTTTGGGGATGAGAAGGCGATTTTGGTTTGTTGATCGAAGGCTGCGATTTGGTATGTATTTTTCTATTTTCTCACAAAGGTATTGGGGCGCATTTCCTTGTGTACATTTGTGGGTGAGGCAGAGGGTCTTGAATGTGATCCTCTCTTTTACCTTGAGCCAATGGAGCATCCTTAGGGATGGGGATATGGATTCCCAGGGTTTCTTTCCCGTGACTAATCTTGCTGCTGCGTTTTGGACGACTTGTAGGCGTGCAATCTGGTAATCCGGTAATCCTATGTACAGGGAGTTTGCATAGTCGAGACGTGAATTGATGATCGTTCCTACTACTACCGATTTTTCCTTTTCCGGGATGAAGGGGATGAGTCTGCGTAGCATGCGAAGGAGATGGTGGGATCCGCTGATTACGGATCCTATTTGTGCCTCCATAGTCATCTCTGAATCAAAGATGACTCCGAGGCTTTTGGCTTTGTTGCTTGGAAGGATGGTCCGTCCCAAGATGGTTGGTGGTGTCCAAGGGGTCTTCGTCTTTTTCCTTTGGTTTGCGTCGAGGAGCAGTAATTCTGTTTTTGATCCATTTAGTTTGAGGGAGCTAGTGGTCATCCAGTCATCTATCAATGTGAGACATTTTCCTAGTTCCTGGTATTGGTCTTTTTGTCCGGTGATCCGAAAATACAGTTGAGTGTCGTCCGCGTATGAGTGGAAGCACAGATCCAATTTGCTAATATATATAATATAATATATATAATAAAGAGTTTATTTTGAATGTATTCACTGTAGGTTGATGGTTTATATTTTCTTTAGAATTATACATAGTAGCGAGCAAGTTTATTACTTTATAACAAATTTATATATATGTAGTGCCCACCAAACAGTCGTATTTTCCACCAACAGTCTGTCATCACACAATTCCCATCGGAAAATCTGATCGCGTGTACGAGACTTAAGAGATGACCACACTGTGGGCTTCCTCACGACTGGGGGTACAAGATCTGCAAGCTGTGAGAAACATGCTATGCACTAGTAATCCAGCTATTCTTTACCAGCAAGTATCAGCACTCTATGGGCAGTATTCAAGCAGCCTCCTTACAAATAGTAATTGATTTACTCAGAGTACAATTTATTGCCTAAAAAAAGTCTGGCCAGCCAATGCATTCTGTGCTATCCCTTCAAACTCTATTTGATCTGTTGTGTTGCTTTATTGTTGTAATATACAGTATTGTTTTTATTGTATTTATGTTATTAATGTGGGGACTGTGGTGCCACAGCAAATTGTTTATTTGGACTCCTGGTGTGTTCCCTGTTTAATGCTAGTTTTACAGTCTTTAACTAGACCAGGGGTAGGCAACCTTAACCTTGCACAGCAATCATGCGTTTAAATCAGGTAGTGAGGAGGCAACATATCCTCACCACCTGTCAACACACACTTTAATTGCTTTTCAGAGGAGCAGCAGTGCCTGCTGCATTTTTGAATGAGCCCTTGACAGTGGTACCCCTAGGGCTCGTTCACATGTAAAGTTGGAGGGTGGTAAAACAGCAGGATTTAATAGAAGTCTATGGCTAAGTGCAGCAAACCTGCAGGAAAGCTGCAGGTACACTGCACTGCACCCACGATGTGGGTAAACCACAGCACATCAGTGTGAAAGCAGCCCTATACTCTTATGCCCAGTGTATTACTTCACACTGACCCGATGATCTCTTCTTTCCTGCTGCTGTCACCACTCCGGAGACCGCTAGCTGGGATTAGAGGTGGAGTGCAGTTGGTATCATTCCACATTAAACAGGAGCCAGCACTACAGAGGAGGCATTGGCTTATGCGGCTCTTGCTCCCTACTACAGCTCCAACTTTACAAGTAGTCCTAGGACATGCTGCAAACAAACTGTGAGATTTGATTTCAAACAACACTGATTCTGATGTAGCTGAGAATCAGATTACACTCTGATATAATAGTCTCATATGTCTGTTCTTACTCATTTAGTAGGCATGAGCTCGAAGTTTGAGTCGAACATTGGGTATTTGCCCGTTCACCGAACAGCGAACATTATGGGGCATTCGCTGGAAATTCGAGTGCCGCGTAAAAGCCCCATAATGCACTGCAAGATTGCTGTATGATGATTGGCCAAAGCATGCACTTGACCTGCATGCTTTGGCCAATCATGGCTCAGGGGGACTAAGTCCATGACCCACACTATATAAGGCTGCTTACATAGCGGCCGCGTGTAGTATTGGTGCCGTGGACAGAGAGATAGCTTGAGTTAGATTAAGAAGGCAGGTTATTTAGTTAGTGGCAGTGTATTTGATATATATATATATATACACATTTAGAATAGACTATATATTTAGTGTATACTCTATATTCACTCAGTGCAGGCAGTGTATTAGTTATATATATATATATATATATATATATATATATATATATAGATACTCTGCATTCAGTGTAGCCTATATGTACAGTGCATTCAGTGGTGAACAATATATAATACACTTCAGGTGGTGTATTAAATAAAAATATATATATATATATATATATTGTAGCAGAGCGTCCCAGAGAGAGCCAGGAGAAGTCTTGTTCGGGATTTATACGTCTCCCAGGCTCCTCTCATACACATTCAGAGGTCTCTGATACATGATCCAGTTCGGATCTTAGTCCTCTTCCCCAGGCTAATTTAAGCTCACCTGAGCAGACAGCCTTTCTTCTCTCTGCCTGGGACACACAGACATGGATGGTTTGTGAGGAGCTAAAGGTTGGTAAAACGCTTTAAAACTCTATACAGAAACTGACAAGCGGTAGGCTTGCTCAGCCTGGTAGTGAGGGCCAGTGTATGGTATAGTTAGAGCCGAGACACGGCTAGGACTTTTGTTTTGTTATTTCTGTTCTGATATGTTTTCTGGAAGACTGTGCAGCACCTGTGTATGGACTTCAATCAAATAAACCCAGCACTGTTTTCACTACCTCAAGTGGATTTGGTATCTGTGCCTAAATAAACAGCTCATCCCAGGGAGCTTTGTACTTGCTACCTGTCCCCCAGGTTACAATATATATATATATATATATATATATATATATATATCTATATATAAATATATATAAAGAAGAAATAAGAGTGGTGCACTTATTCAGTAACGTGACATGAATTAATATTCTTAAAGAATGAACATGATAAGTATCCAAAACATACAAATAAATGTGAATAAAAGTCCAACTAAAGTCCAATGGTAGGAGTCAGTTCATATAAAGATAAAAATCTCATAGAGGTAACTTGATAGAAGAAAATACAGACAGCACATCAATCCAAACATTGACTGTTATATTTATGAATTAGCCGCTTACCTCCAAAAATGACCCTAAGGTCAAACAAGGCTTATCAGATAGTCAGATAAGAAATCCAAAGAAGTATCTGGAAAGGAGGCGTGTCAGGCCCTGAAGGATGAGGTATGAGCCCTTGTCCAATTGTTAATTTGCTTGGTCAGGGGCGGGGCTCATACATATACACTGGGGTCACATGTTCCCTGGGGAGTTGGAGATGGGAAACTGATTAATCCACACAGGCAGAAAGATGTGATGTTAAGACCCAGGGCTGGAAGTCCTGGAAGTGCAGAGATTCCAGATCTGGAAAGTCACTGAACTTCGCCGGAAGGTGATGGAGGTCCGGGGACTCCAGAGCTGGAAGGTTCTTTTCTACCAAGCGTGAAGTAGCTGCAAACGGACCGGAGTGAACCAGGGTTGGCCTGGACCTATCCTGAGCTGGCCTGGGAAGAAGAAAAGGGCAGGAAGGAGAAGGCAGGTGAGGCCTGGGACTGCTAGCGTTTCAAGTACCACATACCTTTCAGAGGGGTATGCGTGTCAGCTCACTGAGGAGAGGGACTATCACTCACACACAGCAATCCAGAGGCAACTTGTATTCTGTGTATCATTGAAATGGTAGCACCTGCCGCAAATCTGGAATAAAGCTAAAGTTTTGAACTGTTCTACATTGTCTGTGCTTCATTACTGCAGGGGTGGAAGAAGTGGGGGTTTAACCAGCATGTACTGTAATGAACTTATTAGCAGCTCTCTAGGTAGTAGTGCGCTTCATACATATATATATATACAGTGGTGTGAAAAAGTGTTTGCCCCCTTCCTCATTTCCTGTTCCTTTGCATGTTTGTCACACTTAAGTGTTTCGGAACATCAAACCAATTTAAACAATAGTCAAGGACAACACATGTAAACACAAAATGCAATTTGTAAATGAAGGTGTTTATTATTAAAGGTGAAAAAAAATCCAAACCATCATGACCCTGTGTGAAAAAGTGATTGCCCCCCTTGTTAAAACATACTATAACTGTGGTTGTCCACACCTGAGTTCAATTTCTCTAGCCACACCCAGGCCTGATTATTGCCACACCTGTTCACAATCAAGGCATCACTTAAATAGGAGCTGCTTGACACAGTAAGGTCCACCAGAAGATCCTTAAAAGCTACACATCATGCCGAGACCCAAAGAAATTCAGGAACAATTGAGAAAGAAAGTAATTGAGATCTATCAGTCTGGAAAGGGTTATAAAGCCATTTCCAAAGCTTTGGGAATCCAGCGAACCACAGTGAGAGCCATTATCCACAAATGGCGAAGACATGGAACAGTGGTGAACCTTCCCAGGAGTGGCCGGCCGCCCAAAATGACCCCAAGAGCGCAGCGACGACTCATCCAAGAGGTCACAAAAGACCCCACAACAACGTCCAAGGAACTGCAGGCCTCACTTGCCTCAGTTAAGGTCAGCGTTCATGCCTCCACCATCAGGAAAAGACTGGGCAAAAATGGCCTGCATGGCAGAGTTCCAAGGAGAAAACCACTGCTGAGCAAAAAGAACATCAAAGCTCGTCTCAATTTCTCCACAACACATCTTGATGATCCCCAAGACTTTTGGGACAACATTCTGTGGACCGATGAGACAAAAGTGGAACTCTTTGGAAGGTGTGTGTCCAAGTATATCTGGCGTAGAAGGAACACTGCATTTCAGAAAAAGAACATTATACCAACAGTAAAATATGGTGGTGGTAGTGTGATGGTCTGGGGCTGTTTTGCTGCTTCAGGACCTGGAAGACTTGCCGTGATAAAAGGAACTATGAATTCTGCTGTCTACCAAGAGATCCTGAAGGAGAACGTCCGACCATCTGTTCGTGTACTCAAGCTGAAACAAACTTGGGTTCTGCAGCAGGACAATGATCCTAAACACACCAGCAAGTCCAGCACCGAATGGCTGAAGAAAAACAAAATGAAGACTTTGGAGTGCCTAGCCAAAGTCCTGACCTGAATCCTATTGAGATGTTGTGGTATGACCTTAAAAAGGCCGTTCATGCTCGAAAACCCTCTAATGTAACTGAATTAGGACAATTCTGCAAAGATGAGTGGGCCAAAATTCCTCCAGGACGCTGTAAAAGCCTCATTGCACGTTATCGCAAACGCTTGGTTGCAGTTGTTGCTGCTAAGGGTGGCCCAACCAGTTATTAGGTTTAGGGGGCAATCACTTTTTCACACAGGGCCATGATGGTTTGGATTTTTTTTCACCTTTAATAATAAACACCTTCATTTACAAATTGCATTTTGTGTTTACTTGTGTTGTCCTTGACTATTGTTTAAATTGGTTTGATGTTCCGAAACACTTAAGTGTGACAAACATGCAAAGGAACAGGAAATGAGGAAGGGGGCAAACACTTTTTCACACCACTGTATATATATATATATATATATATATATATATATTGTGGCAGAGCAAGGCTCTGTTCCTATGAAAATGGGGTTAAAGTGGACACAGAGTCTGCATATCAGTAGATTACAGAGCATAAATTTGAAACTCTTGCAGTTTTCTCCAGATCTTGCTATTTCTGAAAGGGGTTCTGTAGTTTGGAGATCCTTCAGAGTCTTGGGTGGGATGGGATCTCCAACCCTGTGTCCGGGTTTTGTGGACAACCAGCAGGGTGTGTGCCCTGGTGCACACAACCTATATAACGAGGGGCTGGTGAGAGCAGAAGGGGGAAGGAAGGTGGAGCAGTGGCTGCTACTGAGTGTCACTGTGTGAGGATAGATGCTGTGTGCGTCTAAGAAGCTCAAAGCTGTGTGCATTGAGGGGCTTCAAAGCTGTGTGCGTCCCAGAAGCTCAACGCTGTGTGCATTGAAGGGCTTCAAAGCTGTGTGCGTCCAAGGAGCCTAAGACAGTGTGCATCCAAGCAGCTCATTTGAGGTACCTATAGCTGCAGTACTGTTGAAGAATAGCCAGGTGGGCTAGCATTTTCATTTGGATTTTGTGTATTTGATTGAAGCTTTGACCCCTGCGTGGGATTTCTGGATGGACTTTTGTTATGTTTTTTTCCCTCTAATAAACGCGGGCTACAAGGCCCTTAAATATAAATGCCTGTGTGATGTGGACTCACTTCACCAAAACACATCTATCCACTTGAAGCTAAACACCCCAATGTCACAATATATATATATATATATATATATATATATATATATATATATATATATATATACATACACTCTGCATTCAGTGTAGCCTATATATACAGTGCATTCAGTGGTGTACACAGTATATAATACAGTGTGTACAGTTTCTGATAAACTTTAGGTGGTGTACACAGTATATAATACAGTGCAGCCATTGTACAGTTTCTAATACACTTCAGGCGGTGTATTATTATATATATATATATATATATATATATATATATATATATATATATACACCATATTTCTCGCCCAATAAGACACACCCCCCCAAACAAAATGGGGTAAAATGTCCCTGCGTCTTATGGAGCGAATACTGATCAGGCACTGACCCCGTCACTGCATCAGAATACCGGTGCTCGGCTTCTCTGTGGAGGAGAGAGGACAGGATGTGAGGTGGATCCTTGCAGGGGCATACCAAGGGGGAACTTGCCCCAGGTGCCAAGACATGGGTGGTGTCAGTGACATTGCTATGGAGGTGCGCTCTGCACCCAGGTCAGTTGACACCCGCCAGATGGGACACCATGCCGAAAGCGTCAAGAGCCCTGGCTGTTTTTTTTTTTTTTTAGCTGAAACACCCCAGGGCGCAGTCTCACTTCCTGCTCCTTCCACCGGCAGCTGCTGCTGCAAACTATGTCCCCAGTCCTCCTTCCTAGCTACTGCCCGGGTGCATCTGAGGCTGAGAGCCAGCCAGCCAGCCAGCCAGAGGGGGTTGTGCATTGTAATGGCAGTGCCCTCGCTGCCTGAGGTGAGCTGGTGATGGGGGGGTGGGAGGTGTGGGCTTGCATGGACTGCCAGTTTCTTGTCCTTCTGTGGCACCCCCTCTCTCTAGGCTCACGTTACTCCCTTCCTCAACCTGGGAACCAACATCAGAGTCTTCAAATTGCTGCATCCTCCAGCAGCATGTAACCATCTTTGTGGTCGAATAATTCGGTCCAACCTGTGTTATATACTGTGTACACCACCTGAAGTGCATTAGAAACTATACACCACTGAATGCACTGTATATATAGGCTACACTGAATGCAGAGTATATATATATATATATATATATATATATATATATATATATATATATATATATATATACACACAGTCTAGTGAATGCAGATTATATATATATAATATATATATATATTCTGCATTCAGTGTAGCCTATATATACAGTGCATTCAGTGGTGTATAGTTTCTAATACACTTTTATATTTACGATGCTAGGAAAAATGCATCGCAAAGGGAAGGTGACTATGTAGAAAAGATGATGAAAAAAGATGTAATTTGTTTTTGAAATTCTTATTAAGAAGAGTTAAAAACAGTGTGGCAACTTTTTAACGAACCCTCGTATTTAGTAGACCACTTCTTTCAGTACTTACAGTGCATTGAAAAATTATTCTGACCCATTTACATTGTTACCCGTTTATTATATTTAAGATTTCATATCTCAGAGATCTGATGTGGGTTAAATGAGAGTTCTTTGACCAAGAGTGAAAGCTTTAACACTATAACAACATTTATTGGTAAGTATTTGAAAGTCTATCTAATACACAAGCAGTCTACACCAAGGAAGAAAATATTAGGTTAAAATAAAAAAATGACATGAAGGAATACAGAGTATATTCCTTAAAACATTAATCTACAAACATATTTAGTTACAAGTAAAGGGCATACCTTTCCCATAATTACCCTTTCTTACCAAGGTTCCATCCTGATGTCAGCCCCCTTTAATGCAAATCCTTGTGAGCCAGTGGTTGACTTCCCTTCATTGCTTATCCCAGCATGGGATGCTTTGAAGTTAGTTTGTGTACAACAATGAGGTTTGAATCCCATTGTTTGTACACAAAAGCCTGGGCCCCGTCTTGTCTGGTCTTCTCCCAGATATGTGTGAAGATACTATCTTCCGGCCTGCATAGATACAAGCTAAATGATATATATTCCTAATTTCAATATTTTGCAGCTATTAATGGAGATTTCACATAAACTCATAAGGCAACAAAATTTTTCACATTTTGTCATGTTACAACCAAAAACGTAAATATATTTTATGTGATAGACCAACACAAAGTGGCACATAATTGTGAAGTGTAAAAGAAAATGATAAATAGTTTTCAAAATCTTTTACAAATAAATATCTTAAAAGTGTGTCATTACTTTGCAAAACCACCTTTCGCTGCAATTACAGCTGCAAGTCTTTTTGGGTATGTCTCTATCAGCTTTGCACATCTAGGGTGACATTTTTGCCCATTTTTCTTTGCAAAATAGCTCAAGGTCTGTCAGACTGGATGAAGAGCATCTGTGAACAGCAATTTTAAGTCTCGCCACAGATTCTCAATTGGATTTAGGTCTGGACTTTGACTGGGCCATTCTAACACATGAATATGCTTTAATCTAAATCATTCCATTGTAGCTATGGCTGTATGTTTAGGGCTGTTGCCCTCCTGAAAGGCAAACCTCAGCCCCAGTCTCCCTGTATTTGGTTCCATCCATCTTCCCATCAACTCTGACCAGCTTCCCTGTCCCACTGAAGAAAAGCATCCCTACAACATGATGCTGCACTGTACTTGCAAAGGTGTTCAAGCTCTAATATGCTGAAATAGACCGGAGAGGTACTGAGAGCATAGTAGTTTCCTGTCTTCCAATTGAGGCAAACTTTATTTTAAGATCAACTTGAGATAAACTGTTGTAGTTGAGCCATTAAAAATTTGCTATGGGACCCCATGATCTGTAGTTATGTTCCTGCTTGGCTGTGCTGTTTTGATATCAATAGTGTATTACAACATTTTTGTTAGCTGGTAGAGCAGTTAAAAATTTCACTTTATGTACCTATTACCAAAAATACTGTATTTACTCCACTTTCATGGGGAAAAAAAATCACAAATAAAAATAACAATACAGCATATACAATTGTGACACAATACATATTATAATTGAATGTTATTAAAAATTACGTTTCCTTTTCAATCTGCAGCATTGCAACATCCCCCCCCCCCCCCCCCCCAGAACTGTAATTTCCTGTTTGTAGATTGACTCACCAATTTTTTCTGCACTAAGATACTCTGGGCATCCTCACATCCTCTGCAACAAAAAAATGATTTTCAATAAGATACTCTCAAAGGGTTTATCACATCTAAGGAGAATCTGACCCTGCCACTTTCCTCATTGGAACCCTGCACGTGCAGCTTTTTATCAAAAATGAAAAGATCACTGTGCTGTCTTGATGCCAAATTTACTCTTACAACTCAGTTTGCAACTTGATTTTTATATCGGTATTAGGTATATTTGGAATGTAAGAAGGTGACAGTATAACATATTTTTTTACACAAGATTGTATAAAATTGATTATTTGTGGAGAATGGTTTTAATAGAAGTAGAAGCAGAAATTTGCACAGGAGTCTGCTTGACATAAATGAGAACCTATGACAAGCAGATATTAAAATTGGGTAGGTACTATTGGTGGTGATTCATTCATTTGTAGGAGGGTGAAGATGTTGAAAATGGTCCAACTCAGAAGAGGAGAGAAATAAAGGGGCAAAGGCCCTCGTTCGGAACTTTTCAGGCAATGGACAAAAGTATAATAAAACAAATATTTTATTAACAACAAGATTACAACAGACAGGTCATATATAGAAAAGAGTTAAAAGTATGCAATACATATTGACAAACATTTAAAACCGAATAGATGCTAGTGAGCCCCTGTGTGTCAACGCGTTTCGCTATTGCTTCTGAAAATTGTCCATTCTACAGGAATAATTCTATAAAAGAAATTGTAATCTCTTCATTTTTGTATTAAATAGCTTTAAAAGAATTGAAGTGATAATGTCACACATGACCCGTATGAACAAAAGCTCAGCTCCAAGCTCATATGTGTACAAACTGATGAATCCAAACACTGCTGGTTGCTGACTTTTAGAGGGCCTATCCTGTCTGTTACAACAATCTATCAAAAGAGCACAGAACTGCACACCAGGAGACCATCCAATATATCGTGTAGCAGATCTCCTTCGGTCTCCTCCCAAGCCATGTCTGTTATGAAGGGCATGCCAGCAGGCAAGATAACATCTCTAGGCGGATTTCTGTGTGCAGTCCATAGGTCAGCATATAGTCTAATGCCCCGTACACACGGTTGGAATTTCCGACGGAAAATGTCCTATCGGACCATGTTGTTGGAAAATCCAACCGTGTGTTTGCGCCATCGGACTTTTTCCGTCTGAAAAAGTTTGAGATCCTGCTCTCAAATTTTCCGACAACAAAGTCCGATCGGACTTTTTCCGATCGTGGGTAGCGAATTCCGACGGACAAAGTGCCACGCATGCTCAGATCAAATTACAAGACCAAAGCTATTGGCTGCTAGCCTCTACGTAGTTCCGTCGTACGCAACGAACGTCACCACGTTCAGAATGATCGGATTTTCCGACAACTTTGTCTGACCGTGTGTATGCAACACCAGTGTCGGACAAAATCCCTCGGAAAAAATCTAAAGGATTTTGTGGTCGGAATTTCCGACCGTGTGTATGGGGCATTACACATCCACTTTGAAAAGGTGCATGTGCTCATCCACATACACTCATCTGTGTGCTCACAATCGCGTGCTTGTACACGCCCATCAGTCTCTAATGTTGGTGCCAGGTGGGCTATTTAAACTTAGCTAGTGCTCAGGTTCATTATTCAGGTACTGTGTGATCTGTTACCTGCATCTGATACCAGTTACTGCCCCGACTCATCCTAACCATACCTTGAACTCTGCCTGCACTGATGCCAGCTTGCTTCCTGACCTCTGGTTCTGCCTGCTCCTGTTGCCATTGTACCGCTGCTCAGATACAGATTCTGGCCTGCACCCTGCCAATACTCTTGTCTACGTACTTGTACCTGATCCGATTAGCACTATTTGACATGTCTGAGTCTGCTGTTCCTCTACCAATCCCCTAGCAATCCTCTCTAAGCACCTATGTGCTACCAACCAGTACCTACTCATCACCTGCTTGTTTACAAGCCAGCAACTGATCGTCACCTGCCTATTACCAGCCAGTGTCTGCTCCCCATCTGACTGCTACCAGCCAGTAACTGCTCATCACCTCTCTGCTACCAGCCAGTACCTGCCTGTTCCTGCCTGCTACTTACCTGCCTTCACCCAGCCAGTCCATTCTGTTGTGGTCCACTGTTGTCTTCCTTAACTCCCAGTTGAACACCCTGCTCAGCTCTGTGGCTAGCAAGATCAACAGACACCCGTGCCACGCTGCACTCTTGTGTCTGTCCACTCTATCAGGGGCCCTGAGCCAGAGGTGTAGGAGAGGCCTTCCTCATCCTCCACTAGGTATGTGACAGTGTGCTATGGTGACACTACGTAGTTCCGTCGTACGCAACGAACGTCACCACGTTCAGAATGATCGGATTTTCCGACAACTTTGTCTGACCGTGTGTATGCAACACCAGTGTCGGACAAAATCCCTCGGAAAAAATCTAAAGGATTTTGTGGTCGGAATTTCCGACCGTGTGTATGGGGCATTACACATCCACTTTGAAAAGGTGCATGTGCTCAGATCTCCCGTTTCCGGGGGCGTGTGTTCCGACTATGCAGGAGTGAGGAGCGAGGCTTAGCAGCGGCTGCACGCAATGACAGGAGCGCTGTGACTATAGCCTGTCGAGGTGTATGAGACGTGCTGAGACGTATGAGACGTGCTTTATTTGGCTGATGGTGTGGACGCCGGACTAAGGAAAGCCGAGACCGAGAGACCGAGAGGAATTCCGCCGTCCCGCCTGCCGCTCCGTTGGTCTCAGGGGACATCCTGTATCATCCTGCACCGCAATAGCTGTACCGGTCCCAGGACCGCCGAGGCATTAGAAAACACGCCAAGGGAAGGAGTTGAACGAGCGGCGCCTCCACACACGCTACACACTCTGAGTGACGGTGGAGGAAGGGCAGAGAACAGACGGAGGAAGCATAGAAGAAAGCGGTAAGACGCCAAATTTTCCGACTATTAGCTATTAGTGAGGTGCTGTTACTGTGTGGTCTGAGCGAGTGGACTTTTTTCTCCCTGTGAACAAATTGGAAATACAGTAGTTTAAAGTGCACTGTCTCTACGCTACATACTGGAAGTATTGGATGTGAGCCCTAAGCGAACCCTATAGCTATATGTGGATGCTGGGGAGAGTACAGGCTGCGTTATACAAATAAAGAACGGTCTCAGAGTGGAATAAGGGGCTAAGGGTGGTGAGGGTGGCTTTCATGCCGAGAAGAAGGGGACTTGGTAGAGTGGATAGCCCACCGACCCACTCATACATCACCAGATTCCTTACGAGGAAAGACGCTGGACTATCAGTGGATGCCGGTGCCATAGTACACCCACAAAGACCCACCCGAGCAAATTTAAAACAACCGTCAGTTGAGGAGGAATCTATTAGCAGCATGGCCACTAATTTGGATGGGAGCATACGGGTTGAGCTTTCGGAAGAGGTGGATATAAGTCTACCAATTACCCCCCAGACTGCAATTCCGTTGGAAGGAGAGAGGGGCCTCCTCACTAGGGGACAAGAGCGTGAGAAGGAGCCTGATATTAGGCAGCTCATACAGGCACTTCCCTCTAAAGATGACATCCTAGCATGGATGAGCGATTTAAAAGCTACAGTAAAAGAAGAACGGGGTGAGGTATGTGCCAAATTTGAAGCCATAGACAGTAGACTCGCTAGATGTGAGGCCACACAGGCAACAGCCGATAAGCGTCTTGACATTCTTGAAACCAAGCTTTATACACAGCACCAAAAGTTGATAGACTTGCAATTACAGGCCGAAGATTTTGAGAATAGAAATAGAAGAAATAATTTACGTATCAAAGGGATCCCAGAGGTAATTAAAACACCCGACTTGAGGAAGGTGGTAACCTCAATCCTTAATCTATACTTAGAAAAACCCCCAGAGTCTCACATAGAACTGGATAGAGTCCACAGGAGTCCAACAGTACAGAACATGGAGCGGGGAAGCCCCAGGGACGTGCTATGCCGAGTTCACTTCTTTAAAATAAAAGAGGACATAATGAGGGCAGCATGGGCGAAGGGGGTACTGCCACATGTAGATTACGAAGTACAAGTGTTCCCGGATATTTGTTGGCAGACAAAGCGCAGGAGGCGAATTTTGAGGCCCCTGCTAGAGCTACTGCGATCCACAGAAGCAACATATAGATGGGGGTATCCACTATCTCTGATTATTAAAAAAGGAGAACGAAGTTTCATTTTACGCAACCCGGACCAACTGTCAGATCTTTTTGAATTTCTGGGCACAGATGAAGTGCAAATACCAGATTGGATAAACATTTCAATGGAGCCTGGGGGTGGGGCAAACTTCAGGGACAGAACAGGGATGATAAAGAAGAGTTAATCTGGTTAAACAACTGGCTAAACAATTTTGAGACCGCCATGGTCCCACAAGTTTGGACTATATCTATTGAAGGCAACTATCTCCTCTCTTTTTTTTCCTCCTTTTTTTTTTTGTTTGCTCTTTCTCTCCCCCGGCCCCCTGGCTGCCCTCCCAGCCTGCTCACTTTAGTGTCGCAGAATGAGCGGAAAAGGATGGAAAATGGAAGGAAGAAAAACATTTGACTACCCGGGGAAAAGGAAACTTTTTTTTCTTTTTTTCTTCTGGACTTCTTGAGGGCAGAGGACTAGCTCAGATACCGACCCAGACCCTCCCCCTCCTTCTAGATACGATTAGTATGAATTTGGAGTGGTTTTTTTTTTTTTTTTTTGGGTGTTTGTTCTTTTTTTTGATGTTTTTGTGGTTTTAGGGGGATAAAGGAGGGGTATAAGGAGGGGTATAAGAGGGACTTAGGGGCACCTAGAGACTGTCCTAATAGTAGGGACACATATTTAAACGACACACACAGTACACACTTGACATAATCCATATCACACTGAAGGTAACAATGACCAAATACACATGTTTTTTTTTTTTTTTTTCCTTTTTTTTGGGGGGTTGATGGAATGAACTAGGCACTAAGGACACGTGACATAGGGACACAAGGCATGTTTTCACAGGAAGGGAAGGGCAACAGTGGGGGGGAGAAAAAAGGGGGGAGGAAGGGGAGGAGGGATCCAGATGAAGAAGACGGGAGTAAAGGCAAGGGTAGGAAACAGATATGTTAAGATCGTATTAGGTGGGGCGGTTGGGGGGGGGGGCGGGGGGGAGGGGGTGGTGAGAGAAATACAGGGGAAATATGGGAGAGGACTATGAGGGGGGGAGGAGAGGAGATGAGGCAACTGTTTGCATTTTTTCTCTATTTTTTGTAATGGTGATGTTAAGATGACGTTAATTGCATAAATGGTTTAAGATTGCCCGATAGGAAAATAACAAGGAATATAGGAATGTATGATATGAATGAGTAATATCAGACTTACTACCAAATGTGGGGCCTATATATGTTATATATGCTAAACATGCGAGGTTGGCTCAAGAGGTGAAAATAATAATGTAAGGGATCTACAAATATACTCAAACCCAAGAAACGTGTAGCCGCCGGGGCCTGCTACGAGCTCCCGACGTACTCGGGGACAAACCCCCATATTGATCGTTCCTCCTCTGAGTAGAGGACAAGTCGGGGACGATCGAGAAACAGGGTAACCCTGTTTCTCTTTTTCTTTTTGTGATTTTTTTTTTTTTTTATCCTCCCTCTATGAAGGGGTGCACGCTGGTATAGGAAGGCCGCACCAGGGTTGTTTTACCCCCGAGAGTAGTGGATACTGCTTTTTTTTTTTTTTTTGTTTTGTTTATCTCTCCCCTCACTGGCCTCCCCCCTCCCTCCCGTGGGACCCCGCCTCCACATCCTGAAGGAAAAAAAGGGGAAAAAAAAAAGAGAAGAGGAAAGGAGGGGTAAAACAGGGAAGGAAGAGGGGAAAGAAAGGGAAAAAAATTTTTTTTTAAATGTCCAAAATAAAGTTTACTTCTTACAATGTGAAGGGATTAAATATCCCCGAAAAACGGATCAGATTACTTGCCGAACTGAGAAGATTAAAAACACATATAGCTTTCTTACAGGAAACACATTTTAGTGGGAAAAAAATACCAAATTTGGGAGACTACGGATTCACCAGTGTATACCATGGGACATCCCAGAACTCTAAATCAAATGGAGTGGCCATTCTGATACACAAGCAGACTCCATGGAAGGAATTAAAAGTAATAAAGGACGAGGTGGGTCGTCTCTTGATTGTGAAAGGCCTAATAGGACAACAAAAGGTTACACTGGTGAACCTGTACCTCCCAAATACCGACCAGATTAACTATCTGGAGACTAGTATTCAGGAAATACATAGACATAAGGAAGGCCTGTTAATTATGGGTGGAGATCTAAACATGGTACTAGACCCCCTTATGGATACATCAAGAGGAGCTTCCCATATGACATACACAAAAATAAGAAAGATTAAAAAATTATTATTTGATGATATGCAACTGGTGGATGCATGGAGGATATTTAACACCCAAGAAAGAGACTATACGTTTTTCTCTGCGAAGCATAAGACATATACCCGCATTGACTACGTGTTCGTCTCGCAGACAGGACTGACGTCCTTGACTAAGGCTGACATAGGCTCTTTTTCTTTGTCCGACCATGCACCGACCAGCTGCGAAATGGACTTGGGGCAAGTAGAATACCGGGAATGGCAGTGGAAGATGAACGAATCACTACTGAAGGACAAAGAATATAAAAAAATACTAGATTGCGAATTGGATTATTTTTTTCAAACCAACGAATCAGAAGAAATAACGCCATTTGGTATCTGGGAGACGCATAAATGCGTTATGAGAGGAGTTTTTATCTCCTTAGGAGCCCACAGGAAAAAGAAGCTGAATGAACAAATAGAAGCCCTACTCAAAGACATTAGAGAAGCAGAAATGGTCCATAAAAGATCCCAGGCACAAAATATAGAGGAGAAATTAAATATTTTAAGGGGCGACTTAAATTCCCTGCTGATCGAGCAAGCTAAAGCCAAAATAAAGCGAAATAGACAAACAATATATGAGTACGGGAACAAGCCGAGTAGAATGCTAGCGAAAGCATTAAAACAATCCAATGTAAGGAGACAAATAATGGGTATCAAATCTCAAAGTGGCGAGATACTGAACTCTTCAGTGAAAATAGCGCAGGCCTTTAAAAATTATTATGAGTGTTTATATCAGTTGGAGGGAGCGGGAAAGGGAGGAAAAAGCAAAGAAAAGGAGGAGGCAGCCAGAGAATATCTCCATTCATCAGGAATGCCCAAACTTACAGAAGAAGCTTTGAAGAAACTTGACAAGTCAATAACGGCAGAGGAGTTCAAGAAAGTTATGACTTCCTTACCCCTAGGTAAAGCACCAGGCCCTGATGGGTACTCCCTGTCTTATTATAAAGCGTTTGAAGAGAAGTTAGTCACAAGGTTCTTAGCAGCATTTAACTCACTACAGGAAGGATACAAAATACCGGAGGAGATACTACTAGCCCACATTGCAGTTATCCCGAAGGAGGGGAAGGACCCATCTCAGTGTTCCAGCTACCGGCCAATATCATTACTAAATGTGGACCTAAAAATCTTCTCCAAAATATTAGCTAACAGATTGGTTGAATATATCCCAGTACTTATTCATCCCGACCAAGTTGGGTTTACCCCAGGGAGGGAAGGCAGGGAGAACACACAAAGAGTAATAAATGCAATATATTGGTCCCAAAGTCAACATAAACCCTTAACAATAATCTCAGCAGACGCAGAAAAAGCTTTTGATAGGGTGGATTGGCTGTATTTGCGGGCTACACTACAACATATTGGCCTAGGGGAGGGAATGCAGAGATGGTTCGAGAACCTGTATTCGGTACCGACTGCTAGAGTGAAGGTAAATGACAGACTCTCGGACTCTTTTAGAATTCAAAATGGAACTCGCCAGGGATGCCCACTATCTCCCCTTATTTTTGTCCTCACAATGGAACCATTTCTAAGGAAAATACGTTTAAATCGAGATATTAGAGGCATAAATACAGATACTGAGGAACACAAACTGGCTGCCTTTGCAGATGACCTGATCTTCTTCATATCCTCTCCAGTCATATCCTTGCCTCCTCTCCTGGGGGAGCTACGGAAATTTGGGGATATAGCAAATTTTAAGGTGAACTATAATAAGTCAGAAGCCATGGGACTAGAAATGAGCGAGTCCTTGACCCACCAGATAACCTCCCAATTCAAATTTAGATGGACAGACTCACACATTGACTATTTAGGGACTAAGATACCTAAAATCTTAAATAGGATGTTTGAACTAAACTACGCCCCAATGTTAAAACAAATAAGGTCAGACCTGAAAAGGTGGGATAAAGAAATCTTTACGTGGTTTGGGAGGACGAACATAATAAAAATGAATGTAATGCCAAGGCTCCTATACTTATTTCAAACTATGCCAGTAAAGATCCCCCAAAGCTTTATGAATGAACTGCGGTCAGGATTCTTGAGTTTTATATGGGCTGGAAAGCCTGCAAGATTACGAAGATCTATCCTGACCCTTCCCAAAGAGAAAGGTGGCATTGGATTCCCAGACCCATGTAAGTACCAGGAAGCCACACACTTAGTTAGAATAAAGGAGTGGTGTGCTAAAAAAAAGAAGCCATGGGTAAATATGGAGCAAACGCTGAGCAAAGCCCCCTTGGAGGGGTTGGCATGGATGGCTGGAAAGGATATCCCAATGGTAGTTAAAAAACACCCACTGATCGGGGCAACCCTAAATATAAGTAAAAAGATTTTCAATAAAAACAAGATTTCAAGTGAACCAAGCCCTATGCTACCTATATTAGGTACATATGACTTCGAGCCAGGGCTATCGGATCAAAAATTCTCTGATTTGAGGAATAGGGGGATAAATAGGATTATACATTTTTCAAAAGAAGGAAAAATAATGACAAGAGGGGAGATAGAAAACCAATTCACCCCAGAACTAGACTATTTTAGAGCAATGCAGTTGGGGGCTTACATTCTCTCAAAAAGTAAAAAATACCCCGAAATTCGAGGGCTGTCGGAGTTCGAGCAGATTTGTCTGGACGGCGAGACTTTGAGGCACCCCTTATCATATTTTTATGAAATGATTACAAGACATGAAGCACCCGAAAAGTTAAGCTATATATGTGCCTGGGAAAAAGATCTGAAGGTCACGTTCTCCCAAAAACAAAAAGAAAAAATACTGAGATCTGTGCATAAAGCATCAATAGCAAGCAGATTTCAGGAGGGGGGGTATAAGATTCTCACCCGGTGGTATAGGACCCCAAGCATGTTACATGACATATTCCCACAGACGCCGAATACATGTTGGCGATGCGGGAAAGCAGAGGGTACAATGTTGCACATTTTCTGGGAATGCGATAAAATTAGAGAATATTGGAAGATGGTGGAGGAAACAGTAAAGCAAATTACAGGGGTGTCTCTTGGAGAAAACCCGGCTGCATTTTTACTAAATGATGTTCCAATGTCGGTTGAAAAATACAAAAAATCACTACTAAAACATCTTCTTACAGCGGCGAGAGCCTGTATTCCTGCTCTCTGGAAAAAGGATGTACCTCCCACGAGGGCACAATGGTGGGCCAAAATGGGAGAAATTCAACAAATGGAAAACCTGACAATGACCATAAGAGACCAGGAGGAGAGGTACGAGGCTACATGGGCACCCTACTTTTTATATAGGGGAGAGGTGGGTGAGGGCGGGGTCGGGTGACGCCTGGGGGGGGGAGAGACGAGGGGGGGAGATTTTACTTTGATATGAAAGGAAATCCCTTCTCTCTTTTTTTTTTTTTTTTCTTTGGTGTTGTTGTTCTTGTTGTTTTTTCTGTTTTAGAAGGGTAATAGAGGGATTAGAGGGAATCCCAAAAGAACAGTGGATGTTAATCATAAGTCAGAGAATATGCTCTTGATAGTTGTGATGTTATAAAATGAGCTAAATGTAAAAGACGTAATGTGTTGTCTAAAATTGTTAAAATAAAGAGTTTAAAAAAAAAAAAAAAAAAAAAGTGCATGTGCTCATCCACATACACTCATCTGTGTGCTCACAATCGCGTGCTTGTACACGCCCATCAGTCTCTAATGTTGGTGCCAGGTGGGCTATTTAAACTTAGCTAGTGCTCAGGTTCATTATTCAGGTACTGTGTGATCTGTTACCTGCATCTGATACCAGTTACTGCCCCGACTCATCCTAACCATACCTTGAACTCTGCCTGCACTGATGCCAGCTTGCTTCCTGACCTCTGGTTCTGCCTGCTCCTGTTGCCATTGTACCGCTGCTCAGATACAGATTCTGGCCTGCACCCTGCCAATACTCTTGTCTACGTACTTGTACCTGATCCAATTAGCACTATTTGACATGTCTGAGTCTGCTGTTCCTCTACCAATCCCCTAGCAATCCTCTCTAAGCACCTATGTGCTACCAACCAGTACCTACTCATCACCTGCTTGTTTACAAGCCAGCAACTGATCGTCACCTGCCTATTACCAGCCAGTGTCTGCTCCCCATCTGACTGCTACCAGCCAGTAACTGCTCATCACCTCTCTGCTACCAGCCAGTACCTGCCTGTTCCTGCCTGCTACTTACCTGCCTTCACCCAGCCAGTCCATTCTGTTGTGGTCCACTGTTGTCTTCCTTAACTCCCAGTTGAACACCCTGCTCAGCTCTGTGGCTAGCAAGATCAACAGACACCCGTGCCACGCTGCACTCTTGTGTCTGTCCACTCTATCAGGGGCCCTGAGCCAGAGGTGTAGGAGAGGCCTTCCTCATCCTCCACTAGGTATGTGACAGTGTGCTATGGTGACACTGAACTACTCTGATGGGAGTATGTAAACAAAATTATACAAAAAAAAAAAATCTTAAAAATGAATAAAAAATGATTTAGTTTTATTTTAACATGCTGTCACCAGTCAGTATTCCCGATCACTGCCACACCAGTCATATGATGATGCTGTACTGCACTGGTGACAATATGTAAAAAACACAGTAAAAAATGGATATATGTAAATATATATACAAATGGGGCGCTGGCAATAAATACTAAATGATAAATAATATTAATTAAAAATAAATGGTGCTTGCTGGTAAAAATATGTGGCGCTTGCTGGTGGATGGGATGCCAATAGATAAAATAAGAAATGTGACGCTTAGAGATAAATATATATATAGTAAAAAATATATATATATATATATATATATATATATATATATATATATATATATATATATATATATATATATATATATAATTATATAGACAAAAATTTAAAATATATAATAAAGAGTACAAATTGTGTGGCGCTTGATGGCAGATAGGATACCAATCCTAAGGGGGAGCTCCGAAGGATGGTTCCCAAAAGCTTCTAAGGGTTAATAATTTAAAACCAATAATGTATAGCAATAAAGTATTAAAACAGTGTTATACCAATATAATAAATAATAAAAAGTGCATCCAATGAGGAATAAAAATTCCTGTGCAAAATAATTCCTGTGCAAAGTAGACAATAAAGTGCATCCAGTAGTGAAGTCCAAATTCTTGTATCAAAGAAACACTTTTCATAAATAATAAGCAATCATTCATAGATCATATGCGATAATTAATGCAAAAATTAATTGATTGATAGCTGTGCAAAAATAGATAGAGCCATAATTAATAAATACATTTAAAAAAAAACTAAAACATTTAATAAATACACCAAAAAAAGGCTTGTGCAAATAAGCGTGTGCAAATAATGCCAAAGAAACAAGTGCAGTAATTGCGAAACAAGTCCAAAATAAACATGTGCAAAAAATGCCAAAGAAATACATGCAGTAATTGCAAAAAAATGCTGATAAGTGCAGTGGTCCAAAGCGATTTGTGCTCAAATGAAACAATCCATTGCAATCTCTATGTGTAGTAAAGTAATTTCAGTATAAAGTGGGTCCTCCAGATAGCAATAGACTCCTTAGTGTAAAAAACACAAATTGTAAAAAAATAAAATTATTTAATTTCTCTATTTTCCAAAAACTTGTAACAAAAAAATTATAACTTCAACTTGCCATGCCTCTTGCTAAATACCTTGGGCTGTCTACTTTCCAAGAAGGAGTCATAAGAAATGAAATAGACAGTCAGTACATCGGGATTGATCAATTTTCAAATATATACTGTATATACAATAGACTTTATAACTTTGACACAGTCTAAATAATCTGCATTTTTTCACCAAAGAAATGTAGCAGAATACATTTGGCCTACATTTCTGAAGGAAGATTATTTGTTTGCAAAATTTTATAACAGAAACTAAAAGAAATATGTTTTTTTTGTATTTTTAAATTAAAAACCCAGTGGTGATTAAATACCACCAAAAGAAAGCTCTATGTGTGTGACAAATTTGAGTACAGTGTTGAATGGCTGAGCAATTGCCAGTTAAACTAGCACAGTGCTGAGTACCAAAAAATGCCTAGCCTGGTCATGAAGAGGTAAAACCTTCTGGAGGTCAAGTGGTTAAGTTTGCCCTGGAATATCATCTCACTTACACTGCTACACTTTTCTTAGGACAGCAATAACATTTTGACATGGCCTTCTGCTTCTCAAAAATAATGCCTTTTTTTCCTTTGAACTGGCACCATGTAATGATAGATTGACTGAGACGCTTAAGGTTGTCACTATATGGTTTAAACTGACATAAAAATATTTTTGTCACTTAAACCTGAAAGTCAGATTATATATGTGTCATTTAGTGTGCATTTACAGTACTTGTGTGTTAGAACTGAGTAAAGTGAAAAAAACTGACTTAACACAATTAGAATTTGTCAGCCAATGACCGTAAGTTAATAGAAGTGGTTGATCTATCAATATACAAAAGGAAACATTTTTCAATGCAGGATCTGTGTGTGAATAACTGGGATTCAAAATCTTTATGTATAACAAACAAACATACTATATACAGTTTTTTTAGAAGGCTGTTATACAGCATATGAAAAATCCTTCTGTAGGTAAGGATCACACTATGACAGGGTATTCCCAAGATAATTTCTGCAACCCAACCAGTTTATGCTACAGCTCTACAGATGTGTCTTGCAAAGCTCTTGGTACACACTCCTTGCTTGGTGTTCCCTACTCTATTTGCTTTCCTTCTTCATGAACAGGACTGCCTAGGCTTTATGCAGCTGGACTTCCACCATATTGTTATAAACAAGAAATCATGAGGACTCAAGTTTATGGGCATAACACTAGTGCATCTCCCCATGGCCCAATTTCCCAATATAAAATCCTCTAAGTTGGCCAACTCCATCCAGTTCTTTGGCACTAACTGCTTTTATACAGTGATCCCCGCAAGTGCTAGGACAAGTTCCCCCAGAGCCCAGGGCAAAGATGCCAAACAGAGCCCCCCCAGGTGTAGTAGCACTTGGGGTGGGGTTAATAGCGATGTGCGCTTCACCAAAACATGTAACTTATAGGTTTAATAGAGGTACACATTCTATTTCACTTGAAATATGGGGAACTGTCCCTGTATCAGTGTAAGAAAAAGATGCTCCCATTGGTGGTGTCACTAATGGGGAAAATGTGTCTGATGTGACACTAGTGGGAAAAATGTTCCTACATCAATGGTGTGAGTCTAGAGTGCCCTTCTGTCTTACATAGGGGTCCCAAGTGCCCCCCCCTTACATCAGGGTTCTTAGAGTTCCCCCTTGCATCAATGTCCCCCCTTTCATTAGGGTCTCCAGTGCCCCCTTACATCAGGGTCATCAGAGTTCCCCAGATACAACAGAGCCTCCCCTTTCAATAGGGTCCCTAAATTCTCCCCCCTTAAATCAGGGTACCCTGAGTCTCTCTGACATGTCTGAGTCTGCTGTTCCTCTACCCATTCCCTAGCAATCCTCTCTAAGCACCTATGTGCTACCAACCAGTACCTACTCATCGCCTGCTTGTTTACAAGCCAGCAACTGATCGTCACCTGCCTACTACCAGCCAGTGCCTGCTCACCATCTGACTGCTACCAGCCAGTAACTGCTCATCACCTCTCTGCTACCAGCCAGTACCTGCCTGTTCATGCCTGCTACTTACCTGTCTTCATCTAGCCAGTCCATTCTGTTGTGGTCCACTGTCATCTTCCTTCTGCTCCCAGTTGAACACCCTGCTCAGCTCTGCGGCTAGCAAGATCAACAGACACCCGTGCCACTCTGCACTCTTGTATCTGTCCACTCTATCAGGGGCCCTGAGCCAGAGGTGTAGGAGAGGCCTTCCTCATCCTCCACTAGGTATGTGACAGTGTGCTATGGTGACACTGAACTACTCTGATGAGAGTATGTAAACAAAATTATACAAAAAAAAAAATCTTAAAAATGAATAAAAAATTTTTTATTTTTATTTTAACATGCTGTCACCAGTCAGTATTCCTGATCACTGCCACACCAGTCGTATGATGATGCTGTACTGCACTGGTGACAATATGTAAAAAATACAAATTGTAAAAAAAAAAAAAAAAATATGTATTTAATTTCTCTATTTTCAAAAAACATGTAACAAAAAAATTATAACTTCAAAAAACTTGCCATGCCTCTTGCTAAATACCTTGGGCTGTCTACTTTCCAAGAAGGAGTCATAACAAATTAAATAGACATTCAGTACAACTTTGACACAGTCTAAATAATATGCATTTTTTTAACCAAAGAAATGTAGCAGAATACCTTTGGCCTAAATTTCTGAAGGAAGATTATTTGTTTGCAAAATTTTATAACAGAAACTAAAAGAAACATGTTTTTTTTGCATTTTTAAATTAAAAACCCAGTGGTGATTAAATACCACCAAAAGAAAGCTCTATTTGTGTGGAAAATTTGAGTACAGTGTTGAATGGCTGAGCAATTGCCAGTTAAACTAGCACAGTGCTGAGTAGCAAAAATGCCTGGCCTGGTCATGGAGAGGTAAAACCTTCTGGAGGTCAAGTGGTTAAGGTTGTCCTGGAATATCATCTCACTTACACTGCTACACTTTTCTTAAGACAGCAATAACATTTTGACATGGCCTTCTGCTTCTCAAAAATAATGCCTTTTTTTCCTTTGAATTGGCACCATGTATTGGTAGATTGACTGAGACGCTTAAGGTTGTCACTATATGGTTTAAACTGACATTAAAAATATTTTTGTCACTTCAACCTGAAAGTCAGATTATATATGTGTCATTTAGTGTGCATTTACTGTACTTGTGTGTTAGAATTGAGTAAAGTGAAAAAAAACAGACACAACACAATTAGAATTTGTCAGCCAATGACCGTAAGTTAATAGAAGTGGTTGATCTATCAATATACAAAAGGAAACATTTTTCAATGCAGGATCTGTGTGTAAATAACTGGGATTCAACATCTTTATGTATAACAAACAAACATACTATATACAGTTTTTTAGAAGGCTGTTTATACAGCACATGAAAAAGCCCTCTGTAGGTAAGGATCACACTATGACAGGGTATTCCCAAGATGATTTCTGCAACCAGTTTATGCTATAGCTCTACAGATATGTCTCGCAAAGCTCTTGGTACACACTTCTTTCTTGGTGTTCCCTACTCTATTTGCTTTCCTTCCTCATGAACAGGACTGCCTAGGCTTTATGCAGCTGGACTTCCACCAGATTGTCATAAACAAGAAATCATGAGGACTCGAGTTTGAAGTTTAAGAGGTTCCCAAGAGTCCCCCTTCCTTACAGCAGGGTCCCCAGTGTCACCAACCCTTATACAGAGTCCCTCCTAAACTAGGGTCCCCAAAGATCTCGCCTTACATCAAAGTCCACCCTTTTATTAGGGTCCCAAAAGTCTCCCTCACGTCAGGGTCCTCAGAGTCCCCCTCCTTATATCAGGGTCCCCAGATTCCCCACCTCACATTAGGTTCCCCAAAGTCTTCCCCCCTTACATCAGGGTCCTCAGTGTCCCTCTCCTGACATCAGGGTCCCCAGATTCCCCACCACACATCAGAGACCTAAACGTCCCCCTCCCTTTATATCATGGTCCCCAGAGATCCCACTTACATCACTGCAGCAGGCAGCTACAGGATAGACATGTGGAAGATGGGGCACTAGGACCCAGCAAGTCTAGAGGAGGAAGCTCTGTACTCCTTTGAATGTCAGAGCCTGAGGGTAAGGTAAGCAAGTGATTGATTGCTTGGATGACTGTGGTCCTAGCAACCAACCACTAGTACTGGTCAGTCAGTAAATGGCAGCGGTGGGCGGAGAGTTAATACTGTCAGCCAGCATATTTTCATTGTCACCTCTGATCGCTGTGAAGCCTGTATTGTTGCTAAGGCTGATTAGTGCAGCTGCGGCAGCAGGGACACTACCCAGCATTTGTACAGGATGCTCGGGGTGAAGGAACATCCATCACCCACCTGCCAGCCCTTATCTATGTCTCTGATAGCAGAAGCAGGGCACTGGATGCTTTGACAGCGAGCTGAGGTGGTGGAGATATTTGTTTATTTAAGTGCAGCTGGAAATCTGGCGCCCCCCTAACCACAAAAGACTCTGCCCAGGAAAAGTGTCCCTCCCGCCCTTCCCCCTTGTCCTGGCCCTGGTCCCTGCCATCCTTCTATTCTCAACCCCTCAGTGGTCTTAGTCAACTCACTTCACTCTGAATAGGGATGAGCCGAACCCCCCCCCCCCCGTTCGGCTCGCACCAGAACCCGCGAACGGACCTAAAGTCCGTGCGAGCATTAGAACCCTATTAGTTACAATGGATGCGAACGTTCGAAATCAATAGTGCTAATTTTAAAGGCTAATATGCATGTTATTGTCATAAAAAGTGTTTGGGGACCTGGGTCCTGCCCCAGGGGACATGTATCAATGCAATTTTTTTTTTTTAAAACGGCCGTTTTTTCAGGAGCAGTGATTTTAATAATGCTTAAATTGAAACAATAAAAGTGTAATATTCCTTTAAATTTCGTACCCGGGGGTGTCTATAGTATGCCTGTGAAGGGGCGCATGTTTCCTGTGCTTAGAACTGTCCCTGCAAAAGTGTAAGTCCTTCAGGTCTGCTATGGATATTAAGGGGGACCCCAGCCCAAAAATGTTGTGGGGTCCCCCTCAAAACCCATACCAGACCCTTGAGGTCTGGGATGGATTTTAATGGGAACCCTAGCCAAAAAAAATTGCGTGGGGTCCCCCTCAAAATCCATACCAGACCCTTATCCGAGCACGCAACCTGGCAGGCCGCAGGAAATGAGGGGGGATGAGAGCGCCCCCCCCTCCTGAACCGTACCAGGCCACATGCCCTCAACATTGGGAGGATGCTTTGGGGGTCTGAGACCCCCAAAGCACCTTGTCCCCATGTTGATGAGGACAAGGGCCTCTTCCCCACAACCCTGGCCATTGGTTGTGGGGGTCTGCGGGCGGGGGGGGGGCTTATCGGAATCTGAAAGCCCCCTTTAACAAGGGGACCCCCAGATCCCACCCCCCCTGTGTGAAATGGTAAGGGGGTACAAAAGTACCCCTACCATTTCACCAAAAAAGTGTCAAAAATGGTAAAAATGACAGGAGACGATCTTTGACAATTCCTTTATTAAAATCTTCTTTCTTCTTTCTTCTGGTCTTCCTTTCTTCATCCTTCGGTTTCTTCATCTTCTCCTTCCATCTTCTTCTTCCATCTTCTTCTTCCTCCGATCCGCTTCTTCTTGCGCTGGTCTTCTCGTCCGGCATCTTCTTCCATGGCTTCGGCGTCTGTTCTTCTGTCGGGCCGCTCCTCGCAATGGGAGGCTCCCGCTGTGTGAGGCTTCGCTCCGTCTGACAGGTCTTTTATAAGTGAGGGCACCTGGTGACCCAGCCCCCCTCTGACGTCATGGGGAAAGCCATAGGGAATTCCCCATGACGTCCCCGTGCGTCAGAGGGGGCGGGGTTACCAGGTGCCCTCCGTTATAAAAGACCTGTCAGACGCAGCGAAGCCTCACACAGCGGGAGCCTCCCATTGCGCGGAGCGGCCCAGAAGAGACGCCGACGCCATGGAAGAAGATGCCGGACGAGAAGGATGAGAAGACCAGCGCAAGAAGAAGCGGATCGGAGGAAGAAGAAGATGGAAGAAGAAGATGCAGGGACAGTTCTAAGCACAGGAAACATACCCCCCTTCACAGGCATACTATAGACACCCCCCAGATGTGATACTGCAATGTGTACTAACAACACGAACACACAAATCCCCAGAATCATAGCACATAATGTCAGCAGTCAGCAGCACATAACACTGACACTGACACGCTGACAACACAACACAATATGCGAGGCGGCCGCCGCGGCGGCCTTTTATACTGTGGGGCATGTACTAAACCCCCTGAGCTATAATTGGCCACAGGCATCCTGCCTGTGGCCAATTATTGCTCTCCTCGTCGCTGGCTTTTTGATTGGCCAAGCATGCGGGTCACAGTGCATGCTTGGCCAATCATCAGCCAGCAATGCGCGCAGTACATTGCGGGCCGCTCGCATCACACGAATTGGATGCGAGCGGCCCAAATAGTTCTGGGCTCGCCGAGAACATGGGTTCGAATCATACACCGGGCCCATCCCTACTCCTGAAGTAACTGCATTCATTTAAACCAAAATGTTTACCAAAATGTGTGTAAGGAGGAATCAATATCCATACATCTGTAGGTAACATTTGAATGTTCTTTACAGGAACATTATTCTACTCTGCACAGCATGAACAGCAGCAGCTCCTCATTTGAAAGTTCAAGTATCATTCTCACAACATGATCACAGTTTTCCCAGAAACAATTTATTTTGACTGTTTACTCTGCCTGGTAGACCTACAGTATAACTGCCCACTCTTTACCTCAACTCCATTAAGGAGGCATGCATAATAATTCCTAAGGGAAGTACCATAGGCTTTGCTCCCCATAGGGGGTTGTTGGAGGAACCTGGAGCATGACTACATGACATGTTCTCACTGTTCATTGCTCTTCCTGCCATAACCTGGTGAACAAAACACGTGAACGTGTGTGTCACTTCCCACTCTATGCATTTGATTGCAACCAGATAGTCCTTTTCAAAATATTCTATAGAACAACATTTAAAGCAAATCTGTAGTTTTCCTTCTCCTGAAAAAATGCAAATCATTTTTAAAAGGCTTGGTCCAGAACTCCAAGCATTTCTTGAGAGGTTGTGGCTTCTTTTGAATTGGACATTAGCAACTTGGATTTTCTAACTCCATATTCTGGTTACCTTTTTCAAGGCTTATATCACCGCAGGGTAGCATATTCATAATTTTTACATATACAGGAACCTTACAATTTCTAATTTATTTTGAGCATATTTATCCTTTGAAAAAGTAGGATCATTGGTGCTAAGCTTACTCTATAAGAGATTTGGAATACTGTGAGGATT
Source organism: Lithobates sylvaticus (assembly GCA_028564925.1). NCBI lineage: Eukaryota > Metazoa > Chordata > Amphibia > Anura > Ranidae > Lithobates > Lithobates sylvaticus. The sequence goes on along the minus strand of CM053026.1, from coordinate 464,434,344 downwards.
GGGAGACATATACATTTATCAACATATCAAATTCTTCACCAGGAAGGATACCCAGGTCAATAATGATGACCTTAAAGGTAGACTTCCACCCTCTGTACTTCTCAGGCTAGTTGTAAAGCTATGTGAGCCCAGTGCTTGTGAGTTACAGTGTAGCATATTTCTGGCAAAGTTTGACATGTCACAGCAGGATGACTTAGGAAAAAATGGAGTAGCGAATGCATTTTAACCAGGTTTGCAGTTCATTGCTATGTACAATAAACAACCAGCACTTAGAAAATATCAATAGTCCTTAAAAGTTCATCAAAATGTTCTAACAATAGTCTTTGCCAAATAAAATGAGAGCCTCTTCATTCATGGATTAGAATTACATGTGTGAAAAATAAGATGCGTCCTGTCTCTCCTTACTTACAAAAGTGCAATACAATCCTTCTATACCCACTGGTGACACTTAAACAAAATAAAAAACAACATATATTGTGATATGTCCAAACAAACAAAACACACTGTAAAGTTGATGTGCTAACATTTCAATTGTGTGACCGAGTGCCATGCATCACCAAAACATGCATCCTCCTATGACAAATCCTAGTCCTGAAATATCTAACCTTACCCTCTGGGTCGTCAAGCACACTTGATATAAATACACTACAAATTTTTCCTTCCAGAATAATCCTCTTCCCTTTGCATTCACTAGTAGAAACTCTGAAAACAAAATACAAAATATAGTGTAGTACGTTTTAAAATAAGTAGCCCTTAGAGTACATAAATGTGCTTATATTTTCATAATGTGCTTCGTACCTTACTAAACCAGTGACATGTGTTCCCAAAAAATGTGCATCCCCATTACTTCTGAAATTATGCATTGTATATTACTCTCCCTGCTCTTCCTTGCAGACAACTCCAATTGCAGTGTCCAATAGTACCAAAAAGACAAAAATACCACTTTAAGATAGCTTTTATCAAAAAGTGATAAACCACTTACATTCCTGCATGCACTTAAAATTCAAACGGTGTGCTTGTGGTGATCCTTCTACCTTGTGTCAGTTGTAAGATTGGGGTGATCAGATTCAAGAGGTAGGTGTGTTTTCAATGAGTGCGCCAGTCCAAAACTGTATTTTTAAGGGCCTGGTAGCCCATTTTTATTTAAAAGAATGGAAAAGTTCACAAAAGACACCAGTAGCCCATGCAGGGGGTTCTACCATTACTGTAGCTTGCACAATCAGAATATTTTAGCCTCCTGGCTTACTCTCTTGCCACACGGCTACAGCTCCAGCTTAGGCCTTAGGTCTGCTTCTTAGACCAAAATACAGGTCCTTCTCAAAAAATTAGCATATTGTGATAAAGTTCATTATTTTCTGTAATGTACTGATAAACATTAGACTTTCATATATTTTAGATTCATTACACACAACTGAAGTAGTTCAAGCCTTTTCTTGTTTTAATATTGATGATTTTGGCATACAGCTCATGAAAACCCAAAATTCCTATCTCAAAAAATTAGCATATTTCATCCGACCAATAAAAGAAAAGTGTTTTAAATACAAAAAAAGTCAACCTTCAAATAATTATGTTCAGTTATGCACTCAATACTTGGTCGGGAATCCTTTTGCAGAAATGACTGCTTCAATGCGGCGTGGCATGGAGGCAATCAACCTGTGGCACTGCTGAGGTGTTATGGAGGCCCAGGATGCTTCGATAGCGGCCTTAAGCTCATCCAGAGTGTTGGGTCTTGCGTCTCTCAACTTTCTCTTCCCAATATCCCACAGATTCTCTATGGGGTTCAGGTCAGGAGAGTTGGCAGGCCAATTGAGCACAGTAATACCATGGTCAGTAAACCATTTACCAGTGGTTTTGGCACTGTGAGCAGGTGCCAGGTCGTGCTGAAAAATGAAATCTTCATCTCCATAAAGCTTTTCAGCAGATGGAAGCATGAAGTGCTCCAAAATCTCCTGATAGCTAGCTGCATTGACCCTGCCCTTGATAAAACACAGTGGACCAACACCAGCAGCTGACATGGCACCCCAGACCATCACTGACTGTGGGTACTTGACACTGAACTTCAGGCATTTTGGCATTTCCCTCTCCCCAGTCTTCCTCCAGACTCTGGCACCTTGATTTCCGAATGACATGCAAAATTAGCTTTCATCCGAAAAAAGTACTTTGGACCACTGAGCAACAGTCCAGTGCTGCTTCTCTGTAGCCCAGGTCAGGCGCTTCTGCCGCTGTTTCTGGTTCAAAAGTGGCTTGACCTGGGGAATGCGGCACCTGTAGCCCATTTCCTGCACACGCCTGTTCACGTGGCTCTGGATGTTTCTACTCCAGACTCAGTCCACTGCTTCCGCAGGTCCTCCAAGGTCTGGAATCGGTCCTTCTCCACAATCTTCCTCAGGGTCCGGTCACCTCTTCTCGTTGTGCAGCGTTTTCTGCCACACTTTTTCCTTCCCACAGACTTCCCACTGAGGTGCCTTGATACAGCACTCTGGGAACAGCCTATTCGTTCAGAAATTTCTTTCTGTGTCTTACCCTCTTGCTTGAGGGTGTCAATGATGGCCTTCTGGACAGCAGTCAGGTCGGCAGTCTTACCCATGATTGCAGTTTTGAGTAATGAACCAGGCTGGGAGTTTTTAAAAGCCTCAGGAATCTTTTGCAGGTGTTTAGAGTTAATTAGTTGATTCAGATGATTAGGATAATAGCTCGTTTAGAGAACCTTTTCATGATATGCTAATTTTTTGAGATAGGAATTTTGGGTTTTCATGAGCTGTATGCCAAAATCATCAATATTAAAACAAGAAAAGGCTTGAACTACTTCAGTTGTGTGTAATGAATCTAAAATATATGAAAGTCTAATGTTTATCAGTACATTACAGAAAATAATGAACTTTATCACAATATGCTAATTTTTTGAGAAGGACCTGTAGTTCCTTAGATTTAAGCTCACTTATAGCTTACTCACAATCAGCTCCTTGCTGCTTTGTCACAGACTACATCTGCCTCGTGCAGACATGCACGCTCTGGCTGCCCCCATGCAGCCTCTGACACCTGCAGAGGAATGGGAGTCCACCTGACTCCCATGAGTCACAGATCGTATAGGGGAGACTCACAATGATAAAAAAAAGGAAAACTCCCATAGTGATATAAAAAAGATCTATTTTAAAAGATGGCTACAATTACCGTATTTATCGGCATATAACACGCACTTTTTTCCCCTTAAAATCGGGGGAAAGTCGTGGGTGCGTGTTATACGCTGATACCCCCCAAAAAAATGACAAAAATTGGTTGCGGCGCCGAAAAATGGCGACCGCGGCCGAAAAAGACCGAGCCGACTGTTCAGCTCTGCTCGTAGTCCCGCCTCCCTGCGCTCGCTCCCGAAACAGCAGGGAGACGGGACTCCGAGCGGAGCCGAACAGTCGGCTCGGTCTTTTTCGGCCGCGCTTTGGCCTTTTTCGGCCGCGGTTCTGTCTTTTTCGGCCGCGCATGCGCGGTTTGTCTCGCGGCGGGAAATTTAAACGTCGGCAAGGCTGCAAATGATGCTGGCAAACTGCAAATGACACTGGGCAAGCTACAAATGACGCTGGCAAGCTGCAAATGACACTGGGCAAGCTACAAATGACACTGGGCAAGCTGCAAATGATGCTAGGCAGGTTGCAAATGACGCTGGGCAAGCTGCAAATGACGCTGGGCAGGTTGCAAATGACGCTGGGCAAGGCTGCTAATGACGCTGGGCAAGGCTGCAAATGATGCTGGGCAAGCTGCAAATGAAGCTGGGCAAGCTGCAATTGACGCTGGGCAAGCTGCAAATGACGCTGGGCAAGCTGCAAAGACGCTGGGCAAGGCTGTAAATGATGCTGGGCAAGCTGCAAATGAAGCTGGGCAAGCTGCAATTGACGCTGGGCAAGCTGCAAATTATGCTGGGCAAGATGCAAATGACGCTGGGCAAGCTGCAAATTACGCTTAAATGTAAGTTTTTTTTTTCCCTAAACTTCTCTCCTAAAACTTTTGTTCCTTAAAATTCCCTCCTAAACTTGGGGTGCGTGTTATACGCCGATAAATACGGTACCTTCATACAAAACATAAAAGGCATTTGTTTTGTATAACAGAAGAGAGGCAAGCTGTTGGCTTCAAACACTACCGCTGGTAAGCGATTGGGTGGGTGTGATGTCATCACTGGTAGGCCACTACCTCAAGGGAGTCACATACAGAAATCACATACAGTTTATCAACTAATCCAGCAGCAGGGATAATTATAGAAACATTTTTCCTTGTAGTTCCACAAACACATATAACACACAGAAAACTCCAATGCATGCACAGCTTCTCAAACTGCAGAAAGATTTGCTTCTAATGAGTAGGGATGAGCCGAACACCCCCGATTCGGTTTGCAGCAGAACATGCGAACAGGCAAACAATTTCTGCGAATACAGTTAAAGTCTATGGGACACAAACATGAAAAATCAAAAGTGCTAATTTTAAAGGCTTATATGCAAGTTATTGCCATAAAAAGTCCCGGGTACTGCTCCAGGGGACATGTATCAATGCAAAAAAAAAAAAGGTTTTAAAAACTGACGTTTTTTCAGGAGCAGTGATTTTAATAATGCTTAAAGTGAAACAATAAAAATGAAATATTCCATATCGTGACTGGGGATCCCCTTAGTCTGCCTGTAAAGTAGCACATCTTTCCCATGTTCATAACAGTCCCGCAGCAAAATTACATTTCTAAAGGAATGTCATTTAAAATTGCTCGCAACTGTAATGTATCACCAAAAAAAGTGTCACAAAAGTAAAAACTACAGTTTTTGACAATTCCTGTCTCGCAATGTCCATTCATCTTCAATCACGGCGCCCGGACCCAAAAAATAAAAAAATAAAAAATAAAGCTCCGCCACAATGGGCGGTAGACGCCGACTGCTGTCTCTTGGCCTTGACAGTTGTCATATAGGCAAGGGCAGGCCCACCCGCTGACGTTTCTTTCTATTTTTCTGGTCCATCGGCACTATGAATGAATATGGATGGACATCGTGGGACACTTTTTTATTTATTTAATTATAATTTTTTTTAATAAAGGACTTGTCAAAAACTGTGTATTGTGGTTTTTACTTTTTGATACTTTTTGGTGAATGGGTAGGGGTACAATGTACCCCATACCCATTCACATAGGGGGGGGTGGAATCTGATTCCGATAAGCCCCCCGCCCACAAACCCCCACAACCAATGGCCAGGGTTGTGGGGACAAGGACCCCAAAGCACCCTCCCCATGTTGAGGGCAAGCGGCCTGGTATGGTATGGCTCAGGAGGGGGGAAGCTCGCTCTTCCCCCTATCCTGGCCTGCCGGGCTGCTTGCTCCGATAAGGGTCTGGTATAGATTTGGGGGGGGCCCTGACAATTTTTGTAAAAATGTTGGTGTGGAGTTCCCCCTAAAATCTATGCCAGACCCAAAGGGCCTGGTATGGATTTTTAGGGGCCCACGGCTTTTTTTTTTTTACATTTTGACGTGGAGTTCCCCTTAAAATCTATACCAGACCCAAAGGGGGTCTGGGGGGGCATGCCATTTTTTTCTTAATTCTGTCATAGGGTTTCCCTTAACCACTTCAATACACTATATTATATACTGTACATTGCACTATATACCATGCACTTTATTATATATATATACTACACTGACTGTACTCTGAACTGCAGTATATATACCATACGTACTTCACTATATACTCTGCAGAAAAATTGGGCCTTAGGTTTTGGTGCCAGAACACTTTAATTCCTCCTCACAGTTACTCTTGTTGGGCACAGGAACGGGCCCTGCTGTTAAATATTATTTAAATATAGTGTTCCTTTTTTAAAAATTTCTACTTATCTATATTTTCAGACTTAAAAAGGTCGCCCCACCCTCAACTTCCTGAATTTACCTAGGCGAATGATGCAGTGCCCCCATGAGCTTCCTGGGATGCATGCCATTTTTTTTTTGCAGTCCAATTCAATACGAAGGAGGGGGCGGTTCTAGCAGCACTTGCACGTGGAAGAGCCGGCAGCTGTGACAGGCAACATGGTGGTGCCAGACCCATACAGCAACTGCAGAGAGGAGGATCCCAGAAGCTCAATGCTGGATAAAGGTAAGCAGGGGAAAGAAAAATTGAGGGAGGGGAAATGCTAAAATTCCTTTTTACGTTTATGATCTACCAGAACATCCAGATTCTTCTTCGCCATTGACTCCCCCAGCTGTTCTCCTCCTAGTATGTACAACATGTGATGCATGCATGTTGTTAGCCCTAAAGTGCAAAACTTTACATTCATCAACAATAACCTTATTTGTTACATAGTTGCCCAATCAAACAGTGCACTAAGGTCTCCTTGAAAGTTTGAGACATTTAGTAAGAATGTTACTCCACTGCATAGCTTGGTGTCACCTGCAAAGCCTGAAATGGTACTTTTAATCCCAGACCCTATATTCTTTATAAATACATAATATTAAAAAGCAAGGGTCCAGACACTGAACCTTGGGGTACACCACTAACAACCCTAGACCATTCAGTGTATAAATCATTAACCACTGCTGTCTTAATACAGTCTTTTATCCAGACTTATTTTTCCAATCCTGTAGACTTTACCTTACACATTAGCTGTGTGTGAGGAACTGCCAAATGCTTTTGCAAAGTCCAAGTATATTATGTCTGTAGCCACTCCTTTGTCTAAGGTTTTACTTACCTCCTCATAAAAATAATTAAGACTTGTTTGATAACTTTGGTCTTTCGTGAATCTATGCTGTCTATTTCTTAAAATATTGTTTTCTAGCAAAAACTCTTCTATATGTGTTTTTTTTTTTTAATCAAACTATCAAGTGTATTTATAACTATAGAAGTTAAACTAGCATGCACAGTATGTAGTTACTTGGGAAAGGGAGCATATCTACTTGTCCTGGAGCTGGGCTTTAAATGTGCATATTTTTCACGCTCAACCATTTGTTGGATATTCCTCGGCACGTGGTTATACTGCCTAGGGGAGCATCATCTGCCAAGGAAGCGGGGATCAGGTAGGTAAAAATAATTTTCCTGTCCTCTAGGCCTAAGCAACCATGTAACTCTTGCAGTAAAGAGGATTTTTGTTAGAATTTGACCTAAGATATATTTTCTGGGCTTAAAACTAGTTTTGTTTTTCCTTGTCTCTTACTGAATTAAAGTAATATATTTCCTTGTACTTTTTGTAAATATGAATGGGTTAACAGTGGGTTTCGGTCTAATATTTGCTACTAGAATTGAAATAAGGTTAACATCTGACTTAATAAAAGTTTTGTTCCAGAATACCTTGGCTTTCTATATTTTAGGCAAATCCTTAAATCTGCATGTTATTAACAGAGCTTGCTTTTTAATTTCAGATATGTGGATGTCTATTGATTTTTCATAGGTCAGTGCTTACATTTTTAAAAGAATGATATCTTCAAACCTAAAAAAATTCTTTTAAAAAAAAAGACCTTCAGAGTTTGTTAATTCGTGTTCAATTGTCCTCAAACAAGGTATCCTGCTGTGGATATGATTTCTTGGATCAATGGACTGTGAACAGTTGACAAAACAAATCTGCAATACTTTACACTGACATGGGTATGGGGCCAAGGGAGCCCAGATGTCTTAGACAGCACAGATGGGCCTGAGAGGTACTATTATTTATTTCTCATGAATCTTTCACAAGAAATAGGACCCAAAGCTAAACCTAGAGACTGTTCTTTAACTACTTAAAGAAATACAGCTGGACTGGTCAACACTATGTAAATAATTCAAACTAATGTCTTAAAACATAGAAAGTCCACATAAGAGAACTTCTATCACCAATTCACCTAGTGTGCATAACACCAGAAGTATTTGTCACAAATGAGTCCTTTTATGAACAATCGATGGTTATTATGGGAATGTTTCTGATCAGTATGCTTGTATTGGGCTTAGGTAAATTGTATATTTTTGTGACATTCATCCAAACACAATAATTTACACCATGCCATAACTTATATTTCAAGTACTAATGTATGTGATTGCAAATCATGGCTTAAGTACCACAGGCAATGCAATAATATTGCTTGCTGCTAGCAATGAAAAAAGTTATTTACATAATTTGCAGTAACAATATTCCTTAATTTACCATAGCTTCAGTAACAATATGCTTTCATTTACATTAGCCGCAGTCACAATATTCCTTGTATAAAGGGGAACTCCAGATAAACGAGTAAATAAACAGATGAAATATGAAGTAGGGGGTTGGTATACCTGCTAAGGGTTGTATTTTTCTGTCTGCTCATTACCAAGATTTAAGCCTGGTACACACAGCAATATTAGTACAGCGATCTCCCTGCTGAGCTATTCAGCGCTTACAGCTGATCGGCTGCTGTTTTTTCAGCATGCCCAATCGACAGAAGCCAGATATTCGGCCAGCTTCTGTCGGAATGGCTGCTGTACAAACTGAATGAATGTCGGCCAGTTTCTGTTGAACCGGCCAATACTGGCCGATATTCGGTTCATGTGTACCAGCCTTTATACAGCTATGCCACACAGCACAGCCCTGTTTAGCGAGAGAAGAAAACCTAATTTTTGCTCTGCTGCATTTCAGTACATTTGAAGAGTGTATTATATATAGAGAAGACGGACATGAAAGCACATAGGGCTTTATATATATATATATATATATATATATATATATATATATATATATATATATATATATATATATATATATATGTGTGTGAAGCCCTATGGCCGATACGGATATTAATAAATAGACTTACCATAAGACTTACCTGAAATAGACATGAAATAGACCTGAAGTGTGCCCTGGTCTGATGGTCGGTATACCAAAATGAGGGGGCATACCCTAGATTAGAAATGAGTATTTGTGAAGAGAAATTAATTTGAGAAATGCCCTGAAAAGGGGGATGGGAGGGTTGGTACTGCGCACAGGAAACCGACGAAGACCACAGGCGAGCGGGCTGGTTAAATACCCCCGGGCTCCTCCCATAAATTCAGGCCACCATACTGGCCTTCCTACTTATGGGCGAAGCCCTATGGCCGATACGGATAAGAACAAATAGACTTACCACATGAAATAGACCTGAAGTGTGCCCTGGTCTGATGGTCGGTATACCAAAATGAGGGGGCAAAAACATTCAGGTAGGGGTGTAGTTTTATTGGTTTCAGCTTTATTAATTGAGCAAGTTTGGTGAATGCTTGTGCCATTTCCACCTGAGGATTGAGGATCTACCGGGCGCGGTAGGCAGAGTTCCACCTGCCTAGCCTCTTGATGATGTGATCTGGGACCCATGCCGAGATGCTGCCGAGGCTGCTCCAATACTAAAGAGTGACCGTGGTACTGTCAGGAGAGCAGCGCCGGACGGACGGCCCACTCTCCAGTGCGCATGCGCGGAGGCCCGGCGCTCTGGCGCATGTGCACTCGCGGCTCAGCGGTCCGGCGCTCGCGCATGCGCACTGGCGCACGCCTGTGCGCAATGGCGTACAATTAGCGTCGCTCTGGCGCCTATAAAAGCTGCCTGACGCACAGGCACTTTGCTGGTCTGTCTTTCCAGCTTAGTGCCTGTGTGTCCTGTGTTCCCCAAGACTACCTGATCTGTCTCCTCTGTATTTGACCCGGATTGCCTGACGTTCCTGCCTTCTCCTGTGTTTGACCCCCTGCCCTGTTAAAACAGACTTTGCTGCTGCCTCTGTGTTTGACCCGGATTGCCTGACGTTCCTGCAACTCTCCTGTGTTTGACCCTCTGGCCTGTTCAACGGACTTTGCTGAACTCTCCTGTGTTTGACCCTCTGGCCTGTCCAACGGACTTTGCTGAACTCTCCTGTGTTTGACCCTCTGGCCTGTTCAAACGGACTTTGCTGCAACTTCCCTGTGTTTCATCCCCAGCCGGGTGTTTGGGTACCTGCCTCCTTTTCCTGCCATCTGCCGGCCTGCCCGGGCCAGGTCATCACCTCCTCCAGCCTCCCTACCAGTTCTGCTTACTTGACGGAGGTGACCTGTGCCTCCTGGTGCCATTTTCTCCCTGTCCCATCTCCAGGGGGCAGACTGTGCTGGGTCGCAAGGGTGAACCGCTCTCGGCATCTCGGCCTCGGTAAGTACATCTCTGATAGTACAGACCAGCCATGTCCGAGGCCGACAGAGCGTGTTCTCCCCTTGAGATCCTGTGCCAGCAGATGGCAGCACTCACTGAGGCTGTCCAAAATTTACAAGTGGGATATACCCAAATTGACAGCCGCTTGCAGCAACTGACAGGGCCTTCTCCCCCGCAGCCGTCAATCTTGCCACTTCCAGTGGGGTTCCCCCATTCGCAGCACCTACCAACCTCACAGTTGTCATCGCCACTCCAGAGCCCAGGGTCCCTATACCTGAGCGGTTCTCTGGTGACCGCAAGAAATTTAGGGCTTTCAAGAACGCCTGCTCCCTGTATCTGGCCCTTCAACCCAGAACCTTCTCCTCGGAGGTAATGAAAGTAGGGTTCATTATCTCCCTTCTGGCCGAGGAACCCCAGGCTTGGGCCCATAGCCTAATGGAGCAAAGGAACCCTGTACTGAACTCTGTAGATACATTCTTTGAAAGCATGGGCCAGCTTTACGACGACCCCCAGAAGGGGGCCACGGCCGAGACTACCCTACACAACCTCTCCCAGGGCCAGAGGCCGGTTGAAGATTATACAGCGGAATTCCGAAAATGGTCAGCCGACACCGGCTGGAATGAGCCAGCCCTTAAATATCAATTCCGCCAAGGACTGTCTGACACCCTCAAGGACGAATTAGCCCGGATTGACATCCCAGACTCCCTGGAAGATCTTATACAAGCAGTCACCCAAATTGACCGGCGCATGCGGGAACGCCGCGCTGAACGCTTTCAGTCACCTCGTCCCAGTTGGATGTTGCCCAAACCAGGCCCTGCCCAGTCCTCTTTCCATGCACCACCTGGGGCCACTCCCGGAGTCGAACCCATGCAGTTAGGCCTGGTCCGCGCTCCTTTGACCCCAGAAGAGCGTTTACGTAGGCGACAGGCCAACCTGTGCCTTTATTGCGGAAGCTCCGGACACTTCCTTCGCACCTGCCCCATAAGGCCTAGTAAGTCCTTCTCTAAACCTAACTTTAACTTCCAAGTCTCCGGGTTCTCTCAAACTTACATTATCCCTTTATCTCTCTACAGTTAACGGAAAAGGAGGTCCGCCTCCCGGCCATAGTTGATTCTGGGGCCTGCAGCTGCTTCTTGGACTCCTCTCTCACTGCCAGGCTTCACCTCACTCTTGTCCCCAAGAAGCAGTGCCTTCAAGTTCATCTAGCAGATGGATCCCTTCCCCGTTGTGGCTTAATCACCTATGAAACTGGTCCCATCCCGGTCACCACCGATTCTGGTCATAGGGAACTCCTCCGCCTGGATATCATTCCATCCCCCATGTTTCCCATCATCTTGGGGCTCCCCTGGCTACAAGCACACGAACCCCTAATCAATTGGCGGACGAAGGAGGTCTCCTTCCCGTCCCAATACTGCTCCCAAAACTGCTCTTCTCCAACCCCCGCTTCCTGCTCGGCCCTAGTACCGGTGCCCGACAACCTGAAACACGTACCACCTGTCTACCTTAAGTTCAAGGATGTCTTTGACAAACACCAAGCCGATCGCCTACCGCCTCACCGGCCCTATGATTGCCCCATAGACCTCCTACTTGGGGCCGCGGTCCCTTTCGGCCGTATCTTTCCACTATCCGAAACCGAGCTGAAAACCCTCAAAACCTACATTGACGAAAACTTAGCCAAGGGGTTCATTCGTCCCTCTTCTTCACCGGCCGGAGACGGTATTTTCTTTGTTGAGAAGAAGGATGGCTCGCTGAGACCCTGTATTGATTACAGAGAAATTAACAAAATCACTATTAAAAACAGGTACCCGCTTCCCCTCATCCCTGAATTATTTTAGCGCTTCCGGTCTGCACGGATCTTCTCAAAACTCGATCTTCGCGGAGCCTATAATCTCATACGGATCAGGGCGGGTGATGAGTGGAAGACCGATTTTAGATCAAGATTCGGTCACTACGATCTTGTCATGCCTTTCGGGCTCTGCAATGCCCCGGCCACGTTCCAACATTTAGTAAACGATATTTTCCGTAGGTACCTAGATGACTTCTTGGTGGTCTATCTCGATGACATCCTCATCTTCTCCGCCACTCCCGAGCTCCACCAAACACACGTCAGACTGGTCCTCACCATCCTTAGGCAACACAGGCTCTATCTCAAAGCGGAGAAATGTGAATTTGAAAAAACCACTGTACAATTCCTAGGGTTCATTATCTCCACCAACGGGGTCGCAATGGACCCGCAAAAAGTTCAAGCCATCCAGGATTGGTCAGCCCCCAAGGACAAAAAGGGAGTCCAAAGGTTTATCGGGTTTGCCAACTTTTACCGAAGATTCATCATTGGTTTCTCCTCCATTGTGGCACCAATCACTCTACTAACTCACCAACACAATCAGTTCCACTGGTCTCCTGAAGTCCAGGCGGCCTTTGTCCAGTTGAAATCCTTGTTCTCTTCCGCCCCAATCCTACGGCACCCGGATCCCGCATTGCCTTTTGTGCTAGAGGTGGATGCCTCTGAGACAGCTCTCGGGGCCATCCTCTCCCAGCGCCAGGGCGCCAAGGCCCTCCTTCACCCGGTGGCCTTTGCCTCCCGGAAACTGAGCCCTCCTGAGAGGAACTATGATGTGGGGGACAGGGAGCTATTGGCTATTAAATTTGCCCTTGAAGAGTGGCGGTATCTCTTGGAGGGGGCATCTCACCCTGTTATGGTCTGGACCGACCATAAGAACCTTGAATATCTCATCACAGCCAAACGACTCAGACCCAGGCAGGCCAGATGGGCCCTTTTCTTTTCAAGGTTCAATTTCCTCATTGCTTATAGACCGGGCTCCAAAAATGGGAAGGCTGATTCGCTCTCCCGCATGTTCCTAGAAACTACTCAAGAAACTGAGCCCAGCACCATTTTGTCCCCACAAAACTTTTGCTTAATCACCGAGGTGGATCTCATGACTGCTATCAAGACTGCTACCAGGCACAGCCCAGTCCCCACCAACCTTTCCCTGGTTAAACATGATGACTTACTTTGGTCCGAGGAAAAAATTTTCGTTCCCCAAGGAGCAAGGCCATTGGTACTTAAAACCTTCCATGACCACAAACTGGCAGGCCATTTCGGGTCAAAGAAAACCCCCGAACTTGTCTCCCGTTCATTTTGGTGGCCAGGCTGGAGACAGGATTGCAAGGACTATGTCGCCTCCTGCATTCCGTGCCAACGCAGCAAAGGGCCGAAGGCCAAATCTTGGGGGCTACTAAAACCTCTGCCCATTCCCGAACGCCCATGGGCAGAAGTCTCTATGGATTTTATTGTGGAATTGCCCCCCTCTAAGGAATTCACCACCATCTTCGTCATCGTTGAACGGCTCTCCAAGATGGCACACTTCATACCCTTGGTTGGCACCCCTTCTGCTTCCACCACTGCTGATGTGTTCTTTAGGGAAATTGTGAGGCTGCATGGGGTACCCAAAAGCATCACCTCGGATCACCTCACGCAGTTCACTTCAAGGTTCTGGAAGGAGTTGTGCAAGTCTCTAGAAATAAAAATCTGCCTGTCCTCCACATATCAGAAAGACCAACCAGACCTTAGAACAGTACCTCCGTTGCTTCTGCTCAGATTCTCAAAGTGACTGGTCTACCCTTCTGCCATATGCCGAGTTTGCGTAAATAACTCTATCCACTCCGCCACCAAGCAGACACCCTTCTGGGCGAACTTCGGCTTCCACCCCTCATTTCTCCCGGAATCGCCCCCTGAAACTTCTGTTCCGGCAGCTCAGGACCGCGTGGAGTCTCTACAAGACAATTTCCAAAAACTGCAAGAGTTAATGCAAGAGGCTCAGGATGGGTACAGCAAATACTCCAATAAAGGGAGGAAAGAGAATCCGGCTTTCAGGGTCAACGAAGAGGTCTGGCTATCCTCCACCAAACTAAAATTGCCCGTTCCTTCTCATAAATTGGGGCCGAGGTTCATCGGCCCATTCAAGATAAAAAGGGTTGTGAACCCTGTGGCCTTTGAACTTGATCTACCCCAGAGTTATAGGATCCATCCGGTCCTTCACGCTTCCCTGCTGAAGCCCGTCACCCCCAGCCCCTTCCCTGGCAGGGAAGAACCACCTCCACCCCCTATTCTAATTGAGGATGAGAAGGAGTTCGAGGTGGAGGAAATTTTAAGCTGCAGGAAGATGGGCAGGCAACTTCAATACCTGATCAGGGGGAAGGGTTACCCCCCTGAGGATAATTCGTGGGAACCCTCAAGGAACCTGCACGCCCCACGCTTAATTCGGGCATTTCACCAGGCTCACCCGGAGCTAATGGCCAGTTTGGATGTCCAGAGGCCACCCCCCGGGGGGGGGCACTGTCAGGAGAGCAGTGCTGGACGGACGGCCCGCTCTCCAGTGCGCATGCGCGGGGGCCCGGCGCTCCGGCGCATGCGCACTCGCGGCTCAGCGGTCCGGCGCACAATTAGCGGCGCTCTGGCACCTATAAAAGCTGCCTGACGCACAGGCACTTTGCTGGTCTGTCTTTCCAGCTTAGTGCCTGTGTGTCCTGCGTTCCCCAAGACTACCTGATCTGTCTCCTCTGTATTTGACCCGGATTGCCTGACGTTCCTGCCTTCTCCTGTGTTTGACCCCCTGCCCTGTTAAAACGGACTTTGCTGCTGCCTCTGTGTTTGACCCGGATTGCATGACGTTCCTGAAGCTCTCCTGTGTTTGACCCTTTGGCCTGTTCAACGGACTTTGCTGAACTCTCCTGTGTTTGACCCTCTGACCTGTCCAACGGACTTTGCTGAACTCTCCTGTGTTTGACCCTCTGGCCTGTCCAACGGACTTTGCTGAACTCTCCTGTGTTTGACCCCCTGGCCTGTTCAAACGGACTTTGCTGCAACTTCCCTGTGTTTGATCCCCAGCCGGGTGTTTGGGTACCTGCCTCCTTTTCCTGCCATCTGCCGGCCTGCCCGGGCCAGGTCATCACCTCCTCCAGCCTCCCTACCGGTTCTGCTTACTTGACGGAGGTGACCTGTGCCTCCTGGTGCCATTTGCTCCCTATCCCATCTCCAGGGGGCAGACTGCGCTGGGTCGCAAGGGTGAACCGCTCTCGGCATCTCGGCCTCGGTAAGTACATCTCTGATAGGTACTGACTGGGGTCGAGGTGTAGGCTGCGAAGAAGAACCCCCACGTGTTTGACAAACTGGCAGGCACTCGAGGGTTTGCACAGAAAAGGTAATAGGGGACTAGAGTTTGAGCGTTACGGTAGGAGTGACCGTAGGTGGTCAAGTATGGTTACTGGACACCAGACATTGTTTGTTTACAGAGATGGATGTCTATCCTGGAGCTTGATTTCTGGGCTTTAGACACAGCCAGGTGGAAGATGAAATGGTGTTGGTAGCGAGCCAAGTGACGACTACGCAGAACCTGGCCTGCGGGATTGCTGCAGGTGAACTAGCTAGGCTGTCAGAACCCGTAGTAGGCTATGTAAATGGCTGTTTTGTATGAGCAGGCTGGGGAGAAAGCCAAATGGCGAACTGGTAAAGATAGTAGACACGTCCCGGAAGATGGCAGCCTGGAATGAACGTACAGTGGACGTTAAACTGGTGCTGCCAAAATAACTGCAGCAGCCTGCGCAGGAAGGACATCACTGAGAGCGATCCATACCTGGCTTCATCAACAAGATCGGCCTTGGCCCGGCTGTCGGTGGTGAAAGCCACGGCCTGTCCTGTCCTGGTATGACCCCAGAGTCGAGCGGCTACCATGACCGGGTGTCGCTCGAAGAGGGAGGAAGTCCAGGTAAACCCAGGGTTTGGAGTATCTCTGAGGCCATGGTCCTGTAACCAATGGTGTCCAAAAAATTGCAGCAAAGCCTGTGGAGGCTGCGGCATCTGTCACTACCAGGGATGCTAGGGGCGACATGGTATGAACATCGTTATACCGATCCACGTAGAACAGAACCTTCCGACATTGATAGGTCTGCTATCACCGTGGTATCTAAATTAAGGATGTGAAAGGGGGGCTGTGTCTGGGAGAGGAAGATCAGGAAGCGTGACATTAAGACCGACCCTGGGGAATCACCCGTATTTGCAGATTTGAGCATTCTCAAGAGAGACTGCAGCCGCTTCTTGGTATATGGGTGAAGTCTTGGAGTTGGAGATCGTAAGCTGAAGCACATAACGCTCTTTAAAAGTCAGGTGGGGCCTGTACAGTACCTGGCTGCCAGTGCCACTAATGATAAATTGGCTAGGCCGTAGAAACCGTAAAGGGCCCAGGTAGATGGGTGTTTTTTTTTTTTTGGACGACTAGACTGGGGAACGACCCTAAAGATGGCGGTTGTGATGGGTGAGCGTTTGCCGTTGGCTATGGGCTAATGCTTATGGATGCCACGTGGAGGGGATCTTACTGTATGGGCCGTAAAGACAGACGGCTCTCCGGGTCCTGTAAGGATAGGAAATGCTGGATGCTGGCTAGGTATAGCCTGACAGTGTTACAAGAAGAAGCCAGCTACGTATGGCTACACGATACCTAGTGCAGGACGGAAGCTGAACTCAACTGTCTTGAGGGAGAGATGACAGACAGGAAATGATGAGTGGCTCGTACAAAAAAATGCCACCGGAGACAAGTTGCCAATTAAGTGCCGCTGGAAACGATGTGTAGTCAGTCTGTGTGCCACTGGGAATGTGCTTGCAAGGAGAGCGATTGCAAGAAGTTATGCTAAGTTGCGTGCCTTGCCGCAACTGCGACAGACGTGCGTTTAAATGTGTGTTTGCAACGATTGCAAGGGAGTTTGTCACTGGAGATGTGCTTGTAGTGCCTGTGAGAAGTTTGTATTACTGCATGTGCTTGCGAAGACCGCAGGAGTAGTGCTTGAACGTGTGTTTGCAACGCTTGCCAGAAATTATGTTTTGGATGCGTGCTTGCAACAATTGCAAGATGTTTATGCCAGAACGTGTGCTTGCAACAATTGCAAGACGTCACCAGGACGTGTGCTTGCAACAATTGCAAGACGTCGCCAGGATGTGTGCTTGCAACGATTGCAAGACGTTATGCCAGGACGTGTGCCTGCAACGATTGCAAGATGCTACGCCAGGACGTGTGCTTGCAACGATTGCAATACGTTATGCCAGGACGTGTGCTTGCAACGATTGCAAGACATGCCAGGACGTGTGCTTGCAATGATTGCAAGACGTTATGCCAGAACGTGTGCTTGCAACGATTGCAAGACGTTGTGCCAGGACGTGTGCTTGCAACGATTGCAAGAGGCTACTCCAGGACGTGTGCTTGCAATGATTGCAAGACGTTATGCCAGGACGTGTGCTTGCAACGATTGCAAAAACATTGTGCCAGGACATGTTCTCGGAACGATTGCAAGATGTGCCAGGACGTGTGCTTGCAACGATTGTGAGACGTTATGCCAGGACGTGTGCTTGCAACGATTGCAAGATGTTTATGCCAGGACGTGTGCTTGCAACAATTGCAAGAAGTTACGTCCGGATGCATGCTTGCAACAATTGCAAGGAGTATGCTAGGATGCGTGCTTGCCACTATTGCAAGAAGTTATGGTAGGATGCATGATCAGCTAGGTCGGAAAAAACACAATTCCATCCAGTCCAACCATGAAATTAATAATATTGTCACCCCGTCATATTATGTACATTTAGAAAAGTATCCAGTCCTTTCCCTAAAGCAATCTGCTGGGCTAGCCAGAACTGCGTGCTGGCAATGATTGCAATAGGTTTGTGCCTGGACATCTACCTGCGACGATTGCAAGAGGTTTATGCTTGGACGTGCTTGCACTTGTTGCAAGAAGTCTGTGCTTGAATGCATGCTTGCAGCAATTGCAAGAAGTTTGTGCTTGGATATGTGTTTGCAGCGATTGCAGGGAGTTTATGTTTGGGTGCGTGCTTGCAGTGATTGCAAGAAGTTTGTGAATTGGATGCGTGTTTGCAATAACTGCAAGAAGTTGTATCTTGGATGTGTATGAAACGAATCCGATCTGAATCGGTCGTACGTATGGAATGAATCCTATACGACTCGATTGCATGAAAACGAATCTGATACGAACCGGTTGTGGGATGGGTGAAATTTACTTTAATATAAATCAGACCGCGGAGAGCACGAAAATGAACCCGGTACGAATCGCTGTGTCGCTGACGCGACTTGCTTTAATCGGGCTGTAGCGTGTATGAAATTTAAACCGATATGAATCTTTGTAACTGTATGTAACGAATCCTGACACGAACCGGTTTGTAAAACGTGTGAAACGAAACCAACATGCATTGGACTACATGACTATGAGGGGAAGTAGCAGCGAGACAAAGGTGTTTTTTTTTTTTTCTTTTTTTACAAACAAGTCAAGACCCTAGCTGAATTCCGCAGGAAGGACAGGGTGTGTGTTTTTTATTTTTTTTTTAATCGTAGAGGCGTCAGAGGTCGAACATTCGTGGAGCTGTGTTTAAGAAAACAGAAAATGCAAAAAGGATTCGACATGAAGTGACTGCCAGACCTGAGGGGAATGACAGGCAACATGCGAACGATACCTGTAAGGCTGAAATGGTGGGTGTGGATCACTGGGTTGTTGGTTTGAGTGGAGTGACTGACTGGTGTAACTCCGTAATGCGTTTCGGGCAACTTCGTTGGCTTTGAAGTGGTTTTTTTTTAATTTATTTATTTATTCATTTATTTTTTGGGCGACTTGCTGCGGCAGTTGCGTGGAAAGAAATGTGAGAAATGTTTTGTGCCACAACGTAGGCATGAATCTGTGTTGCGACTGTGGCTAGCAATCGAGAAAAACTGTAGAACATAAATGAAATTTAGGCCAAGTCAACTGGGGCACACCGAGACGAATCGATGCATCGCGGATGCCACTGGATTCGAATCGGAGCGCGGTACATGATAATGAAATGAAACAAGATAAAAATTGCCATGACAGAGGCACGAAACGGTCGTGTCGCAACTGCGACCGACAACGAACCGGACTCCGGAGCATTTACTGAAATGGGGCCAACGAATATCTGGAGCACACTGGAACGAATCGGCGCATGTAGGATGCGACTGGATTTGAATCGGGGCGCGGTATGTGACAGTGAAATTAAATGAATACTTTCTGCCATGACAAAGGCACGGATCGGTCGGCCGAGACTGTGACCAATGACGAAGCGGACTCTTGAGCATGTACTGAAAATGAGGCCAACAAAGTCTGGGACACACCGGAACGAATCGGCGCATGGGATGCAACTGGATTTGAATCGGGGCACAGTCTGTGACAGTGAAATGAAGTGACCAAGTTCAGTCATGACTGAGGCACAGATCAGTCGGCCGAGACTACGACCGACGGCAAAATGGACTCAGGAACATGCACTGAAATGAGGCAAACAAACCTGGGGTACGTCGGAAGCGAACCGGTACACGAGGGTGCGACCGGGTTCGAATCAAAATGTGATTCGTGGCATTGAAGTGTTTCCCATGACAGAGGCGCCGATCGGTTTGCCTAAAACTTTTTTACGACTGGTAGCGACCAGACTCTGGAGCATGTAACGAAACGGGGCCTGGAAGCACCTGGGGCACGCCGGAACGAATCGGGGCACCGGGGTGCAACTAGATTCGAATCGGAACGTGATACATGACAATGAAATGGTTGCCATGACAAAGGTGTTTTGATCGGTGAGTCGTAAAACTGCAACTAGCAACGACCGCACTCTGGAGCATGTACTGAAATGGGGCCCGACAGCTGGAACACACCGGGACGAATTGGATGCGGCTAGATTCGAATCGGTGTGTGGTACATGACAGTAAAATTAGTGAAATGGCTGAAATGTTTTGAACGTTTCGGCTGTGCCGGGGACACGAATCGTTGTGCCGAAGTTTGCGACTGGCAACGAGTTTGTCCGTGGAGCATGACACCGAGGTGAGGGTACGACATCGACATGTTCAAGGGAAACAGTGAAATGCTAATGCGACTAAGTTCTAATCTGTAGTAATAGCGGTACGAGTGAGTGGTTTGAGATGCGGCTACGTGTGGATTCTAACGAATGACTCGTACGTATTCGATATCGAGATTCGTGACAAGATATCTAACAGTCATATGTGAAATGAAGGTCAAACGAGATCCCTACCTGCGGCAGCCGAGCCAGATACGTTGTACAAAAATCACGAACGAGAACGAAAACCACGAGACGTCTGGAGACGGAACTCATGAATGCTAACAAATCGAGTAGTCGGCTTAGTGACGTAGTACCACGCACAGGAAACCAACCGAAGACCACCGGCGAGCGGACTGGTTAAATACCCCCCGGGCTCCTCCCATAAATTCAGGCCACCATACTAGCCTTCCTACATATAAGCAAATTCCAGTTAAAAGTGGTAAAAGTGGAGGAGGATGCCAGGGACTAAGTTAGGGGGGTGGGGTTACTGATATAAGGGGGAAACCTTTATATCAGTGCCCCCTTACATTATTGTATTCATTCCCCCCTCACATCAGTGACCCCCCTCAGACTGGCCTGGCAGGGCTGTCACTGAGCTCCTTTCAGGTGCACTGTGCAGGGCTCAGTCAGTTGGTTCCAGCTTGGTGGCTCTGGTTTTATCCTATAGTCTCCTCTCCACAGTCCACAGATGTCTGACTTCTCCCATGACCCCCCCATCCTGGCAGCACTCCCATTCTTGACTCTTCTGTAGCCCCCCCAGAGACTGCAGGCATGATATAAGACAAGAGATGGTTAGAGAATGCGGACATGATACAAGAGATGGTCAGAGACTGTGGACATGATACAAGAGATGGTCAGACTGCAGGCATGATACAAGCGATGGTCAGAGACTGCAGACATGATACAAGAGATAAATGCATCCTCATCAGTGCCCATCAAATGCAGCCTCATCAGTGCCCATCAAATGCAGCCTCACTGTGCCCAACAATGCAGCCTTACTGTGCCCATCAAATGTAGCTTTTCGGTGTCCATGCATGCAGCCTCACTGTGCCCATCAGTGCTCTCTCACTGCGCCCATCAATGCAGCCGCACTGTGACCATCATGGCAGCCTCACTGTGCCCATCATCGCAGCCTCACTGTGCCCATGAATGCTGCCTCACTGTGCCCATGAATGCAGCCTCACTGTGCCCATCAGTGTACGCTCACTTTCCCCATCATCGCAGCCTCACTGTGCCCATCATCGCAGTCTCACTGTGCCCATTGACGCAGCATCACTGTGCCCATTGATGCAGCATCACTGTGCCCATCAAATGCAGCTTTACGGTGCCCATGAATGCTGCCTCACTGTGCCCATCAGTGCACTCTCACTGTGCCCATCATCGCAGCCTCACTGTGCACATCATCACAGGCTCACTGTGCCCATTGATGCAGCATCACTGTGCCCATCAAATGCAGCTTTACAGTGCCCATGAATGCAGCCACACTGTACCCATGAATGCAGCCTCATTGTGCCCATCAGTGCACTCTCACTGTGCTCATCATTGCAGCCTCACTGTGCCCATCATCGCAGGCTCACTGTGCCCATTGATGCAGCATCACTGTGCCAATCAAATGCAGCTTTACGGTGCCCATGAATGCTGCCTCACTGTGCCCATCAGTGCACTCTCACTGTGCCCATCATTGCAGGCTCACTGTGCCCATTGACGTAGCATCACTGTGCCAATCAAATGCAGCTTTACAGTGCCCATGAATGCAGTCACACTGTACCCATGAATGCAGCCTCACTGTGCCCATAAGTGCACTCTCACTGTGCCCATCATTGCAGCCTCACTGTGCCCATCATCGCAGGCTCACTGTGCCCATCAAATGCAGCTTTAGGGTGCCCATGAATGCAGCCTCACCGTGCCCATGAATGCAGCCTCACTGTGCCCATCAGTGCACTCTCACTGTGCCCATCATTGCAGCCTCATGGTGCCCATCATCGCAGGCTCACATTGCCCATTGATGCAGCATCACTGTGCCCATCAAATGCAGCTTTACGGTGCCCATGAATGCAGCCTCACTCTGCCCATGAATGCATCCTCACTCTGCCCATCATTGCAGCCTCACTGTGCCCATTGACGCAGCCTCACATTGCCCATCAAATGCAGCTTGACGGTGCCCATTAATAGGGCCTCACTGTGCCCATCAAATGCAGCTTTACGGTGCCCATCATTGCAGCCTCACTGTGCAGCCTCACTGTGCCCATCTTATTAAACTTCTGTCTGACTTCCTGCTCGGCTAAGTCTTTTAATTCCTCTCTCTTATCAGTGAGCTCTATGTATATGCCCTGAGTGAGTGCCCCCCCTGGACTTATGCTTTTGCTCGAGAGTTTTAATCTCGGCCATCAAAGCCTGCGTTTTTCTCATCCTCTCCTTTTTTTTCCATGAGGCTTTTGCTATCAGGAGCCCCCTTACGAACGCTTTATGGGCGTCCCATAGTTGGGCCTCTGAAACCTCCCCGTTGTCGTTGATTTGAAAGAACCATTCCAGTTCCTTTCTAATATGGTCCCTGATTTCTTTATCGTGTAACAATTCAGGGTTGAGTTTCCATCCACTCGAGGATTGTTTATATTCGGGAAACCTTAGCCTCATGGAAACCGGAGCGTGATCCGAGAGGGAAGCTATTCCTATGTCTGACTCATTGATCCTTTCAAGTATGCCATGTTCTATCAGGATGTGATCCAGGCGGGAATACGTCTGGTGGACGGGGGAGAAGAACGAATAGTCTCTTGTCTGCGGATGCTGGATCCTCCATACGTCCAGCAGTTGATCCTCCGAGAGTTTTTTTTTTATCCGTTTTAGTTGAACGTTTCCCCTCCCCGTCCCACCAGACGTACTATCTAAGGCAGGGTCCATTACGAAATTAAGATCCCCCATCAGGATCAGGAACCCTTTTTTAAAGACCCTCAGTTTGCGCAGAATTGCTTCAAGGTATGAGATAGGTTTAGTGTTGGGGGCATAAACATTGGCCAGTGTGAGTTCTACCCCCAGGAGAGATCCCCTAAGAAACAGGAATCTCCCCTCGGGGTCCGTCATTCTCCCCTCCACCATGAAGTCTATATCCCTCGCGATCCCAATGGCCACTCCTCTTGCCCTGCTTGAGATGGTGTCTCCATAGAACCAATTTGGGAAAGCCGGAGAAAATAATCTAATATTAGAAGTGTGTGCCAGGTGGGTCTCCTGCAAAAAAACTATTCCAGCCCTATATCTCTCTACTTCCTCTAGTACCTTGAGGCGCTTGCCGGGAGAATTTAAGCCTTTTACATTGTAGGATAAAAATTTAATTTCGGTGTCCTTCATTTATTTTTTGGGTTTTCCCTCTTTTTTCTCTGAGGTTTTAATATTGATGACAGCCTAGCAGCGGATGGGGTCCCCCTCCCCCTTTCTCCCCTATGCCCCCCTCCCTCCCTCTCCCCTCCCCTCCTCCCCCCCCTGTCTCTCTCCCCCCCTCCCCCCCCTCTCTTACCCCAACTAGGGTCTCTAAGTCCTTGGGGGCCATCCTTTGTGGCTTCCCTCAGACTCTAGATTCCTGGTGAGGTGGAGTTTGTTTAGCCCTCCTCTCCCCCTTCGTGGGGGGGGGGGGGTAGGGCCGACTTGAACAGGTTTGTTTTACTACGTCGGGTGGGAATTCTCCCCTCCTTCCCCCCCTCCCCACAGGAACTTGCGTAAACTCCCACGGGAGTTTATGCCGGAAGTGGGTGCAGATACCTGTCTTAGACAGGTATCTGCACCCCCCTCCCCCCTGAAAGGTGCCAAATGTGCAAAAAAAAAGCAAATTATACTCTAGTTAATTAACAATAATAACATTAATATGTTCCAGGACACCGGGGGGGGAGGGTTCCGAAAAGCGGGAGTTCCACTTTAGGGTGGAATCCCCCTTTAACTATTTTCTTAAAGCAGTAGTAAACTTTGAAACAATAACAAAAGAATATGTTCTATCTGCAAGGAAAAGGCACATTGTGCTAGAATACATCACATACTAGCACATTACGAAAGAATTACCATGAAAAGCCTTGAAAAGCCTTCCAACGGCACGCTGTCCCCGTTGCAGAGGCTTCAATCTTTACCCGGTCTTTCCTTCTGGGTTCACAGGTTGCGGCCACTTGAATTGCCGAGATGCGATAACGTTACTCCCATGCATAGCCAAGGAGTCTCAGCCAAGGCACAGGTCAATTAAGTCACTCGGGAGACCCTTGCCCCTTTTTTGCTTTTAGTAAGAGAGCCCAGGGTTTGGATTTGATTGGATGTGCCCATTGGTCATCAGGATTTTGTTCTTTGGGTGAGCACTTGTTCATCATGATTGATGTTGCTCTGCATTGCTGAATTACATGATTGTCAATGGATGTAATGTACATTGTGGGATATTCTTTTTTTTGATCATTAAATAACTGCTTAAATTTTTTTAGGGATTGAGTAGGGAGTGTTAAAGACATGTGGCCTTATATGGTTCAGGAGGGGGCCACATGCTCATTCTTGCCTTTCCTGGTATTCCAGGCAACATGCTCGGAAAAGGTCGGCCATTGAATTTGGGGCAACAAGAGAGCTGGGTGCAAGCAGTCTGAGAAGGATGCAGAGTCAGTCTGGGAGGACTGTGGATAAGTAGCCAGAAGGGCTAGTGAAAGGGGCAGTTGCAGTGCCTGAAGAGGTGGTATTGGGACCAGTAGCCACAGGAATAGGACAGCTAAGCACTAAGACCTCTTTACTGCTACACTACCAGTGTAGGGGCACGCAGTCCCTGCCTACAAATAGCATTTGCTCTGGATCTGGCTGAGTCTGTGTTGGATCAATTTCCCTATCCCCATCCATGTTTAATTCCCCTAAAAAATACAAAAACAAAGTTGCAAGGACTTATTCCTGTCTCCAGAGTGGGTGGAAAATTTGTGAGCGAAATATGGGAGATACCCATATTCACCAGCGGCTCCTACGGGGGTAGCGCTCCATTGTTATTATACAGGATTTATATAGCTTCAACAGTTTACACAGTGCTTTACAACATGTGAGCAGACAGTACAGTTACAATACAATTCAGTGCAGGAGGAATCAGAGGTCCCTGCTCGTTAAAAGGGAGGGTCAAGTGATACAAATGGTAATAACTGTGGAAGATGAGCTGAAGGAGAAAATACAAGCACAGTTGTTAAGTAGGGGCAGGATAGGCTTTTACGGAAAAAAAAGGGGGTTTCATGGATTGTCTAAAAGTGGACAGAGTAGGAGATAGTCAGATAGATTGGGGTAGGGAGTTCCATACGATGGTAAATGTGTACTTTTGGTTGGAGGTACTTTATTTATAATTTCTCACATAACTAACCCAAAATAAGTAAATATATATATACAGAAGACAGCAATATATATTTCTGTCTTCATAATTTTTTATTTAAAGTCAAACCTCTGTGAGCCATTACTGTTAAAGTAGCCATGGCCATTCATCCTTAATGTGCATGTTGGCAAAGGAGTGCCTACTAACATTCCAGCCACGGAGTAAGATATGTATTACTTAGGTCCCATTTACACTATGCATTGTGTTACCCATGTGCATTTGCCATATATTAAGCCCCGTAGACAGGGGCAGAATGTCAGGAGACATTTGCCAGTTAAAGAAAAAGCACGACCAGCATTTTGCCCGCATGTATGTCGAACGTGCATGCTGGAAAACCAACAGCCGACCGACTCCCGATCAGTGCTCTCAGCCAATGACAGAGAGCACTGATCAGAGTGTTCTGGCATGGGGGGAGGGCATCCCATGTCAGAACACAACAGCTCAGTGGGGGAGATTGCTGAACTAACCTCACATGGTTAATACAGCGTCTCTGACTGGCAGGTTGCACAAAAAAAAAGTAGTGTGTACCCAGCTTTAGGGCAAGCTAAGTTAAGGCAGCATATGTTTTCTTTTTAAGTATTACTATAACCTTAACAGTGTGCAAGGCTACACAGACATTATGTTAAATATGATTTGGCTTACCCAAGAAATAATGTGTAGACTCTTCAATAACTCCACTGATAATAGCAATTGTTATGATCCCAGAAAGAAATTAATTAAAACCTGGATGCTTGATTAATGGTTACTTGAATGTTCCAGATGCAGCAAGAGGTGTATGATGGTGCTCCAAGGTCTCCTTGTCATTAAACATGTTAATTGCTGTCATTTCTTAAACTGTGTACAAATATAAGCTATGCCATCCGTATATACAATGTAACATATGGTGCGTAATCATATACTTGTTTCCAATGAAAAGATCGCTCGTGTGTCATATTGTGGCCCACTTTATCACCGTGAATGCAAGCAAAGTCAAAACACAAAGAACATAACTTTGTTGATTTAGCTAATTCATAAGAGACAAAGAAGTGAAATGGATGAAAGAAAAGATGGCATCTGATTACAGCAGATGGTAGAAGATTATGCACTCTTTAGATTTGGATTCACTGGCTGCCATTGTCATGTACTGGAGAATATATGCACAGATTTTTAATAGCATGTACATATTAATGAATTTCCTTTCACATCACATTTATTGACAAGCTAACGTGCTCACTTGTGTTTATAAAGTATTAGGCATCTTAAAGCCACTTTGGAGCGGCTAGCGGCTAAATCTCAGAAAAGCTGTATGCCAACTGTTGTAAACAAGTTACATGCCACTTATTTAAAAAAAAAAAGAAAAGTTCAAAAGTTTAATTGATAAACAAACCAAGTTCATCTGCATGTAAATTCTTTTACAAAATTATGCAATTTAATTGTTAGTAATGCTTTTAATATAATTCTCTTAAAGTGTATGTATAACCAAAACATTTTTTGAGACCTAGTGCATTATCCCACTAGCGCCAGTGACATCAAAGGCTGCTTCTACAGTAAATATCTCCTAAACGGTGCACTTTTGCAGTACCTACAGGTAAGCCTTATTATAAGCTCACCTATAGGTAAGAATCATGCATTGGAAGTTTACTACCACTTTAATAAGAAAATGTCATAAAATGTACTCACAAACGTATTGAATGAAGAACTCTCATCAAGCTACTCATCTGTAGCATTACAGTCCTGGACACAGTAAACTCCAGAAGTCGGGGGACCACACCGACGTTCAATCTGGCTGATGCATTTCAAAGGTAGCACCTTCTTCTTCAGAGCCAATCCATACATAGTTACATAGTTAGTTCGGTTGAAAAAAGACACAAGTGCATCTAGTTCAATTAAAAAAAATATATATATACACAATCCTATACCCACAGTTGATCCAGAGGACGGCAAAAAGCCCCATCAAAGCATGATCCAATTTGCTACAGCAGGGGAAAAAAATCCTTCCTGATCACCCCGAGAGGCAATCTGATTTTTCCTGGCAATGTTTTCCCATACACATGTCCTCAACTGAGCATATACTGTATATGCTATCTTACACTACATTAAGGTTTCCAAGTTCCATCCATTGGGTGGAAATGGACCAAAGAAAGGGGGGGGGGGGGGGGGGGTAAAGTCATAAGGTTCAAGTTCAGGCATGATAAATCAAACCAACACATACCAAAACTCATCCAAAAACAGGTGTAGTGTAGCAGAAACATTTCTTCTGCAGCTCTGCCACACATTCCATACCTGTTCTCATGCATGTCCCATGGGGGGGGGGGGGGGGGGGTATTTAAAAAAAAAAAGGTTTTCCTTTGCAATTAAATTTATGATGCTTTTTACCAGAAATATCATTCTGGTGTTATGTTAAACAGGACAGATTATAGACTAAAATGTGTACTTCTTATTTACAATTAGTCGGGCTATAGCTCTTTTGGCCCTACTTTTTCTGTGGGTCACAGGAGTGCACTTAGTTCTGCACTCCTGTGACCCATATTCAGCTGACTAAAGCCTACTGTTAGCTGACGTCACTCAGCTGCTCCAAACTCTGGAGGGATCCCAAATTTAATGTCAGGATCCACCCAGATGCCTGACTGGCAGCTGGTTCAGCCTCTCAGTGAGCCGCAGAGAGCCTGGTCCAGTTGCTCACTCCCCCTTCCACAGCCTGGTGCTCCAGTGAGCGTTGGAGGGGCTGAAAAGAGAGTCAATGAATGATGGTAACTTGCTCTTTGCTCACTGAAGACCGAGAACTGAGCAATCAACAGTGTTTGATTGCTAATTTCTCAGTTTTAGAGGCGGCG
Organism: Lithobates sylvaticus; assembly: GCA_028564925.1. Taxonomy (NCBI): domain Eukaryota; kingdom Metazoa; phylum Chordata; class Amphibia; order Anura; family Ranidae; genus Lithobates; species Lithobates sylvaticus. The sequence continues at coordinate 464,406,193 of CM053026.1, read as the reverse complement.
GGGGGACAGATACAGCATCAGACTATTTCTGGATCCACCTAGGTGAGTATGTATGTTTGTTTTTTGAAATCCCATACTTCTCTTTGAAAAACTAACACTACTAACATTAGTCATTAAAAAAAAACACTTTTTTAATCTTTCTACGGTAAATATAATATAGAATTTTTTTTTTTTTTTTGCAAGACAGTATTGCAAAAAAAAAAAAATCCTAGTTGAATCCACGTCTAAAAAAATATGTACCTATTAATGTATGTGTATTTTATCTTAAGAAGTGTTGAGCCAATGTGCTTGAGTTTATGTGCAGGCTGTTCACCAAACTCATCTTAAATTTTGAGATGCGAACCTTAATCCAGACCCTACTGAAATCAATGGAAAGGGCATAGAGAGCTTGGTATTGCCTTGGTACTATGTACTAATACAAAATAATTCTTTTAAAAAGTAGCATTTAGTAGGGAGAGGGTTCATGCAAATTGAAGCGCATCATTGGGAAAATACCAATCCCTTCAATTACATGCAAGGAAGATGCCTTTAAAATGTATGTGCTGTTGCAGAATAGTACATTCTTCACGGACAATGTCAGCTACACCACATGATGACATCACTTAATTTGCAAGTGTCATATATTTTTTCATTTTTTATTATTACATGATTTTAATATAGCATCCCTACCCACTCTGATTCATTTTTATACCTAGGGAAAAACTGCTTTTTTTTAGATAGTTAAAATATAATAGGCATGAATTAACTGGTGGCATTAGCAGGCAGCGATAAAGGATCTAAAAGCTATAGTAAATTGAACTGTTCAGAAAAATAAAGCTTAAGCCATGGTCTTTGTAACAGGAAAAGAACAAAGGAGAGTATAAGAGGATATGGCCATTTGCAGAGATACTATCACTTTGCCCTGTATGTAAAACTTATGAATTACCCTCTCTTATTTGATTCATGTTAAAGAAACCGTTGAAAGCATTTGTTCAATAAGTGGCAAAATATCTGTTGACCCTGGCAAGAATCTAGTAAGTTCTTAACTTCCTGTAGTGAGCTGGCAACACAGTGCCCCTTGCTGTACTGAATATGCAAGAAGTCATATCAGTACTACCCAGGTAAACTACAGAACACCCCTTCACAAATAGTAGGAGAAGGTGGGGTGTTCCATAGTGTTAATACACTTACTGTTCTAGGGTGACAATGTTCCACCTCTGTAAATACAGTACAGTAGGAGAACATTCTCAGCCTTGGACAGAAAGTGTGCTATTGGCAGGATCCCCAGGCAAAAATAACGGGAAAATGCCCAAAAAACTTCTGTCTTGGGTTTAGATACAGGTAAAACATTAAGGAAGCATCTGTAACAATTTCCTCTGAACAAGTGTTTTGCACCCTCTATCCCCAATACAAGCATGCATTTTTTTTTTTTTTAATCCAGTTTCTTTGGCTTTGAGTGACCTTGGAATTCGATATTTTAGCTGCTACAAAGATACACTTCAATTCATAGATAGTTTGTGTTTAATATTGCTTATATTTGTGAAAATATATGTTAAAATACAAAAAGTTTCCTACAATAAAAAGGCCAAAAGAGAACACTAAAAGAAGAATAAGCTTTTATGTGACAAACTAGGTTATTGTATGGCAGAATGTGTACAAATAAAAAAAAAAGACAACAAAAAAGTGTTTTCTATATTAAAATAGCATCACAAAAAAGGCATCTCATGTATTTCATGTCATAAGTTTCCCTGTTTGCAGTTTCTCATATAAGATTTGTTTTTAATAAATACATTGCTCCAGGTGGCAAGAATAGCTGCTGATTCTTTGAGAATGTTCACTCATTGATCATTACAGAATGGTGGAACTGGTGGGGCTTGTCAGGCCATTATTACACTTCACTGAACTAGTCACTACTTTTATTTCTCAAGATTTTATAGAAAAAGGCTCTTTTGTATTTTTTTGGAAGTGGAAATTATTTAAAAATAGATCAGTTCTGCTTTTATTTTGAACCTGGTAAAATCAAAAGCATCTGCTGGCATTGTGGAACCTTTAGATTTTTAGTATTAGGTGGAGTGATGCCGGTTTTAGAAAACCTATAACGTTGTTATTGCTATCTGTGCCCCTTCTAGGGAGATTCAAACTCTTTATTTTTCCTGGTGACCACTATTACTGAGACAAAAATTTAGCAATTAAAAACTTCAGAGTTGTCACCAGGAAATCTTCCAAAGGGGACACCTGTTCCAGTAACCATTCCTAAGGTATCACCTTCTGGTTAATTAGGTGAAATTTTGAAAGGTGGGCAAGCTAGGGTGATTTGGTCATAACAGAGACACGTTGAAATTAATTATCATAACCAAAATGTGGTCTTTCATGTAAGAGCTAAAGTAGTTTATAACTCACCAAAAGTGAAAACTATGTGAAAGCTAAAAAAAAGTAAAATAATAATTTGCCAAAAAGGCAAGGGAAGAAGGAGATGAAGCTGTTAATAAAAACTAATTAGGGTTATCTAAAAGGTAATAAGGGGTAATAAGAGTAATGAGCAACGCTCCTCTATCATTGTGTGGCAACTGTTTACATTGCTCTGCTTATTAGGAGCTCATAGAGCAGAGTTGCCAACTGCATATAGCATACAAGCCCCACTTTAAGCGGGTGCCTTCTCTGTGCTCGCGGGTAATTCAAGTGACTTTGGGTGCTCCCCCAGTGATATCCCACTCAACCCCATCCATGAAATTTGATCTAAGCACATCTATCTGTAGTGTTTACTAAATCTCTAATGCCGCGTACACACGATCGGAATTCTCGTCGGAAAAGACTGTGTCAAGTGTGCACAGGGATTTCTAGATACACAAGAGTATAAGTGCATATGGACACACACATCCATAGAGGCTGACTATTGCCTTGTGATATAGGTAGCGCCTCAAGCTGTGTTGCGTTGCCTACACACGATCACACCAAATTCCGACGGAATTCAGCTCAAGCTGTGTTGCCTACACACGATCACACAGCGGCATAAAACACTCGGCAGCACTATAAAAGGGAAGTTTAATGCTTCCGAGCATGCGTCAAATTGTTTCCGAGCATGCGGCGGAATTTTGCGTGTCGGAATTGCATACACACGATCGGAAAATCCGATAGAAAGGTTTTCCGTCGGAAAAATTGAGAACAGGTTCTCAATTCAAAGTCCGTCGGAAATTCCGACAGAAAAAGACCATTGGGCATACACACGGTCGGAAAATCCGATGAAAAGTTCCCATCGGACTGTTTCCATCAGAAATTACGACTGTGTGTACGCCGCATTTGTGTCATTTCTCTCTGATACTCCATGCCTCTATTGTCCGCATGAGTCACCTCTGACAAGTTCTCTGACACATGAGATAACAGTAGCTGAAAAATTGTATCAGGGAGGGAGCTTAGAGGGATAAAAGCAGGGAGCTTGTCTATTCAGACTACAGCTCTGCATGTTTTTTCTTTCCTCTACATATGTGGAGGAGGGGTGTCCCTTTCCTCCAATCAGCTCACACACAGTGCAAATACAGTCTCTCCACCCACCCCTAAGTAATACTGAATAATGAAGAAAATTTTTAACATGATCTGCACTTTTCAAAGGGTGTAGAAAAGGGAAGACAGCAGATATACCGTATTTATCGGCGTATAACACGCACCTTTTCCCCTTAAAATCAGGGGAAAATCGTGGGTGCGTGTTATACGCCGATCCCCTGCCGATCTCCGCTAGCTGTGAGCGGAGCGGATCGATCACCACCGAGCTACACATAGCGAGTGTAATCGGCTCTTTTTGGCTCTTCTCTGCCCTGCTCACAGTCACGCCCAGTCCCATCATTGGACCTGTGTTATGTCCATCATGGACTGAGCGTGACTGTCAGTGTAGCCGAGAAGAGCCGACAAGAGCCGAGTACATGTGTATCTCGGCTCCGCCCAATCTCTGCTATCTCGGTGGCGTTCGCTCTGCTCCCGTCTGTCGGATACTGTCCTCCGCGGCGCCAATTTTAAATGGTGATGACACTGAAGGCAAAGGCTGCAAAAGGCTGCACTGTGGAAAGGCTGCACTGGGGAAAGGCTGCACTGGGACAAGGCTGCACTGGGACAAGGCTGCACTGGGACAAGGCTGCAATGGCAAGGCTGCACTGGCACAAGGCTGCACTGGCAAGGCTGCAATGGACACTGATAAGGCTGCATTGATGGGCATTTAAATGTAAGTTTTTTTTTCCTTAAACTTCCATCCTAAAAGTTTTTTTCCTTAAAATTCCCTCCTAAACATGGGGTGCGTGTTATACGTCGGCGCGTGTTAGACGCTGATAAATACGGCACATATAAAACGTATATAGGAGGATGTGTTTCATCTCTGTGCATCATCTGAGGCTATTCACCTCGCTGTGTATACTGTATGTGAGGGTTTACAACCACTGTAACCCCTTGCCGACTGGCTCACGCGATATACGTCGGCAGAATGGCACGTACAGGCATATTAACGTAACTGAATGTCGCCTTTAAGACGTGGCATTGTAAGCGCATGCCCGATGCAAGCTCCGTGAGTGTGATTGCGGGTCCCGCAGACTCGATATCCGCGAGGATACCCACAATCGTCTCACGGAGAGGAAGAGCAGACACTTATTTTATATATTTTTGGGGATATTTATTATAGCAAAAAGTAAAAAAATATTGTGTTTTTTTTCAAAATTGACGCTCTTTTTTTGTTTATAGCGCAAAAAATAAAAACCGCAGAGGTGATGAAATACCACCAAAAGAAAGCACTATTTGTGGGGAAAAAAGGACGTCAATTTTGTTTGGGAGCCACATTGCATGACCACGCAATTGTCAGTTAAAGCGACGCAGTGCTGAATCGCAAAAAGTGCTCTGGTCTTTGGCCAGCCAAATGGTCCAGGGCTGAAGTGGTTAAAGACATATATTTACTATAGCGCTGAAAAATGATCCTGCAGTCCCAGAAAATAGTGCCCAAATAAGGCCAAGTAAGACTTCATCTATCAGAAACTGAGCGCTAATGCAAATGGAAAGCAGCGCTATTGCCAGCAAAAATGCCTGTCAGATCATATGCGGGAATAGTGGAAGTCAATGGGGCTCGAACCTGCAAAATCACTGAAGGCTTATATGCAAGTTCTTTGCCATAAAAAGTGTATAGGGACCTGGGTCCTGCCCCAGAAGGAATGTATCAATTGGAAGAAATTTTTTTAAAGCGGACGTTTTTTCGGGAGCAGTGATTTTAACCACTTAAGCCCCGGTCCATTTTGCTGTACAAAGACCAGAGCACGTTTTGCGATTCGGCACTGCGTTGCTTTAACTGACATTTGCACGGTCATGCGATATGGCTTCCAAACAAAATTGACGACCTTTTTTTCCCAGAAATAGAGCTTTCTTTTGGAGGAATTTGATCACCTCTGTGGTTTTTATTTTTTGTGCTATAAACAAAAATAGAGTGACAATTTTGAATATTTGCTATAATAAATATCCCCAAAAAATATATAAAAAAAACATTCTTTATTATCAGTTTAGGCCGATACGTATTCTTCTACATATTTTTGGTAAAAAAATCGCAATAAGCGTTTATTGATTGGTTTGTGCAAAAGTTATAGCGTCTACAAATTAGGGAATAGTTTTATGGCATTTTTATTATTTTTTTTTTTTACTAGTAATGGCGGCGATCTGCGATTTTTATCGTGACTGCAACATTATGGCGGACACATCAGACAATTTTGACACATTTTTGGGACCATTGTCATTTTTACAGCGATCAGTGCTATAAAATTGCATTGATTATTGTAAAAATGACACTGGCAGTGAAGGAGTTAACCACTAGGGGCTAGGAAGGGGTTAAGTGTGTCCTAGGGAGTGAGTCCAACTGTTAGGGGACGTAGCTACGAATGACACGTCACTGATCATAGCTCCCGAACACGGTGACAGTTTCACTAGGCAGAACGGGGAGATGCTTGTTTACATTAGCATATCCCCGGTCTTGCTCTCCGTGAACCGATCGTGGGTACCCTACTCACGGAGCTGGCAGCAGGCACGCGTGCGCGCCGCTGGCAGCGGGCACGGAGCTGGCAGCAGGCACGCGTGCGCAATGGACACGCAATGGCAACTGTCCGTGCCATTCTGTCGACGTAAATGTACCTCAACCTGATAGAACACCTTTTGGCTGAATTAGAACAGAGACTGCAAGCCAGGCCTTCTCATCAAACATCAGCGCCTGGCCTTACAAATGCACTTCTGGAAGAATGGTCAAACATTTTCATAGACACACTAAACCTTATGGACAGCTTTCCTAGCCTTCCCAGAATCTGTTCTAGCTGCAAAGGGTGGGCCAAATCAATTTTTAACCCTACGGACTGACTTCTGATCCCCGGTTGCTCCCAGGAATCTTACCTACAGAATCCCCAGCAGAGGAGCCATCCGGAGCACAGTAATGCAGGTGGGCGCACGCGGGTGCGCGAGGGCGCATATGGGCGCACGCGGGTGCGCGCTAATGCTGTCGGGTGCACGCGATTGCTCACTAATGCTGAGGGGCGCACGCAGGTGCACGTTAACACTGATGGTGCACGAGGGTACTAATGGGCGCGATAATGCTAATGTGAGCACACGCACGAGTATGCGCGCGGGCGCACAGAATGACGGATCTTGGCGCCAAAGGGTCTATTTAAAGGAGCCTGTCACCTGGCCTCCTTGCTGTCCGGTCTACAGCGTTCCTGAGAGACCCCCCATGATACCTTATCTGCTACCTGATACCTGTTACCCGGCTTGCCTCTGACTACCCTCTGTTTGCTGCCTGCCACGACCCTGACTTGTCTTGATTACTCTTCTGCCTGCTGCCTTGTACCATTCCTGCCTGCCTGTGTATGACCCGGCTTGACTCCGACTACTCCTTGCCTGCCACCTGGGGACTGTTCCTGTCTGCCAGTGTCCAACCCGGCCTGCCTGAAGATCTGCTAGTGTCCAGATCTACAGGACACCTCCCTCTCTGTTCCGGTGTTCCTGCTGCTCCTGCTCTCCGCTGATCCCGGGTCCCAGCCTGCATCTGGTTCCCCGTCTGCTACATGGAGTCAGGACCAGCCCTTGCACTTGTGTTCTACCAGGCACTTGTTCCCCTTCTGTGCTCCTGAACATCTGTCTGCTCTATCAGGAGTTCTTGAGCCAGAGGAACACGAGAGGCCGCACCCTGCATCCGTGGGCTCAACCACCAGGTACGTGACACGGACTAAGACTGGGTTGGCCATGAAAGTTCATGTGTGTCACTTCCGGGTCGGGCGCCTCAGGGAGTAGCTGCGTCTCCTCACAGCTCCCACAGAGCGGTAATCAATTTTGCCTTGGCACCCGATCCGTCCCCAGGCGGCCACAATAAACGCTTGAGGGTGTCTCCCAGTCACCACAGGAAGCGGCCACTTTAGTTTCGCCGGCGGACGCGGCCCCCCTCCGCGGCCGGTGCGCTCCGACCGGCCGCCCATTGAAATTGAGGCCCCGGCTTGGGCCTTCACGGACCGAAACTTCGGCTATTAATCCCGATCCTTCCCCAAGCGGCGACCGCAAGTACAGGTGAGTGACTGCCTGTCACCATAGGAAGCAGCCACCATAATTTAGCCGACGGACGCAGCCTTCCTCCACATTCCGACCGGCCGCCTATTCAAATTGAGGCCCCGGCTTGGGCCTGCTCAGTCAGTGATATCCGCCCAGGAGCCTTGGCGCTTTGAGCACACCATAAGACCCTTCCAGCGGCCTTTTAAGGGGACTGTATCACCCTCCCACACATTACTTGGCCTTACCTCCCCCTGAATGGCCTGCATGATTGACGCATGCACGGTGGCACCTGAAATGGACGTCTAGTCCGGGTGCTCCGTCCCACCTCAGCAGATTAAGCCTCTATAGCGGCACTTCTTGATCTACACTTGGATCTCCCCCATACGAGCGGATTTTACCTCAGGGAATCACCCGATGTACTCAGGAGCAGTAAGGAGAAACCTGAAGCCCGCTTTTGAAGCTGCCCAGTTTCAGTCAGAGACAGCCAAAATGGCGGCGGCCCCTCACCACTCAGATCAGCCCTGCCTGCCCTCATATCCCAGCTCACATATAGCTACATCCCCATCCCTACTACAACCTAACCCCTCTTCCGACTTCCCTCCTCTGGACCCGTCCTCTCCAGCGTCCACTGCTTCCCTCATTGATCACACCCTGGCAGGTCTGGATTTTTCCCCCATGGAGGCCGGCCCCCCCCAAACTCACCCACAACTACAGCCTGGGGATCCAGGCCTTTTACAGAACATCAATGTGACCGATCTCTTTGCCAAATTTGCAGAACTTCTGCGGCAGACTGCACACAAGATAACAAGTGACATTAAAGCTGACCTGCAGCAAATAGGTTCCCGCATGGATGTTGTTGAAACACATCTGGACTCCACTATTTCCAGAACTAATCAAAACTCAACCTGCATACAGATTCTGCAGGACCAATTAGAGACTGCCAATATGAAAATTGACGACCTCGAAAACAGGAATAGGAGGTACAACTTCAGAGTCAGGGGGCTCCCTGAATCGTACAAAGATGTCCCCGACACCATTAGATCTTTTATTCAGACCATGCTCCCTGATACACCGCAACACAGATTGGAACTTGATCGTGCTCACAGAGCTCTCAGACCTCCTAGAGCTGACGGTCTCCCCCGCGACATAGTGGTTAAACCTCACTTTTACTCAGTCAAGGAGGACATAATGCGGAAATCAAGAACCACACCCAAAATTATGTTCCAGGGCCACCACCTGCAAATCTTTGCGGATTTATCTCCGTCTACTATCCAAAAGAGGAGAGCCTTGAAACCGCTTCTTCAAGTCCTAACGGACAGGGAAATCAAGTACTGGTGGCTTTTTCCATTTCAACTTAAATTCCTGCTGAAAGGCAAAGCGTACACCTTTGGTTCCCTGCAAGAGGGAGAAAATCTCTTACTCAACCTAGGCCTCATCAGCCAAGACCCAAATCTTCAACATCCTGGGCCGCAACCTGCCTCAGCGAAAAGACAACTTCCAACCAGCCCCCTGACTCCTGTTTGGGAATCTACGAGATCCAAGAAGTCCAAGGAAACCGTACCCCCCTGATTCTGACGCCTGGTCAAACCCTGAACCTCCAACCTTCTCTTCCACCGTTTTAAGGAACTGTTCTGGAAGGACTGTTCCCTCCACTTGTGCCACATGATCTGTTCTTCCTCTATGAGTTCCCTATAACTTCCACCGAGACGGTGTCATGAGGGTCACAAGTCGGGAAGGACACCGCTAGACTTCTTCTATACCCACGTCATCGGACTTTCTCCCTCCTTACTTTTTCCCCTTCTTCCCTCGAAGTGGACATGATAATAGGGGGTTTACATGCCAGTTACCCCCCCCTTTTTTTTTTAATCTTTCTAGTGATTCGCCCCATTGCCTAGCAATGACTTGCTGACCATATGTTTCCCGAGACCCCTGTAGCCTTCGATGCCTCCCAACCCGCTTTGTATCCCGCTCATTACTCCTGGGATCCATTATTCCCCAGAGATCCAAGTATATCTATTTTTGCTTGTCTTAACATTTGTTATTATTCATTCATTGATTTTATTCGTTCCGTTTAACATATTCACCTCCAGGCTTTCCTGCTCTCGCCAACGGGATCAAATGGAGGTGACTCTGTTATAGCAGTGCTAGTGCCTTTCTATGGTTATGCCACGTTGGATGTTCCAAGAGGCCTACCTGCTGTGGTGGTGTTCATGCACCCCTTCTTGTCTGGTTGCTTGGGTATATTGCCCTCCGCTAGACAAGCCTATCCTCTGACTTCCAGAGGGATGTTTTTGGTTACTTTGTACCTACCGGTGGAGGATTCTGTCCCCTTCACTCCACGGAGGACTCTCTTGTCCGCCGTCTTTCTTCTCGTTCTTTCTTTTCTCTCTCTTACTCATTTTATTCACTCCCATATCTTTGCAGGAACTGTCTGGAGGAGGGATACTCACTACTGCCACACTCCCGCAGGGATCTTTCCTTGGTATACACTTTTTCCCGGACTTGCTGGACACATACTGGTAAGTGCTGTAGGTTGCCTAGATAGTCCTCCACCTCTGCTCAATGGCTAACGCCCCTCCATACCACCTCCTCTCAAAATAATCTCCCATAATGCTCAAGGCCTAAACTCCCCCATTAAGCGACGTAAAGTATTCCATTATCTCCAAACACAAAAGGTAGACGTTGTTCTTTTACAAGAAACTCATTTCCCGAATAGATTCTGCCCGTCCTTTATTCACTCTAATTTCCCCTTTTTTGCACTGGCCAATGCTGATAACAAAACTAAGGGTGTGGGTGTTCTCATTTCCAAACAATGCAAATTCACCCTCAAATCTGTTTTCAAAGACCCAGAAGGGAGATTTATACTTGTAGTAGGTGATTTAGATAACGAATTGTACACCTTCATCTCTTACTATGCCCCCAACAAAGGCCAACTACGTTTTTTCCAACACCTGTTGAAAACTCTCACACCAAAGCTGGAAGGCACAGTAATTTTTGGTGGCGATTCCAACGCTGCCTTTGACCAGGGACTGGACAAGTCCCGACCCCCGGGAAAACGCCTCACCAGACCTACCAAACAGAGTCTCCGTATAGCCAAGTTGCTTTTCCAACATGGCCTCATTGATATTTGGAGAGAGGTAAACCCCACCATGCGTGATTTCAACAGAGCACTTTTCCAACCCCCACAGATCTTTCGCAAGAATCGACCACATCCTTGTTTCTTCAGCTTCCATCCCTCTCACGAAAAAAGCTTTCATCAAGGATGTGGTCTGGTCGGACCACTCCATGGTGGTCTTGACACTTCAACGCCCAGTGGGCCACGCACCCCACAGACGTTGGAGACTCAACGAATCTATCCTGAGTGATCCTATCAGAGCTACAGAGATTGAAAACATTATTAAAAACTATCTTGTCACCAATGACACGCCCGAAACTAGTCCTACATGCCTATGGGCTGCCCACAAGGCAGTGCTTAGAGGACATCTTATCCAAATAGCCTCCCAAATTCGCAAATCTCACAAATCAACAATTGATCAGTTGGATAGGGAATATTCAGCATTAGCCAAAAAACACAAGGACAATCCGATTTCTGTCCCCTCTACGAAATTAGACGCCGCCAGGACAGCGCTGAACTTGGCTCTGACTACCAAGGCCGAAAAATGGATACGGTGGAATAGAACCAAATTTTATTGTCAAGGTGACAAAATTGGCTCTATGCTAGCAGGTAGACTCTCGCCCAAATTTAGATCCCCAGCCCTCCCCAAAATTAAAATCCAAGGTGGCACTTTGTCCCAGAACCCCCGACGCATAATGCAGGAATTTCACAATTTTTATAAATCTTTGTATAGTGGAGACCATGGTCCTTCTCAAAAAGCAATCGATAACTTCCTTAATAATATCCAGACCCCTACATTGGAAGACAGGCATAGACAATACTTAGATGCCCCTATCTCGGCGGATGAAGTATGCGCCGTTATTCACCGATTAAAACCTCATTCAGCCCCCGGTCCTGATGGCTTTTCCGTCCCCTACTACAAATCATTTGCTACGACAATCGCCCCAATTATGGCTCGCTTCTTCAATGCTCTACGACAGGGGGGACAATTAGACTCTTCACTCAACATGGCCCACATTACAGTTCTCCCCAAGCCGAACAAAGATGCCAGCTCGGTCAGTAACTATAGACCTATATCTCTCATTAACAACGACCTTAAGATTCTGACTAAAATCCTTGCAGACCGCCTGGCCTCCTTCATCAGTTTATACATTCACAAAGACCAGGTGGGATTCATCCCAGGGAGACAAGGTCCTGATCAGACTCGCCGTGCAATAGATATTATCTCCCTCCTTAATTCTAACTGGGATGGAAGCTCTCCCAAACAGGGCTGCCTGCTCTCCCTAGACCTCCAAAAAGCATTCGATTCGGTTCACTGGCCCTACATTTTCAGTACTTTACAACGATGGGGGTTTGGAGACTCTTTCCTCAATGTTATGCATGCCCTTTACTCATCCCCTTCAGCTCAGGTGCGTCTGCAGGGATTTTATTCGGAATCTTTCCCCATATTTAGAGGCACAAGACAAGGTTGTCCGCTCTCCCCATTGATATTTGCCATAGCAATTGAATCCTTAGCAATAGCTATCAGAGCTGACCCAAACATTCGAGGCATTCAATGCGGTTCACGTCATCACAAATGTGCTTTATTTGCGGACGACATCTTAATGTTTGTCTCTTCCCCACTGATCTCACTTCCCAACATTTGCCACCTTCTAGACGACTTTGGAGCGGCTTCAGGCCTTAGGGTCAACTACAACAAATCTCAGGCCCTTAATATTAACTTACCAGAATCTCTCCTGACCAGGCTTAGGGACAGCTTTAAATTCTCCTGGAGCGACTCTTCAATCTCATACCTAGGGATTAACTTAACCTCCAGAACTGAACTACTCTATCAAGCTAATTACCCGACACTCTACCAAAAACTAGAAGCAGACTTAACCAGTTGGTCAGAGCTGTCCCTATCTTGGCTAGGAAGAATTAACACAATAAAGATGACATTACTCCCCCGCATCCTTTATTATTTTAGGGCACTCCCGATCCCAGTCGACAAATCTCGTTTACGGCGTTTCCAAGCCAAAATTATCAAATTTGTATGGGGCAAAGGGGGCCATAGATTCTCTAAATCAATCTTATTTAGATCTAAATTGGAGGGGGGCCTGGGCCTTCCCAATCTGCTTCGGTACTTCCAAGCTGCCCACCTTGCTCAATTATCGATTGTTTACTCTCGCTGGGATCAACCTGACTGGGTCCACATTGAGAGACAGGCGGTTCCACTTCACACGCTTGACTATCTTTTATGGTGCCCCCAAAAACTGCGCCCTCCGATCCTCTCCCCTACTCTATCTCACTCCTATGCTCTGTGGGATGGCTTGAAGTCTAACGACCTACTAACCTCTCGCACTGAACCATTGTCACACATATTCCGAAACCCAGCTTTCCCCCGGGCCTTGACATTAAAGCTTTCCAGTGGTGGCTTGATAAAGGGTTATACAGAATAGGACACTTTCTCAGACCTATGGGCCCACTTTCTAAGGCATATTGTGTTAGTAAATTGGACATGCCATCAACTGAATTTTTCAGATTTTCCCAGATCTCTAACTTCTTGAACAAAAAATGCAAATCATTACCTAACGGGCCCCAAATAACTGAGTATGAAACGTGGTGTGGCCAGACTACTGAGCAGAGGGGAGGGATCTCTGTAATCTATAAAGCACTATCCTCGACACAGTCCAAGACGCCTTACATGCTAGCTTGGGAGGAAGACCTAGACCAACAATGGACCCTTGATACTTGGCATAGACACTTTTTCCGCTCCTTTAAGGGCATCCTCAATCCTTGCCTAATGGAAGCTAGTATTAAGGTTCTGTCTAGATGGTACTTGGTTCCCTCAAAGCTAGCTAAAATTTTTCCATCTGCATCACCTCTCTGTTTTCGTGGTTGTCATTTAAGAGGGGATATGCTCCACGTTTGGTGGACCTGCCCCAGAATTCGTCAGTTCTGGCGAAAGATTTTTATTTGGATCAGCAAAATATCCAAAATCCCAATCCACATGTCCCCACTCATTGCACTACTTAATTTCCCGGTGCAGGGAGTATCCAGGAGCACACAACGCCTTATTTACTTTATTCTCCTGGGGGCCAAACTCACGCTAGCCAAGGCTTGGAAACAACCATCTGTCTCAACTCTATTAGCTAAAAGAAAAATCTCATGGATCATGAACCAAGAAAAAATGGCAAGTGTCCTCCTGGATCGCTCCGCCGCATTCACTACCACATGGGAGCCTTGGGCTACATTGGTGGGAGTTACCATCCCACTTTGACCTCGATTTCACTGCTCTCAACCCTTCCCTCTCCAGACGGTTCCTACCAACTTCTTCCTACTCCTTATCTCTTCTCTTCTTCCTCTCTTCCTTTCCTCCTATTCTATTCTCTTCTTTCTTCTGCTCCCTGAGCTACGACCCTCATTCATTCAAGCTTAAATCTAGACCGATATCGGACTAAGTCGGTAAGGATAGTTCCGTCAAGCTTTTTTGCACGGATCTGATCCCTACTGACAGGCAACCTAATTACGAGTTCTCCCTTTTTCTTTTTCTTTTTTTTTCAGTTCATAGAGTCATTGCTGCCTCTCCTGGAGAATTACAATAAATTACATGGTCAGTTCAGTTACCTGACCTTTCTTAATGCTCTCTCATACCCAGGTCTGGAGCCTGTCTAGTTTTTGCTCTAGGGCAGATGCAACCCTCGGTGATTTTTTACTAAGGGGGTACTGGGGACTGGTGGATTCGGCCACAGCATGATCCCTATTGGGGTGGCAGCTCCTCACTCCCCTCTCCTACCACCCGCTCAGTCTAAAACACCCTTTGATGCATGCTATGCCCTTTATAATTATTGGGTTGTTTTCTTCGACCTTCAGCACATGTTAATGTTGACAAATAAGGATAACGCTTGTTGGACTATTCTGTAATTTTATTTTTTTTTGTTTCATCTTTGATTATTGCCTATTTTTTCTTGTTAAATGCTTGGTCATTACTTTGGCCTTGTTGGTCGACTCAGGATTGATGATCTCCAATCTAAGTTACTGTTTCCTAATGTAACTCTGTCTTCCTTTGTTATGAAAATAAAATATATTGAAACGAAAGTTCATGTGTGTGTAAAGGCAGGCGCCCCAATACTTTTGACTGGATAGTGTATATGGCAAGAATTATAATGGTGGTGGAGCCCTCCTACACATAAATACTACATTTAGTTTTAGGACCTGGGAGATGAGACAACTTCTCTACATGAAGCAACATGTTTGGGAATCAAATCCAGACGCTCAGGGATGCTAAGCAGAAGTGCTAACCTCTAAGGCACAGAGCTGACACATGTGAAAACCTCCTACGCATAAATACACATAAATGCTGCATTTCTTTGGACATACAGGTGATAGAATTACATTACTCAAGTTAAATCTTCTTGATTTATTTTGTAATATTTGGTGTTTTTTGTGGGTCTGTGTAGAATAGTGATATTACCCTCAAATTTTTGGGAATTAAATTTTGATTTCTGATGTTGGTACACATATTTTGGGCTCAAATTGTGATTATTTGGAAATAATAAAAAGCACAAAAAAATTGTGACTCGTTTTAAATTTGCATCAGCAATGGTATTGTTTGTGCTTTGTAAAGACACCTGTGTGAGTTTGTGTAAAGATTGTTGTGGGATGGAGAGTAACAAGTGACAGAGAAAAATATATTTTACCAAAACATCAAAACATTCCACATTCTAGCATCCTTAAAAACAAAATAGATTAAGTAGAAGCAACAATGTTGCAAAGGAAAATGTATTTAAGAGAAAGATACATTTCATCTCAACATTAAAATTATTTATTTGTAAAAGGTATAATTGTTCCATTAGAATCAATGGCTAAAGCTTGCATTGGACTATACTAGCGCAGATTTTCACTTACAAAGAATGCTCTTTTACTCAGCGCTCATTTTCATATTTACTATAGCGCCTGGTAAAAAAGAAATTGGAGCTAAAATAAGAGATATTTGCAGGCCTGAGCATGCTCAGTTGTGTTGGCACCTAGTTGTACAGAGACATGGAATTTATCTCTTCTCAGACTTTTAAAGATATTTCAGTGTAGAAATCACTTTTTCACACAGTTAAAAAGCAGATTATCTTTAAATAATATACTGCATATTTCAGTACTATTTAGGCAATTATATCATGCTCTAAACAATATTTCCATGTGCAATTCTCCAGGTTTTAGCAGAGTAATACACACGGTTGCACAAAGTTGTCGGAATTTCAAATTGTCAAGAATGCAGTGAGGTAAACCGCGTAGGACGGGACTATAAAAGGGAAGTTCAGCATCATGTACGGCACCCTTTGGGCTCCTTCTGCTGATCTTGTGTTTATCGCGTGTTAGTAGAAGTTTGGTTAGAGACGATTTGCGCTTTTAAGACTTGTGCTTCAGATCTTTACTGCTCTTCAGTTTGTGCTTGTCGGTTCATATCTGCTTATCAGTGCATGTAGTCAGTTCGCATTTGTTTGTCATTGCGTGCCATTTATAGTACTGTCTTTGATTTTCAGTGCGTTATTGTCCGCTCGTTGCTGATTTTCAGTTTGTTTTTTCAGGCCTTGCTGTTTTTCAGTGCTTTCTGTTTAGTCCGTTCTGACCAGCTGACCGTTTTGAAGCCATGTTGCGTGTACGTACTCGTCGTAGAGTTTGTGCTGTGCAGGGGCTTGGTGTTGGGCTTTTAGCTTTGTCCCAAGCCCAGTCTACGAACAGGGCGAGGAGGAGTTCATGGAGCAAGAATTGGTTGCTCCAGCGTGACCAATGCTCACACATGCCTTTGCTTCGTGAGATCCAGGAGAATAATCCTGATGATCTCAGGATGACGGACCCCGTTTTTCACCGTCTGTTGGCTTTGCTGTCCCCTTCTATCAGCATGCAGGATACCTGCATGAGGCAAGCCATCACTCCGGAGCAGAGGCTAGTCGCCACGTTGCGGCACTTGGCAACGGGGAGAAGCCTGCAGGACCTCAAGTTCTCGACAGGCATCTCCCCCAGGCTCTGGGGATCATTATCCCAGAGACCTGTTCTGCCATAATTCAGGTCCTGCAGAAGGACTATATGAAGGTAAGTTTTCTCCTTTAACATCACATTATATGTATTTAATGTTTGCTAATGTATTGTATTTCTTTCATCATTCCCTAATTACCATGATTGGAATATGCTGTAATATGCTGTGCCCCTTTGTCCTCATGCATGCTGGAAGCTTTTAAAGTTCCTTTTTGGTCCTTCATGCATATTTGTCTTCACTAACCTCCCCAGCATGCTCTCCTGGGCCCATATATACCTATAGCCTAGTCACTTAACAATGTATTTTGTCAGCTTTATAGTAGTGCTTTCCCCTAAACACCCCCTAAAATGTGTACAAATGTTATTTGTGTCCTTAAATTCATGCAGAGTGCCAGAGGCTTTTTTTTGGTGGGCCAAACTCATTTGGAACCCCTCCCTCCCCCAACCTCTAAGTCAGCTGATAGCAATCCTCTATCTGCTGACTTTGCCAACCCATACACACTATACCTACCTCTTTTGTGGTCAGATTTATGGATGAATTCACCAAATCATTTATTGCAAGGGGCTGCCTGAATACTTTTAAATGCTACTGTTTAAAGTTTGTTTCTCCTATTATTATCTTGATAGGTAATATTAGAATGTAAAAATGTGCTCACATTTGTTCAGTGTGTTTTATTTATTTTTTTTGGTATTATGACACATTATGATACCGGTCCAGTCGGCTGCCAATAGTGTAAGTAAGGAGTGTCTGGCCAAAGTAATGCACATTATTATGCATTCAGCTCTCAATGAAGTGGAGAGGGTTACCTGTCCAAAACACCCCCCCCCCCCACCCTTAAATTTTTGCTATGGGCCATCAGATGGGGTCAGGAATCTGATAAGTGGACCTTATACTTTTGGCTTTAAATACTCATTTTAAAAATGTTATACTTATGTTGTCCAAAAATGTTTGTGTCTAATCTGATTGCAATGTTGATGTGCAAAGTTACAAACTTGACTTGTTTGACTACACAGGTTCCTTCAACGCCACAGGAATGGCAGACTTTGGCCTCCCGTTGGGACTTTCCCAATTGTGGAGGTGAAATTGATCGGAAACACGTCCACATCATCCCACCCCCCAACTCAGGGTCCTACTATTATAATTACAAGGGGTATAATAGTATCATGATATTGGCGGTGGTGTCAGCTACTTACGAGTTCCTGTATGTCGACGTAGGGAAAAATGGCCGGATGTCGGATGGTGGAGTGATTGCCCAGACGGAGTTCTACTGGCATCTCCAGAGTGGCAGCTTGGGCTTGCCACCTCCAGAGGAGAATGTGGAAGGACTCTCCTTCGTCTTTGAAGCGTTTGCGCTGGGGGACCATCTTATGCAGCCTTTCCCTATAAAGGACCCTCACCACAGACCAGAGGGTTTTTAATTATTCGGGATAATGGCCAGCCGGTTCCACCTATTTCTGACACCGATCCACATGGCGGAATATAAACTGAACCATATAGTGCTTTCCTGCTGCATTTTGCAAAATTATTTTAAAACAAAACTCATCAAACTATGGGGCCTCAGTTGGGCCTGAGGCAGACTTTCCTGAACTTGCCAACCTGATGGCTCTTGAAGCTGGCCGTCCTGACTTTCCCCCAATGCGATTGAGAGGTCAGAAACCAATACATGTCTGAGAGACATTTTTTAAATAAATTTATCTTTGAAACTGCAATAATATTTGTTCTCATTTACTGCTTGGGTTGGTTTGTTTTATGTCTCTCCTAGGTTTTTATTTAGAATATTTTTGGGCCTTTTTCTTCAACAGTGCAAACCAAATTTCTTAGCAAGATTGGGTTACAGTATCTTCTTCAGATAATATTATTATGTTGTGTGTTTTTGTTGTTAATGTATGTAGTGCATTATTACTGACAAAAATATTCCTCATTTTCAGCACCATTACAGAAATGTGTGGAGTCATGAAAATGGCGTGATTGGGGAAAATTAAAAAGCACTGTGGATGATATTTACTAAAGGCAAATCCACTATGCACTGCAAGTGCCCTGCAAAAGTGCACTTGAAACTGCACTTGGAGTACAAAGTGGATTAGCCTTTAGTAAATAACCCCCATTGACACTGAAAACAACAACTTTACTACAAATCCTGCTTTTTAACATTGAAAACGGAAGCCACACATTGTTGATGATCAAAAAATGCTTTACTCAAACCACATTCACATATGCGTTTATCAAAGGGTTTTACAACAAACCAACATATTTGATGTATATAACATTATTTTTGGTAACATTAATATAACTCATACACAAAAAACAAAATTAAAGACTAAATTAGCAAATGTGACTCACCACTGTGAGTGTATGTGAAACAAATAGAAACATATAAATTGATATAACAATCAAATTGTGCAACAATGGCTACAAAAATAGAATAGTGTCAAAGGTGACTTATTGTATTAATCAAAAATTAAATCATGGGTGATGGACAGGACTAATTAAACTATTAAAATGATTGAAGTCATAAATTGCAGGTGGTCATTTGGACGATGGTCCCCTTTTGAAACCCCACTCACCAAAACGAAATGACCCACGGCTTTGCAGTCCTAGGGTCTTAAAAAGTATTTTCAGGACGGTGAAGTGGATGATGTAAAAGATCCTATTGAAACTCGGGGTGGATCAGCAGGGACTCCAGATAAATATCAAAGCCGTGGAAAGGAAAGAAATAAAACAACATGTGTAGTATCGCCGAGATAGACCTGTACACTGTACAATAAAAACTCACTATTGAGCAGACAGGGATCAGTGAGTTCCGGGTGAGCGCTTGGCGTGCGCTCCAAAACAGAACAGGAAGCAGCGTCACTGGCTTACTGACCGGAAATTGCGTCGACGCGTTTCGCCCCTCCTCCAGGGCGTCATCAAGGACATCACTTCCGGACAGAATTAGAGGGCTTAAATACCCTGGGCGGCTGACGCCTCCCAGTTAAACAGCCAATCAGAGATGGACTGAATTAAACTTTGCTTCCGGATTACATCATTTCCTCTAGTCAGTTGCTCATTGAAAACTTTATTAGCAAATGAAAAACATGACGGAACATGATAAGCAAAATACAAAGTATAACAGAATAAAATATTTTTGTATATAAACAGTAATTTCAGATACCATTAATACTTGAAGTGATTGTAGCCGTATAGGTACCATCAGATACCATTACCAGACAATTGATAAGGAAATGGTAAATAAAGACCAATAAAAATAATAAACTTAAAATAAAATGTGAATAAGTGTGGTAGAAATAAAAATAAAAATAAAATTAAAATAAATATAAATGAAAATAAAAATAAAATAAAATGAAATAAAAAAATAAAAAATAAAAATAAATTTATAAAAATAAAATAAAAATAAAAATAAAAATAAAAGAAAAATAAAATAAAAATAAAATAAAATAAAATAAAAGAAAAGAAAAATAAGAAAAATAAATAAAAATGTGGAAAAATGTGTGTGAAAATAAGATCTAAATTAATATAAAAATTGATAGTTTACCAATTAGACAAAAAACAATTCAAATCTAGATCAATATTGAGGCCATGCGGATGGAGAGTACCTAATCTATGGATCCATTGGGTTTCATTCCTGGATATCGCCTGTTTAAGATTAGAGCCCCTCCAATGGGGTTCTACCCTATCTATACCACAAAACCTCAGACCTCTAGGGTCACGGTTGTGGAAAAGTCTGAAATGGTTGGATAGACTATGTTGTTTGAAACCCTTTTTAATTCTATTTACGTGTTCCCTCAGTCTGATGCCTAATTTACGAGTGGTCCTACCCACGTACTGAAGGACACACGGACAAGCCAGAAGGTAAGTAACATGGGTGGTCGCACAAGTGATACATTTTTTGATTTCGTAAGTTTTGCCTTGGGTCTGAGATGTAAATTGTGTGGTTTTTCTTATCCTATGTTTCGAGGTACGGCAAACCACGCATCTACCACAGCTGAAAAAGCCAGTTTGATCTAAAAAAGTATGTTGCTTCTTAGGGGGATTGACGACATTATGTGCTAGCTGAAGTCGTAACGTTGGTGGTTTGGTGTAGATGAATTGGGGCACCTGAGGGAGAATTTTTACAAGTTCCCGATCTTTGAGTAATAGTGGCCAATGGTTCTTCACAATTTTCTCAAACTGTTTGTACTGTCTGGTGAAACCAGTCATGAAGGCAGTACCATATTCTTTCTTAGAGGTCTTAGTGCCACTGAAAAGGGACTCTCTGCTTATATTTCGAATGCTATCTCTAATATTAAGCAATTTGTCGTGGTTATAACCTTTCTCTTTGAACCTATTGCAGATGATGTCACTTTGGATTTCATAATCCTCAATGTTTTTGCAGTTTCTGCATATTCTTAATAATTGGCTTTTAGGTACGCCTCTTAGCCATCTAGGGTGGTGGCAACTGCTTAGGGGTATATACCCATTTTGTTCGACTTCCTTAAAGAAAGTCCGGGTAGAAAGTCTTCCGTGGTCTTTGAAGATAACTAGATCTAAAAAATTGACCGATTACAGATCAGAAACTTCCGTGAAAGAAATTCCGTATGGATTGGCACCTATCTTTTGTAAAAAATTAAGAAAACTGTCTTTGGATCCTGCCCATATGATAAAAATGTCGTCAATATAACGCTTATAAAACCTCAGGTGAGGAATATCTTGGCCATAAATGGCCTGTGATTCCCACCAACTCATAAAGAGATTGGCAACTGAGGGGGCGTATTTGGCACCCATGGCCACTCCTTTCTTTTGTCTATAATATTTTCGTTCGTGCCAGAAAAAATTATGACTCATAGCCAGTTCAAGATATTCTAGAATAAAGTCCTTCTGTTTGGACTTGATTATAGTATCATCTAGGGCCCACTTAACTGCTTCCAAAGCGTGATTCTGCTTGATATTAGTGTAAAGTGAATTTACATCTATACTGGCTAGGATGTGATCATCGGCAATTTGTAAGGGATCAATGAGGCCAATAAGGTCTCTGCTGTCCTTAAGATATGCTGGGCATTTCTGCACCAATGGCTGCAAAAAGTGATCTAGGTATTCACCTAGTCTTGCGAATAAAGAATCCACCCCACTTACTATGGGTCTCCCAGGCGGTTTATTGGGATCCTTATGTATCTTTGGTAATTGATAGATGACAGGCACCCTCGGTGCATCAGGTATCAAATATCTATTTTCTTTTTTGTTAATTATTCCGGCTTGGAAGGCAGCTCTAATCATCAATTTGAGTTTGGCCTTATATTTATTGGTGGGATTTCCTTTTAGTTCTTCATACGTTTCAGTATCTGAAACTAAGCGATTCAATTCTGAAAGATAATCGCCTTTGTTCAGTATAACGACCCCCCCCCCTTTGTCTGCCTGTCTAATAACTATGTCTTTTTTTTGTTCTAATAGTAATAGACCCTTTTCAATGTCTCTTTTCTGTCTACTTGGACGGATATTGAGGTATTTCAAATCCTGCTCCACTAGAGACTTGAAAACCTCAACAAAGTGGTTGTTAGACACTTTGGGGTTGAAAATCGAGTTATTTCTTAGATTCGTATGAATGAATTCCTCATTTGAATCTTTAGAAGATAAACTATTTTTAACAAAAAAAATTTTAATATTGATCTTTCGAATAAACTTTTGGAAATATATATAGACATTAAATTTGTTAAAATCCTTATCAATTGCATATTTTAGTCCTAATTGCAGAACTTTATTTTCGTCGTCTGAAAAAATGGCGTCACTCAGGTTAAAAATGCCAGCTGCTAGATTTCTCGTTTTCTCTTTCCGTTTCCCCCCTCGGCACCCTCTGGTTCTCCGTTTCTTGAATCTTGGAAGAAGGGGGGTTGAGCCATGGGATACCAAGGTCTCCATTCCTCCTCCCTCTGATCTTGGGGATAATTGCCCCTCCCTCGGCCTCTGGGGTTGGAACCTCCCTCTTTATGAGTTGGTGGGAATCACAGGCCATTTATGGCCAAGATATTCCTCACCTGAGGTTTTATAAGCGTTATATTGACGACATTTTTATCATATGGGCAGGATCCAAAGACAGTTTTCTTAATTTTTTACAAAAGATAGGTGCCAATCCATACGGAATTTCTTTCACGGAAGTTTCTGATCTGGAATCGGTCATTTTTTTAGATCTAGTTATCTTCAAAGACCACGGAAGACTTTCTACCCGGACTTTCTTTAAGGAAGTCGACCGAAATGGGTATATACCCCTAAGCAGTTGCCACCACCCTAGATGGCTAAGAGGCGTACCTAAAAGCCAATTATTAAGAATACGCAGAAACTGCAAAAACATTGAGGATTATGAAATCCAAAGTGACATCATCTGCAATAGGTTCAAAGAGAAAGGTTATAACCACGACAAATTGCTTAATATTAGAGATAACATTCGAAATATAAGCAGAGAGTCCCTTTTGAGTGGCACTAAGACCTCTAAGAAAGAATATAGTACTGCCTTCATGACTGGTTTCACGACTTCAGCTAGCACATAATGTCGTTAATCCCCCTAAGAAGCACTTTTTTAGATCAAACTGGCTTTTTCAGCTGTGGTAGATGCGTGGTTTGCCGTACCTCGAAACATAGGATAAGAAAAACCACACAATTTACATCTCAGACCCAAGGCAAAACTTACGAAATCAAAAAATGTATCACTTGTGCGACCACCCATGTTACTTACCTTCTGGCTTGTCCGTGTGGCCTTCAGTACGTGGGTAGGACCACTCGTAAATTAGGCATCAGACTGAGGGAACACGTAAATAGAATTAAAAAGGGTTTCAAACAACATAGTCTATCCAACCATTTCAGACTTTTCCACAACCGTGACCCTAGAGGTCTGAGGTTTTGTGGTATAGATAGGGTAGAACCCCATTGGAGGGGCTCTAATCTTAAACAGGCGATATCCAGGAATGAAACCCAATGGATCCATAGATTAGGTACTCTCCATCCGCATGGCCTCAATATTGATCTAGATTTGAATTGTTTTTTGTCTAATTGGTAAATCAATTTTTATATTAATTTAGATCTTATTTTCACACACATTTTTCCACATTTTTATTTATTTTTCTTATTTTTATTTTTTTATTTTATTTTTATTTTATTTTTATTTTATTTTTATTTTTATTTTATTTTTATAAATTTATTTTTATTTTTTATTTTTTTTATTTCATTTTATTTTATTTTTATTTTCATTTATATTTATTTTAATTTTATTTTTATTTTTATTTCTACCACACTTATTCACATTTTATTTTAAGTTTATTATTTTTATTGGTCTTTATTTACCATTTCCTTATCAATTGTCTTTTATTAATGGTATCTGAAATTACTGTTTATATACAAAAATATTTTATTCTGTTATACTTTGTATTTTGCTTATCATGTTCCGTCATGTTGTTCATTTGCTAATAAAGTTTTCAATGAGCAACTGACTAGAGGAACTGATGTAATCCGGAAGCAAAGTTTAATTCAGTCCATCTCTGATTGGCTGTTTAACTGGGAGGCGTCAGCCGCCCAGGGTATTTAAGCCCTCTAATTCTGGCCGGAAGTGATGTCCTTGATGACGCCCTGGAGGAGGGGCGAAACGCGTCGACACAATTTCCGGTCAGTAAGCCAGTGACGCTGCTTCCTGTTCTGTTTTGGAGCGCACGCCAAGCGCGCACCCGGAACTCGCTGATCCCTGTCTGCTCAATAGTGAGTTACTATTGTACAGTGTTCCACAGGTCTATCTCGGCGATACTACACATGTTGTTTTATTTCTTTCCTTTCCACGGCTTTGATATTTATCTGGAGTCCCTGCTGATCCACCCCGAGTTTCAATAGGATCTTTTACATCATCCACTTCACCGTCCTGAAAATACTTTTTAATACCCTAGGACTGCAAAGCCGTGGGTCATTTCGTTTTGGTGAGTGGGGTTTCAAAAGGGGACCATCGTCCAAATGACCACCTGCGATTTATGACTTCAATCATTTTAATAGTTTAATTAGTCCTGTCTATCACCCATGATTTAATTTCTGATTAATACAATAAGTCACCTTTGACACTATTCTATTTTTGTAGCCATTGTTGCACAATTTGATTGTTATATCAATTTATATGTTTCTATTTGTTTCACATACACTCACAGTGGTGAGTCACATTTGCTACTTTAGTCTTTAATTTTGTTTTTTGTGTATGGTTTATCTATACTCACAGTGGTGAGTCACATTTGCTAGCGCAGCCTTCAATTGCC
The DNA here is from genome assembly GCA_028564925.1 of Lithobates sylvaticus. Classification (NCBI taxonomy): domain Eukaryota; kingdom Metazoa; phylum Chordata; class Amphibia; order Anura; family Ranidae; genus Lithobates; species Lithobates sylvaticus. Next base: position 464,381,295 of record CM053026.1, on the reverse strand, counting down.
TATATTCCAGTCTTCAAGGTTCATTTAACCTTTCCAGGCAGCAGCAGCAGTAGTTTGTATCACGTGATTATTTTATCGCATAGTGATTGTAATGCGATTTTCACAATTTATGTTTGTTTATTCCATTTGGCGCAGGTTATTAAGTTTTGTTTTATATATTAATATAACTCGCCATTTTTGAGGAAACAGGCATGCATAACTGAGGAAGTTACAAAGTTCAACTTTGAAAAGTGAAGACAATATCAGACATGAGTATGTCCAAACTGTGTTGATATAGCCTTCATCTCATGGGGCGTCACCCCTGTAAAAGCCAAATTTGCAGGATGCACACAAATTGGGATTCAAAATTGGCATTTTCCTCCTGATCCCATGCCTAAAGTCAACATGTGCTATCTCCCATCATGGGGGATCAATGTACGTGTTTTGGGGGTGCAACCCCTTCATCTCAGCCACTTAGGTAGCGAAAAAGAGGTTGCACCCACAAAACGCGTACATTGATCCCTCATGATGGCAGATAGCATATGTTGATGCACTGTGTGCATCTTTTAAATTTGGCTTTGGTTAAAATATAAAACTGGTTTTGAAAAGAGAAAATCAATGCTAGCTAGTTTTGTGTGTTTCAGATTTCCCATAAAACATCAATGATGTTCTTAATTTTTTGTTGAACATCATTGATGTATTTCTTGAGAATATCTAAATCTCGATCAAAATTTGACGCAGGGTTCCGCTTAATATCCATACCAGACCTGAAGGGCCTGGCAATTGAATTTAGGGGGAACCCCATGCTTTTTTTTTTATCAATGACTTTCAATGACTGGTCTCTGAATTACGGGGAGCCGACAATTCATTATAGCCACGAGTGCTTTAAAATGACTTTTTTTCTTTCGGAAATGACACTTTGTGCAGGGACAGTTCTAAGCACCGGAAACATGCGCCCCTTTACAGGCATACTATACACACCCCCCAGGTATGAAATTTAAAGGACTATTACACTTTTATTGTTAACAACATTTTGATGCCATTTCCAGCCCTCTAGCCCTTTCCATTACTTTTTTAGAGCCATTTTAGTCCTCAAAAGTTCGGGTCCCCATTGACTTCAATGGGGTTCGGGTTCGGGGGCAAGGTCAGGTCAAGTTCAGTCCCGAACTCGAACTTTTTTGCGAAGTTCGGCCGAACCCGAACATCCAGGTGTCCGCTCAACTATAGTAAACAGCTTCTGAGTGCCCTCTCCTTTACACTGAATCAAGTTTGCATTTCATTCTAGTTACAAGCCCCTCTAGACAACAAACTTCCTTTGACTAGAGCTAGGCCTGAACAAATGTAGTTAACTTTAACACAAAACTTTGTATTTTAAGTGGGCGAACGAACAATGTTTACTATGAATGATTGAACCCATGAACATGAAAGTGACCATTTTAAACTGTACAACACTAAAGAAAAGCACATGGAGCAGTATGCAAGCAATAAAAATAATATGAACACAGGACAACTACTTACTTTTTTGAAGAACTCGCTTGAACTTCCTCTACTGATCCTGCTCCCTCAGTTTCAGGTCTGACCAGTGGTTTCTTCGTTGATCCTTGGATCGTCGTACCCCAAAATTCTTCTGCAGACTCTTCACAACTTTAGTAATGATCTTGGCCTTGCTGACATTTGGGTAAGGTCCATACTTCCCATCATAGTCGCTCCTTTTCAATATGTCCACCATCTCCAACATCTCTACAAAGGACATATTTAAGGCCTTAAATCTCCTGGATCGGGACGTTTCTGCCTCCGGCCTTTCCTCGTCCTCCTCGTTGGTGGAATTATTAGCATGCACCTGTTGTCTCTCTGCCATGTGCTCTCCTCACTGCGACGGAAGAGAAGGGGTGGGGAATAGACTAGAAAGAACGCAAGGGGCGGGCGGAGTTTCACGCATGCGCAGTGTACATAAAATGTAACACGCGTGCATCATACGTACGATCTGTGAGTGGAGGACGGAGGATCGGAAGCGACGAGCGCTAGAAAGGTACAATTGAAACTTGGACCATCAGTGGACTATACTGCTTCTAGATTGAGGCTTATATTGGGTCAAGATTAGGAGAGTTTAGTCTGACATTAGGGTTTGTCTTGTGTTGTGTCTTGCAGAGAAAATGAATGGTTTCAAAGACCACAGTTTTCTGCCTATTTTCATTGATAAGTACAGGGAGCTGCCCTGTCTAATGCAAATGAAACACCCCCATTATAATAACAAATTAAAGAGGCAGGCAGTGCTGAAAAAACTGCGGAAGTTGGTGAAGCCGGTGGTCCCCATGGCAGACATCACCTATTTAAAAGCCAAAATTGGTGGCCTGGGGAGTACATATCTGAGGGAACGCAAGAAGGTCCAGGTATCCATGAGATCAGGAGCTGCAGCAGATGAGGTTTATGTCCCCAGCCTGTGGTACTATAAAAGACTGCATTTTCTGTCAGACCAGACTGAGGTCAGGGAATCACTCTCCACTCTTCCTTCCACACTTCCTTCCACGCTTCGTTCCACCCCAGCTGAGGCTTCTGATGCCCACCCTGGGCCTTCCAGCCAGGAAGAAGTGGAGGAGCCCAGCTTGAGCCAGGTATAGTATTGTTCTACATATTTTATTTGTAAAATTTAATGTTATTAACTAGATGTGATTATTGATCACTAATTGTTGATTTAATAAAGTGTTTTACATATCAATAGACAGTAGTAGCCAAAAATAATTGGGACAAGAATGAAAAATACTGGGCTCAGAAGGATAGTCTTTTCTATTTGTTAACATTCAATTTGCAACAGTCATGAAAATTGTGTGTGATTGATCAACCAAAAAATAAAATGATGTCCCTTTTTCATACACAGGAAGACCTCAGCCAGGAGGAGGGTGTGGATTGTGGCAGCCAGGAGGTGGCTGTGGAATGTTTCAGCCAGGAGGAGGCAGGGGTAAGTGGCAGCCAGGAGGAGGCAGGGGTTAGTGGCAGCCAGGAGGTGGGCAGGCCTAGGAGCCTTACAGAATGTCATGTCCCTCCCCTCCGCCTTCCAATCAAGAGGGCAAGAAAGGGGAGGAATGTGGAGGAGTCAGCGCTCAGGCTGATTGGGGAGGCTTCTGCGGCCCTCAAAACCACCCCCACTTATCAAGAGGCCTTTGCCTCCTTGGATGCTTGTAAACTGGAGAAAATGGGGGAGGGGGTCATGCCTCATTTGTGAGGAACTAATTTACCTCACACTAAACAACGGGGTGAAGGGCGAAATCACCCCAAAAAAACACCTGTGTGAGTTGGACACCCTCCTTCTGCCACACCTCTAACACCACAGCCACAGCCTGGAAGGAAGCGTGGAAGGAAGACAAGATTGTGATGACCTGGGTTCAGTCTGGTCTGAAAAAAGATGCAGGCTCTTGTATGACCACAGCCCAGGGACATAGATGTCACCTGCTGCTGTTCCTGATCTCTTGGACCAGTCTCTTGGACTTCTGGACCAGATTGTACTCCCTTATATATGGACTCCTTAGGCTACCAATTTTGCCTTTAAATGATTGATGTCTGCCCTGGGGTACAAAGACTTTGCCAATCTCAGCAGTTTCTCCAGCATTGCCTTAGTCTTTCTTTTATTATGACCCCCCTAATAAAGGTATATTTATTTTTCAGAAATACTTGCCTATGTGTTTTTTTTACTTGAAAAAGACAAGTTTATTTGTGAGTAGACAGGTACATTTCCTAAATACAATGTGAAATTAACAAGGGACACCAACCAACCTCCTTGAGGTTTCAAAATACAAGATAATAATGGTGTTGTTGAAACTTGGCACACAAAACCCACAAATAAATTATGGAGATAACAAAAAAAAATTTGATCTTGAATAAAAAAATTGAAAATAAAATAAAAAAACATAAAACTAAAATAATTATTCGGGAGATATGACAAATAAAAATATTCTATTCATGAAATCAGGAGAAAAAATAAAAAAAGAAGTTTGTGAGACGTCTGTGTGAATATGAGCAACAAAATAACTTAATTTTTATAGCATTATAAAGAAAAAGAGAATGTGTTGCATTAAACAATTTTTAACATTGCAGCGTGACGAATGTGCTATATCCATTACGAATGCTAGTTTTACCAGACTGAGTGCTTCCGTCTCGTAATTTATTCTGAGCATGCGTGGCACTTTGTGTGTCAGACCAGGCTACACACGAACGGAATTTACGCGATTGGATTTTGTTGTCGGAAAATTTGAGATCCAGCTCTCAAACTTTGTGCGTCGGAAATTCAGATGGAAAAAGTCCGATAGAGCTGACACACGGTTGAATTTTAGCCGACAGCATGATCCAATCGCACATTTTCCGTCGGAAAATCCGACCGTGTGTATGAGGCATAAGGGTTTGGGTGCTATTTGGTTTCAGGGAACAATAGTAAATTTGATTTTGGGAGTATTTGCTCACCAGCGCTATAGTGAATACCTAATTAGCGCTAATTCGCGGCAATTATAGTAAATGACCCCCCAAAGTCAACATTAAAATAAATAGCTAACATTTAAATGCAGTAATTTAATTCATCCACTGTATGTACACCATTACTGGTACAATTTACCAATTGTTTAGCAATTCACAACTGATTCAAATTCATTTAGATAAACATTTTTGGCACAAACATAAAAGGGCAGACTCAGTGTCTGCTGTCACTGTCCACATTTCCATGATTCTATTGTTTCTATATATAGATTCCTGCAAATCAACATCATAATTAAAACAAATAAGCTGAACATTCCTCCTACCTCCAGCTTACCATTCCTGCATGTTAAAGTATATTGCTTTTATGCTGAGAGCTCTCCTAAATGATTTGTAGTGGCAATTACTTTTTTACAGTCGCTTATAAAAAAGTTCTTTAAAGATGCCAAATTTATTTTATTAGATTTATTTAAAATATATTCTACATTAACATTTGACTTCCTTTAAAAACGTATACAGGCTGATTTAATAAAATAGAGGCAAGGGCAGTGGATGTTTGTGAATGCAATATTTCATAGCAACCAGTCAGACTTTGTCCACGTTTCATTGCCACAAGCTAAATTTGAATTGATTATTATTATTATATAGGATTTATATAGCGCCAACAGTTTGGACAGGGCTTATTGATCTCTATGAGTTACAATACAACACATTTCCCTACTTTGATAGGTAAGTCTGTACCATTTTCTCCCACACTATTGAAGCCAGAGGTTCTGTGACTAAGGAAAAGTGAACACTATATGGTGTCTGTTACAAGTAGGTTGTTTCCTCCTCTGAGCTTCACAGAAAAGTTCCTACTTGGTCTTTAAATCAGGGGTGAAGATGGCTGGTTTGAATGCTAAGCAATGACTTCCAGGAAATTTTCAGAGATGACTTTGACTTTAAGCTAACCTGTGTTTTGCCCATGAAGGGCAATACAACAGGTTTACATTAAAGCGCCATCCCTCAACAACTCATTTGCACCTGCCCTTCTCTCTGTTCATCTGTACAGAGCAAAGATAATAATCGTTACCAATGCATGTGACTAAATCCATGTGACAGCAATGGTCATTGGCCCAGAGTTGTCACATAGGGTTGGAAAGAACATCAACCTTGTGTAAGCTCCATCTAGAGACGCAACTGGAACTTACACAGCAACATTTTCCTGGACACCCGCTACTGAACAGATTGATCGGGGAGCGTACAAGAGGTAAATATATGCTGCGGGGAAGGAGGTCATTAAAGTAAACAAGCTCCTTTTCCCTGCTTAAAATGAAAGGCTAACTTTAAAATCAATCAATTTTTTTACATTCAGTCAGAAAATTCTAGCATATTCAGAAAAATCTCCTTTCAGTGCTGCTTTTTGATTCCATCAGAATTGCAAACAAATTTCTTATTAAAAGCCTAATAACATATTTTCGAAGATTTAATTTCATTGGTTCTGCATGTTCCAACCAAATGAACAAAAAAATTGAAATTGTCTGATTATAGCACACAGCAATAATCAAATTTAACATGATAAAAACAATCCATACATGTACAATCCCTTCTTTAATGATTTGGTCCTAAAAATGATAGGTTTTCAAGATTTGTTTTTGTTAGATTTGATTGGAATCTCAAAACGTTAAAAGATGAAAGTGAAACACGTACTGTATGGGTCCACTTACATAACCTTTAGAAACGTTTATTTACTAAAGCCAAGTGTTTTTCACAGAATAATGTTTTCACCTTTATTTCATTGTTTTTGTATCTCATCACTACTGATCTTGTTCTGCCTCCTCCTGTCTATATTGACTTACTCCAGGGTTGGTTATAAATTGTTACTCAAGATTAACTTCCTGAGGGTGGCAACTTTGGCCTATAGAATGTGTTCTGGAATGGCTGCATGCTATGCTATGCAAAAGAATGCTATATGACAGAACGACAATGAAGGTGCACAACTGGTAAAAGTGCCTGAACAAAATAATAAAAAAAAAACACTTTTTGAATTTACAATAATATATTAAAGTTTGCATTAGATTTTAGTGATTGTGTTTAGATCTACTTTAAAACTTAAATGTATACAGTATATGGGAGTTGTTCTTACCAGCTAGAGGATTTGTATTTCTGTCAATAAAGTCTTGAGATGTACAGTGTGTACTACCAGGTTGGTGACCTGACTTTTAAAGGATAAGTTCATCATTAAAAAATTATAATAAATGCACATTGTTTGCAGGTAAAAAATATGCATTTATTATTATTATTTTACAGGAGCCTGGGTTCAGCAGATCGTGGGTGTAATGCCAGGCTCTTGAAGACTGTGTAGCTGTCTGCCCATACTTCCAATATGGACAGGCAGTTACAAAATGACAAGAAGCTCAATTAACTACCTAGAGCGCTTAACAGTGCTCTGGTAGTTCATTGAGAACAACAAAAACAACGGTAGTGGTAGTTCATTGATTCACAAGACTCTGTGAATGAATGACACGGCCGCTCTCTTTTCGAATTATGATGGGGGTTGCGGGGAGAAGATCCCTGTCCTGCTGTCACAGGAAGGGGGAATTGCGGGTAAGAGCAGGCAGATGCTGAACGTGTTACATGTTACACCCTAAATATGCATAGCATGTTTACAAAGGTGAATTTATCATCTAAGCAATAATGCTATGTTACTTCCCTACCCCAGCCTGTGAATGGATAGTAAAGTGAAGGAGTAAAAAGAGTTTACCCCTTTGTTTATACAGCCCCCCCCCCCCAATCAGCATGTCTTTTGTAAGCATGTAAGCACATGTGCATGCAGCATATCCAATTAGCTCCATGTGCTGATTCTTCTTCTCCCAGTGTGAGTGCAGCTCTATGGGGGATTGCAATGGGCTGAAACCAAATCAAATGCAAGTACCTAAACTAACTGTGTATACATATACATTTAAAAGTTTTAATGAAAAAATATTTTAGTGTTTTTCTTTAAATATATGTCAGCTTTAAATGTTAAAAAAATATAAATGCCATTGGCCAGAAACACAGCAGTCTTATACCTGGCAACATTGTCTATTTTAGGGCTTGCAATGCTTTTTTTGGACTTGTCTTTTAAAAGTATTTTCTGTGCCACACATAGCTTAAGGAAATCGCATATACTGCTGTCAATGAAAATTGAAACCAAATTGCTCCACCAAAGTCAGTGTAATTCTCACAACTGGAGATATCCTCAAAGAATGAAAATGGCCCCGGATAAAGTTATTTTATGTTTGCTAGAATAGGGAAAAGCAACAGCTTATTGAATTATTGTGAAATTAGATCTCGCAAATGTATGTGACAATCATAATACTCCAACTGCAACATAAAAATGAAAGAAAACAATATCATTTTGTATTACACAGCTGTAACTATTACAGTGCTTTAAAGGGAAAATAACAGTGCTTTGAAATGCTTGAAATAATTGCTGAAATATTTCCTCACAGTTATTGCATTTGGTGTTTCAAGTCAATGCGATCATTCTGAAACATTTTAAATATGTTTAGCAAATAAAAAATAAACTTGCTACAATTCTTGAAATTAAGTGAAATATCTCCAAGCAGGCTCTTATGATTATTGAGTTATAACAGCATTCTGAAACAGCACTGCTAACTAAGACTTAATGCGATATTAAAAAAAAAAATTCTTTCCTTAAAATAACAAACATGTCACACTTACCTGCTCTGTGCAGCAGTTCGGCACAAAACAGCCCCAATCCTCCTCTTTTTGATTCCCCCAAAGGCACTCTAGGCCTCCCATCCCCTGTTGAGTGCCCCAGTGCAAGCAGCTTGCAATGAGGGCACCCAAGCAGACTCACTCCCCAGCTGCGGCTCTGCATGTCCATTCATACACAGAGCCGCATCTTGGCTCCAACCCCCTCTATCTCCTGATTGGCTCACTGGCTGTGGTTAACAGCAGTGGGAGCCAATAGCTCCTGCTGCTATCTCAGCCAATGGGGGGACAGAGTCCCCAGAGAACTGAGGCGCTCATACACATTGCTGGATCGAGATATTACTCACATAAGTATTGGGGTGGGGGGCACTGCACAGAAAATGTTTTTTACTTTTGTGCATAGAATGCATGAAGGTAAAAACCTAGAGCCTTTAGAACCACTTTAACGTACAACTACAAAAAAAGTAGTAAAAAGAATTGGCAATAATACTGTATAATAATAATATTACAATATTATAATATTGTCCATTCAGCAGACATGGTGGTAATACTGATGTATTCCTTAATTCAAACAGAGAAAGTGTTGCCTCCCTTTTGATTGTACCAAGCATTAGAGGTACATGAATCATAAAGTGGCTAGACAAAATTATAAACCCTTTGGCAAATAAAACAATACTGTATGTGTATTTCAACTGTGTATCTAGAAATTTGCCTGGATTTCAACTTTAAACTAAGAAAGGGTGATAAGGACTTGATGTTTCTTCTTATAAATGCGAGCTGTAGCAATTTTTGCTAAAAGACATTATAAACATTCCTACCTGCACTTGGTGTGTTTCTCCTACATAAACTGAGCAACATTATATAGGCTGGCCACAACAAAAGGCCACTCTAAAATGTGCAGTTTTATCACACAGCACAATGCAACAGATGTCGCAAGGAGCGCACCAGAGCAGTTGCCCTTAAATTGAATGTTAATTTCTCTACCATAAGCCGCCTCAAAAGGCGTTTCAGAGAATTTGGCCATACATCCAACTGGCCTCACAACCGCAGACCACGTGTAAACACACCAGCCCAGGACCTCCAAATCCAGCATCTTCACCTCCCAGATCATCTAAGACCAGCCACCCGAACAGCTGCTGCAACAATCAGTTTGCATAACCAAAGAATTTCTGCACAAACTGTCAGAAACCGTCTCAGGGAAGCTCGTCTGCATGCTTATGGTCTTAATTGGTGTCTCGACCTGACTGCAGTTCGTTGTCGTTGAGTGGGCAAATGCTCACATTCAATGGCATCTGGCACTTCAGAGAGGTGTTCTCTTCAAGGATGAATCATGGTATTCACTGTACAGGGCAGATGGCAGACAGCATGGATAACTTTGTGTGGGTGAGCGGTTTGCTGATGTCAGCATTGTGGATCGAGTGGCCCATGGTGGCGGTGGGGTTATGGTATGGGCAGGCGTATGCTATGGACAATGAACACAGGTGCATTTTATTGATGGCATTTTGAGATACCGTGATGAGATCCTGTGGCCCATTGTTGTGCCATTCATCCACGACCATCACCTAATGTTGCAGCATTCTAATGCACGTCCCCATGTTGCAAGGATCTGTACACAATTCCTGGAAGCTGAAAACAACCCAGTTCTTGCATGGTCAGCATAATCACTGGACATGTCACCTATTGAGCATGTTTGGGATGCTCTGGATCAGCGTATACGACAGCGTGTTATAGTTCCTGACAATATCCAGCAACTTCACACAGCTGTTGAAGAGGAATGGACCAACATTCTACAGGCCACAATCAATAACCTGATCAACTCTATGCAAAGAAGATGTGCTGCACTGCATGAGGCAAATGGTGGTCACACCAGATACTGACTGTTTTTTGCACCCCCCGGACCCCCCCCCCCCCCCCCCCAATACAATAAAACTACACATTTTAGAGTGGCCTTTTATTGTGGACAGCCTAAGGCACACCTGTGCAATAATCATGCTGTCTTGATATGCCACACCTGTGAGGTGGATGGATTATCTCAGCAAAGGAGAAGTGCTCACCAACACAGATTTATTTTAAAATTTGAGACCTCGCCGTACGCCGTGATATTCTTTAGTATATTAGGGAGGGATTTGCGCGGTGAGCTCACATAAAAAAGGACATCGTCGGCAAAGGCCGCCAGTTTGTGTTCCTCTCCCTCGCCTCACATCCCTCTATGTCCCTGTCTCCCCTTATTGTAGCCAGCAATGGTTCTAAAGAGAGGACAAAAAGGAGGGGGGAGAGGGGACAGCCCTGCTAGTCCCATTGTGCATTTCGAAGGGAGAGGATAGGACGCCATTCACCTTGATGTTGGCCTTGGGGTGGTTATAGAGAACCCTTACTTTCTGCATTTATTTTCGGTCCGAATCCCCATAACCTCCAGAGTCTCAAACAGGAACCCCCAGTCTACCCGGTCAAATGCCTTTTCCGCATCGATAGACAGGAGTAGACTGGGGGTTCGTGAATCCCTCATTCTCTGAATCGCCAGCAGGGTCCGCACGCTGTTGTCCCTACCTTCTCGACCCGTCGTGAATCCCACTTGGTCTGGGTGTATCAACTTGCCTAGGCATTTCTTTATGCGCTCTGCCAGGATCTTAGCGTAAAGCTTTGTTTCAAAATTAAGTAATGATATTGGTCTATATCCAGCACACGTCGAGCAGTCCTTCCCTTCCTTTCGTATGACCGTTATCGTAGCAGACAACGAGGCCTCGCTCATGCCATACTCCGAGCCTAGTCCATTCATTTATCTCAGGAGTATAGGTATCAGGATCTCCTTGTACGTTCTGTAGTACAGGGCCGTAAAACCCATCTGGGCCCGGGCTCTTCCCTAGTGGGGAGTTATTAAGGGCTTCCCGTACCTCCTCCTTCCGAGAAGGGTCTTTCTAACCTTTCTCTCTCTTCTATCCCAAGGACTGTAGTTTTGCTTTTCTGAGAGAAAAGATATGGCTTTTTCTTTCCTCCTCCCTACTTCTCTCCATTCCCTTGACGACTGAGTATAAATCCTCATTAAAAGTCCCTAAACGTCGACGCTATGTCTTTGGAGATAAACCTCACCTCTCCTTCTTGTTGACAATCTTCTCTATAAAGTTTTTGACTTTGTTTTTTTGCAGCAGCCTTGCCAGGTGTTTCCCTGCTTTATTGCCATACATGTAGCGCTCTTTGGTGATCCTATGATATACTTGTTTTATCCCTGCTCTGCGAGATCTCTTAGCTCTTCCCTTTTGAGCGTTATTTCCTGCCATAAGGCCTGGTTCTGTGAGGGGTCTTCCTTATGTTTATGCTCCAACTTTTGTATAGTGTCTGTTAACTCCTGAGCTCGTCTTAGTCTTTCTCTCTTCTTCCAAGTGGCCTTGGATATGAACACCCCCCTGATGAAAGCCTTGTGGGCATCCCAAAGGCTTTGAGTCTTTCACAGCTCCATTATCATTTGTCTGAAAGAAATACTCTAATTCTTTTCTAACGCTTTCTCTTGTTTCCTCATCTTTCAGCAGCTCGTTTGTTTAATTTCCAACCACCCCCCGGCTGTTTAAATTCTGGAAATCTCAGTGTCATGCTCACCGGGGCATGGTCTGATAAGGAGGCTATCTCGATCTTGGTGTCCGCTACTCTATCTAGTAGGCCATGGTCCACCCAGATGTAGTCCAGTCTGGAGTACGTCCTGTGCACAGGGGAAAAAAAAATGTATAGTCCTTGATGAGTGGATGATACAATCTCCACACGTCGACTACTTGTTCCACGCTCATCTTTTTCTTTAGAGCCTTCAGTTGCACATTTCCTGTCCCCTGTGCACACGACGAACTATCCAGGCCCGGATCCAGGGCTAGATTCAGGTCCCCCATCAGCACCAGGTATCCTCTTCGAAAGGACCTTAAGCTGGAGAGAATTCTAATCATGTACTCAGGTGATCTAACGTTGGGTGCGTAAATATTTGCGAGAGTGAATGTCAACCCGAAGAGGGTCCCCCTCAAGAATAAGTACCTTCCCTCCGGGTCGACCTTTCTGTTTTCAAGGGTAAACTGCAGATCTTTTGCTATCCCTATTGCTACCCCTCTGGTTCTACTTGAGATGGTGTCACTGTAGTACCAGGTGGGAAAGGCTTTAGAATGGAGTTTAATATTTGATGTCAAAGCCAGGTGGGTCTCTTGTAAAAAGACCAGGCCGGCCCCGTACCTCTCCACCTCCTCGAGCACTCTATGCCGTTTAATAGGAGCATTTAGCCCTCTCACGTTATATGTGAGGCATTTAATTTCCGTCATCTAAACATGTTGTTTTTGATCTGGGCTTCTCCTGTGCGACCCCCAGCGGCTGGGTCTCCCTCCCTTGTCCCTCTCCCCTCCCCCCCCCCCTCCCCCTCTCTCTCTACCCTCCCCTCACTACCCCCTCCTAAATCCTGGGTCTCTGAGTTAGCCATTCAATCACTTGGCCTCCCTATTCTCTTCCCCAGTTTGAAGACACCACCGTCCGTGGTCACTAGGGTAAGAAGTCTTACCCCTTCCCTGTAGTGTCCTCTTCTAATGCTGCTGGGTTACTCCTGCTGGTCACCTCCCTGGGGCAGCCTCTCTTCTGTGGTGGTTGGGGGGGTTTCTCGGGGTTTCTCCTAACCCTCTTCTTTCCCTTATATTTGGGGTTCTAAACCCGGGGTTAGCCACCCAAGAAACATAGCTTCCCAGGATGCCAACTCGTCCCAGGGGTGTCTCCCAGTGGAGGGTCCTAATGTTCTTGCGTCTTCCCAGTACTGAGTAGCCCCCCTTATCCAAGGACTCCTCCTCCTCCTCAATACCGAAGTTTTAAGAGATGGCCTAGGATTTTATCTCCCTGGTTTTGGGTGTAAACGTAGTGCGGCGAGGTTGGTAGAGTCCGTCTTGGGGTGGTCTGGCCAACATCGGAGCCAACCCCCTAAGTTCACACCCCCCGGGAGCGTAGTAATTTCTTTCTCTGCCCCCTTTTATTCCGAAACCCCTGTTGGCAAATGGGCAGTGTGTGACTCAATTTTCTTAAGCTACAGTCATCTTTCGTATGTAACTCTTACAACAGAAACACCAACACAGATTTAGATAGATTTGTGAACAATATTTGAGAGAAATAGGCCTTTTGTGTACATAGAAAAAGTCATAGATCTTTAAGTTCAGCTCATGATAAATAGGGGCAAACACAAAAGTGTTGCGTTTATAATTTTGCTCAGTGTAAGATGTGATCATGTAGTTTAACTGTCATTTGTTTCCCTGTACGCATGGCCTACTGTAGAATGAATCTTCACATTCATGTGTCAGACCTTTCTGTTTGTGTTGAAACATGAGGCATACCCACCTGGGTCTTGCAAAGTATTGCTTAGCTGGTGAGAGCTATATAGTAATTAGATCTGACACAGACAAAAACAGGAGGAGCAATTGATAAAGAGCTCACTCTGCAGTGTTTCATATCATTAGCACTCTGCTGTGTGACCCAAAACAGGGAGTTGTTTTTTTCCTTCAGTGAATAGGGACAGACTAGCTGCAGCAATACATGGATGTACAATGAAATACATGGGAATCAATCAGCCATGACACTACAGATTGCAGCCTCAACATGTAAGCCCATCATTACAAGGTAAGGTAAACAAATCACACAGGGTACATAACTACACTAATACCTAGTTAAAATAATGAAAACATTTGAAAATCTATAAATCCTTTATAGGTTTTCCAATCAGTTAATAGTGGAGCCATACATAGGCCACTGCCTTATAGAACTGCCAGGCAGTGGTTAGAACTCCCTGACATTCAGATTAAGGGTGAGTACAGGCTGATCACTGAAGTCAGCCATACATCAAAATTTGGCCAGCTTTGCACATTACCTTTGCAACAAAAGATATTTTTTTTGAATAAAACATTATACTTACAAATGAGTGATAAAATCAAGAGACATTTACAAAGAGCTCTGAGGAAGAGGGGTCACCCTCAAAATGCGTCAAATAACCTTGGACTACTCTCATCCCACTCAAAAATTTCTCACTTGATTTTATGACTCATTTTATGAGTATAATATTTTATTAAAAATAAATATCTTTTGTTGCTAAGGTTATGTGCAAGGCTGGTGCACCCTCTGTCCTTGTTTTCTAGAATTTCTCCTAGGTTCTCCCTGACCTGTTGAGAGTGGCAGCACAGCCGATGCAGTGATGTGGTGTGTGAAGACTCCTCCCACTTCTCGAGTTCACCCACAGCAACCTCTCGAGCACAGGAGCATTTGTTTTCTCTTTGTAATGGATCAAAATTTAACTGGTGCAATGTCACAGTCAGGCTTCAGCCTTTCTATGGTCCTTGAATATTTTAGAACATTTTTTATCTCAGACAGGTTCATCAAAATTAAAAAAAAAAGCATATACCAGTAAATAGATTTTTATTTTACACATTTATTACTTATTTTTGTATTTTGCCTGGAGTTTTCTGTCATTGCTCACACCCTGTAAAATCATAAGAGTGTGTGACAGCACATTCTACACCCCATATTTTTGGAGGGCTTTTGAGATGTGATGTGTTATGAAAACTAGTTTGCATATTAATTGAATTCCCTAAATAATATGCAGAGAAAAGATTTGACATCTTGTTTGTCTTATATTAATTAACAAATGGAAGATAGTTTAAGAAAATGATACTGTATACCGGTCTTAACTTAAATAAGGTGCTTAACTTCAACATTGAGCCTTTAGTCCCTCATTCATGTTACCTAAGTATGGTATAATAATTCTAATAACTCGCCTTGTCTGATTTTTTTTTTTGTTTTAAGTTATGGGGGGAATGATGGGAAATGTTGGATGTGAGCATGTTGGCGGTAAGTCCGACCATGTGTATGCTCCATCGGACAATTGTTGTCGGACTTTCTGCCAACAAATGTTGGCTAGCATGTTCTCAAATTTTCCGCCAACAAATGTGTGTTGTCGGACTTTCCGATCGTGTGTACACAAGTCCGTTGGACAAAAGTCCAAAGTACAAACACGCATGCTCGGAATCAAGGACGAGCCGGAAGCACTCAGTCTTGTAAAACTAGCGTTCATAATGGAGCTATCACATGACTATTGAACTTCCTTTTTATCGGCTCGCTGTACGTTTTGTACGTCACTACGTTCGTAGTTGTTGGCCAACATTTGTGTGACCGTGTGTATGCAAAACAAGTTGGAGCCAACACCCTTCAAACAAAATTCCACGGTTTTGTTGACGGAAAGTCCAATCATGTGTACGGGGCTTTAGAGCTTCAGCTGGGTTTCTACTGCTAATTGAGGCTCTATTAGATACATTTACCCTCAATTCTTAGAATGCATTAAGATAAAAAACCTTCTGACTTTACAATCACTTTAAGATGATAATTTTTCTTTTAACACTGTAACTTCCTAGTTAAATAAATTATGTAAATGTATGTATTATGTATAACTGATGAAAAGCAAATATTGTGCCAATTTTCATAGACCCCATAATTTACTTCTGTGCATTGATAATATAGCTAGGGTAAGGCCCCAAACACACCATGCAGATTTTCTGCAGATTTTTGTCTTCAGATTTACCAAAACCATGTAGTGCAAGGGCCTGCCTGATTGCATACAAATTGAAACTCTTAGCCCCCATACACACGGTCGGAAATTCCGACCACAAAATCCGTCTGATTTTTTTCGACGGATTTTGTCCGACACTGGTGTTGCATACACATGGTCGGACAAAGTTGTCGGAAAATCCGATCATTCTGAATGTAGTGACGTTCGTTGCATATGACGGAACTACGTAGAGGCTAGTAGCCAATAGCTTTGGTCTCGTAATTTGATCTGAGCATGCGTGGCACTTTATCCGTCGGAATTCCCTACACACGATCAGAAAAAGTCCGATCGGATTTTGATGTCGGAAAATTTGAGGAGCAGTCTGATGGAGCCCACACACGGGCGGATTTTCTGACAACATGGTCCGATCAAACATTTTCCGTCGGGATTTCCGACCGTGTCTGCAGAAAATCTAATAGTGTGTATGGGGTCTAAGGCAAAACTATCTTAACAGTAAGTGTAACAAAAAAATAAATAAAGTTAAAGTAACATGATCCTTCTGGAAAAGTTTTCATGTTTAAAACCTAAAAAGTTGCAGGTAATTAGTATCTCTACATCTATCTCTGGCAGTTATGTCATGATATTGGATTTTATTGCCTTTACTGTTATCTTAAATTGAATGGCTTCAATTTTTTTCTTCATTATTTTGTTATCTCAGTCTTACATACAAACAAGACAGAAACATTTTGGCTCCATTTAGGTACACAATGTTTTCCTACAGTTTTTTTGTTAAAATGGAACATACATGGTGTATATGGAAAAGATAAAAAAAGATAATACTGTTTGAGAATTAAATAAAAAGGTCACGGTTGGCAGGATGATCGAGTAAGTGTTGGAAATTGATTAAGTAGAAAAGTTTTTTAAAGTGAGACTATTTCAGACAATTTCATCATTTTAATGTGTTTTTGAAGACTTTGTCATTTTAACAAAAACAAGGTTAACAAAAGGTTGCTGATGTCAGTTCAATAAATTATACCGCTTCCTCAAAATGAAAGGGGTTATATGTATGCTTTTCTGTAAAGGTTGCAAAGTAGTGTTTTCCTCTTTTTCAAGCAATTCATTCCATTGACATTATATTAAGCAAAGGGTTTAGTGAATTTAAAGTTATAACAAGTTAAATTAAAAACCCCTTCACGCCAACTGTACACAAATTTGTGTCCAGGCTTGAAGGGGTTATACCGGGGTGATGCCTACAGCTGCAGGCATCACCCCAGTACCGTTTTTTAGAGCTGGCGGTTGGCTCCTTAGTGATAACAACCGAAGTGGCTAAAAGCTCCCCCCTCCTGCCGCCTTCCGCACCTCTTCCCGGGCCTCCCGTCCCACCGGGAGACCCGAGCCACCAGCCACTGTCTAGGCTGATACTTGTAAGAAGTCGGATTTGGCTCAGATAGGGTCTCCGATGTAAAATCCCGGAAGCGACGTCACAATGTAATTCCGAGTTTACTCTGCTGCCAATGGCGCTGATTTAAAAAAATAAAAAACGACAGTATTCAGAAACGCCATTTTTGCCGATCTGAATACTTTTACATGCAATAGAGGGATTTGAGGTCTTTTAGACCCCCGATCCCTCCATAAAGAGTACCTGTCCCTGCCTATTACCATCACAAGGAATGTTTACATTCCTTGTGACAGCAATAAAAGTGATAATTTTTTTTTTTTAAGTGACAATATGCTCGCACAGCAAAGAAAACGCATACGTAAGTCACACCCGCAAATGTTAACATGTTCAAATCACACATGTGAGGTATCGCTGCAATCAGAGTGGGAGCAATAATTCTAGTACCAGACCTCCTCTGTAACTCTCACCTGGTAACCGTTACATTTTTTTAAAGCATCGCCTATGGAGATTATTGGGTACCATAGTTTGTCGCCATTCCAGGAGTGTACGCAATTTCAAAGCATGACATGTTATGTATCTATTTACTCAGTGTTACATCATCTTTCATATTATACAAAAAGATTGGGCTAACTTTACTGTTTATTTATTTTTTTATTCACTAATGTGGCTTTTTTCCCCCAAAAATGGATTGAAAGACTGCTAGGCAAATATCGTGTGACAAATATTGCAATCACCATTTTATTCCCTAGGGTCTGTGCTAAAAATATATATCTAAAGTTTGGGGGTTCTAAGTAATTTTCTAGCAAAAAATATGGATTTTAACTAGTAAGCAAAAAAAATTCAGAAATAGGCTTAGGCGTGAAAGGGTTAATATTAAACCCTCTGTGTTTTTTTAGCTTAAAGTGGTTGCCAACCTCAGACATGAAATGTGAAAAGCATGTCCGTCTATAGCGTTTCAATGTAATGTCCTGCGAGCCACCACTTGCTATAAGCCCAAAATAGGGTCTCCCAAATAACACTTTATTTTTGAATCAGCAGCTAGCGTTGCACATGTCTCCTAAATCATGCAAAGACCATCCAATATTCTAAAGTACTCTGCGCTTTCAAATTTAAAATCCAAATAGTGAAACGAAAAATTTGCTATATAACAACAGCAATAAAGTGATAACGTGCTAAAATACATACAATATTCCAAATAAAGTGCTTTCATGCAGGATATGATAAAACGTCCATATGGTGAGAAAAAAACATAAAAAACAATATATATATATGTGAGAAAAAAGTGTTACAATGTGCTGTCCAATCAAAAAAAGTTTGAAAGTGCTCCAATGTAATCCATGTGATTAATGCGATTCAGTGGTTGCTGTGATATCAATTCAATATTAAGGTGCTGCATGTGCACTCAGGTGTTCCCCCCAGGTAATGGCTACTCACCTTAGAGCGTGTGACCTTGCTGATTAGGCTTGGTCAATACACGCATTGGAACCTGTAAATGGTTCAGTGGTAAATCCGGATTCCTGTGGTGGCCTCACTCTGTGCTTCAATATGGTAATGAAGTCCATTTTGTGCCTCAGTAATACCAATAGAAAAAGGAGGATTTCATAGTGTAGTATATTAAAACTTTTATTCTCAACACAGTAAAAAATCCCTTGCAGGGTACTCACATTTGCATGGCGCGTCAGGGCGCCACTCTAAAATAGCATAAAAAACAAGCTGTAGCAGCTAATATCAGGGTGGTATGCTGATCGTTCTTAGTGGGTGCACTGACTAGCGTTCCGTCCTGTCCCCTTCCCCTACGCGCGTCGATACAAGGGGTTAATTTGTATCTTCCTCAGGGGGTAATTACTCTTAGACAAGCTTTGAAAGGATGCAGAGAAGAGAAGACTTCAGATAGACATGTACAACTTATGTAGGAGGAGCCCTATAGCCTAGGAGGGGCAGAGGAGTGTCTTGCTATCCTAGACTATGGGGCTGAGCATTACAGTATAGGTGAACACAAATCTAGTACCTGCATGCAAGGGTGTCCCCAATAGGGTGCTGCAAGAGAAGAAAATTAGTGTTTAATATCTATTTAAGTAATCTTAAATATTGAGGTATGTGATAGTTGATTGAATCACCAAATTACACCTCATATATTTATATGTTTTGATAGCACCTCATTTTCCAGTTTCCTCTGAAAATAGTTGTTGGTATTTTAAAGTTAAACCAGTCCAACAACTGATCCATAAAAAATCCTGAGTCTACATAAACTTGTAATTGGTTTTACAGGTTTCCATTTTAGTTCAATTTTAAAATTTTGTTGCCACCAACAATATTATGCAGTCTCAAAGGGGCTATGCTCAAAAATGTAATCATTGTTTGCAATTATTGAGCCTCGATTAGGGGTTCCCAAGACGATAGTAACAAGCTCTTTCAAAGCACTCATTATCACATACTGTAGTTGGAAAATTTCACCAGCGGGATTTGATCATTCCCATTTCTGTAGGGAAAAGAGAACAAACCTTAGTCTAGCTACACGTCACAATCCAATTGTGCGGTCTCTGTACAATTTCCTTTATATTTACCTACAACTAAATAATATGAGGGTTTACCCACTTTCCTTTAACCTTTCATCTTATACTTATTCCTTCATTCATCTTTTTTTTTTATCTTCTCCTTTGTCACACTTCACTAATTTTAACTCAATCCTCTTCCTCCATCCTGGGCTTATTCCCTTCCATTCAGCCCTCTATCTTCCATTCATCCCCACTTGCATTACATTACCAGTTCCACTCCATTTTGTGATCTCTCATTTTTTTTACATTTAGTACAACATTGTTATCCCCTCATTGAATACCCGTATAACCCCTTATTACACACAGTCCCTACATTCTTTTTTATTTACAATACATTTTTTTGTCATTTTCACCTTAGAATATTAATATTATTATAGATCCTTATTCCAAACAGTTATCCTTTCCCTATTTAATCCCTTTTGCCAACTATAGCTATTTCTGCTCGCAATGCTGTAACAACAGAAAGATCACATTTCTACTACCAAACGGTGTAACAGATCCCCACCCATTATTCCCAAAGTCAGTTCCTCCCACCACCATTACTAATTATACACTATTGTTAACCCCTTCCCACCCAGCCTTTAGCAAGATGACGGCTGGTCGGACTCTCGTCAATCCGAGTGGACATCATATGACATCCTCCCAGATCACGCCTCGCTTGCGCCTGCAGGCCGCACTGTGGAGTGATTTGTCACCGGATTTGTCCACCAATTGCTGTGCCGGCCCACTGCCAGTACCATGTGACCACTGTAACCAATCACAGCAGGTCACATGAAAGTTGTAAACATCGGGTGGCTTCCTTTCAAGCAATCCATTGTGTACAATTGTGTTGGTAGCTGTGATGGGTCACAGTAATCACATGGTAAAGACTGGGCCAATCACAGCCGATCTGTGCCATGTGATCAGCTGTGGCCAATCACAGCTATTCATAACAAAACAAACTGAGTGATTTGATTTCATTCAGTGAGAAGATTGCTTATAGCAATGAAATCCATTGTTATAAGCAAACATAATGTGTAAAAAAAAATTTAAATACTGATCACTTACCCAAATTAGTGCAATGTTAATATGGTAACATTATATTGCTCTGCTCAAAGTTTGTAATAGCAAAAAAAATGTATTACATTTTTTTTATTTGTACTGTCACCAGTCAGTGTCCCTGGCCAACACCACACCAGTTATATGATGATGCTGTACTGCACTGGTGACAGTGTGTAAAAAAGAAAAAAAAATTACAACTTCAAAAACTTACCATGCCTCTTACTAAATACCTTGGACTGTCTACGTTCCAAAAAAGGGGTCATTTGGGGAATATCTGTGCTGTCTTGACATTTATAGGCCTCAATAAATGAGATAGGCCATCAGTGCATCAGGATTGATCAATTTTCAGATACTGTATATACCATAGATTGTGGACTCTATAACTTTCCTACAGACTAAATAATATACATTGATTTGGGCTTTTTCACCAAAGATATGTAGCAGAATACATTTTGGCCTAAATTAATGAAGAACAATTATTTATTTGCAAAATTTTATAACAGAAACAAAAAAAGCTTTAAATACCACCAACGGAAAGCTCTAGTTGTGTGAATAAAATTATAACAACTTAGTTTGGATACAGTGTTGCATGACTGAGCAATTGTCATTCAAAGTGTGAAAGCTGAAAATTGGCCTGGACAGGAAGGTGCCTCTTATTAAAGTGGTTAAAGTATATGTTAGCCAAAAAAAAACATGCAATGTGCATTCCTCCTTATCTACTATTTAATATGTTGATGCTCTTTAATTATACATACATGTTATTACAATTGAAATACCTGGTGGTCCTGCCACTCTCATCTATGAGGGTTCGTGTTCAGGTCTAACTTTGCTAAAAATGAATACATATCTGTGGTAGCATTGTCAGTTTGGTTCCTTGCCTCTTTTCATTGGCTTGCCTGTAGTCCCATTTGGCAACCTGTAATATCACAGGGTAACACACCCCCCACCCAGACCTGCACAGAATGATTGACAGCAGCTACTGGCTACTGGCCAGCTACTGGCTGGATTTTAAGGTACTTAGAAACCTTTATCCAGTGTACAATTTTGTTTTACAAATTATAAAGCATTTACGCTGTGAAAGACTTCTTCCCATAAACTTTAAAAAAATCACATCACCCTGACCTTCCTCCAAACCAGATTGAGCTTCCTCAGCATTTCACAGTTCCATATCTACATCACTTCCCTGTTTCCACTGCCCAGACACCATTCATGTTCATATTGACACAGATTATACCCTTTAACACTCCCCATCCACTTAGTTCCCTCCCTTCAATCGCCTCTTTGGCAAACACTGGTGTCTTTTTCACTATAAATCCTGTAAATCAGCTGTTCATGGATACTGTGTAAACCTAAAATACTATGATAGCAGGTTCTCCATTTACTTGCAGTGGCATACATTGTTTAATTGTACTATTTTTGTTTGAAGGTAGACACTTTTTTTTTCTTCATTATACCTAGAGATCATCTGCATTCTGTAATCTGCATCAGTTGGTTCTGTGAAACCAACATTAGTTTGCACTAAGTTATTTATATGATATCATTTTTCGGCCTTTCAAATTTCCACTCGCCTGCTCGCATTTGGCAAGTGGAATTTAGGGGAGGACGAGTGTGGAGCAGGGGCAGACTGTTTCCTGGTGGATCGCTTCTGGCAGAAGCTGTGCGGCCATCAGAGTGGCCCAGAGGGGGGACTCCCTGCCCCCCCCAGACTGCTCTGATGTCCTGTAAAAAAGACTGCACTGCTTCTTCCAGAAGCGTTCAGTCAGAAAACCGTCAGGAGGATCCGGTGGCTGGATCGAGTGGGAATCTCCCGCTGAGACACATCTTGTATATGAATAGTCGGCTGCTGTCAAACAAAGTACCACCTCCTAGACTGGCATTGGACCAGTGTGCTGTCTATTAGAGTGGCCGGTTCAGGAAGCGGGACTTTGTTTGACAGCACGAATATTCATATAGAAGATGTGTCTCAGCGGGAGATGCCCGCTCTGCGCTATCTGGCCTGGCAGATCCTCCCGATTCCCCCCTGCGGCACTATTGGCCAATGGTAGGCTGCATTGATGGGCAAAGGTAGGCTGCACTGATGGGCAATAATATACTGCACTGATACACAATGGTAGGCTGCATTGATGGGCAAAGGAAGGCTGCGTTGATGGGCAATAAAATACTGCACTGATGGGCAAAGGTAGGCTGCATTGATGGGCAATAATATCCTGCACTGATAGGCAATGATATACTGCAATTATGGGCACTGATATGCTGCATGGATGGACAATGATATGCTGCACTGATGGGCAATGGTAGGCTTCATGAGATGGGCAATGATATGCTGCACTGATGGACAATGATATGCTGCACTGATGGGCAATGATACGCTACACTGATGGGCAATGATAGGCTGCATTGATGGGCAATGATAGGCTGCACTGATTAGAAATGACAGGCTACACTGATGAGCAATGACAGGCTACACTGATGGGCAATGACAGGCTGCACTGATGGACAATGATAGGCTGCACTGATGGACAATTATATGCTGCACTGATAGGCAATGATAGCCTGTACTGATGGGCAATGACATGCTGAACTGATAGGCATTGATAGACTACATTGATGGGCACTGATATGCTGAACCTTTTGGCAATGATATGCTGCACTGATGGGCAATGATATGCTGCACTGATGGGCAATTATATGCTGCACTGATGGGCAATGATAGGCTGCATTTATGGGCACTGATAAGCACTAATGAGGTTGCACTGATAGGCTGCACTGATGGACACTGATAGGCTGCATTGATGGCCACTGATAAGGCTGCGCTGATGGCCACTGATAGGCTTCACTGATGGGTACTGATATTCTGCACTGATAGCCACTGATGAGGCAGCACTGATGGTCACTAATGAGGTGCAACTGAAAAGCTGCACTGATGGTGCTGCACTGATAAGGCAGCACTGGTATGCTGCACTGATGGGCACTAATAGGCTGCACTGATGGCCACTGATGAGGCTGCACTGGTGGCCACTGATGAGGCGGCAATGATGAGTACTGATGAGACGGCACTGATGGGTACTAATGAGGCTGCACTAATGGCCACTGATGAGGGGGCACTCTCAAGCTGCACTGATGGGGCTGCACTGATAAGGCAGAACTGATACGCTGCATTGATGGGCACTGATAGGCTGATAGGCTGAACCGGTGGCCCCTGATAAGGCCGCACTGATGGCCACTGATGAGGTGGCACTGATGGGCACGGATAAGCTGTACCAATGGACACTGATGAAGCTGCACTGGTAAGGTAGCATTGGTATGCTGCATTGATGGGCACTGATGTGGCTGCACTGATGGGATTGTACTGATGGGCATTGATGGGACAGTACTGATGGGCACTAATTGGCTACACTAATGGACACTAATGAGGCTGCACTGATGGGCAATGACAGGCTGCACTGATGTGCACTGATGAGGCTGAACTGATGGGTACTGATATGCTTTATGTTAATATTGTTAAAGTTGTTGTTAATATTTATTTTTGGAACTAAATTCTGTATAAAACATTTAACAGTGTAATTTCATGAGATAATTCACAAGGCCGTGTTTAGGGGCGGACTTAGGGGCAGGACAGGGTAGAGGTTGGGTGGGGTAACTGGTGACAAGTAACTTTTAGGGCCTGGCTAGTGACTAAGGGCTTGAAATTTTGAGCCCTGTCTTATATGATATTTAGTGACTGAGTTATAACCCAGTTATACAGGCCAGGAAGAGAGCCATACATACTGTACATGTGATCTAAGTCCCATGTTTGTGACTACAATCCTCTATTGTTTGATTTTGCATTTGTATCATTAAAATGGAATTAAACTAGGGCAGCCGTGCGCTCTCTTTTCCTTGTATATTTCAGAAATATGAAATTAGTAGCTTGTACCTAGTACTATCCTTAGAATCAGCAATGGTTGGAAAAAAGAAAAACAAAAGAAATATAAGAAATAAAAGGGTTTAATGATATCTTCAGTTATAAAGTTGTTGAAGTCCTTGAAAGTAGTTGAAGGAACCAACGAGAGAATCATATTCCTCTGGAGACAAGGTGGTTAACATGAAGGCTCGCCATCTCCGATAAAAGCGGTAGTTGGATGAAGTTTTGGGCAAAGTCCGTGGCAAGTTTTTCTCAATACAGTAATAGTTTTAGCTCTCGTTTAACAAAAGAAACAGTTGGATAAACCGGGGAGGTCGATTTTTGCAATCTGTATTTTAGATGAGCAGCATTATTATTCTTTACAGTTTTACAGTATATGTTTATTTTATACATTATTATATCATTATATATTTTATTATTATACATTATATTACATAAATGGATATATCATAATACACTATATTGTATATAATATATTAAATTTTTTTCCATGTTCATTCTGTACATTGTTATAATATTATACATTTCTGGGGGTGTGGCCTGGCTTGCCGAGAAGATGGACGCTTAGCTCTTTAGCTCCCGCCACCTCACGACTATACAGCTTTCTGCCGGAGGTTTCATCTCGATTATACTCTGACTACACATGGGGACTGCCTCGAGGACATCGTCTACCTCTCGTTCTCGCTCCCCACGGAGGAATTCGGGGAATTTGAACGGCACCATCCCTGATATGTTCCGCAACAACAGAGGTAATATGGCGCCCGCTCACCTCAGGAACGACCGGGAACAATCTCCCTCCCTGACTGACATTCCACTACACGCTACCCCGATCTCTTCACCCGAGACTGGGCCCCTGGACCGTGCGATGCCTGACTCCCAACCCCAGCTTAATATACACGATCTGAGGGCCATAGCCGAAGATATCAAAGGCACTCTCTCGGCGGCCATTTTTGAATTGCGCCTGGACCTCCGCGCGGTTAACGACAGAGTGGCGACAGTGGAAGATAAACTTTCATTCCAAAGTTCGCAAATTCAGAAAACTACTCACTATGTTGATACCCATACCCTACAACTCCGTGACATGGCCCGACATCTGGAAGACCTCGACAATAGGGGCAGACGCCATAACCTGAGGGTCCGAGGTCTTCCAGAAGCCGTTGAGGGGGACCAAATTCTACCCTCAATCACTGGTCTCTTCAATGACCTACTTTCCCGGCCTCCTCAAACCCTGATTAACATGGAAAGGATCCACAGGGCCTTGCGCCCCAGGGGCAGGGACACCGACCCCCCACGGGACATCATTTGCTGCCTCTCTGACTTTAAAACCAAAGAAGATATCCTGAGGCAAGCCAGAGGACGTCCAAACATCGCAATTGCTGGATCCGCTGTCCAAATCTATCAGGACCTTTCCAGCATTACCCTACAACATCGTAGAAACTTGCGACCGTTGCTAGACACCTTACGCGCCAAAGGGATCACGTATAAGTGGAAGTTCCCCTTCTGCCTATCGGCCTCCTCACAGGGCCGCACTGCACTCCTGAAAGTGCCGGAGGACTTACCCCGCTTCTGCCATGCCTTAAACATCCCACTGGTTGCCGTGCCGGACTGGTTCTCCGAATTCCGCCGCTCGGCAGTACACAGGGAATCGTCCCAAATCGAACCCATGGAGGCACAGACCCTGGACGCCCGACAAGACAGGCCTCCGTACACCTCGGATGATCGTACAGCTCGCGGGACCTCACGACAACCCCGCAGCCCGCAACACTCGCCCTCCTCCAGGAGATCCCGAAGAGACCGCTAGGAGCGTCTTTGCCGTACTCTTCGCTTCCATCACTCCAAGCCGTTGAATGTAGCTTCCCTGATATTGACCGGCTTTCTTCATGACACCTGATGTCACCCCGCAAATTGCAGTTGGCTAACTTTGAATGAGCGGGTTTAGTCTCCGTTATCTGCCGTAACCCACCCTTGTATCAGCCCTGCTGGTAAAATGTTAACCTACATGATGTGGCGCTTTTCCTTACGCCTTGGCTATACGATCCTGGATTGAGAATCACCTGGCGAACTGTCTACTCTCTGGTACTTTGTTTTAAATGTACTTTTTATTTGTTATTTTTATTTTTAACTTCACTTAGCTATTGCGACTATTCCGACTTCTACGATCACATTCTCCCCTACTCTACGGCCTGTATCCCTATATGGTCATGACATAGATACAGTAGAAGGCTGCCTCCCCAACGTTTTTTTTTTTTTATTTTTTTTTTTTTTTGTGTGATCCTGCTTTAACAGACCAGCAACGTTACTTGAATACGGGGTCTCTCCAACATCACCCTTCCTATACCACAGACTACAATCCCCAGGATGCACTACGCTCTCCCCAAGATCTCACGTTGATCGTCACTCATGCACTCGGATGACGCACGCACGTACCCTTCCGGGACTTATACTGAAACATGTGATACCCAGCCCAACCTACGCTGCATTGCTGCATCCTTTCCGCTCTTTGTTGTCCCACTAACACTCAAGTTGTCGGCAACAATCAGAGGGTAGTAGCAGACCCTATCACCGGACCCCTGAGCTCCGCTCCTTATCCTGATAGTACGTGAACCCTATTTTTCCAAACTGACTCTACCCTTCATCCCTACAGACTGTCCTGCTGGTGATCTCTTCAAGACTCTCAATCCTTCACCTGGTTACAACAGATGGCTCGACCGATTAACGAATCCTACATTCACGGCTCATCATCCATGCCTCCGACAACGGTTACTCCTCCTGCTTTACATTTACTACTGAAGGTATAGTTGATATGGCTTATGTTTGTTCCTCTAACATACCCTTTTTTTTTTACAGATATTACTGTATAGTTGAGGCTCCATGGGAGCGAGATTTAAGGTTTACTTTCCCCTTATCAATACTTTTCAGGTTTATATGTTATAGACAAACACCAATATATATGACAATTTAACACCCCTGAGTACTCATTGTACACCTTATGCCCCCAACCTGAACGTCTGACCATTAATTCCCCTGACACTCTGTATGGCAACCCGCACCACCTCTTGCTCTTGGGGAATTAATTTCCCTTACCCGTCATCATAGTCACAGCGCTCTTCTGTGCTCACTTGCGACCACCTTAAATATCTTGCACCAGACTCCCTTGTTGCTACATATAACACCTCCTACTTCCCGTGTTTTTCTCTAGTTGTGTCCCGGCGGGACTTCAACGATTTAATTGTCTGACCTATCCTTCTTTTCCAAGCTATAGTCAACCCCCACACAGTAGCGGTTACGGGCTCTTCCTCCCTGTGGCGAGGAGGAACTTTGTCTCCGCTCTGTACCTACACCGACATTTCTGACTTGAGGCGTTAGGGATCACTCCCTACTGCCTCTTCGTTTTTTTTTTTTTTTTTAGTGGTTTACACCACTCCTGCCTCAGACCCGCCTGACATATTCAGTCACATTCTATCCCACCGGTTTATTCCCTACACACATAATCACCTAGCCCTTCCTGTCTATCGACATGCCCTCCACAAACACCACACATGACGAGAAAATGTCTCCCCTTCATCTCAAAATATGCTCTATAAATGCACGTGGCCTCAATACACCAGAAAAACGATCACGCTTACTTGCATAAATCTAAAACGCACATTGCGTTAATTCAAGAGACCCACTTCAGAGCTGATGTCGTCCCTAAACTTCACAACAAACATTTCCTCACAGTATACCATGCTCCCAACCAGGAAGCCAAATCCAAAGGGGTTACTATTCTTATTTCCCATCTCTGCCCTCTCCAAGTCACAGATTTTCAAAAAGACATTAATGGTAGGTTCCTCTTTCTGAAAGGGACACTCCATAACAGGTTGGTCACCATCGCCAACCTATATGCCCCTAACACCCATCAAGTCACGTTTTTTCGCACCGCACTACATCAACTTACCGCTTTCCAGTCAGGTACCCTAATTGTTGGAGGTGATTTTAACGTAGCACTTAACCCCACTCTTGACACTTCCAACGGTCACTCCACACTTACCTACAGAGCCCTACAAGCAATTAAAACACAATTCCATGACCTACTACTACATGACTCCTGGCGCACCCTACATCCTACCGACAAAGACTTCACCTACTTCTCCCCTCCTCACAACCGATACTCGAGACTCGACTACCTGTTTATTACCCAAAATGATCTATCTCATGTGTCCAAAACCTCTATTGAACCGATGTTCCTGTCGGACCACAACCCAATTTCCATGTCCTTGTCCCTCAACTCCTCAGCGAACAGATCTCCCATTTGGCGTTTAGACAATTCCCTTCTCACAGATCAGGCGAACGTTCATTCTATCTCCAAACGCCTCTCGCAGTACTTTGAAGAGAACTCTTCCGATGACTCCTCACCCATGTCGGTATGGGCAGCTCACAAATGTGTGATTAGAGGAGCATTCATCTCCCTAGCAGCAACCCGCAACAAAATCAGGAAGGCACGCATGGAACTCTTAACTAAAAAAATAAGCGACCTAGAACGGAAACACAAAGCATCCCTTGCTGCAGAGGTCTTGACTGAACTATCCCTGGCCAGAGAGGAACTCCTTGAAGAACTTCACCTTAGACTGCGACGTAATTATGCTGTTTCCAAAAAGATGTTCTACCAATTTGGTAACAAATCTAGCAAACTATTAGCCAAAGCCCTCCAGTCCAAAAAAGCATCCCACTCAATACACGCAATCAGAAACACATCAGGCGACCCCCTCTTCAAAACGGAAGACATAGCCGATCAATTCGTGACCTATTTCTCACAACTATATGATCTTCCTGCCCACCCTCAGAACCCCCAACACCCAGACCGTGCGACTGCCATCCGAGAATTTTTACACCAATATTCCCCAACTCCGATTACCGACACTGATGCCTCTAACCTGAATTCTCCTCTTACACTACAGGAAGTCATCCAGGCTCTGAAACAATTGAAGCCAGGGAAGAGCCCCGGCCCCGATGGTCTAACGTCAATCTAAAACTATATGCCAAGGTGTTAGCTAACCGTTTATTGCCCCTCCTCCCGAATCTGATTGGCCTGGACCAGGTTGGTTTTGTCCCTGGTAGAGAGGCCAGGGACAACACCATTAAGGCGCTCAACATCCACCACTGGCTTACTTCCGCCTCAACTCCTGGTTTCTTCTTGTCTCTGGATGCGGAGAAGGCATTCGACAGAGTGGCCTGGGACTACATGGAAGCAGTGCTCCATGCAATAGGATTACCTCAACTCTTTGTCCAAATGATCATGCTTCTGTATTCCTCTCCCTCAGCTAAACTTAGGATCAACGGCCGCCTGTCGAATGCCTTCTCTATCTCCAACGGCACCCGTCAAGGCTGTCCCTTATCCCCAATCATTTTCCTGCTCACTATGGAACCTTTTATACGGAGGCTCAAAGAGAACCCAGATATAAAAGGGCTGACCATTAACCACAACACATACAAGATTGCCGCCTACGCGGACGACATCCTACTCTTCTTGTCCGATCCAATTATCACAATCCCCAACTTACTCAAGGACTTTTCCACCTTTAAAACCCTCTCCAACTTACAAATAAACTTTTCCAAGTCCCAAGCACTAAACGTCTCCCTACCGACCTCTCTAGTCTCTCAATGCAAGCTCAATTTCCCCTTCAGCTGGGCCCCCCAAGCCATTTCATATCTAGGAATTAAACTTCCTACTAAATTATCAGACTTATATACTCTGAACTTCCTAACTGTTCTTCAGACCATTCAAGGGGACCTACATAAATGGCATGCAGGGTCCTTTTCATGGTTTGGAAGAATAGCAATCCTGAAAATGAATATCCTCCCTAGGATCCTCTATCTGCTACAAGCTATTCCCATCATCTTACCTCAATCTTTCTTCTCAACCTATCAACACATGTGTAGAACCTTCATATGGAAAGCCCAATCCCCGAGGATTAGCTGGGCTCGCTTAACTCTACCCAAACTTCTAGGCGGCCTTAGCCTCCCAGACATTCGTAAGAACCATCTGGCATGCCACTTATCCAGAGTGGTGGATTGGCATGTCCATATACCACATAAGGATTGGATACAATTAGAACAGACCTTCTCCCCAATCCCACTAGCTCACTTACCATGGATCCCTCGATCACAGTGCCCCAAACTTCTTTCCTCACATCCAATGATCAACGCAACACTACTATCCTTCCACACATCATGCACTCATATGAGACTTGACCCGACATACGGCCCCATGACCCCATTAACGGACAACCCTGACTTTCCACCAGGCCTGACCTTGAAAACACCTCTGACGAATGCTTCCGACAAGCCCCCTCGAGCCCGCGCCTTCTTTCACAATGGAGATCTTTTACCTTTCCCAACGATGCCCTCTTCATTCCCGGACTATCATATCCCCTTCTTCAAGTTTTTGCAACTCCGACATTTCTTCCACTCCTCGACTCAAAACCCGCATTGGCACAGAGAATATGCACCTTTTGAGACTCTGTGTTTGAGTTCTGATCCCCAAAGACACGTTATCTCCAGCACCTACTCCATGTTATTCTCAGCACACAACGCTGACATTGACAAACTGACTAGATGGTGGGAATCTGAACTCGAAACTGACCTGTCTCCTGTAGACTGGGACCACATTTTTCATCACATACACAAGGGCTCAATAAACGTCTCTTTCCAAGAGAATAGATACAAACTTCTCTCGAAATGGTACAAAATTCCAGTCATTCTAAACAAATTTCAACCTAACGTATCTCCGATGTGCTGGAGATGCAACTCAGCCCTTGGAACTCTATTACACATCTGGTGGGATTGCCCTTCCCTACAGGCTTATTGGACGGAAATTCATCGTCTAATTTCCCAGATCACCACTTATACCCCCGACTTCACCCCAGCTCAATTCCTCCTGCATCACACATCCATCCCGCAAAAGGCATACAATAAGTCGCTGATGGTTCACCTCATTAATGCGGCAACTCAATGCATTCCGGTACACTGGAGATCTACGACGGTCCCCACGATAACGGAATGGATACAACGCACTGACAAAATCTCTGAAATGGAAAGCCTTATACACCAAGCCACTGATACACCGAATAAATATGGAAATACTTGGGCATGCTGGACACACTTCCGGGAGCAGACCTCTCCTGCCAATCAAATTCTGACTACACCCCCGATTCCCTAATCTCTCACAGTACATGTGTCCCTCACTACCCTCCCTGCTCCTCTTTACTCAACCCCTACGCATTGGAATGTCCTCAGACTCTACCTCTACACCCTCAGGCCCCTTGAGGACTCACCCAAACTATGTCCCACCTGCATTGCTTCACTTGCATTCCCGACCCCTCCTCCACCTCCCCTATGGTGACACACATAGCGACTTTTTACTGTTCTGGATTCATTGCTCCTGCATTGTTACGCTGCTTCCTCCCGACTCTTGTCTTCCTCATAATAGCCTACCCCCACACACAGTTTGATCCCCTTTGGGGTATGTGGGGATAGGTGAAGCTTGAAGCAACGTCCTGACACACTCTCCCACACCCAATGTCACCATTCTGATATAGGGACTCCTTGATACACGATTGATGTACTCTTATATACTACTCATAATTACCACCTTCCTTCATAGATCTGTTATAGATTGCCACGTTAGGATCTTCAATGACAACCTTCCTCCTCGAGATCTTACCCAAGGCCGACACCCACATTCAACGGAGTACTTCTTCTTGGTGAACATTATTATTTACCATTACGATCTCTGCATTGCTCTACATTGATTTTTATTTTAGATTTGCCTTACCTATATCACCACGACTCGTTAACTGATAACCACTTCTCTATAACCTGAACACGGTGCATACATTCTTTCAATCATTCATAACATGATCCCTGGTGAAGTAAATGGGGCAGGAATACACTACTTTCAAGTTACGAACGATACACTCCCCCCCCCATTTAGCTTGCTAAACTCTCATACTACCTTCATATCTATGCTCCATACTAAAAGTTTACCCTTATGCTGACCTATATAGAGTCTTATATGACCTACATCCCTTGTTTTACTAGTAGATTACTCATGTACTTTTATACATATCTGTAAAGTTTCTACGCTATTTTGTACAATGGTGATATTTCAATTCTGATGTTATCATTACCCGGATTTGTATGGGTTTTATGTTTTTCTTTTGTTGTATACCTGTAAAACTTTAATAAAATTTCATTGAAAAAAAAAAAAATTATACATTTCTTTTGAATAATTTTTATTGAAAATTTTGCAATAACAGAACATTAACATGCATGTAAGTACATGTGTATAATAACATTCATATTCAAAGGGTGTGGTGTCACAGATAGTAAGATCCGTTCAAGTGAAGCAATAATACATAACCAGTCATAACTCTTGAATGAAGGGGGTACAGGAAGGCTCCGTCCCTGTATATGGCCCTATATATCGTCTTAAAGGGTCAGGTATAGGAGAAGTCCAGGAGATCCCAGACTCCTGGGTTCCCCAAAAGGGATCATGCTGTCACCCCGGAGTGGGAACTACCAGATATCCACTACAGGTTCAGGTTATGTCTTGACATGAAAAAGTTCCGACCAAACAGTAGTGTCAGTCAATCGAGCCCAGGGAGCCAAATGTTCAGCAAGAGTCTAAGTTATTCTTGCCAGGGAGGCATTACAGGAAAAGAAAAGAGAGAAACGTGTGAGGGAGAGGAGGGTGGGGGACTGGTAAGGGGAGTCAACTAATAGTCCCAGAGATCGTCATACCAGGTGGAAGTCCAGGAATTAGAGAAATGTTACAGAAAGTGGCCCATGGTTCCCATACATTCTGGAATTTCTCCAGTTTGTCATCCAGTTTGGCTACAATCTGTTCTTGGGCCATGATCCACGAAACTTTTGTTTTAAAGAGCTGAAAGGAGACAAAATGTTTCTTCCAGGCCTTGGCTAACGTTATTTTGGCACCCAGTAAAATAAAAAAGGATAGGGTCTGGAACGCTTTAGGGAGTCCAGTTATGGGATGATTGAACAAAGCTGAATTAGGGTGAGGCGGTACAGCGGTGCCTGTTAATGTGCTGATTGTATGAAATACTTTCCGCCAAAACGATCGGATGCGGGGGCAGGTCCACCAGATATGAAGCATAGAGCCCTCCATCTCGCATCCCCTGAAGCAGACCGGTGGAGTACCCGGGAATAGCCTGGCCAGCCTGGAGGGAACATAGTACCACCTGATCAAAACCTTTAGACTAGCTTCAATAAGAGAAATATTAAGGATACCTTTGAAAGCTCTGTCCGTGGCCAAGTTGCGGTGTCCCAAGTGTTATTCATGTCTGCTTCCCAGGCTCGGACGTAAGAAGGTTTAGTTTCCCTATGCATCAGCGCTGCGTAGATCAAAGAGATGCCTCCCCTCTGATCCATTAGATTGACACACCAGTGTTCATAGGTAGTGATAGTAGGGGGCAAGGGTTTAGTGGTCCAGATTGAGTGGAGAAAATGGGAAATCTGTGAGAACCTAAAGAGTTCGGAGTTAGGCATATCCAGCTTTTTCTGACAATGTGACAGGGTGATGGGGCCTGAGGGGGAAAAGAAGTGTCCTATCCGATAGAGGCCTTTGTCCGTCCACCATTTAAAGGCTTGAATTTCCAACCCTGGGTTAAAATCTGGATTATGAAATAGGTGTGACAGGGGCCTTATTGGGGAAACGATGGTAGGCAGAGTAAAGAGTTTGGAGCAGAAGGCCATTGAGTCTGAAAGAGTAGGCGCCATAACGGCCGGTCTGCGACTACGCTTGCACCCCAGTAGGTAATCTATGGTGTTCGAGGGGACGGCTTGCTTTTCCATAGACAGCCAGTCTGGCTTCGTGTTCTGTGAGAAGGCTGTAGAGATTTGTGCTAACTGAGCTGCCTGATAGTATTTCCAGAGATTGGGGAGACCTAAGCCACCTTGCGATCTCAAACGGTAAAGTGTTTCCGAGGGGCACCTATACCCTTTTTCCCCCAAATGAAGCGCAATATGTCCGATTGTAACTTGTTGAGGAATTGCTTGGGGAACGGGATTGGAAGCGAGCGGAATAGATAGAGCATACGTGGGAGTAGGGTCATTTTGACTGCGTGAAGCCTGCCCAGCCAAGATAGACCACACTTGGACCACCGCTTCATATCATTTTTACATTTGAGTATCATGACAGGGTAGTTGGCTGTAAGAAGTCAGTTTATGTCTGACGTTAATTTGATACCTAGATAAGGTAGTGTTGCGGGGGCCCAGGGGAAAGCAAAGTTGGTTGTGAGCTGTTTGAGGCTGTCCGGAGGCAATGTAATATTTAATGCTAGTAAACCGGATATCATCCGCATAAAGAGCGCATTTGTGTTCCTGTGTGCCGCATTTGACTCCCTTGATGTCCGGGTTAGTCCTCAGGGCGATGGCTAGCGTCTCGATAGCTATCGCAAAAAGGAGAGGCGAAAGTGGGCATCCCTGTCGGGTTCCTCTACCTATTGGGAAGGAGTCAGAGTACCTGCCCAGCAGGCGCACCTGTGCAGAGGGGTTAGAGTAGAGGGAGTTAATAATATTGAGAAAATGTCTACCGCATCCCCATCTCTGGAGAAGATCAGACAGGTATGCCCAATCAAGCGAGTCAAACGCCTTGTGAAGGTCAGTTGATAGAAGGAAACCCTTCTGAGGGGGTGTGCCATCCCATTGTGATCTGAGTAGGGAAATTATGTCAATGGCACGTCTAATCTGGTTTGGGCCTTGTCTCCCAGGAATGAAGCCCACCTGATCCTTATGTATATAAGAAGAGATGAAGCTGGACATTCTGTTTGCCATCATTTTCGTCATTATTTTGATATCGTTGTTTATGAGCGAGATGGGGCGGTAGTTACCCACCTCGCTATTGTCTTTGTCTGGTTTCGGAATGACCGAAATATATGCAGAATTCAAATCCGGGTCTAACGGGGCTCCATTCCTGAGAGAATTAAACATTTTAGTCAAATGTGGGGCCAGACATTGTCCAAATTTTTTATAGTACCCTGTGGAGAAACCGTCTGGGCCCGGGGAGGAGCCTAACTTAAGATTGTTAATGGTATCAAGAACTTCAGCTTGGGTGAACGGGGTCTCCAGAAGGTCACTGTGTTCCTTAAGCAGTACCGGTAAGGGAAGGTCAGTTAAGAATTTGTCCCTGTGCGCTGTGGAAGGGTTAGGGTCTTGTTGGTATAGATTGGTGTAGAATTGCTTGAAAGAGTGCATTATCTTGGATGGGTTCTGTGATAGTTCCCTAGAAGCCACCCTAAGTTTGGGGAAGGTCTGCGAGTGCTGTTTAGGGCTCAGTTTAGCTGCCAGGCGGGAGCCGATTCTGTCCTTTTGGGCATAAAATCTTGCACCCGTCCAGCGAAGATGTTGCGCCGCTGCCGTAGTCAGGGATAAATTTAGGCGTGCTCGGGCTGAGTCGAGGTCTGCGAGGGATGTAGATGTGGGATTCCGTTTGTGGGCCTTAGCTAAAATGCGAAAGTCTTCAGAAAGTTTCAAAGTGTCTGCTCTATGTGCTGCCTTGAGTTTAGAAGACAGCTGTATTATTTTCCCTCTAATCACCGACTTATGCACAGCCCAGATGATAGAGGGAGAGACCTCCTCTGACTTGTTGAGAAGGAAGTACTCTTGGATATCAGATTCTAATAAGGAGCACTGAATGGGGTCGTTCAAGAGCGACTCCCGCAGTCGCCAGTGAGGGCGATGATCAGTCCCTACCGGTCTTTGAGTTATTAAGGTCAGCAAGGAGTGATCCGAAAGAGAGGAATCAACAATTTTGGAACTCCTGATCAGGGGAGTCGTAGAAGGCCGTGTGAAGATGTGGTCTATCCTGGCATAGGAATTGTAAGGTGCCGAGAAGTGTGTGTAATCCTTCATATGAGGGTTAACCTCCCGCCAAACATCTATCAACCCTGCTGCATTTAAGATTTTCGCTATGGCAACACTCTGTTTAGAGGGTCGTCTGGGTTTGGTAGTGCCGTTCGTAAATTTGTCAAGGGAAAAATCAAAGGCTATATTTGAGTCCCCACCGAAGAAAACCGTGCCCCGAAGGTGTTTTTGCAGCTTTTGGAGTAGAGCTTCAAAAAAGGCGCTCTGACCCTTGTTGGGCGTATAGGATACAAAAGTGTACAGTTCCCCGTCTATATAGCCAGACACTAGAATGTAGCGACCCTGCGGGTCCATGATCGTTTCGGGTTGAGACAAATTAATGTGTTTGGCAAAACAGATAGCGACCCCTTTCGTTTTGTTTTCCGCCGAGGCCAGAAAGAATTGGGGGTAGTGTTGATGTAGGAAAGTGGGGTTAAACGTGGAAGGAAAGTGTGTTTCCTGTAACAAGAGTATGTCGGCATGTAAAGAGTGGTATTGTTGCAGCATTTTCCTACGTTTTATTGGAGAGTTGAGACCCTGTGTGTTGTGAGAGATAATCTTTAAGGTAGGTGCACTGGTGGGTGTGTCAGCCATGGGTCAGAAGGGAATAATCGGTAACAAAAATTGGGAACTTACCCCACCAAAGGGAAAGGTGGATCAGGTCAACATCTGGTCGCCCGAGAAGAATGGTCCTGGAGCCTGTGTAGGAAGACTGGGAACAGTTGAGGCATCTGCGAACTCGGGATGGAGCGTTCGGAAGGGGGGAAGAAAAAGAAATGAATAAGCAAAAGAGGAAAGAGAAGAGAGGCATATCATTATATGACACATTGTGCAATCCTGCGACAATCACACCCATTAAGTATACATAAGGGTCCCCTGACCCTGCCCACCCCTGAAGCGGAACGGACTAGCCGTAACCGCCCCCAATACCTGAGGAGCCGGAAGACCTTAGCAAGGAAATCCGGGCTAGGAGCCAGGAGCACCGGAGGGCTTCTGGTCCAAGTGAGGTGCACTGGGTCCACCACAGACCCGCCACCCTATATCATTCATATCCGAAAGTCCCAGAGGGACTCATCATCTCCTAACTACAGAGCGTCCCCTAAGTGATGAGAACAAAAGATATCTCTGACAAGTAAACTGCTCGGTAGAACTGTGCCAAGGGATCCCCTGATGCTCGTCCGCCGTCCACCCCTCCCACCCCAAGGCAGGGGAGTAAAAGGGGGGGTCGTCAGACAGATAAGCAGCAGACCTAAATAGCAATGCAAGCATGGGGGGATCGTCCCCGGCAGCTCCACACAGGACTAATATACTTTCCATGGAACATATTATAGCCAGTGGGAGGTAAATGAGCCATCAGGAAAAAATAAGAACAGTTGAACAACCGGGAAGAGAGGTATGTATCTATTCCGGTACTGAAGTACTGAGAGCCCTCTACATCTACCTGAATAGAAGTCATCAGAATAAAATACCAGTATAGATTGATATAAACCCGGGTAATTGCAACTCATATGAAACCTGTCAGGGCAGATCGTTGGTATGCGGAAGTCACTGTCCAGAGTAAAGAAGGATCTGCCCTCTGCAGCGACGTAGGAATGCCGCTGATGCAAGGTTCCTAACAGAATTGTGAACTGCGGCCACTAAGACCGAACGGGAAGGTCGATGGATAAGCTCGACCTAGTTCACCGTGCAGTTGGGGTATGGGGGGAAAACCCATTCCTGCCTCCCCAAACCCCAAAAGGGTGAACCAAAAACAGGAGAGAAGTGTGTTAACTGGTAACCGAGGATCAAAGTCTCAGGTCGGTAGATTTTCTTTCGAACACTTGGAGCCTTGCTTCAGCCAGGTGTGTTGCAGGGGGCTTGCAGGCGGAGGTCTCTTCGTCGAGGTCG
Source organism: Lithobates sylvaticus (assembly GCA_028564925.1). NCBI lineage: Eukaryota > Metazoa > Chordata > Amphibia > Anura > Ranidae > Lithobates > Lithobates sylvaticus. The sequence goes on along the minus strand of CM053026.1, from coordinate 464,342,938 downwards.
GGGTTCCCCTGGTAGCCTGAGAGGTCTGCGGTTCTAGTTGAATCAGGCCGAGCTGTGTGAGGAGACGTTCACCTTCAGGGAAAGTGGAGAAGACAAAGCCTTTGTTCTTGTAAGAGAAGTTCAGTCGTAGAGGGAAGGACCAACGGTAAGCGATTTCTTTATCCAGGAGGACTTGTAGCAATGGCTTGAGAGCTCGCCTTTTTTGTATCGTGTATGGTGAGAGGTCGGCAAAGATCTGGATTTTGTGTCCCTGCAAGTTGAGATTGTCTGCGTATCTGGATTTTTGCATCACTTCTTCCTCGGTCGCATAATAATGCTGTTTAACAATAATGTCGCGGGGCAGACCATCAGAGCGGGGTGCCTGCAGTGCTCTGTGAGCCCTATCCAGCTCCAGGCGGTGGTCAGGGATATCAGGTATTAGGCTTTTTATTAATGATTTCACTGTTTTCTGAACCTCTTTTTCGGATTCAGGGATCCCTCTGATCCTGAAGTTATACCTGCGTGACCTGTTCTCGAGGTCATCGATCTTAGAAAAAGCAGTCTCTAATTGCTCCTGTACTTCTTGAAACCTGTTGAAATTTTGGTTAATCTGAGCTGCCGCTTGTTCCGCTGTCTGTTCTATAATATCCATTCTCATCCCAATCTGCTGCAGGTCTGCATGTAGTGAGTTAGTGATATGCGTAGCAGTTAGTGCCAGGCTTTTGGAAAGCATGTGGGAGAATGCAGCCATCATTGAGGGAAAGTCAGTGGGGGCTGGGATGTCCTCCTGTGCCTCACTGACAGTGAGCATGAGGCCTGTGTGGGGATCCATCATGGGGGTAGTGGGACATCCAGCAGTCAGCCCACCCAGCAGGGATTCTGTGGAAGAGGGGGAGTTGGCAGGCTGGAGTGGGGGCTAATCGGTACCTGGGAAGGCTTGTGGCATCTGGTCCTGGTCCGCAATAGATGAATCCTGAGGCTCAGTGTGGTGAAGGCCTTGTGTTGCCGCCGCCATTTTGGCGTAGCTGAGGGGGCCGGGAGCCACCGTCATCTGGCCAGACAAGTCCCGCTTGGCCTGTGGGGATGAAATCCGCTGGTTCCTGGGGGTTTCCCCCGTGTATATTGCCCGATGTGCGGGGCGTGGGGACGCTCGTTAAGCTCCGGTGGTCAGCGGGGGTCCGTGGTGGAGCGGAGCACTAGATGCCGGCGGCCATCTTGGGAGCTGCCGCGCATGCGCCTCAGGTCACTGTATTTTATATATCACTTTGGCAGAACGCAGCACCATTTTTCTTTATTATTATTCATGTTTTCCCATTATCCTCAACATTGCTAATATTATTGCCATCAATTTTTAAGTTATAATTTCTATGACCTCACTTTTACTAGCAATAGTATTATCAGTGTAATACCTTTTTCACGTTTATCATGGCCTTACTAGTTTTTCACATTGTTCTCTTTTTCTTAGAATCATGTATTACAATCATGTATGTCAAATGTTTTTTTTATCTTTTAATCAGTTTTTTGTGTTGCATTCTAGCCTTAATGAAGGATGCAGTACAGCCTCCAGAATGTTTTGACTTCGTAAACAATCATGGTGTAGAGCTTTATTTCTGGATTTCCTCATCTCTATCACAACCCAAGGTTGTGGAAATCCACTGTTTTGCATAGAGATGAGCCATACTCCGGAATTATAACAAAAATTATAAAATTAATATAAAAAAAAATTAGGGAATGTGGATCTTTTTTCTGTCTGAGTTTTTGTTACTGGAGATTAATCCTGTCTATTTGTTATGATGACCATTGTCATCAGGACTGAAAGTGACAGGATATCCAAAAATATGTTAAAAAAATCTGTCACTAGCAGTAGATGAGGTACACTCTTTTACTGGGGACACCTGTCCGGATGACTACCTAAAACAGGACTTTCCCTCACTTTGGGAAAATGTCCTTTCATTTCTGATTGCATTTCCAGGAGAGGAAGGAATGAAAAGACAGAAAGAATAGGTTTTATCCATCCAGTACTAAATATAGTTGTGGCTTCCTATATACACTGTCCCGCAATAACTTTATGACCACCCTTCTAATATACCCTAATATATAGCCACCAAAACAGCCCTAATCCATTGAGGCATTGTCACTTGTCCTCTGAAGGTATGCTGTAGTATCTGGCACCAAGCTCTCAGTAGCAGATCCTTTAAGTCCTGTGTGTTGTGAATTGGGGCCTCTATTGACTGGACTTATTTTTCCAGAACATCTCACATCCCACAGATGCTGAATTGGATTGAGATCTGGAGAATTTGGAGCTCATCCCAACACCCCAAACTCATTGTTTAATTTCTAAAACCATCCTTGAACCATTTTTGCAACGCAGCAGGGCAAATGCGGCAAAGTGGCAGGGCATATTATGGTGCTGAAAGAGGCCACTGGCATCAGGAAATACTATTTTCATGCAGGGGTGTACTTGGTCAGCAACAATCTTTAGGTAGGTAGTATGTATCAAGTAACATCCACATGAATGGCAGGACCAAGGTTACCCTGCAGAACATTGCCCAAAGCATCATACTGCCTCCCCCGGCTAACTTCCTTTAAGGGCCTTTTTTCTCAAACAATAGGTTCTGGAACTCAACTACGACCCCCCAAAACCCCTCCACCCACACACACCTTCCAAATCACATCAAATAGTGGGTGTGGTCAGTCAAATTTCACAAAGAGTAGGAGGGTCTTAAAGGGGCATTAAATACTAGGATTGCATTACAGAGTGCAGAGTTTAGGGGGGTTACACACAGAGTGCAGAGCTGTCACTTGTAAACACAGAAACTGGACTTCTGTGTTGACAAGTGATTGTGGTGAGCAGCCCCCCCCCCCAAGGGTCTGAGCCAGAGGTGGTGGAGCTGAAATCCACCAAGTTCCACCTGAAAAAAAGCCCTGCTTCCTTCCCATACTGCATCCCAGTGCCATCTCTTTTCCAGGTAAGCAGCACACATGCATCCAGCCATCCACATAATGTAATAGAAAATGTGTTTCATCAGACCAACCCACCTTCTTCCATTGCTCTGTGGTCCAGTTCTGCATGTGCCATTGTGGGCACCTTTGGCTGTGGAAATGGGTCAGTATGGGTGAGACAACTCCATACACAACAAACTGCAATGCACATTTTTTTCTGCTTTCAACACATCAACTTCAGGCACAATATGTTCAATTGCTGCCTAATATATCCCACTAATTTTCAGATGCCATTGTAACGAGATAATCAACGTTATTCACTTGACTTATAAGTGGTCATAAAGTTAAGGCTGATCAATATATACTGTATATATAGAAGGTTGGGGGGTGGGGAGATTAGTAGTTCACATTAGATGGATAACATTGTTTTTAATTCCAATTCAGATCACAGAAAGTGACAAGGACACTATTTCAGGAAAGATCAACGGGTATTTTTCTGTACTTGCAGAAAATGTTTTTCCAGAAAAAAGAAAAACCAACAAAATCTGAAGACTGGTAATCTGCAATATATTACATTGTTGTTCTTGGGTTTAATTCTATTTTCAGCGGAGAAAAATAGTGATGGCCCCTTGCAGCAATGGTCTAATAATTCAAAGTGTTTTTTTTTTCTCAGTAGATCTCAGAAATATATAAGCAATAACTTGCTACAACACCCCAATGTTTCCATAGTACTTGAATATATAATGAAACTGAATCACTCAAAGCAAATTATTTTCTAAAAGTGTGTTGAATTTGGTGTTAATGCTGCTTTTAAAATTCTGCATTAAACAGATTTGATGGACTGTGTAACACACTTTGCAGAACATCAGGGTGAAGACAGCTAATATGAGTAGATCAATGATGGCAGAATAATCTAGGCCTCGGCAGAAATTGGGAACCTGCATTGATTTTCACATCTCACCCAGAGTTATCTGAAAAGACGTTCTAACGGAATCAGCAGAAATTATCCTCTGCAAATCAATGAACACCAATCTCACTTGTGTCATATTATACTGTATTAAAGCTCTCTTTAAAGTTTGGAGTGTATATTAAAATCTAAACATATTATTTCAAGGCTCACCTAAGATTAGAAGTTTTTCTTTAGAATATAATTTGATACTGTGAAGTTTGAAAAGACAAGCTACTTCATTTTTAAATGTAGAATCTGAAGTTGATAAAATAATGAGGCAAAACTTTATGTTTGTACTGTCTGTTGATCAATGGTTGAATTAAATTACAGTTTGATATAATAAATTGTGTGCAGCATTGATTTGATTCAGGCTTGGACTTTTATTTTGATAGGAGACAAGCTTGTATGCCAAATAAATAAATCATGAAAAAGATTATTTTTTTTCACTTTGCCACCTTTGACTGACAGATTTTTACAGATAGGAGGATTCTAGGTGGGTACTGACTAGGGATGAGCATGAGGTTTGCGTCAAGTGTTTTTTCAACCCGAATACAGCCTCTTCGCTCACACGAATCCCCGCTGATATGAAAATGCGTGACATCAACCAGGAACCCTTATGTCGTGTACACACGACCGGTTTTCCCGTCGGAATAAACTCTGAAGGTTTTTCCAACAGAATTCTGATGGGATTCCGCTGAAACTGTCTTGCGTACACACGATCACACCAAAGTCGGACCGTCAAGAACGCAGTGATGTACAACACGTATGACGGGACTAGAAAAAGGAAGTTCAATAGCCAGTAGCCAATAGCTTCCATCTCGTACTTGCTTCAGAGCATGCGTCATTTTTGGTACGTCAGAATAGCATACAGACGAGTGTTTTTCCCGATAGTAATTGGTCCCATCGGAAAAATTTAGAACATGTTCTTTTTCTAGGTCCCTCAGAATTTTCGACGTAAAAAGTCCGATGGGGCATACACACGATCGGAATATTAGATGAAAAGCTCCCGTCTGACTTTTTCTGTCGGAAATACCGCTCGTGTGTACACGGCATTAGTTGTTTTATTAACATTCAATCAGTGCAAGGGATTATGAAATTTGCAATAGTGGCATGTGAAAGGCATGTGGTCTGGTATGGTTCAGAAAAGGAAAGCACACACACACTGCACTCCCTTTTCTGTTCCATCACCTGCAAACTATATTATATATAACGCTATATTTTTTACTTTTTGCTATAATAAATATCCCTCAAAAATATCTAAAAAAAAAAAATATCTTTTTTTCCTCAGTTTAGGCTCATACGTATTCTTCTACATATTTTTGGTAAAAAAAGAAAAGGGAACTCATCTCCACATCTGGTGGACTTGCCCAGAGATAAAGAAATATTGGTGTGAAATAGCCCCATGGATCAGGAAAATGGAAAAGGAGAAGACTGAGATGAAACCAGAACATTACCTGTTCCATGGGGCGATGAACACCAAGGCAGTATACAGAGAAAACATGATACAGCACTTACTGAACGCAGCCAAGAAACTAATACCAAGAAATTGGAAACGGATCAAGGGCCCAACATTGGAGGATTGGAAGAAAGAGGTAGACAAAATGCAAGAGGCAGAAAGATGGGTATATAAAACGAGAAATAAACAAGAGAAATATGATGCAATCTGGGAGGGATGGGAAGAACAGGCCAAAGAGATAGAAAATGAAATACAAGCTAGGAAAAATGAAGGGGATTAAAGCAAGCAGAGGGGGAGGAGACCACAACCTGGACAACCTATTTGGGGAATTCCTTTTTCTTTTCTTTTTTTTCTTTTTTTTATCTCTTTCTTTTGTTTAAACAGAAATGTATAAGGAAATGCTGAATACTGAAAACAAATCTAATGGATGTCTGTTGTGGAGGGAGAGGAACGCTCTCAGTGGCCATGGACCATAGGGAGGAAGAATGAATGAACACTCATTTTTTATTTTTTTTTTATTTTTTTCCCTTTTCACCACAAACACAAGATAAATCACACTTGATTAGGTAGGCACAAGGATGGGGTATTAGGAGAAAATAGATCAACACATAAACTGAACGGTGCGTAGGGGAAGGGGAAAGGTAACAGGGGAAGGGTGAGAAGGGTGATTGGAGATCGGAACACGGTTTGAGGAGATAAGGGGATATGTACACCTTCACAAGGAAATTTCTTTTTTTTTTTTTTAAACACTCTTCTCAATAGGTAGGAAGACACTAGATACGCAGTAAGAACAAAAAAAAAAAAAAAACTGTAAACACTTTCTCATCACAAATACAAGACAAAACACATTTGTTTAGGTAGGCACAAGGATGGTGTATGGGGAGAAAGTAATATAACACATAAACTGAGCGGCGCGTAGAGGGGGGGTGGGGGGAGGGGAGGGGAAGGGTGATAGGGGAAGGATGAGAGGGGCGACTGGAGACTGAGATAAGGTTTGGGGAGTTAGTGGGACATATACACTTTCACAAGGAATTATTTTAAATACTCTTTTATAATAGGTAGGACGACATTAAGGACACGTAGCAAGAAAAGAACTGCAAACACTTAGGGAGAAATGTGCTATCTCCCCCTAATTAAAAATGTATTATTTTTTTTTCCTGGGGGTCGGGGCCATTGGGAGGGTCAATCTTCAGTCCACAAAGGGACTGGACAGATTATTGAAATGAAATCAGCAAAATGTAAATTGTATATGTAAAATAACTAATAAAGATTTAATTATAAAAAAAAAACATGCATGTACTGCGGAAAAGTGGCTCTATTGCACAAAATCACGTACCTGTACGTGATTTTGTGCAATAGCCTCTAGGGGGCACGCCACCGGAGATCCGATCGCATGCTAATTGGACACAGGGAGAGCCAATCAGCGGGTCTGGTGGACCTGATATCCACCAGCCACCCATGATTGTTCCCGTGAGAGGCATGATTGCCGTTCTGACAGGGGAGAAGATGGAGATCTTGTATTTCTAAGCAGGAACACAGATCTCTGTCTTCCCCCAGTCAGAGCATCTCCCACACAGTTAGTAAGCACTCCCAGGGAACACATGTAACCCTTTGATCTCCCCTGATGTTAACCCCTTCCCTGCCAGTGTCATTAGTATAGTGACAGTGCATTTTTATTAGCACTGATCACTGTATTAGTGTCACAATCCCCAAAAAGTGTCACTTAGTGTCAGATTTGCCTGCTGTAATGTCGCAGTCCTGCTAAAAATTGCTGATTGCCACTATTACTAATTGTAGATGCTATAACTTTTGTGCAAACCAATTTATATACGCTTATTGGGATTTTTTACCAAAAATATGTAGCAGAATACATATTGGCCTAAATTGATGAAGAAATTGGAATTTTTTTAAAAAATGTTATTGGATGTGTTTTATAGCAGAAAGTAAAAAATATTGTTGTTTTTTTTTTTTTCAAAATTGTCTTTTTTTGTTTATTACCGCAAAAGATTAAAACCTCAGAAGTGATCGAAATACACCCAAAAGAAAGCTCTATTTGTGGGAAAAAAAGGACATCAATTTTGTTTGGGTACAACTTTGCATGACCGTGCAATTGCCAGTTAAAGTGACGCAGTGCCGTATGGCAAAAAATGGCCTGGTCATTAAGGGGGTAAATCCTTTGTGGGCTGAAGTGGTTAAAAAGATAAAGACACTGCTAATCTTAGAAACAAATGTTAGAGTCGATAAATCAACTCTACTGACTTTACAGATGCTTTTATTTCACTTTTCCCATCATAATTTTCCATAACTTCATGTGCTGCTTTGAGGTATCCCCCCAAGCATGTTATTTCAAGAATTTATGTTGCCCATTAATTCACATAAAAAGACCCATTGAATGGTAAAAAAATAAAAAAAATAAAAAAGTTTTCTTTGGTACATGTCCACCATGACAGTGCCCAGCTATCCATACCTTGTTTATTAGCTTGCAAATTAGCCTTAAAAAAAACAAGAAAAAGTAGCAGATTTGGCTTCCATGGGCTTCATTAGGTTTTGGCACCATGTCTGGGGTTCACTGAACTTCCTGAGAAGCAAACTTTGAATGGTTCAATCCTATAACTGACCACTCTTATGCCACATACACAAGATCCGATTTTCTGACAACAAATGTTCGATGGGAGCTTGTAAATTCCGACCGTGTGTAGGACATTTTCCGCCAACAAAAATTTGAGAGCTGGTTCTTAAAAATTTCGGACAACTAAATCCGTTGTCGGAAATTCCGATTGTGTGTACAAAATTCCGACGCACAAAATTCCAGGCATGCTCGGAATCAAGCAGAAGAGCCACCCTGGCTATTGAACTAAATTTTTCTCGGCTCGGTGTACGTGTTGTACGTCACCGCGTTCTTGACATTCAGAATTTCTGACAACATTTGTGTGACCGTGTGTATGTAAGACAAGTTTGAGCCAACATCCATCAGAAAAAAATACAGGATTTCGTTGTCGGAATGTCCGATCGTGTGTACGCGACCTTATAGTGTTGGGACAGTAACAGTTAGTCTAGAGAGCTGCTTGGGAAAGTGAGCATTGGTTTATATGTGTGCTAACTGTCCCCATAGAAGAATTAAAACAAGCTTCTCTTGATATATTCTGTATGTGTATGGCTCCTTTTCATGCCTGTTACTTACTAAAAGCCTAACTTCAGTCAGACAGCTAAATGCACAAATGAAATACATATAGGGGGAGCTATTTTATAGCTTATGATTTGTATTTCTGCTTATCCAGTCCTGAGGCGTAAACAGCTCAGCCATACAGCACATCCCTAAATGATAGGCTATGAGACTCGACTTTTCTCTGCTGCAGCTTAGTAACACATATAGGTCTCCTTTTCATAACTAGTTTGTGACTGGACAGTAAAAGGGAAAATGGCAGGCCAACAAGTTCATCTCTCTATCACTCACTCTCTCTCCTCCTATCACCATGCTCTTTGCACTGTAGCATAACTGATTGGTCTTTGCCCTGTTTCTTCAACCACCCCACCCCCCCCGTTTTACCTTGAAGTTGGCTTTAGAGACTGACTCCAATTCAAATCCAGGTACTTAACACTGTGTAAATAAAATGATAATAATCATTTATTTGCATTTATTTGTGTCTTTTATATTTGCCTGGAGTTCAGCTTTGAAAATTTTTTTAGTTATCGTGCATTTTAATTTTAACAAGATCTATGTACATCATTAGTTGCATCTTAACTGACCATATAACATAATCATGATGAAGTATTAGAAAAACAGTTTAAATAAAATACTGTTTTTGTGTTCATCTACTAAAAAAAAAAAAAATGCAGAATGCAATTCTCCTTAGCATGTCCTTGAATGTCTGCAGGTGACTTCCAGTGATCTTAAAGAAGAAGGATGGACACTGGCAACACATTTTTCTGACTTTCTAGTTCAAGGTAATGTATAGAGGTTAGGGTTGAGCGAACCCGAACTGTAAAGTTCGGGTCCGTACCGGACTTTTGGGTGTTCGGGACCCGGCCCGAACCCGAACTCTTGGCTGTAAGTTCGGGTCCGGTGTTCGGTGCTGTATTGGCGCCTTTTTAACAGCTGCAGGGCAGCCAATCGACGATCGTTTCACTAGTGTGCCCTTAGAAGCCATCACAGCCATGCCTACTAATGGTATGGCTGTGATTGGCCAGTGCAGCATGTGACCCAGCCTCTAACTATAGTACACACACACAGCACACAGCGTCATTCTGCTTTAGACAGGTTCCTGTGCTGCTGAGAGAGAGGATTTTTAGGAGTTAAGCTGGCCATACACCATACAATTTTCTTATTCAATTTCCTTTAGATTTACCTTCAACTGTGTAGTACAAGGGCCTGCTTAATTGCATACAAATTGAAAGTGTTTAGATTTGACCTCATATTATATGGTTTTGGTAAATCTAAAGGAAATCTATAGACAAAAGTTGTATAATGTATGGCCAGCCTTAGTGTGATAAAGTCAGTCAGTCAGTCAGTCCACATTCCTTGAATTTTCTTCTAATTAGTTAGATCAGTGAGCGATCTAGGTAGCTAGAGTAGGGAGTTTCTTTATTAAGCAAAAGAAAGAGGCAGAGATAATTATTGAAGAGATTCCTAAATCAATTGTACCCTGGATGGGGTGCAGTGCACAGTCTTTTAACAGTGCCATAAGGCCAGTGCCAGACAAAATATAACAGTTTTACCTGCTGCATATAGTAAGAGATACACCATAGTCTGTGTGTATTCTACTATTGGAAAAACATTGCATAAAAATGTAATTTTGCTTTTTTTTTTTTTTTTTCCAATAGCATTTTCTGCGTGTTCATACATACATCATACATACATACACGCTTTAGACACTATGCGTTTATTCTGATATTGCAAAAACATTGCATAAAAATTTAATTTTGCTTTTTTTTTTTCCCAATAGCATTTTCTGCGTGTTCATACATACATCATACATACACGCTGTAGACACTATGCGTGTATTCTGATATTGCAAAAACATTGCATAAAAATTTAATTTTTTTGCTTTTTTTTTTTCCCCCAATAGTATTTTCTGCGTTTTTATAAACGCTTTACATACTGTCCGTGTATTCTGATATTGGAAAAACATTGCAAAAAAATTTAATTTTGCAGTGTTTTTTTTCTTCTCAATAGCATTTTCTGCGTTTTCATAAACGCTTTAATACTATCCGTGTATTCTGATATTGCAAAAACATTGCAAAAAAAAATAATTTTGCAGTGTTTTTTTTCTTCCCAATAGCATTTTCTGCATTTTCATAAATGCTTTACATACTATCCGTGTATTCTGATATTGCAAAAACATTGCAAAAAAAAATAATTTTGCGGTGTTTTTTTTTTCCCAATGGCATTTTCTGCGTTTTCATAAACGCTTTACATACTGTCCGTGTATTCTGATATTGTAAAAACATTGCAAAAAAATTTAATTTTGCAGTGTTTTTTTTTTCCCAATAGAATTTTCTGTGTTTTCATAAACGCTTTACATACTATCCGTGTATTCTGATATTGCAAAAATATTGCAAAAAAATTTAATTTTGCAGTGTTTTTTTTCTTCCCAATAGCATTTTCTGCTTTTTCATAAACGCTTTACATACCCGTCCGTGTATTCTGATATTGGAAAAACATTGCAAAAAAATTTAATTTTGCAGTGTTTTTTTTCTTCCCAATAGCATTTTCTGCGTTTTCATAAACGCTTTACATACTATCCGTGTATTCTGATATTGCAAAAACATTGCAAAAAAAATTAATTTTGCAGTGTTTTTTTTTCTTCCCAATAGCATTTTATTCATTTTCATAAACGCTTTACATACTATCCGTGTATTCTGATATTGCAAAAACATTGCAAAAAAAAATTTTTTTTTGCTGTGTGTTTTTTTTCTTCCCAATAGCATTTTCTGCATTTTCATAAATGCTTTACATACTATCCGTGTATTCTGATATTGACAAACACACCCATTTAGGGCGAGATCATACATTTTGAAAATATGAGGAGATCATCAAAAAGGGGACGTGGCCTGGGTCGTGGTGCTGCTGGTGGTGCTCCTGTTGCAGGGAGAGGACGTGGTCGATCTGTGCCAGCTACACGCACTAGTGAAACACCTTCCTCAGGTGCGAGTAGGCGACAGAGCCTGCAGTGGTATTTTGGCACGCCTAATGAGGCTGTACGAATGTTGAGGCCAGGACAAGTACAGGCGATAGTAGATTTAGTTGCTGACAGTGCCTCCGGTTCCTTCACATTGTCTCCCACCCAGTCTCCTGATGAAAGTTAATAATTTTTTCCAGAAAGTGCGTATTCTGGGGTATTCCCACCATATGTGTGGCATCGTGCCGTTGAGTTTCTGAGGTTCTTAATGACTTCCTGTACCTCTTCTGCTGAGAAGGGGGCCTCCAGCATTTTTTTTTTATTTTTAATTTTTTTTATTTTTAATTTTTTTTATGTTATTTTAAGTTATTTCCCTATCCACATTTGTTTGCAGTTTCACTTGCCATGCTCTTAACAACATTTTGTTGCCATTTGCAGCCCTCTAGCCCTTTCCATGCCTTTTTTACAGCCATTTTAGTGTTCAAAAGTCCGGGTCCCATTGACTTCAATGGGGTTCGGAGCTCGGTGTCAAGTTCGTGTCAAGTTCGGTCCCGAACACAGACTTTTTTCCGAAGTTCGGCTGAACCTGCCGAACCCGAACATCCAGGTGTCCGCTCAACACTAATAGAGGTTTGTACATAAAGTATTTTCTTTCTTGTAATCTCTTATACTGTTAAAATGTGGAACTCTAGGCTTCTTTCACACGTTTCTCCCAGTGTTACCAACCTACCAGATTGAAATTTACTGGCACGACACCCAAAATTTACTGGCGCAGCCACGTTTTTACTGGCATTTCCCAAAGTTTATAAAATTGCAGTTTTAAGTGCGGATTTCATTTTTTTAGGTAACAAACAAGTTATATGTGTAATTAGCAATGTGATTTAAGGAAGATATTAAGTCAAAAAACATATTTCTTATTTTCAGTATAGTAAAGGTGGATTACTGTAACCCATCAGTATTTTGGCACCTATGTCAAATTTGAGAGATTTCCCCTTCATTTTTGTCCCCAAAGAAAGAGAGAGAGACGGCTCCCACATTCGGTTACTGTACATTGCTGCCCACCAGGTTACTGTACATTGCTGCCCATCATCTGGTTACTGTACATTGCTGCCCATCATTTGGTTACTGTACATTGCTGCCCATCAGGTTACTGTACATTGCTGCCCATCATGTTACTGTACATTGCTGCCCATCATGTTACTGTACATTGCTGCCCATCAGGTTACTGTACATTGCTGCCCATCATGTTACTGTACATTGCTGCCCATCAGGTTACTGTACATTGCTGCCCATCATGTTACTGTACATTGCTGCCCATCAGGTTACTGTACATTGCTGCCCATCATGTTACTGTACATTGCTGCCCATCAGGTTACTGTACATTGCTGCCCATCATTTGGTTTCTAGGGGTTACTGGCTGCACAATCATTACCTGCAACTCCGTGTCCCCCTCTGCAAACTGCTCAGTCCTGCCGCTGCATTATTAATCACCACCCTCACTGCTGGTAGAAGGGTGAGGAAGAATGCATGCGAAGAATGTGTGTTCTTGATCTCCATGTTCGTTCTGCTGACCGGAGAAGGGGGAGGGGGGGCCGTGGGGGGACATCACAGAGAGCCTGCTCTGGCTCACTCCTTGTCAGACTCACAGCAACAGCTCCGGTCCTGACAGAGGAAAAGCAGGCTTTCTAGAACATACAGCCCACAGCCGTGCCTCTCCTCTGTCAGTGTGGCCAGGAGAACAAGCGAGGGTGATGCCTGGTAATGTTAAGTGCAGGGAAGAGAGCAGAGCAGACTCCCGCCCGCCCGCCTGAATACAGCACACCCAAACATTCGGCTGGCCGCATCTTCTTGTCAAATGTGGCGGGCTGCAGGAGGAGGGCTGGTTACAGTATGGCTGATTGGCTGAGAGGCTATGGTGGGCGGAGCAATTCTCTGAGGCACAGATCGGATCTTCTCGGCAGCTGGCTCTCGGGCATTTCCGGGAATTGCGCATGCGCAGTTCCAAGCTGAGCTGGCCACAGCCATTTTTACTGGCACTTTTTCCGTGTCACGGACATTTACGGACAGCGAAAAATTGCCCTGTTTTTACGGGCTGTCCGTAATTCTACGGGCGGTTGGCAACACTGGTTTCTCCTCACCACAGCATTTTAGTAGATTAGTAGAACTTTACCTTACCAGACTGCTTAGTCTGAAGTTTTAGCAATATAGTTAGACAGGGATCAACTTTTGTGATGCTGTCTCTTTTTGGCTTAGGCATACTGTAGAGCATTGGGAATCCTTTGTAATATATGATTTTTTTCATGTTGAATATTATAATACATTCTCATAGGTCGTAAAAACTTGCCTTTAATGATTAAATCATGAGGTTTATTTCTTAACAAGCAGGAAAGAGATGGACTTCAGTAAGTAGCTTCATATTAGATACAGTCAGGGGCATGGTGTTCACAATCGGGGGTGCTTACAACAAGAAGATCTGTGAACCCTTCTTTAGATTTTGACAATCATGTCCTGAAGAATTTAAGTACAATTAATGCTGGAAGTACCCACCTTGAAGAGCCATAGCAGCAAATGTTGGTATGCTTCTGCCCTGTTCCTCTCTATGCTGTCTATCTCTTGTAAATTGAATACATTCCTCTCCATGAGTTTAAATACCACCTTATGTGCTCCTCGTGTTTGAACCTGTTACCTTGACTGCTATGGTAGAAGTATCAGATAAATGGTTACAGGATCAGCTAAACCCATAGCTAAATCATCTATAATATATTAAAAGGTTCAATAATTCGAAAATGCTCCTGTGTTTCTGTATAGACATTGAGTCTGATTCACTTAAATATTTCAGCTTGTTCACACAATAAAATGTGTAAAGATTCACTTAAATTATCCAGATCAAAAAAGTAAACAGGGATTTTATTTTCACATGATTGGATATTATTTTCTACAGGTATTTTGTTAATTTATTCAGTGCTTTAAATATTGTGCATTTATATTAGTCCATATCCCCAAGAAACTGATGCCACGTACACACGGTCGGACTTTCCGGCAGAAAAAGTCAGATGGAATATTTTTATCGGATATTCCGATCGTGTGTGGGCCTCATCGGACATTTTTTATTTTTAATTCTGACGGACCTAGAAATACAACATGTTTTAAAAATTTCTGACGGAATCAATTCCTATCAGGAAAACCGCTTGTCTGTATGCTGTTCCAACGAACCAAAAACAACGCATGCTCTGAAGCAAGTACGAGATGGCAGCTATTGGCTACTGGCTATTGAACTTCCTTTTTCTAGTCCCGTCGTACGTGTTGTACGTCACCGCGTTCTAGATGGACGGACTTTGGTGTAATCGTGTGTACGCAAGACAGTTTCAGCGGGAAAAAATGGTTGTGTGTACGCGCCATTACAATCTAAGGTCTCTATGTCACATGCATACATACTAGGACCAGTTTGGACAGAAGCCAATTAACCTACCAGCATGTCTTTGGAGTGTGGGAGGAAAGCCACACAATAATATACAAACTCCACGTAGGCAGTGTCCTGGTTGGGACTGAAACCTAGGACCCTAGCCCTACAAGACAGAAATGCTAACCAATGTCCTTCCCAAACGGCTAAAGAGATTTTAAATTAATCTTCTCAAATGTTATTACATGAATATTCTCAATTCCTTTGGTAAATTAGCCTCATGGTTTTTTGTTCAGAAAAAGTAAAATGGCATGATAGTAAAGAAATGTACACGTACAATCATTCCTGTTATTCAATATATACACAAATGCAATTTTAATGGGACTTTCTATGTACATTCAATTTATAATTAACACGAAAGAAAACATCCTCTACAAATTGAAGCTGGTATCTTTATCCATACAACCTCAATTGTTGTCAGTCATTCTTGGTTGATGAAGTCTATGTGTATTCACTGTGATGATTCACCATAAAATACACGGCAGAGATCATCTCACACGATCGATGGGAATTCCAACATTTTGTATAGGTTCCATAGGACATTTTCCGTCTGAATTTCCGGCAAACAAAATTTGAGATCCGGATCTCAAATTTTCCGACAACAGAATCCGTTCTCGTAAATTCCGATCGTGTGTACACAATTCCAATGCAGTAAAGTCAGCAGCTACAAACACTGTAGCTGCTGACTTTTAATAAGCACACTTACCTGTCCAGGGTGCCCGTGATTTTGGCTGCCCGAGGCCGATCCATCCATCGGATCAGGTCCCGGCGCCGCCATTCGAACAAAGGGAAACAAGCAGTGGAGCCTTGTGGCTTCACTGCCCATTTCCTACTGCGCATACGCGAGATGTGCGGCGCTTTGTGAATGGCCGGCTGTGTTTTGGGACGTACACAGTTCCCAGAACACAGCACGCCCCATTCCCCAGAAGACAACGCAAAGAGGAGAAGAATTAGGACAATCTGCCTAGCAACATGCATTTCTGGTAAGTAAAAAAATGTATTTATTTATTATTTTTTTTAATTTTTATGAACAGTTTTATTTAATTTTTTTTTTTTTTTTTAGGGTGGACCTCCGCTTTAACTACATTTGTTCAGGCCTATTTGTATTAAAATAAGTTTGTTGTCTAGATGGGTTTGTAACTAAAATGAAATGCAAACTTGATTCAGTGTAAGGAGAGGACACTCAGCAGCTGTTGACACATGGATGCAGGAGCACTAGTGTGGGACACCAGAACAAATTTTTTAGAGGTGTCCCACACAGGTGCTCCAGTGGATACTAGGGGTGTCTCCATGGGGGAAAATTTTAAAAAAAGGTAAGTATTCCAGCTTTATAAAGGGAAAAAATTATGTCTTCAGCTTGGAACGCTGCCAAAAAAGACAATTTTACGACACTTCCAAGCAATGTTTCATATTACTATTTCTCGCATCAAAGATCTGTGTGCTAAATATACCTTTTTTATTCACATAGGGGAGAAAAGACTCAGGGTGTCTGAGGTCATCAGGGACCCCCAACCTCCTAAAGAAAAGGAAATCCCTGCACCACAACCAGAAGATGTGGAGGAAGGAGAGGTTTATGAAGTGGGTGAAATAGTGACCACAACAGGTGAGTGTCTGAGACCACAGCTTCAGGTAATAGATGGATGCCTGCATATTTATAATACATGGTGTGTTTTTTTTTAATTTAGGTGATGTGGATGTTGTGGAAGAAGAATCTCATTTCACAAGTGCAAGTGCACACGTCCTCATCGGGGAGATCATGTGCGATCGTGATTTACAGAAGATCAAGGGAGACATCAATGATATGGAAAAAATACTCAAAAACATCATTGATGTTTTAGGCAAAATCTAACACACCCCAAAATTCTTCTAGTTTGTATTTTTTGTATTTTCACACATTTTAAATATTTTTTAAAAAGCCAAATTTTGAAGATGCACAGAGTGTGTCAACATGTGCCATCTGCCATTACGGGATATCAAGGTACGTGTTTTGGGGGTGCAACCCCTTCCTCGCAACTAAAGTAGTTGAGAAACACGTCCATTGATCCCCCATGATTGGAGCTAGCACATGTTGACCTTAGGCATGGAATCAGGGGGGAAATCCCCATTTTGACTCTCAATTTGTGTGCATCTTCAAAATTTGGCTTTCACAGGGGTGACATCACCCCATCTAATGAAGGCAATATCAACCCAGTTTGGACATACTAATGTCTTATATTGCCTTCACTTTGTAAGTTCCTGAGTTGTGTATTGTTTTATGGTTTTAAACATGCCTGTTTTAACACAAAAAAGGCTATTTGTACTGTCAAAAACAAATATTTTATTACTAAAATATGTTGGTTTGTTCAAAAACCCTTTTCTAACACACATGTGAATGTGCACAGAGTAAAACGTTTTCTACTTAACAATGTGTGGCTTCTTCTTTCAATGCTTGAGAACATTAGCAGTGCACTTGGAGTGCAAAGTGGATTTTCCTTTAGTAAATAACTCCAACAGTGCTTTATAATTTGCCACACTCAGGCCATTTTTGTGACTTATCAAACTTCATTCATGATGCTGAAAATGATGAATATTTTTATTAGTAATGCATTACATACATTAACAACAAAAACAAAGTGTGTGTGTAGCAGACCCACAACATAATAATATTTTGCTGAAGAAGAGATTGTCACCTCATGTATCAAATAAATTACATTTGCACTATTGAAGGAAATGGCCAAAAAGAGAAGCCCATTGTAGAACCTAGGAGACAGCTAAAAGAAACATAAGCAGTAAATCAAAGGAAATCTTATTTCAGTTTAACTAAAATATTTATTTTTAAAATGTTTCTTAAACATTTTCTGGCATATCAATGGCCCCCCTACCCGCAAAGTACACAACATACTTACTGTCTTACTTTTCGGGCGCTTTGGGGGGACAAACCAGGGCGACCAGCTTCAAGCGCCATCAGGGTTTCTTGTTGAAGTCCGGCCTCAGGCCCAACTGGGGCAACATAGTTCATTGAATTTCTCCTTAAATAGTTGTGGAGAATGCAGCATGCAAGGATTATATGGTTAAGTTTGAATTCTGCCATGTTGATTGCCTTAAGGAACAGGTGGAACCGGCTGGCCATTATCCCAAAAGCGTTCTCCACCACTCTTCTGGCTCTGGCCAGCCAGTAGTTAAAAACCCTCTGGTCCAGGGTGAGGGGCCTCATGGCTTCAAAATGGTCGGCTGGTCAGAACGAACTAACAGAAAGCACTAAAAAACAGAAAGGCCTGAGAAGAGCTGAAGAGCAGTAACGATTGAAAAAGCACGAGGCTGAAAAGTGCGAATCGTCTCTCACCAAACTTTTACTAAGATGAGATTAGCAGAAGGAGCCCAAAGGGTGGCCCACTTAGTATTGAACTTCCCTTTTCTAGTGCCGTCGGCCCGTCAGACGTGTTGTACATCACCACGTTCTTGACGTTCGGAAGTTCCAACAAGATTTGTGTGACGGTGTGTATGCAAGACAAGTTTGAGCCAACATCCGTCGGAAAAAAAAACATGGATTTTGTTGTTGGAAAGTGCGATCAGTCTACAAAACATTCTGTGTTGCAAAACTGTCAAATTGCCAAATAGTTACAGTGCTGTGAAAAAGTATTTTTCCCCTTCCTGTTTTTTTTTTTTGCATATTTCACACACTTAAATGATTCAGATCATCAAACTAATTTTAATATTACAAAGATAACCCGAGTAAATACAAGATGCAGTTTTTAAATTATTATTTCATTTATTAAGGGAAAAAAGCTGTTCAAACCTGCCTGGCCTTATGTGAAAAAGTGATTGCCCCCTCCCATACTGAATCATGAATGAACTGTGATTAACCACAATTTTTTGGAAAGCTGAGTTAAATTTCACTTGCCATACCCAGGCCTGATTACTGCCTGGCCTATTGAATCAAGAAATCACATAAATAGAAGCTGTCTGACAAAGTGAAGCACACTAACAGATCACAAAAAGCCACACATCATGCCACAATCTAAAAAAAAAACAAGAACAGATTAGAAACAAACATGTATTGATCTAGAAAGGGTTGCAAAGCAATTTCTAAGGCTTTGGAACTCCAGTGAAACACAGAGAGAGCCATTATCCACAAATGGAGATTACTTGGAACAGTGGTGAACCTTCCCAGTGGCCGGCCTACAAAAATTACTCCAAGAGCATGACGATAACTCTAGGAGGTCATAAAAGAACCCAGAAGAACATCTAAAGAACTGCAGGCCTCACTTGCCTCATGTAAGATCAGTGTTCATGATTCAACAATAAGAAAGAGACTGGGCAAAAATGGCATCCATGGGAGAGTTCCAAGGCCAAAGCCACTGCTGACCAATAAGAACACAAAGGCTCATCTCACATTTACCAAATATTCTGTAGACTGATGAGACAAAAGGGTGTGCATCCCATTACATCTGGCATAAAACTAATACAGCATTTCATAACAAGAACATCATACCAACAGTCAGACATAGTGGGGCTGCTTTGTAGCTTCAGGACCTGGACGACTTACCATAATTGATGGAACCATGAATTCTGAGCTCTACCAGAAAATCCTAAAGGAAAATGTCCGGCCATCAGTTTGTGACCTCAAGCTCAAGTGCACTTGGGTTATACAGCAGGACAATGATCCGAAACACAACAGCAAATCTACCTCCAAATGGTTCAAACAAAGCAAAATTTGGGTTTTGGAGTGGCCTAGTCAAAGCCCGGACCTAAATCCAATTGAGATGCTGTATCATCACCTTACACAGGCTGTTCATGCTGGAAAACCCTCCAATGTGGCTGAATTAAAACAATTCTGCAAATAAGAGTGGGCCAAAATTACACCACAGTAATGTGAAAGACTCATTGCCAGTTATCGCAAACGCTTGATAGCAGTTGCTGCTGCCAAGGGTGGCGCAACCAGTTATTAGGTTCAATCATTCCTGTTATTCAATATATACACAAATGCAATTTTAATGGGACTTTCTATGTACATTCAATTTATAATTAACACGAAAGAAAACATCCTCTACAAATTGAAGCTGGTATCTTTATCCATACAACCTCAATTGTTGTCAGTCATTCTTGGTTGATGAAGTCTATGTGTATTCACTGTGATGATTCACCATAAAATACACGGCAGAGATCATCTCACACGATCGATGGGAATTCCAACATTTTGTATAGGTTCCATAGGACATTTTCCGTCTGAATTTCCGGCAAACAAAATTTGAGATCCGGATCTCAAATTTTCCGACAACAGAATCCGTTCTCGTAAATTCCGATCGTGTGTACACAATTCCAATGCAGTAAAGTCAGCAGCTACAAACACTGTAGCTGCTGACTTTTAATAAGCACACTTACCTGTCCAGGGTGCCCGTGATTTTGGCTGCCCGAGGCCGATCCATCCATCGGATCAGGTCCCGGCGCCGCCATTCGAACAAAGGGAAACAAGCAGTGGAGCCTTGTGGCTTCACTGCCCATTTCCTACTGCGCATACGCGAGATGTGCGGCGCTTTGTGAATGGCCGGCTGTGTTTTGGGACGTACACAGTTCCCAGAACACAGCACGCCCCATTCCCCAGAAGACAACGCAAAGAGGAGAAGAATTAGGACAATCTGCCTAGCAACATGCATTTCTGGTAAGTAAAAAAATGTATTTATTTATTATTTTTTTTAATTTTTATGAACAGTTTTATTTAATTTTTTTTTTTTTTTTAGGGTGGACCTCCGCTTTAACTACATTTGTTCAGGCCTATTTGTATTAAAATAAGTTTGTTGTCTAGATGGGTTTGTAACTAAAATGAAATGCAAACTTGATTCAGTGTAAGGAGAGGACACTCAGCAGCTGTTGACACATGGATGCAGGAGCACTAGTGTGGGACACCAGAACAAATTTTTTAGAGGTGTCCCACACAGGTGCTCCAGTGGATACTAGGGGTGTCTCCATGGGGGAAAATTTTAAAAAAAGGTAAGTATTCCAGCTTTATAAAGGGAAAAAATTATGTCTTCAGCTTGGAACGCTGCCAAAAAAGACAATTTTACGACACTTCCAAGCAATGTTTCATATTACTATTTCTCGCATCAAAGATCTGTGTACTAAATATACCTTTTTTATTCACATAGGGGAGAAAAGACTCAGGGTGTCTGAGGTCATCAGGGACCCCCAACCTCCTAAAGAAAAGGAAATCCCTGCACCACAACCAGAAGATGTGGAGGAAGGAGAGGTTTATGAAGTGGGTGAAATAGTGACCACAACAGGTGAGTGTCTGAGACCACAGCTTCAGGTAATAGATGGATGCCTGCATATTTATAATACATGGTGTGTTTTTTTTTAATTTAGGTGATGTGGATGTTGTGGAAGAAGAATCTCATTTCACAAGTGCAAGTGCACATGTCCTCATCGGGGAGATCATGTGCGATCGTGATTTACAGAAGATCAAGGGAGACATCAATGATATGGAAAAAATACTCAAAAACATCATTGATGTTTTAGGCAAAATCTAACACACCCCAAAATTCTTCTAGTTTGTATTTTTTGTATTTTCACACATTTTAAATATTTTTTAAAAAGCCAAATTTTGAAGATGCACAGAGTGTGTCAACATGTGCCATCTGCCATTACGGGATATCAAGGTACGTGTTTTGGGGGTGCAACCCCTTCCTCGCAACTAAAGTAGTTGAGATTAGCAGTGCACTTGGAGTGCAAAGTGGATTTTCCTTTAGTAAATAACTCCAACAGTGCTTTATAATTTGCCACACTCAGGCCATTTTTGTGACTTATCAAACTTCATTCATGATGCTGAAAATGATGAATATTTTTATTAGTAATGCATTACATACATTAACAACAAAAACAAAGTGTGTGTGTAGCAGACCCACAACATAATAATATTTTGCTGAAGAAGAGATTGTCACCTCATGTATCAAATAAATTACATTTGCACTATTGAAGGAAATGGCCAAAAAGAGAAGCCCATTGTAGAACCTAGGAGACAGCTAAAAGAAACATAAGCAGTAAATCAAAGGAAATCTTATTTCAGTTTAACTAAAATATTTATTTTTAAAATGTTTCTTAAACATTTTCTGGCATATCAATGGCCCCCCTACCCGCAAAGTACACAACATACTTACTGTCTTACTTTTCGGGCGCTTTGGGGGGACAAACCAGGGCGACCAGCTTCAAGCGCCATCAGGGTTTCTTGTTGAAGTCCGGCCTCAGGCCCAACTGGGGCAACATAGTTCATTGAATTTCTCCTTAAATAGTTGTGGAGAATGCAGCATGCAAGGATTATATGGTTAAGTTTGAATTCTGCCATGTTGATTGCCTTAAGGAACAGGTGGAACCGGCTGGCCATTATCCCAAAAGCGTTCTCCACCACTCTCTGAAAAGTGCGAATCGTCTCTCACCAAACTTTTACTAAGATGAGATTAGCAGAAGGAGCCCAAAGGGTGGCCCACTTAGTATTGAACTTCCCTTTTCTAGTGCCGTCGGCCCGTCAGACGTGTTGTACATCACCACGTTCTTGACGTTCGGAAGTTCCAACAAGATTTGTGTGACGGTGTGTATGCAAGACAAGTTTGAGCCAACATCCGTCGGAAAAAAAAACATGGATTTTGTTGTTGGAAAGTGCGATCAGTCTACAAAACATTCTGTGTTGCAAAACTGTCAAATTGCCAAATAGTTACAGTGCTGTGAAAAAGTATTTTTCCCCTCCCTGTTTTTTTTTTTGCATATTTCACACACTTAAATGATTCAGATCATCAAACTAATTTTAATATTACAAAGATAACCCGAGTAAATACAAGATGCAGTTTTTAAATTATTATTTCATTTATTAAGGGAAAAAAGCTGTTCAAACCTGCCTGGCCTTATGTGAAAAAGTGATTGCCCCCTCCCATACTGAATCATGAATGAACTGTGATTAACCACAATTTTTTGGAAAGCTGAGTTAAATTTCACTTGCCATACCCAGGCCTGATTACTGCCTGGCCTATTGAATCAAGAAATCACATAAATAGAAGCTGTCTGACAAAGTGAAGCACACTAACAGATCACAAAAAGCCACACATCATGCCACAATCTAAAAAAAAAAAACAAGAACAGATTAGAAACAAACATGTATTGATCTAGAAAGGGTTGCAAAGCAATTTCTAAGGCTTTGGAACTCCAGTGAAACACAGAGAGAGCCATTATCCACAAATGGAGATTACTTGGAACAGTGGTGAACCTTCCCAGTGGCCGGCCTACAAAAATTACTCCAAGAGCATGACGATAACTCTAGGAGGTCATAAAAGAACCCAGAAGAACATCTAAAGAACTGCAGGCCTCACTTGCCTCATGTAAGATCAGTGTTCATGATTCAACAATAAGAAAGAGACTGGGCAAAAATGGCATCCATGGGAGAGTTCCAAGGCCAAAGCCACTGCTGACCAATAAGAACACAAAGGCTCATCTCACATTTACCAAATATTCTGTAGACTGATGAGACAAAAGGGTGTGCATCCCATTACATCTGGCATAAAACTAATACAGCATTTCATAACAAGAACATCATACCAACAGTCAGACATAGTGGGGCTGCTTTGTAGCTTCAGGACCTGGACGACTTACCATAATTGATGGAACCATGAATTCTGAGCTCTACCAGAAAATCCTAAAGGAAAATGTCCGGCCATCAGTTTGTGACCTCAAGCTCAAGTGCACTTGGGTTATACAGCAGGACAATGATCCGAAACACAACAGCAAATCTACCTCCAAATGGTTCAAACAAAGCAAAATTTGGGTTTTGGAGTGGCCTAGTCAAAGCCCGGACCTAAATCCAATTGAGATGCTGTATCATCACCTTACACAGGCTGTTCATGCTGGAAAACCCTCCAATGTGGCTGAATTAAAACAATTCTGCAAATAAGAGTGGGCCAAAATTACACCACAGCAATGTGAAAGACTCATTGCCAGTTATCGCAAACGCTTGATAGCAGTTGCTGCTGCCAAGGGTGGCGCAACCAGTTATTAGGTTTAGGGCAATTACTTTTTCACACATCTGTATATGTTATGTTAAATCAGACCTGAAAAAACTAAAGGAGTCTATGAACTTTGATCATTGCAAACAATTGAGGTTGCATGGATAAAGGTACCGTCTTCAATGTGTGGCTTTAACCTCCTGCCGACCGCCCACTGTCAAAAGACGGCGGAGCGGTGCGGCTCTTGTGGCGGGTCGCCGTCATATGACGGCGCTACCATTTTGGCCACTAGAGGGCGCGCGCGTGCGCGTGCCCGCCGCGTCGCTGGTGACACCGATCGGTCCCCTCCCCCAGTCAGTCCCCTCCCCCACAGTTAGAATCACTAATATAGGGAACATATTAACCCCTGCAGCGCCCCCTAGTGTTAACCCCTTCCCTGCCAGTCACATTTATACAGTAATCAATGCATTTTTATAGCACGGATCGCTGTATAAATGTGAATGGTCCCAAAAATGTGTCAAAAGTGTCTGATATGTCCGCCGCAATGTCGCAGTCACGATAAAAATCGCAGATCGCCGCCATTACTAGTAAAAAAAAATAATAATAAAAATGTCATAAATCTATCCCCTATTTTGTAGACGCTATAACTTTTGCGCAAACCAATCAATATACGTTTATTGCGATTTTTTTTTACCAAAAATATGTAGAAGAATACGTATCGGCCTAAACTGAGGAAAAAAATTGTTAAAAAAAAATAAAAAAATTGGATATTTATTATAATAAAAAGTAAAAAATATTATGTTTTTTCAAACTTGTCCCTCTTCTTTTGTTTATAGCGCAAGAAATAAAAACCGCAGAGGTGATCAAATACCACCAAAATAAAGCTTTATCGGTGGGGAAAAAATTATAAAAATGTTATTTGGGTACAGCGTTGCATGACCGCGCAATTGTCATTCAAAATGCGACAGCGCTGAAAGCTCAAAAATGGCTTGGTCAGGAAGGAGGTGTTCATGCCTGGTAGGCAAGTGGTTAACTTTACATTGAATTTTATGTGATGTAAATAAAATTGGGACAATTTTGAGGATTTTTTTCTTTTGTCTTATTTATAAATTAAATGTACCTGGAAAGTCCTATTTAAGTGGAATTTGAGTAAATGGATGCTATCATTGTGAAACTCTGTAAATATAAAAAAAATAAATGATGTATTTCAACACTTGTGGATGTGTTTGGTCTACATAGTTAGTAGAAATATCCAAAAAAATACTGATCTGAAAAATGCAGATTATGAGATAAAATGCTGCAAATCTATAAAACAGAATTTTAAAAAACACAGCAGGAAATTAAGTTATAACTATACAAAAAGGAGATTTATGGCCAATGACACCTGACCAAGGATTTATTATCCAAAGACCAAATCTTATCACATTTCTACAGACCTAAAACTCAGACTTACTTGCTTCCCCATAGAATGAGTGAGTAAATGACATCAATAACATAAGCCAAATATCAATCTTCATGATGAGTGAATGTGCTTGGGTGCAATTTGCAGGCCGTTCGTCGAACTCATTATAAAATCACAAATTGTTAACTGTAATCTGAACCCCATTGAAGTGAACAGAGGGTGAATCTTGAAAATCACTCCTAGCCATTTTCAAGGCTAAAAAGCAAGCGATTGTCAAACAAAGGGATGGGGGTTCTGTAGGTAGAGGGTTCTCCTTTTTATGGGTGACATTGAGAAAACAAAAGTTCTTAAAATTACATAAACAATGTAAAAAAAAAAGGGTGAAAACGCCTAGAGCATTATCAACAGCACTTTTATTGAAAGGAAAAAGATATACAATATTCTCACAAACCCTTGTGAATAACAGTATTGTACAACCCAGGAACCAAAAGCAAGCCCATCTAAGCAACTCCTCAGGTTCAAGTGGATGATTGCACCAGCTGACACGTTTTGGTGGGCAAGCCCCCTTCTTTAGAGCAGTTGCATTCTATTTAGTGGCAGCATGTGTTCCAACACTTGGGAGAGTGTGGAAGGTGGCTGCCTGAATTATATTTTGTGAAAGCCAATCTTTAAATTTTTTTAACATACTTTATTTGAGTCTATAGAAAAGGCACAAACTTATGTGACCAGGGTATAGGGGACCCATAGATCACTGTACTAAACAAGAAATTCCTTGAATGAGAAATCACATAAGGGAGTTAATAAAATTCTCTCCCCCTTCATGATGGAAAGGAAAGGTACACTTAGTGCCATTTATAAAAGTATACATGATTCTGTAATAATTGTGTATTAATTGTGTGTGCCACTGACACTTTTGTTACCGTTTGTGTGGATGTCGTTTTTAGGATGCAACCTTGTGGGGAACACTGTTCGTTGACGTCTTTCTCCTTTCCCTCTCCTTCCTGGTGGAGGTGGGACTAAGATACAGTTGCTTCAATAAAAGGAGGTGGAGGGGTCAGGCATACCAGTTCTGCTCTGAGGAAGGGGGCTTGCCCCCTTAAATGCGTCTACTTGAACATGAGGAGTATCATAGATGGGGCTTGTTTTTGGTTTCTGGGTTGTACAACACTGTTATTTACAATGTTTTTTTGAATACATTTTATATCTTTTACCTTTCAATAAAGTGCTGTTGATAATGCACTATGCGTTTGCGCCCTTAGTTTTTTATTATTTGTGCAGTTACAAGATTCCCCTATCTAAAGAGGGCTGCAACGCCTAGATCATCAATTCTGGTTGTATAGTGGTTACCATTATCAGAAATACTGTGTTTAGCTTCTCTGGGAGTTCTTAGCGCTACAGTGTCAAGTGTTTACTTCTTTCAGTCAAGTCTGCAAGCTCCCACAATACAACAATGAACTTTGGTACTCTATATTTTCAACTGGAAATGATTTAAAAGCCCCTACAGGTAATAAGTTTAGAGTAAACTATGAATATTGGCCCTAGCATTATTGCTCTCACCACAGCATGTGCAGCGATGTGTAATATGTTACAGTATATGTAACTGCCCCTGACAAGCACATGTATGTATGTGTGCATTTTTTTGGGGGGGTTAAGTACCTGGGTGTAGAGTAACTTTTTTTTTTTACTTTCACTAAAACTTTATATCACATAGTAGACAAAAAATGTCTCTCTTTAACCACTTCAGCCCTGGAAGAATTTACCCCCTTCATGACCAGAGTACTTTTGTGATACGGCACTGCGTTGATTTAACTCACAATTGCACAGTCGTGTGACGTTGCACCCATACAAAATTGATGTCCTTTTTTTTCCACAAATAGAGCTTTCTCTTGGTGGTATTTGATCACCTCTGCGGTTTTTATTTTTTGCGCTATAAACAAAAAAAGAGCGACAATTTTGAAAAAAAAGCTATATTTTTTACTTTTTGCTATAATACATATCCCCAAAAAAATATAAAAAAACGAATTTCTTTCTCAGTTTAGGTCAATATGTATTCTTCTACATATATGTGGTAAAAAAAAAAAATTGCAATAAGCGTATCCTGATTGGTTTGCGCAAAAGTTATAGTGTCTACAAAATAGGGGATAGATTTATGGCATTTTTATTATAATTTTTTTTTTTATTAGTAATGGCTGTGATCTGCGATTTTTATCTTGATTGCGACATTGCGGTGGACCCATTGGACACTTTTAACACTATTTTGGGACCAGTGACATTTATACAGCGATCAGTGCTATAAAAATGCATTGATTACTGTGTAAATGACACTGGCAGGGAAGGGGTTATACACTAGGGGCGATCAAGGGGTTAAGTGTGTCCTAGGGAGTGATTCTAACTGTGGGGTGGGTGGGCTCATTACTACATGACAGAGATCACTGATCCTGATGACAGGGAGCAGTAGATCCCTGTCATGTTGCTAGACAGAACAGGGAAATGCCTTGTTCTGCCGCTCCGTGTCACGATCGCGGGCCCCTGGTGGACATTGAGTCCACGGGACCCGCGGGTACATTCACAGAGTACGCGGCAGGCACGCGCATGCGCCCACTAAGCTGCGTCTTAAAGGGGACGTACAGGTACGCCCATTTGCCCAGCCCTGCCATTGTGCCGACGTACATTGTCGTGCGCTGACTAGCAAGTGGTTAATGAAAAATCAGGGTTCTTTCAGACCCCCTGATGTCTTACCTGCTTTCTATTGAAGCTAATGGAGTACAGGGAAAGTGTCACCAGAAACCAGAAGTTATGTTTTATATGCCACCTTCAGATTAATTCTAGCAAAGAAATATACTTATCTGCCTGTTTGCAAATTCTCTTCAAAAATTAATTCGTAGTGCTAGTGTGCTGGGATGACTGCACTCTCAGGCATGCACAGGAATGACATCATCCCACTCCAAGAAAAAAGTGCTGTGGCTGGGTTCCCAGTATTATTTATTTGTACTTATGCCCCATTTTAACCACTTAAGCTCTGGAAGGTTCATGACCAGGCCATTTTTTGCTATTCGCCACTGTGCTAATTTAACCACTTGCTTACTGGGCACATATACCCCCTTCCTGCCCAGGACAATTTTCAGCTTTCAGCTCTGTCACTCTTTGAATGGCAATTGTACGGTCGTGCAACACTGTACCCATATGACATTTTTATCATTTTTTTCACACAAATAGAGCTTTCTTTTGGTGGTATTTAATCACTACTGGGTTTTTTATTTTTTGCTTAACAAACAAATAAAGTCCGAAAGACTGAAAGGGACCTTATTTAAGTCTAGAAATCATCAATAAAGCATCATTTATTTCCAGAAAAAAATATATTGTAGCGAGCATGCCATAGGTAATAACTTATAAACTTTCAAACCCTAATTTGAATAGGACCCCCAGCAACCATTGGTAAATGTGGAAATCAACATCACAGTATCATTATTCTCCAGAAAAATCCCTAAATATTGTAGTGAGTACATTTGCAATATTATTATATGCAATATTTTTTGCACTCCAGTTTAAAATTAAATAGGACCCCCAACAGCCATGTTTAAATCTAGAAGTCAACAATACACAATTCTTTATTTTTAAATATAATATAATATATATATATTATATTTAATATAATTTATTTAAAATATAATTTCTTAAAGTACATTTCCAGTGTTATTGAATTTACTCTCATTCTCCAATTTGAATAGGAACATCAACAGACATTTTTAAATCCCGAAATTAACATTATGTTATTTTTTCTAGAAACAACACCCCAGGTATTATAGTAATCACATTCCTAGTTGTCTAATATAGATAGGACCTCCAACAGACATTTTTAAATGTGGAAATCAACATTACAGTATTATTTATTCTCAGACAAAATACCTAAATATTGCAGCAAGTTTTTCCAGTATTCATTTATTTGTGTTTGAAGGCTAAGTTCATCTTTTCAAGCAGAATCTTACTTTTCATAATAATTAGAAGTGTTTTCCAATTACATTGCATGTGCTTTTCTCTCACGTAAATCGTTTATAGAAGGTTTTGAAATCTCATCTATTTGTTTTTTTAAACCTTTTTCAAATTCCATCACTTCCTGTTTGGTCATCTCCCAGTAGCATTTACTTCCTTGTTGCATCACAAAAGTAGGTGTGATAGGGCGTGTTCACCACTCTGGACCACACCTCCCTCATTACAATACTACCTTCCACCTACTTTCTGTACAATCTGATTGTACAATTTCCTTTAGATCTACCATCAGCTATGTAGTGCAAGGGTCTGTCTGATTTTATACCAGTTGAATGGATTGGTCAGGTGTGTCCTCCTATTTCGTAGTTCTGGCAAATTTAAAGGACATTTTACAGAGATTGTACAGTCAGATTGCATAGTGTACGGCCATCTTTAAACAAGTACATAGGAGGGTGTGGACAAAGAGACTCAGTTGCCAGGCCCCTTTCACATCTCCACATAGCAGAAACTCACATTCCCACATGTGTTTTTTGGGATATTTTGGAGCGTATTCACTCACCACACATAGGGCAGCCCCTTCACTTGAATGGGCTGCCCTATGCATGACAATCACCCTAGAGAAGCTCTAAAACTTTTTTTGGAGTGGGGTGTGGTGCATTTTTTAACTGTAGTTTGTTTTGGTGCTTTTGCCACACTTGGGGTGCCTTTAACATGTGATGACAACATAAGCATGATGCACATTTGCGGCATATTTGTGCCTCCTCATCAGTGCCGCCTCATCAGTGCCCATAAGTGCCACCTCATCAGTGCCCATCAGTGCCTATCAGTGCCACCTCATAAGCACCAATCAGTGAAGGAGAACAATTACTTATTTACAAAATTTACTGACAAACTAAGAAAAACTTTTTTTTTTTGTAAATGTTCAGTCTTTTTTTTTTAGGAAAAATTAAAAAACCCAGAAGTGATTAAATACCACCAAAAGAAAGCTCTATTTGTATGATGAAAATTATAAAAATTTCACATGGTTACAGTGTAGCATGACCGCGCAATTGTCATTCAAATTGCGACAGTGCTGAAAGCTGAAAAATGGCCTGGGCAGGAAGGGGGTGTAAGTGCCCAGTATTGAGGTGGTTAAAGAATGCAGTCTATCATAGCGCAGCATTTGTTATCAACCAGTCAACATTTACTTCAAATGGTCTGGAAGATTTAAAATTTGGTTGGTATAGATTATTGGATTTTTAATACAATTATTGTCAGGTATACTTATTTTCTGAATAAACTCAAGTCAGGGAACCTAACTTCAGCGTCTAACTTCTGTTGTGAGCCTTAATAATCTTTGAGGATAAATTACAGCACACTGATAATAATTATTCTGTTGGCTTGTAATTTTAACATAAAAATGTTATCATTTTCAACATAAAAATAAATGTTAATTAATTAACCGTACTTTGATATTTTAAGTAATCTAGACAAAACTTTTAAGGTATGTGCATTTCCACATTCTAATTGAGTTACATTTACTTAAAAAAAAAATCTTTTTAAATCAGCTAAAATCGGAAGCTCTCAATATAAACATCCCAGATGGGGTCTTAAATTCTATACGCCAATCCTTCTCCTTTAAATGGTGTAGACAGGAGCTACCGTATTTTGGGGTTAAATTGACCTCTGACATTGCAACACTATTTCAGGCAAACTATACTCCTTTATACGTGACCTGCAGACTTGGCAAACCAATGATTTTTGATAGAAGGGTAGAAAAGCATCCATCAAGATGATGGTTCTCCCTCGCATACTATATTATTTTAGATCTTTTCTGATACCAGTTCCTTCTGTTTTCTTCCAGCAGTTATAGTCCCTGTTATATAAATGTATCTGGAATAAGGGTGGTTGCCAGGTGGCACGCTCTACCCTCTACAGGTCCAAATGGCGAGGTGGGCTGGGAGTCCCACATTTCTTGCAATACTATAGGGCGGCACAACTGGTCCAATTATACCAAATTTTTGCTGAAGGATACAGACCTGACTGGGTCCAATTAGAGGCACAAGCAAGTCCAACCATTCTATTCGATCTTCTAATGTGGCTCCCTGCGAAGGAGCATTGGGCGCTGTTGAGCCTGTCTTTAACCCACTCTTTGCATCTGTGGGACACAGCATGCAAGTTAAATCCCCCATCTGCCAGTTGCCCCCCTTTTCAATAACCCTCACTTCCTACCGGGCCAACAGATCACGTGGTGGATCAACAAGGGTCTTTACAGAATTGTTCACTGTATAGATAATAAGGGGATAAGATGACTTAACTATTTTAACCGCATCCAGACCATGTCACTCTGATATACTGCGGCACAATGGCTCTCCTGGGCAAAATCCCGTGCCCTTTTTCAGCCACCAGAGGGCGCATGCGTGCCTGCTGCATGGCGGTGGACCCGATGTGTGTAGCTGACGGGTACGATTGCCGTGGGCCACACGCGGTCACGTGCACGAGTGCCAGCGCAGGAATTTGTGTGTGTAAACACACAAATCCCTGTGCTGTCAGAGGAGAGGAGCCATATCATTTGTTTCTATCCATCTCCTAGTCACTCCCATACCCACACAGTTAGAACACAGTGAGGGAACACACAATTAACTCCTTGATCGCCCCCTAGTGTTAACCCCTTCCCTGCCAGTGACAATTACGCAGTTATCAGTGCATTTTTATAGCACTGATCGCTGTATAAATGCCAATGGTTCAAAAAAGTGTCAAAAGTCTCAGATCTGTCCGCACAATGACGCAATACCACTAAAGATCGCAGATTACCACCATTACTACCATTATATACTATTATTATACCATTATACTACATACTATTATAAAAATGCCATAAAAATGCCATGAATCTTTCCCATAGTTTGCAGACGCTATAACTTTTGCGCAAACCAATCAGTATACACTTATTGCAATTTTTCTTACCAAAAATATGTACAAGAATATATATTGGCTTAAACTAATGAAGAAATTCATATTTTTTTTTATTTTTGGGGGATATTTATTATAGCAAAAAGTTAAAAAATATTGTTTTATATTTTTATATTTTTCAAAATTGGTGCTCTTTTTTTGTTTATAGCGCAAAAAAAACCCTGCAGAAGTGATCAAATACCCCCAAAAGAAAGCTCTATTTGTGGAAAAAGCTGGACGCAAATTTTGTTTGGGTACAGCTTCGAATGACCACGCAATTGTTGAACCTTGTTCAACAATTGGAGGTGTGGACAAAATGGTCAACCATGGTGCACAAAGGCATACTCAACACCTCATTTGTAGAGGCAAACTATAAGGTGCTATCGCGTTGGTACCTTGTCCCTACAAGGCTAGCAAAACTGTACCCCAGTACTTCACCCCTTTGCTTTTGGGGGTGTGGACAGAAAGGAGATATGTATCATGTCTGGTGGTCTTGCCCGAAGGTCTGACGTTTTTGGATCAGAATATTCAACCTGATCTACTCAGTGACAGGACAAAATATACCTAGAGAAGCCAAAACGGGTTGTTTACTGACCTGTCGGAGGAGATCCCTGGACATCTGCGATCTCTCATATTTTTCATTCTCCTAGCGGCTAAAATTACTATAGCATGTGCATGGAAATCGCCTGTCATCAACGTTACCGTGGTGAAACACAAGGTGTCCTGGATTATGATCAATTAAAAACTGGCCAGAATAAGACGAGATAAGCAAGCTAGGTTTGAGAAGGTGTGGAATCCCTGGATTGCTTATCTCCAAGCTCCTTTTCCCCTTTTTCTTTCTCTTTCTTCATTCTTAATTTCCTCACTTTTTTAGACGTTGGTTCGGTTATACCATAATGATGGAAGGAGGGGGGGGGTATATATGGTTTTGTAGGATGCTATCAGGGGACAAGGAAGTCTCTATAGCCAAAATATAACCTTTCTTACTATGTTTTGTTAACCACTTCAGCCCCGGACCAATTGGCAGCCAAAGGGCCAGGCCCCTTTTTGCGATTCGCCACTGCGTCGCTTTAACTGACAATTGCGCGGTCGTGTGACGTGGCTCCCAAACAAAATTGGCGTCCTTTTTTCCCACAAATAGAGCTTTCTTTTGGTGGTATTTGATCGCCCCTGCGGTTTTTATTTTTTGCACTATAAACAAAAATAGAGCGACAATTTTGAAAACAATGCAATATTTTTTGCTTTTTGCTATAATAAATATCCCCAAAAAATATATAAAAAATTTTTTTTTTTTCCCTCAGTTTAGGCTGATACGTATTCTTCTACATATTTTTGGTAAAAAAAAAACGCAATTAGCGATTATTGATTGGTTTGCGCAAAAGTTATAGCGTTTACAAAATAGGGGATAGTTTTATAGCATTTTTATTAATATTTTTTTTTTTACTAGTAATGGTGGCGATCAGCGATTTTTATTGTGACTGCGACATTATGGCGGACACATCGGACATTTTTGACACATTTTTGGGACCATTGTCATTTATACAGCAATCAATGGTATTTAAATGCATTGATTCCTGTATAAATGACAGTTGTATTGAAAGAGTTAACCACTAGGGGGAGGGGAGGGGTTATGGGCTGTGACGTGTGTTGTGTTTTTTACATTAGGGGGCGGGGCTGACATCTGACGTCATTGATCGGCTTTCCCGATGACCGGGAACAGCCAATCAATGACAGGCAAAGTAGGAAGCGCGGGGAGAGGTTTGTTTACACATACCTCTCCCCGTTCTTCAGCTCCGTGACCCGATCGCGGGACACCAGCGGCGATCGGGTCCGCTGGTCCCGCGGCCGTGGTCACAGAGCTCCCGACCGGGTCGTGAGCGCACCGCTGGCAGCTCTCACGCGACCCATGGGCAAGCATTTAAAGGATCACGTACAGGTACGTGATTTTGCCTGCCCGTGCCATTCTGCCGCAGTATATCTGCGTGAGGCGGTCGGGAAGCGGTTAATATGTATTTGATAAGGGCCACTGATCATATTGTATATTGCATCCTTGTTTCAACAATCTTATAATAAATATCTGGGCATAATGTTATGTATGCTGTTTTGAAAATGTAATAAAAACTATTGGAACAAAAAAATGATCTTTTCATCCAAAAATTTAAAGCGTCGCCTATGGAGATTTTTAGGTACCATAGTTTGTCGCCATTCCACGAGTGTGTGCAATTAAAAAGCGTGACATGTTTGGTGTCTATTTACTCGGCTTAACATCATCTGTCACATTATACAAAAATTTGGGCTAACTTTACTGTTTCGTTTTCTTTTAATTCATGAAAGTGTCCCTTTTCCCAAAAAGTTGCATTTAAAACACCGCTGCACAAATACTGTGTGACATAAAATATTGCAACAATCGCCATTTTATTCTCTAGATTCTCTGCTAAAAAAAAATATATAATGTTTGGGGGTTCTAAGTAATTTTCTAGAAAAAAATATGGATTTTAACTTGTAAACACCAAATGTCAGTAATAGGCTTAGGCGTGAAAGAGATAATAATATTACATTTATAACACTTTATAAATAGTAAATGTTAATTAGTTTTGAAAGCCTGTTTCAGGAGACAAACCTTCAAACATATATCAAATACATTTGGAAAATAAGTTTTACCAACTTAAAAATAAATTGTAGGGGGGCGTGTCCGGACGTAGAAGGGAGCGGACGCATTGCTGAAGAGCTCCGCCGCTCTCCCCTTAATCCATCGCCATCCAGCGGAAAAAAAGACCTGGTGAGCCTCCAAAACCTCCCCACCCCACAGAGCCCCTTCCACCCTAGCCCCAGGGAAGATTGTGGCTCCCGAACTGACAATAGCCTGTCAGAGCGCGGCCTACCCGCAGCGGAGACCCGGCGCCATCTTGAGGCCTGTAAGGCCTCCGACATCCCCGGTCTCGAGTGCCGCAATCGGCACAACACACCGCAGGTCAATCACCCACATCGGTGGGGGCTGTCCCCGGAAGAGGTCGGAGCTGAGTGGGGACCCAAACGAACACCGGGAGATCCAAGGCAGTGGACCCCCGGACACCCGCGGCCCGCAGCCATCTTGAGGCCTGTGAAGCCTCCAACACCTCCGGACTCGAGTGCCGCTATCGGCGGTGTGGGGGGCGACCAACCCACCCATATTTGTGACGGCTGTCACCAGGAGGTGGCTGGACTGTTTGGGGATCCCGGGGGCTGCCGGAAGAACCGTTAGGGCTACTCTCAGACACCCACAACCTGCAGCCATCTTGCGGCCTGCTGTGCATGGTACATCCTCCACATCCAGGTACCTTACAACAGTGACTTTATATTGCCTCCCCTGTGCCCCCATCCTTACATGAACTGTGTCCTGAGGCAAGCCCTGACCCTACACAGCCTTACCACCACTGTGCCCTCTGGCTTGCTCCCTGAGAACTGGTGCCTACCTGCTGCCTCTTGCTGGGCATAGGGTCTCCTCCTGGGTGCAGAACACACTGCAGATGGGCCCTCTTCCCCCCCTAAGACCCGTTACACTTTGAAAATAAGTATTTTCGGGCACATGTGCGGCCTCTGAACATGGCGGGTATGTAATCTCGGAGATCCGTCCCCTGCCGCCCTCCCGAGACTCCTGCTGACTGTTCTGAAGCTTTACTAGCCACAGGAGTCACCTCCTCATCCTCTCACAGCAACCGTGCACCCCATGGGTAAAATTGGAGACCAAAGAAAGAACTACACAGCAGTGTTCACTTCCCAGACCTCCTCCACCATGGATCGCTACCTGAATAAACCCAAATCCTCAACCTTGGTTGGCGGAAGAGACACACAAGACACACGAGATCATCTTGAGTCTGAAATGGGTACTTTATTTGATAATACACCCACTCCAACACAGGGGTCAGCTTACAGCTGACATTCTAGACACCAAACTGCAATCCCTGCTCCAAGCCATTACACACAACATTGCTCAGGAAGTGGGGAAACTTGCTAAAGAGCTGAGGGGTGAAATAAACCAGCTGGGGGATCGCACAGACAACCTTGAGAATAAGTTCGATGAACTAGTGCAATATGTCCAAGTTTTGGAGGAAGACAACGCCGCCATTAACCACTCAGTTACCCAGCTTCAAGCGCAACAAGAAGACCTTGAAAATAGGGAACGCAGGCAGAATCTACGGATAAGAGGCATTCCTGAAAAAATAGAAGACAGAGACCTTCGTTCCTATCTCCTGAGTTTGTTCAATGTAGTAGCCCCCAACATCCCTGACATTGACTGGAGTTTAGACAGGGCTCATAGATCTTTAGCCCCTAAACCTCCGGCTGGAGCCAATCCAAGAGATGTGGTGGTTAGATTCCACTACTACGACAGCAAAGAAGCCTTAACTATCGCCACCCGTAATCAACCCAGGCTTGACTTCAAGGGGTCCAGGATCCAGATCTTCAATGACCTTTCACCTATCACTCTGGCAAGACGAAGAAACCTTCGCCCGCTGACACTCCACCTCCAGACCCACAAGGTCTCATATCGATGGGGATTCCCCTTTCGCCTCTCTACGTCTCGGGATGGCATACAGTACTCCCTCCGTGACCTACAGGAAAGTGAGGTTTTTCTACGCAACCTGAGCCTACCGCCTCTCCCTGATGAGGATCCAATGCCGCTTCCCACCACTCCTAAACCACCAGGAATCCCGGGTCGCATCTGGACCCCAGTGAGACAGAAGCTACCCAAAACTAACTTCACTCCTCAGAGGCGACCATCTTCCAGACCCCCAACCTGAGGACCTTCTCACTTAGCTACGGCTGTGTATGGTACCCATGTTTGGCCTTCTGATGTTCTTGTTTGGCCGATTGCCCCCTAGTGGGCCTACCCATCCACCCCCTTAGCCATGGGGTGCACCAACTGTTGTTTTGCTTTTTTTTTTTTTATGTAACCCTGGGTCAATAGTTCCACATTTTCCAAGGTTTAAAAAAGAAAAAGAAAGATTTTTACTTTTATTCTTTCTTCATGACCCAGGCCTTCTGCTCCGGAGGACGGAGGGGGACACTCCGACCCCCCATCTTTGGTGATCCTCATGTTTCCCTCCCCAGCCCAAGGCTCGGGCCTGGGCTTCCTGGAGGCTTATGCCCTTCCAGGTTTCTCTTCGGATGACTTATGGATTCTCACTTGCTTCTTCTTTTTTCTTTTTTTTCATATTGTCTCTTTCTGTTCTTTTCTCAATCTTTGTCCTCACTTTCATTTTTACTGGAATTTTTTCACAGTTCTTCCTCCGTTTTTTTTTTTTTCTGACTGGAGACGTTTATATCTCATTGATTGTAAATGTTTAGGTTACTTTTTTGCTAATGCCCTATGTAGGGTCAGGTTACTTTCTACTTTTTATATCCACCTTATTATCCTTACACCATGGATTCCCTTACCCAACATATACTATGTTTCTTTTCATACACTTATTTACCAGGTTAAGCTGTTATGGCGCTGACATTTTTCACTTGTAATGTCAAAGGTTTAAACTCTGTTCAGAAGAGATGGTTAGCTCTGAAAGAGTTTAAAGCTTCTAAAGCTGATGTAATCCTAGTCCAGGAGACCCATTTCCGCCCTGGGGGCTCTCTCAAATTTGCTAGTAAACATTTCCCGATATCTTATATGGCCTCTGACCCGTCTGGTAAAGCAGGCTTGGCGGTCCTAATTAATCGCTCCTGTCCCATGCGAATCAAATCCTCCTACTTGGACCCCCATGGCAGATTTATTACCCTGGACTGCATGTTTCTCTCCCAATCCCTTACGATAGTTAATGTTTATGCTCCCAACTCTGGACAGGTTCACTTCCTTACCACCATGTTTGCCACCTTAGACAAGTTTTCCCAACCCTTCATAGTGATCGGCGGGGATTTTAATATGACCATGTCCCCCAGTAAAGACAAACATGTACTGTTCCCGTCTAAAGCCCCATCTAACTCTGACCGCCTTTCCAAATCATTTCGCAAACTTATTAGAGCCAAAAACCTTTTAGACATCTGGAGGATCAAACACCCCACACACAAACAATTTACATTCTACTCTCACCCTCACAAACTTTACTCCAGATTAGATCATTTCTTTATTTCCTCGCCCCTCCTGACGTCCACAGTCTCGTCTGAATTTAATCCCGTCTCCTGGTCGGACCACTCCTCAGTGCACCTAGATATTGCCCTGTCCTCCGCATCCCCTAGAACCTGTCATTGGCGCCTCAATTAAACCCTCCTCCGAATCCCTGAAACTAAAGAACATTTATCCAACAGCCTTGCTGAATATTTCAATCTTAATGTTTATACGGTCTCGGAGCCTTCTACCCTGTGGGAAGCCCATAAAGCAGTCTTTAGGGGACACTGCATTGCCACAGGCTCTCGCCTGAAAAAAGACGCAGCCCTTCAACGCTCCTCTACTCTCTCCAAACTCTGTAAAGCCAAGAGACTTTTACTTTCCTCCCCCACGGTGGCTGGGCTCCGTGCCGTTATCTCTCTACGCAACCAACTTAGATCACTTGACATGAAAAAAATTGATAAATCCCTTCTGTGGTCCAAACAGAAATTCTATGAATACTCAAATAAGCCCCATAGGATGCTAGTAAACAAACTGAAACCCCGCCCCTTCCACTCATCCCCAGATTTTCTCAAACAACCTGATGGTACTCCCACCTACTGCCCTCTCACAATGTCTAAAGTTTTCGGAGAATTCTATCGCAAACTATACAACTGCCTGCAGACAGACCCCCACTACAACTTCACACAAGAGAAATTTGACTCTTTCTTTGACTCCTTACATCTACCCAAACTCTCTCCTGACCATCTACTATCTTTGAACTCGACAGTCACTCCTGAGGAACTGACCGACGTAGTGAAAAATCTCCCTACCCAAAAATCCCCTGGCCCAGATGGCTTACCATACTCCTATTACAAAACTTTCCTACCAATCTTAAGCCCACATTTGATCTCCCTATTTTCCTCCCTATTTAAAGGCACCGAACCCCACCCTCAATTCCTCCATGCCCATATTTCCATGATCCCCAAACCTGGTAAAGATCCCTCCCTCCCAGACAACTATAGGCCCATTGCACTACTCAATTCAGATTACAAAATATTTACAAAGATCCTAGCTAACCGATTATCCCACCTAATACCAAGACTAATACATAAAGATCAGGTAGGCTTTGTGAAAGCCAGACACGCAGGCGATAACACAAGACGCACCATAGACCTCATTGACCTATTAAATAAAACAACACGACCAGCTCTGCTACTGAGCCTGGACGCACAAAAAGCATTTGATAGGCTCAGTTGGCCCTTTATGTTTGCCACACTCTCCAATTACGGTTTCAAAGGCCCCTTCATAGCTGCACTACATGCTCTATATTCCAGACCCTCCTCCCAAGTTCAATTAGCCTCATACTTATCACCATCCTTCTCTCTGAGTAATGGCACCAGGCAGGGATGTCCGCTATCTCCTCTACTTTTCATTCTATGCCTGGAACCCCTGGCTGCCGCCATTCGTATTCACCCTGATATCCGCGGGGTCTCTCTACGTCAAAACGAATACAAACTGTCCTTATTCGCAGACAACATTCTGCTGACCTTGACCAGACCCCACATTTCCCTCCCAAACCTTCATGCCCTGCTTAAGGAATTTAGCTCTCTCTCAGGATATAAGATCAACACAAACAAAACGGAAGCACTGCCCATACTCATCTCACCCTCTGATCTCACTGCTCTACAACAAAATGACCCCTATCATTGGTGCACGAACTCCCTCAAATACCTAGGAATTAACCTAACCTCCTCTTATTCAAACCTTTACCAGGCCAACTTCCCACCACTATTCCGTGACATTGACCGACTTTTACGACAATGGGACACATATCCCATCTCTCTCCTGGGTCGCATCAATGTCCTGAAGATGTCTGTCCTGCCGAGACTTCTCTATCTATTTGAGACCTTACCGATTCCTGTCCCAATGTCACAACTTAAAGCTACCCAGAGGTCATTCCTCAACTTTATCTGGCACTATAAA
Organism: Lithobates sylvaticus; assembly: GCA_028564925.1. NCBI lineage: Eukaryota > Metazoa > Chordata > Amphibia > Anura > Ranidae > Lithobates > Lithobates sylvaticus. The sequence goes on along the minus strand of CM053026.1, from coordinate 464,302,711 downwards.
GCTCATCGAATAGCTAGCTCTGTCTTACTTGCCCCTAGATCCAGAGGCAGGTTGGGAGCCCCAGACCTTCTCAAATATTATTTTGCTACTCATCTAAAACCGATCATAGTTTGGTCTCATAGAATGGCATCCAGTGTTTGGTCGGAAATTGAAATAAGCATTACTAGCCCAGTTCACCCCTGCTCCATGATTTGGTCGAATCTAGTGACCTCCATAACCCAACTTAGAAACTTATGCTTGCACCCGATGATTTTCACTCTTTCCATATGGAAGAAATGCTCTCATCAGTTCTCCCTTTCATCCCCATGCCCACCCCTGTTAAATGTGTTGTTTAACCCTGACATACCTGACAGTTTGTCCTATATTCGAATGCTCCCATGGTCACAGGCTGGAATCTTCCAGCTCCGGAATATCGTACACCCAGTCACCCACACACTCCGGTCCTTCGATGAACTTCAACGGAAATACCAAATTCCCAAACGTCTATTTTATTCCTATCTCCAAATCAAACACTATTTCAGCTCCAAATCCCCCACCCTCACCTTAAATAGACCCACCCCATTCGAAATCCTATGTGCTCAGGGCCCATATCAAACCCATCTTATTTCAGAAATCTACAAATATCTACACGAGTTCCCTCCACTCACCGCCACTCATCACTCCTACATGCAGAAATGGTCCCAGATCCTTAAACAACCCATCCCTAACCCTCAATGGCAGAAAATATGGGAATCTGCTTCTAAATCTTCTCGCTGCGTAGAACAGAGAGAGACGACCTATAAGATTTTACTATTTTGGTACAGAACCCCGGAGGTTCTACACAGATATGACCCCGGGGTTCCCCGGGTGTGTTGGAGGTGCCGGGGTGACATTGGCTCCCACTTTCATATCTTTTGGGAATGTCCCACTATTCAACCCTTTTGGTCCTCTATACATACGTACTTACAAAATCTTCTTGAAACCAACCTTCCTTTAAATCCAATCCAATTTCTTCTAGGTTTACCTTTCCCCGGCATCTCCAAATATACTCAAAAATTTTCTGGCTTTATCCTTTTGGCAGCAAAACGAGCCATACCTTTGAGATGGTTGTCCTCTTCCCCACCCACTCTCTCACAAGTCCTACAAATATTGGAGCAGATACGCAGAATGGAACACCTCACTGCTACTATCCATGATACACTCCCTCAATTTTCAAAGATCTGGGACCTATGGGACCACTCACAACTCAACCCTGGGACTCTCCCATTACTTTCCAATAACATAGGACCTTCTTAAATATGTATGTAGAATGTCTTACTACCTTGACTCCGCTAACATATTCCCTTAAAGTTTCCATGGTGCCCCCCTCCCTTCCCCTCCTTTATGTGGGGATTCCATGGAGCGCCTCTATCTGGAATAGGCGCCCCTGGGACCCCACTAACCCTAGACCCAACGAGCAACAACTTCCAAGGTGTGATATACCAGTACACTTGAATTGCCCACTCCTTGGGTCCTCCCCCCAATCCTGCCCTTTCTTCTTCTTTGCCTCCCTCCTCTGACCTACACAACGCCTATATTTTTAAACTTGCAAAATTGGCAGCAATGTAACCTTACCTTTAAGGCCCTGGCCTATGTTTGATACTATTTGAATGAATGTACTTATTTTGTACTAACAATTGTTTGAAGTTGACTTCTCTTCTGTATTTTTGAAATCCTTCAATAAAAAATACAATTTAAAAAAAAAAAAAAAAAAATTGTAAGTTACAAGTTAACATCACCTAAAACGAAGTACTTAAATAAATAAATAACAGGGCAGCACAGTGGTGTAGTGGTTAGCACTTTCACCTAGCAGCAAAAGAGTCACTGGTTGGAATCCCGACCACGTCACTACCTACCTGCAGTTTGCATGTTCTACACTGTGCCTGCATAGGTTTCATCCCACCCTCCAAAGACAATGCTGGTAGGTAAATTGTCCCTAGTATGTGTATGTATGAATGTGAGTTAGGGATCTTAGATTGAAAGCTCCTACGTTAACTCGTGTTCAATTCCAGTTATTTATCCAGCTCAGTACTGCAGCCAAGCAAACTATTGCAAAAGCCTGGAAGACTCAAACTTTGATAGTAGCGGAAGCCAAACACAGAATGAACAGAGCTCTAATATATGCTAAAATGACTGCTATAGAGAACAATAAATTTACAGAGATATGGCAACCATGGGTTAAGCATTACTTTTCCTCTGATTTTGACCAGTCATTACTGTTACCTTATTAGTATACCTGACTTCCTATAAAATATCCACATGTTTATGTTCAATATCGGACCACCACCTGGAGAGTTTCTGCCCTTTCTTTCTTCCTTTCTTTTCTTTTTTTTCTACTGCTTTACCTTTTACTTCTTATGATTTAATATACTGGTGTCATACACTATGAGTAGAACTATATATTTATTTTACACTATCGTTTTGCTTTATGCAATATTACTCATAGTGTTAATACTTCTAAACTCTTTCTTTATTCTACTTTCTTCTTTACCTTTCTCATAAAATGACCCACAACTATGGGATACTTTGTTATTACTGTTTCATTCTCTATTCCTCACAATTACTAGGTCATATTGTTTATGTAGTTTGCTTATATCTTTGATTGCAAGTCATACTGTAAACTACAATATATTTATGCATATATCTAAGTTCATTTGGCATTGACAGTATCCCATGTATGACTGTATACATTTTACTGTTTTTCTTTTTTGAAAATTCAATAAAAAAATATTGAACAGAAAGCTCCTTGAGGACAGGGACTGATGTACATGTATAATGTATATGTAAAGAGCTCTGTAAGTTGACAGTGCTATACAAGCACTTGAAACAAATAAGTTAATGTATGTGTTCCTAACTTAAACATTTCTATAAACTGGAAAAATTTAGTTGGTCCAGCACAATATTTTTTACAGTGCACAAGCAGCTAGAGAAGTCAGCAATGGCTTGTTTTAATACTGTTTTGCTGCTTGTCAAGAATATTTAAAGTTAAATATAGAGAGTCTAGCCAAAGGTGCACTTAAAGGACCACCTGTACTTTGTACATACTAATACTAAGAAACAGGAGGAAATAAAGTCAGTGCTTACTAGACATGTGCATTAGTTTTCGTCTGAATGCATTTTCGTCTGAATTTCAGGTATTTTCGTTATCGTCTTAACAAATGATAACGAAAGTGCAGAATCCGAAAAACAAAAGATCCGACATAAACAAATGCTTTATTTCCATTGTGACAACAGTTCGATATAGATAGGAGATTCGACGCTGACAATAACAATCTGTGTCCATTTAACCTGTGGTCGAATGTGCCTAACCTTAACTCTATAAGTCCAAGATTATTCTACATAGAGAGAAAAGATTTGACGTAGAAAGGAAAGATTCGACGTAGAGAGGAAAGATTCGACGTAGAGAGGAAAGATTCGACGTAGAGAGGAAAGACTGCTGCTGGAATTGGGTGGAATTGCAGCCAAACTATACAGAGTCATACAGTTTAGCTGCTCCGTCGAATCTTCTTTGAACTTTCGACAGACACCATAAGCCTTCAATGACAGATTTGACCTTAATTCATTTGGATTTTCGGACGAATGCAATTTTTAACGAAAAACGAAATAAATAAAAACGAATTTCGGGAGTAACTAAATAAATAAATTTTTCGGACAAAAACGAAATTCCAAAACAGAATATTTCAGTTTGCACATGTCTAGTGCTTACTTTTCTTGCATTCTTCCATTGCCTCAATCCACCATTGAAGCACAAGGTATACACATAACACTGTCCTAGCTATTCACAATGCAGCAGTCAGTGCCTGAGCACACATTCACAATCTCCAAATACTATCACCTGTAAAGCAATAACTTCCAACGTCATTCAAGACTTCCAAAACCATATATTTTCTAAATACATTTTAACAAATCTATTTCACGTTAATAAATAACACATTTATTTTTAAAATAATGTGTGCTTGCAAACAGTGCAAAACTTGTAACTAGGTTACTCATTTTAAATCTTTACTAGTCAATCAGTTAATTTAAATCTATTTAACTTTTTGTCACAAGAGTTAACTCCAAACCCTATGTGACAATATAGCATGAAGGAGATGGGTATATGCTATGGAAGCATCAGGGGCTATTTATCATAGCAAAAAGTGTATGTGTGGGGTCACCTTACCTTGTGACATGCACCAGATCTATAAAGCTGGTACCTTGCTTTCATGCTCACTTCATAATTTTAAGTTGATATATGCATATTAGAGTGCTAGAGATAACTAGAGGAGCCTGAAGCCTCAATAGAAGGAGTAAATAAACCCACAGGTTAGCTTTAAAGTAAATTTGTACTGATAGAAGAACAGTATATGCGATCTGTCTTTGATATTTTACTATTTAGTAGTGTATGGAAAGGGTGGGGCTGATTTACTATAGCTGTTGTGAATTCTCTAGAACTGTCCTTCTTCACAGGCACCTAAATAGATGTACCACCAAATGTATTAAGCTCAAATATGATGACTGGTCACTTTTGAAGTAAAAGATTGGTAGCTATTTAACAAGAAAAGCATACCTCCCAACTGTCCAGAAATCTGTGGGACTGTCCCCGACTATCAAGTAAGTCCCACAGATCTGAGCTGAAGTCCCGGAGCCCACTGCTGGAACTTGTATCAGTGGGATATCCTCAATGAATGCAATGTGTACTCTCACACATTGCACCCAGCATGCCTGCCCTCTCCCCTGCATGCCTGAACTCTCCCTTCTCCCCCTCCACTTTAATTCTCTTCTCAGTCATTGGTTGCTAGGACTGCTAGCGTCCTAGCAACTGATGACATGCTTTGCAGGCGTCCACTCTGCCGCCTGACTCTGGCTCCCACTTACTGCATCCAAGCAGCAGAATGACAGGTGTCAGGCGCTACAGTTGTGGCATGGGTTAGTGTCTCGCATACAGTGTTCCCTCTCCTGGCCCCACCCCATCCCATGCTGGCCCCTCCCCCCGATAATTCAGTTTGAGAGTCTTCCCAGCGACATGCTTCCCCTCCCCATGTTCCCCACCTCCAAAAACTTTCACTGGGTGTCCCAGCTGCTGCAGAATTTCTTGGAGGGGGGAGGGCAGGTCTGCTGGGTGTTGTAGTGCAGGGCAATGATTGGCAGCTGTGAGATTCCCAAATATCCCCCTTCCCCTCCTGCATTTCCCCTCCCTGACTCTCCCTCTAAACAACAACCCCCCTCTATACCTCTCCACCCTAAACAATAACCCCCCTCCTGCCTCTCCACCCTAAACAATAACCCCCTCCCTGCTTCTCCAACCTAAATAAATAACCCCCTTCCGGACTCTCCACCCTCAACAATAACCCTCCTCCCTGCTTCTCCATCCGAAAAAAATAACCCCCCTCCCTGCCTCTTCTTCCTCAACAATAACCCCCCTCCCTGCTTCTCCACCCTAAATAAATAACCACCCTCCCTGCCTCTCCGCCATCATTAATAACCCCCCTCCCTGCTTCTCAACCCTAAACAATAACCCCCTCCCTGCTTCTCCACCCTAAACAAATAACCCCACCTCTCTGCCTCTCCACTTTCACCAATAGCCCTCCTCCCTGCCTCTCCACCCTAAATAACCCCCCTTCCTACCTCTCCATCCTCAACAATAACCCCTTCCCTACTTCTCCACCCTAAACAAACCCCCCCTCTCTGCCGCTCCACCCTCAACAATACCCCCCTCTCCACCATGTTTAATCATGCCCCTTAAGCCCCTCCCACTCTTAACAGCATGGCTACACCCACTTTTTTGCACATGCAGCATGCTTGCATTGGCCTCAAGTGTCCCTCATTCTCAAGTTCAGAAGTTGGGAGGTATGAGAAAGTTTGTATACATGTTATAAGTGAAAAGAGTATTTTTCAGCCCTTTCAGATGAAAGTGACCACGCACATACATGGTAGCGAAGCAGTAATCTTACATTAGCTTTTTGTCCACCTGCAGTGGTAGCTGGATTTTTTTCTTTAATATATGGCTCCCCACCACTGTAAAGGTCCATGTTCTGGCACATGGACATTTTCTTGAGCCACATGCATTATATGCTTGCCAGAAATGTCCTGAGGAAATAAAGCTGAAGTTGAGCTATAAAAATTATCTACAGATTTAGGGATATTACCTATCTATAATGAAGTATATTCCATGTTGCACCGTTAGCTCCTGGGTCCTGTAGAAACCTTCTTTATAGGGATACTGGTCCTCTTCCTGTTGATGAACTTTCGACATTGAGGGACAGCAGTGAAGATGATCCAAAGGGGACCCTCCTCCCTTTCTCCATTGAGAAAAGTTCTTGTGTTGTTTACACTGCTTGTAACACAATCTGTGAATAGTGAAGAGGACCATGTCATTCATCTTAATCTTACAATAAATAATAATTTACATTATAACATAAAGAGCAAAATCAGGCAAAACATTCCCACAAAACAAGTTGGAGTCCTAATGGTGATCAGTTTAGCACCATCTAGTGCAGATAAAAGGTAACAAAAAATAAATGTTACACTATAAGGCGGTTTTGTTTTTATTGCCTTATGGTGACATTTGGGTACAAGAATTCCCCGCCGGTGGATGAGAGAAGTGATCTTTTAATCACTTGCCTACTGGGCATATATACCCCCCTTCTGACAAGGCCAGTTTTCAGCTTTCAATGCTCTCACATTTTGAATGACAATTACTCTGTCATGCAACACTGTACCCATGTTAAATTTGTTTCCTATTTTCCTTCGTTTCTGTTATTAAATTTTGCAAATTAGTAATTTTCTTCATAAATGTTGGCCAAAAGTTATACTGCTACATATCTTTGGTAAAAAAATAACCCAGATCAGTGTATATTATTTGGTCTTTGTGAAGGTTATAGACTACAAACTATGGTGCCAATCATTGAAAATGTTTACACCTGATCACACCTGATGTACCGACAACCTATCTCATTTCTGGAGACACTAAAAGGTCAGGGAAGTACAAATACCTCCCCAAAGGACCCCTTTTTGGAAAGTAGACATTCCAAGGTATTAAGTGAGAGGTGAGTTTTTTTTTATTTTTCCCCACACTTCTTTGCAAAATTGAGATTAGCAAAGTAACCCCAATAAGTATGCATTCAGTTAAATCTTGACCTTGCTCTGGGTCAGTGACTCAAAAAATGTAATGCTATAGGGTAAGCATGAAACTGGAAACTTACAAAGAAAAATGTTGCTTCTTTACTTCTGTGATAACAGATTTACCTTAAATGCCCAGCCTAGTATTTTTAAATTTCAAAGACCCATAGAAATCCAAAATAAAGTTTTTGCAAAGCAACTTTCATCAGCAAACTCCATTTTAAGATCACAAAGGCTGTCTTGTTAATATTCTGTTGATGTGACACATGCATTATCAAAATTCTAGATGATTTATTTTCTTCATACAACACCTCACTGTCAGTTGTATTTCGAATACTGCCTCCTTCAAAAGGTAAAGTCTTATTATTATATATTCATAGAAATCAGACAAGTTAAAATTAGATTTACTGTCTCATGCTTCTCAGATAAAATCAATAGGAGAAGATTTAGATGTAGAAGTTAGGCTTTTTGTATATTGAATAAAAACTGAATTGAGTGGATTTTATTTAGTGCCCACAGACATTTATTTATAGCTTACTTTGGGGCTATGGGCTCTGACATAATAGGATTTCTTTAGCATTTAATTCAGTGTTTCATGTATGTCTCAAGTAATCTGTCTCTTAAAATATATGCAAATGTTCTATTGCTTTAACTTGCACACACTACAATCCAATTGTCTGATCTATCAGCTTATTCAATACACTAATCAAATGTAAGAAAAGTCAATCTGTTTTTTTTGTTTGAGCTCTCTTTGATTGCTTTTAAACAAAATAAAGAAAAAACGGTTGACTGGACTAGAACATTTTTCATATAGCATGTGTAGTGTTAGAGATTTTGAGTTTATTACTATTTTAAGTGATAAAGGTTTCTGAAAAATATATGAAACACATGAATGTTATAATGTAATTGTAATGTTAGTTTCTAAAGGTCACAGAACACACGCTGACAGAGGACAGAGAGGAGTGTTTTTTCTGTGTAGGTACTTCTATTCTGAGTTACTATGTCAGGACAATGGGTGGAGTAACATAACATAACTATAGACTGAAGCCATATAAGCATATATGCAAAAATGGGTGTTACTCTAGTAAAATGCTGACATACCATTATGAAACAGTATAAGAATCCAAGGGGGTTGAATGGCTAGGGAGGAAGAGAGGGGAGGAAGAGAGTGAAGGAACCCTACACTATGGAGAATGTAACATCTGATATCTCTTCCTCCTTCTGAAGCCATCCCCATACCATATATTACCAGATGTCAGCCACATTGGTAATTTTTTTCCCATTCCTTGACAAAGGGAGGAGATTAACACAATTTCGTTATTGATCAAGTCTCGGGAAAAAAATACCAAAGAACCTAGAAAGAGGCATTTGTGTTGCGTCAGATGTGGACAACAGTCCAGTAAAAGATGAGGGTGAGTTTTTTCTGTCTGTTTTTCAGTTTTTCTCACCTCTAGCCAAAGTTTGCAACTTTGTACAAAGAAAAAAAAAAAGACAAGACCCAGCCTACGAGGTTGATTGTCAAGGCCAATTGGATGGTATGCTTCAAGTTATTCTGGAAATCCAGGGCTTTGTTTGTGAAAATTTCTGCCAAGGTTAGTTCCTAAGAAGGTGAGAAAGTCTCACATAAGAAAATATTGGATTGTTGCCCAAGAAGAAAAATAAGTGTTGAAACAGGAACTAAGACTTCACATTGTTTAAAAAAGCCATCATTGTAGGTACAACGGGCAGATGTACTCTTTGAGTGAGCTAATATGAAAGTTGGATTTTGATGTTTGAAGATGGACGGTCCAAGGACAAAGGCAAAGAAAGAACAACAGACAAACACTACAGCACACAATTCAAGGAACAAGGCAAAAGCTACAGGAAAATTATTCTTCAAAGAAAAAAAGATAAGGACAATATTCTTCCAAGAAAAAGCAACGAACGAAAGAAAAAGCAATGAACGAAAGAAAAGCTAACAAACTCTGTACAGGACTATCATACTAAACAAGGAGTGAGTGTGTTTGTTTAAATAAAAGGATAACATGGGATGGTTAACATCTCAAGGCTCAGAAGTATGTCCCTGTACTATCGGCAATTGATTCATTCCATATATATGGAATACAGGAATACATGCAATAGAAAGGTAATTAAACAATGCCAGAGTGTAAAGAAGTTCTTTAATAAAGAAACAAAGTTTAATGCTGCATGTAAATGTTTATGAATATTTAAGCCCTGAACAGAAAATGTGTGTTATTACACGTGGTCATTCTAAAACACATAAAGGGGGCAGAACAAAGTTTTTAGAGAAAAAACTGTTGATTAAGATTGTGGAAAGAACTGTATGAAATTGAGATAATGGAAAACAACATGGTGTTTAGCGTTTTACAAAAATCCTACAGATTTGGTTGCAGGAAATAATAAGTTAAGGATTGAGCAATTTTTACATAAAATTCCAAACTTGGATTTGGTTATTAAATTAAAAGTAGTAGCCTGTTCTAATTTACTTAAGGTAAACCAGAGAAAATATTAAAATATGAAAGTTTTGTTCAATCTAAAAATATTGTAAAAAAAACAATTGTTAAAAGTCTTTGTAAATTAATATTTCTGGTAAAAGTAAGGACTTTGGTACGGGGAGGAGTTTTTCTCGAGGAAATGGCCAATCGCAGTTCATGGACAGGACCCAACCTGTGAGTTTCACGAAATTCTCCTCTAAACTATTTTTTTTGTCATTACTATAATCAGGAAAGTCATATTTTTGGCAAATGTACAAACAAAATATGTTTAAAAAGTGGTAAAAAGGTTAAACATTATAAAAACGAGAACCAAGATTGTTGCCAAATTGTACAGTGAAGGGGATACAAAGCATGGTAGTAGCTAAGATCATTCTCACAAGAGTATGTGACATGTAAGGAATGTACTACCAACAGAGAAATTCAGATCCAGTTACAGTTGCAGATCCAGGAAGAGGGTTCATGGATGAGAAAAAAATTATATTTAAAAAGGTATTACCTACTAAAGTAATTGTTTTGAGATGACTAACTTTTTTTGAGATTTTTGCAGACAAAGTATCTGTCTGGGCAAATTTTAATGAATTATAAAGGCTTCCTGAGGATATAGGGCAAATATTTTTAATAACAAAAGAGAACCAAATAAAGCCCTTATTCATTTAGCATTTTTAATTAATATAGAGATCTCTCTCAGCCATTTAACATTCAAGTGTATGTGGGTGATGAGACAATTTCATTGGTATTTAAAAATAAAAATTTGTTAGGAATTCAGGTCAGACACATTGTGGGTTTTACACCATTTGTTTTGAAAACATCTTATGTTACACTAACGGTGTTATTACAAGGAAAACAGGAGGTGTCAATACACACAGCTTTGTCTAGTGGCAATTGGATGTCTAAAAGGAAGGTCAGTTGAAGTGGGATATAAATACATGGTGACTAAAATGATGCAGTGTGATAGAGCCACAGTTGTGTAAATGAATCATGAAAAAGTCACTTTTTCAACTTTTAGTGGACACACAGAGTGACAGAGCATGTGTGGTTCATTCAATCATACTGTATGAGAGGGATGGTTGGTTCTGAAAAAGAATCTACTACATGATCAAATTTCTTTCGGAAATAGAATATTTAGGAAAGCCCAACCTAAATTGGTGTTCTTTTACAAAATGAAAGCAATTGTCAGTGTAAAGAAAAAATACAATAATCTGGTAAGATTATTCTTTTACAAGATTTACTTTAGTCACAGGATAAAGAGGGGGACTATGCAATTATGTTTTAGTTACAATCAGTACAGACTGAAAATGGAGATAACATTTTTTTTTTAACCACTAGGCGTCCGTGCTATAGCCGAAAGATGGCTACAGCGCAGCGCTCAATTGCCGGGAGGATGTCCCTGGACGTCCTCCTGTTTACTTCCCTTGGACACAACCAATCACAGATCGTGCTAAATGGCCAATCACAGTGGCCATTTAGCACTCGATCGGAGTGTCCAATGAGAGATGATCTCATATGTAAACATATAAGATCATCTCTCATTGCCGGCTCCCCCTCCTCACACAGAGACTACGTGTGAGGAGGGAGCGCTTCCATGCTGCAGAGTAAGTGAAAAAATCATAAATTACAGTGCCACACTAACACAAAACAGTGCCCACAGTACCTATCAGTGCCATCTGTTCCTAGTGCCACCTGTTCCCAGTGCCACTTGTCCCCCGTGCCACCTATCAGTGCCATTTGTCCCCAGTGCCACCTATCAGTGCCATCTGTCCCCAGTGCCACCTATCAGTGCCAACTGTCCCCAGTGCCACCTATCAGTGCCATCTATCCCCAGTACCACCTATCAGTGCCATCCGTCCCCAGTGCCACCCATCAGTGCCATCTGTCCCCAGTGCCACCTGTCAGTGCCATCCGTCCCCAGTGCCACCTATCAGTGCCATCTGTCCCCAGTGCCACCTGTCTCCAGTGCCACCTGTCCCCAGTGCCACCTGTCAGTGTCATGTGTTATCTGTTATCAGTGTCACGTGTCATCAGTGCCATGTATCAGTGCCATCTGTCATTAGTGCCACCTGTCAGTGTCACGTGCCATCTGTTATCAGTGTCATGTGTCATCAATGCCACGTATCAGTGCAATCTGTCATCAGTGCCACATCAGTGTCACGTATCATCAGTGCCACATATTAGTGCCATCTGTCATCAGTGCAATGTATTAGTGCCATCTGTCATCAGTGCCACGTATTAGTGCCATCTGTCATCAGTGCCACGTATTAGTGTCATCTGTCATCAGTGCCACATCAGTGTCACGTGTCATCAGTGCCACATATTAGTGTCATCTGTCATCAGTGTCACGTGTCATCAGTGCCACGTATTAGTGGCATCTGTCATCAGTGCCACATCAGTGTCACATATCATTGTCCTGATGCTCCAGGGCCTTCAAAAGTGTAATAGGTAGTCAACAAGTTAGATGTGTAATTTATGCTCCTAGAACACGTGATGGTGCTCCCTGCATGTTCGGCCTCTCTATGTGGCTAGGCTGTGAAAAAGTCTCACACATGTGGCATTGTAATACTCAGGAGGAGTAGCAGAATGTATTTTGGGGTGTAATCTGTGGTATAAACATGCCATGTGAGAGAAATAACCTATTACAATGACAATTTTTGGGGGGGATCAATTTTGCAAAGAATTGTGGTAAAAAATGGCCGGGGGAGGCTGTAGCATTGAGACACTCGATCCTGGTGGTCTCTTTCTGCAGGATCACTTTGTCCCAATAGCCTCCCCTGGAATTGAATCACAAAAAATTGGACTACTGTAGTGTCATAACGGTGGTAAAGACCAATATGCCTACCCACAGTAGTCAATTTGCCGTTACCAGAGTGGTAGAGATGGTCACCAATGCACTGTCTTAGTTCTCGGATGGTTTTGCCAACGTAAAACGCTTGGCATTTGCACACCATAAGGTAAATAACTCCTTTGGTGCCACAATTCGAGAAATTTTGTGGAGAGAGATTCTCTCCATTGGGTAATAGGAATTTCTTACCTTTTAAGGAGCCAAGGACAGTGAGGACAATCCCCACATTTAAAGGTACCGTTAGGTCCAAGCTTAGGTCTCTGTATTGGTGAGTAATGACTATTTGTTAGGCAATCTCTTAATGAAGGGGCTCTACGAAATACCAGTTCCAGAGCAGATCTAACGTGTCTGCTTAAGACATGATGCTCTGTGAGTAAATGCCAGTGGTTTGAGAGAATTTTTCGAAGTTGGTTATGGTGGGAGGAGTATGTAGTGATGAATCGAACTGTGTTGGTAGGCACTGGTATGGGTCTGTTATAGAGTAAAGAGCTTCTAGAATGGGCTAATGTTTTGTTAAAAGCTTTCCTCAGGTTGGTGCATGAGTAGCCTCTAAGTAACAACTGATCACGTAAAGCATTTGCTTGAATACTAAAGTCAGTATCCAGTGTACAATTTCTCCGTAGGCGCAGGTATTGTGTGTATGGAATGCTCCGCACTAGTGCACTGGGGTGAGCACTAGAGGCATACAGCAAGGTATTGCCAGCCGTTGGCTTACGGTAGAGATTGGTACTTAGTGTACCATCGGATTGTTTGACAATGTACAGATCCAAAAAGGGGATCTGCACATTGTCAAAACTGAAAGTAAATTTTAGATTGAAATTATTACAATTCAACTGTTGAATAAACTCCAAAAGTTTATCTCTGGTGCCTGTCCAGACTATAAATAGGTCATCAATATACCTATACCACAGTAGTGTATATTCAAGAAATTCTGTATGTCGATTGTTTGAGGTGATGTCTCTTTTTCACCCACCTAAATAGAAAGTAGCATGAGGGGGCACATGAAGTCCCCATTGCAACACCTATGGTTTGTAGGTACATTTGGTCATTAAAGATGAAGTAGTTCTTGGTCAAAATAAAGTGGAGTACTCGTAGAATAAATTGATTGAGAGGCCAGGAAGTCCGTTCCTGTTCTCTTAAGAAGGACCCAGCCATCAGGACTCCCTGCTCGTGGGGGTTACTCACGTAAAGAGCCTTGATGTCAATGGCCACAAGCAGGGAGTCCTCAAGGTGTTTCAAGAGATCCATGGTGTTGCAGATATAAGATGGAAGGCTGCAGACATGGGGCATCAAAAACGTGTCCACAAACTTGCTGGCATTGTCGGTCAATGAGCCTATCCCGGAGACGATAGGTCTACCGAGGGGGGGCTTGAGTATTCTTGTGGGGGTTTTAGGAAGCGAATAGAAAGTGGGTGTACGGGGGAATTTGGGGACCAGGAACTCCAGGGTATCTGTCAATGAGGCCCTTGAAGAAGGCCCCAGTGCAGAGATCAAGGATTTTGAATGCAAAAGTGTGAGTAAGGGTTGGAGAGATAGGTTGATACCAATTGGAGTTATTAAGGATTTTCAAACACATGGATTCACATTGAATGTGTGTCATTAAGACAATATTCTGCCTTTATCCGATTGTTTGATCACCAAATCGGAGGATTTTTGTAAGGCTTTAAGTGCTTTGATCTGGGTGATATTAAGGTTGGACGGGGTCTCATACCAATGTTGTTGTTTGAGATCCCTGATAGCAGCATGCAGGAATGCCCAAATGGCTGGACAGGTCATGAGATCAGGGAATCTACGAGAGCGCAGTCGAAATTGCCTAAGTGGGCAATCCGGAGGGTTAACTGCGTTAAAGTTTGAAGGTGTATCATTGGAGGGGGCAGGTGAGGCAGCAATGTCCTCAACTGCACCCTCATCATACAAGAGCATGAGGTCATGGAGCGCACGAAACTCGTCCATACTGAAATGGTTTTGTGCGCTCTGCAAGCTCACGCTCGAGGTTTAATTGTGCTTAATCTTTATCAAAAATTAATTTGAAGGTAAGATTGCGGGCAAATAAGTAAAGGTCTTTGATAGTCTCTGTGACTTTGAGTGCATTGAGTGGGCAGTTGTAATACCGAGGATTCATCCTCAGTCAATTGGTGTGAAGTTAGATTTATAATATTGGGGTGGGTGTCGTGTTGGGAGTGTTTAGTGGAGGGGGTAGTGGTTTGAGGACATAGGTGTCCAGATTCCCTTGTTGTTTTTTGAGATCTAAAAAAATTAGATCTTCATTAATTTTAGAGTATTTATTGGTCAATAGTGATGAATTCAAAACTTTCGGAATGGTGCCATGTAGAGTGGCACCATTAGTGACCCTATCAGATACAGCCTGGGGATGTGGGGGGGATGGTGGAGGGAGTGCTCGTGGGGTTTTAATGGATTTGGGCCCTTATCTTTTTTTAGAGCTGGTGGGGGAAGTTCCACCACCATAGCGCAGTCTTTTGCATGAAGTATTAATCGTGGATACATTGGTATAGCATATATTGCTCTGTTGAGAAACCGATGATGACAGGGAAGAGCCGGATTCCACTTCAGTGGTGGGGTTCTGGGTATGATTTCCTCGAGGAACCCCCCAGAAGAAATATAAATATATAATATCAAATGGATCACTTTCCAATGAATACAGGCCAAATAAAGGAAGGACGAAGCAGAAAAGGGAAGGAAAGAGGGGAGGGAGAAAGGAAGAGGGGAAGGGGAGGAGAAGGGCAAAAAAGGGGGAGAAGGGGAGGAGGAAAAAAAAAGATACAGGGGGAAGGGGGAGAGAGAAAGGGGGAAGAAAAAACGGAGGGGATATGAGTGATGGAGGGAAGGGGACAACAGGGAGGAAGGGGAAGAGTAGGGTGGGAAGAGGGGTAGGGGGGAAAAGGATGGGGTAGGGGAGGGGATGGGGGTTAGGGAAAAAGGGGGGTAAAGAAACCCGGAGGGGGTGAAAAAAGGGAAGGGAAAGGGATTAAGGGAAGAGGACCGGAGTTAAGGAACACAAATGAAAAGAGGACAACAGAAAGGGGAATGGGGGTAGGGGAGGAGTGAGAAAGGAGGGGGAAGGGGGGGAAAAAAAGGGAAAAAGGAGGGGGAAGAGGGAATGGAGGGGGGAAAGGAAAAGAAGGAAGGGGAAGGGGGAGGAAAGAAAAAGAAGGACAAAGGAAGAAGATTGAATGAAAAGCAAATGAGTATTTAATCAGACTCGGTGAGCAAAAAGGCTCACCTGAAAATCAGCAATGTTGTATATAGACCAATGTTCAAAGCTCCAGAGGACATATAGGCACAATCCTGGTACTTTACACAGGCAGGAAAAAAGAGGGCCAAAGAAAATTGTCTCAATCATATACCCAAGTTTGAAAGTACTCGCGGCTTGTATATAGGGGTAAACGTCTGGTAGGGTCCTGGTGCACACACCCTGGAGATTACTCCAGGCACGGGCCAACGTTAAGCAGAGAATCTACAAACTGAATCAATAATAATTAAATGGGCATATGGCCAGATCGGATCATATAGATATACCAATGTGTAAGGAAAAAGGCTGAATGTGGCCGACAGGAGGAAAAAGATGTATGTGCCCCCCATGGTGATGCCAGAATTCCTACCTGTCCACAGGAGTATTAGCGTCCGTCCCCAAGGAGCAAGGTCTGCCGTGCTCACCCACGGGCCGATGGCCCGTTAAATGAGCTCCCCAACCTGGAAGCGCACAGCGCGCCACACTGGATAGCGACTGACATCACCGGGTCAGATTCCCCACACTGCGCATGTGCGTCCTTTAGACAACCATTGACAATTGCATAATGTATTATGAATTGTTTGTCTATATATTTTATTCATCATGCTATAGCCGATGTATGTATATTTTTTAATGCTATCCTTCTATTTATCATTTGTTCTTAAACTCAACAGGATTTCCAAGCTTTGATAAATTGAAAAAATGAAATTATTTCACATCCATTTTGTCCCTAGTGGTTTTTCCAGTGCCCTGCATGCAGTTTTATATTATATATACTGTTCTTTCTGCCTGGAAACTTGAGATTGTCCATAGCAACCAAAAAGTGTCCCTTTACATCAAAAGTGGTTTTAGACCAGCTAGAAAACAGCGGTAGTAAATTAGAACAATTGCAGAATTGAGCGATAGTGAATCGTGGGGAAATTCATTTTATTATTATTTTTTATAATTATTTATAGTTATTTATTATATTATAATTTATGATTGTGTCTTTCAAACTTAATCATACCCAGGATGTCTACTAGACTCTTGTTTGGACAGATTTAAGTGTGTTATTGCTAAGAATTACAGGCCTACAATATAAAACGCCAAATTTCTATGCAAAACAATTGTACCTCTTTGAGACGCAAACATCTGACATAATCATACCACCAGGGAGGTTAAGCACTCCAGTTAGGTCGATAGTAAAAGTGATTCAGCGCTAAAAATAAAATAAAAACACACAGTAAGAATATCACATCTAATAAAACCCAGTAAAGGATCAATAATTGGTAAAAATAAATATAAGCACGTAATAAACACCACAGATAAACTGGTTAATAAAGAAGGTGGTCTGTGAGTCTAATATAACTAAAAAAGTCCGATGAATAAAGGAGTTAAAAAAGTTCAAATCGGGGGATAGCTCCTGTTGACATCACTGGGAGATAAGTCTTGATAGCATCAGTAGTATAAGTGGTTAAAATACAACTATTTAGAATTCATCCACACATATATATGCTGAATGCTTTTCCAAAAAGCGAGGTGTTTCACAACTGTCAGCAGGGTAGGTTGGTACAATCCTTAAACGGTTCCCCTAACCTCCCACCTGGTATCCAAAGAGTAAGGTGTTTCACAACTGTCAGCAGGGTAGGTTGGTGCAATCCTTAAACAGTTTCCCTAACCTCTCACCTCATATACTCTTTGGTAGCGCGTGTGATAAGGAACGTTGTAGCCCTTCTCTACCATCCGAGCGCTTCTCCTCCCTTTCAGCGGTTATTCACCGCGCACTGGAAACAGGGATGTGCCTTCGCGTTGGGACCACTGTCCTTTCCACGCCGTTAGTGCGCGGTGAATACCTGCTGAAAGGGAGGAGAAGCGCTCGGATGGTAGAGAAGGGCTACAACGTTCCTTATCACACGCGCTACCAAAGAGTATATGAGGTGAGAGGTTAGGGAAACTGTTTAAGGATTGCACCAACCTACCCTGCTGACAGTTGTGAAACACCTTACTCTTTGGATACCAGGTGGGAGGTTAGGGGAACCGTTTAAGGATTGTACCATTACCATGTACCATTAAGGATTATTACGTGCTTATATTTATTTTTACCAATTATTGATCCTTTACTGGGTTTTATTAGATGTGATATTCTTACTGTGTGTTTTTATTTTATTTTTAGCGCTGAATCACTTTTACTATCAATTTGTTGTTGTGTATTCTGAACACATTTAGGTTTGGCTGCTAGTAATTTATTCATGTAAGATAATTTATCTACACTGAATCACACTTGTCACTATTTATTGGAGCTTATTTCACTTACTATTTGATTTATATTTATAAGTGTCCTTTGCACATGTGCACTTATTTTATTAATTTATTCACTCACACGTGTGGATTTATTTAATCCATTATCCATTAGTAAAGCGCGAAGGTCACTTTCTATTTTTTACTCCAGTTAGGTCACTTTCCAGCCCTCAGCCTGTGAGTGAAAAGAGAAAGAGCACAACTGGTTTATTAGATAATCTCTCTGAACTATCTTTCTCTATCAAATGCATTCTCAGCATCTAAAGTAAGGAAAGCTGTTGAGGTTTTGCGAGACTCTCTAATGGGTTTTAGCATTCTTCTGGTGCTGTCTGAACTATCTCTCTATCAGTATGTTAACTATTAGCACAAGTGCATGCAGAGCCCCTAATTGAGGCCAAATTTAGTTACCCCCCCCCCCCCCCCAACATCTTTTAAATTGAGTGATAAAGTACAGGGGAAAATAACAGTCTGAAAACAAGTAGAAAACAGGTATTTGCATCAGTTGCAGTTAAATTAGATTATTTAGAAAATAAAAATGTAACTGTATTTTTGTGTGTGTTTTCTTTGCATAGAGTTCATCTGCTAGAATAAACTGCAAGAGGATAAATACAATTAGTTACACTGTGACTATATTCATCCAATGTTAGCATTACTAATCACTACAAATAACTACTGTGAAGAGTGAATAGCTATGAAATATGTGATTTTCCTCTTTAGGAGGAAGCATTCACAAAGGGGATGTATTAAGTTGCATGCAGGCAATATTGAAAGCTCTAATCCATTTTATGTGAATACGATTACAGGGTCTGTGCAGACAAAACACAATCACTTCAGAGAGTTCTAAGTCCTGCATATTTATCTTATTGTTTCCATAATAGAACACAGGAGTGCTAATATTTATGCAAATATCCTCTCTAATGAATTACTGACCTTTGCTTTATCCTATTATTTTCCTTTATTGCGCCTAGCAAATGTTTATTGTTTTCATAGGCTAAGATTTAATAAGCATGGAAATAGAGTGTGAAAAATGGAATGCACAGGAAACCATGGACCAGAAGGACATTCAGATAATTGTACTTGGTCCTTTAATAATAGTAATTTATATAGGCCCTAGAACAATAGTTTCTAATGAAGCTGGTTTGCATATTTCTATATTTTATAAAAGATTACAATTTAAAACAATCTAATGAAACATTCAATTTTTTTCTTTGATCAGTAAACAAATCCAGACATGAGCCATATTCTTCATTATTGGCTGGAAAGTGGAGAGTAGTGGTGAATATGAAACTTAAAGGCTTAAGTAAAGATGGGGAAATGTTATTTGTCATATTACAAAATCTATTTATGAGTGCCTATGTCATGTACCTGGTTGGAGGCCAAAGTGCTGAGAGGGCTCCCCTTGTGGCTAAGTGCAGTACACCCCTGAAGATGGTATAGAAGGGGCAGTGCCCAAAGAAGCACAGGTTGCCAGATGGGTACAGGAGAGTACACCTGAAGTATATCAGATGAGGCAGGATACATAGCTGGGCCAAAGTCTCTTATGCGGTGTACACACGGACGGAATTTTTGACAGCAATGGTCAGACGGAACGAATCCATCTGACAATTCGACCGTGTGTGGGCTTCATCGGACCTTTGCTGTCGAAAAATCAGACAGACTTTAGATTTAGAACATGTTTCAAATCTTTCCAACGGACTTAAGACCAGTCGAAAAATTCGTTCATCTGTATACTAGTCCGACGGATGAAAACTGACGCTAGGGCAGCTATTGGCTACTGGCTATGAACTTCCTTACTCAAGTCCGGTCGTACATCATCACGGTCGAATCCGTCGGACTTTGGTGTGATTGTGTGTAGACAAGTCCGATTCGATGGAAGTCTGTCGAAAGTCCATCGAAAAGTCAGATGGAATTCAGTCCGTCGAAAAAGTCTGGTCGTGTGTACATGGCATTAGGAAACCTCAGTAGTACTTGGCAATGGTGCATGCCGAAGACCACCGTGGATCTGTCAGGAGGAAGAGGCAGGTAGTAGAAACAGGATCTAGCCATGGTCAAATACAGGAGGGCAAGCCAGGGATAGGTAATGGTAGCAAAGTTTGTGATACAAACACTGGAGACAGCAGAAAAATCAGTAAAGCAAGCCAGGGGGTTAAAACCAGAAGAGCAGATCAGACAGGTCAGGAGCAAGCCGGGGCACAACAGGAAATCCAATAGAATATGCACAGAGGCTCGGGAACACAGGAAGGCTGACAACAATCCAGCAATTTGTGAGAGGAGCTGCTGTCCTTATATAGGCCAGTGCATACTGGCAATTAGTGTGCTTTGCTTACGCCGATGCGCCGTCACGTACGCAGTTTCGCCATTGCCTGTTGTTCGCTAATGTGCATTTGCGAATTAGTGAGACCATATTGGATGTTGGCATATTTTCCAAATCTTCTCGTAATTCTTCCCTGACAGCCTAGGTGTATGCAACAAATGTATGTTTTTTTTTGGGTTTGTTTTTTTTTTTTTTTAAATATTGGAAACAGTTAAAATGTGTTTATGTGCGGAATATGTGCCAAAGGACTACACTAAAAAGTACCTATGTCCTATATTCGCTATAGAGGAACTATTTTTGAAGCTATCATGGACTTTAATGGTACCCTATATAGACTTCAATACATGGATAGATGCAAAAAAAATAATATGTATTACTAAAAATTCTTAAAAACACATATCAAATAGACAAACTGTGCCACAAAAGGGCACCCAAATGCTCCCTAATAGCAAGTCAATAGTATAGTTATGGCAAAAAAGGCTGATACTAAAACCTATCACATAACATGTATCCAGGTTCTTTCCAACATGTTTCGCAGAAAGGTCTGCTTCTTCAGAAGTTTTAGAGAGCAATCACAAATTTTTTTTCTACAAAAAGAAACATAATACTTATAATATAATATATATATAAAAAAAGAAAATATATGCTTGCTCACATAGGGTTTGTATAAAATCTTACCCACGGCGTGACTACATGTGGAACGCAACAAGTATAGGTCTGTCCCGGCGAATATGGGAACATATATAACAGGGGGCATATGTAGGTGTGACTGGGTGGGATTGAATGCAAATTAGGATGTATTCAATCCCACCACCATCAGAGCTGTAAGGAAAATTACATATACGCAGCGTCTGAAAGACTACAAAGGGTAGTGTTACAGACTCTAGCTGCTGCAGGAAGTGGCTGTGGAGGAACAGAGTCTACCAGCAGAATATACAGAGTGGCACATGATACAAAGCTACTAAAGCTAACTAAAGCCAGAATATCGGGGGATCGGCAGACAACTGGGAAACATGGTACAGAGGTATGATCTATGCTGGGATTGATCATTATATTCAGTTCTAATGAAAATAAAGTTGGAGTACAGCTTTAAGTTTAGCATGTCTGATTGAAGTTAAAGTCCTTCAGATGTTAACCATATATCAGCAAATTCTGCTCCTACAGTCCCAAAGAAAGAATGCTCTACCGCAGTGGTTCTCAACCTCAGTCCTCCACTACCCCCAACAGGCCATGTTTTAGGAATGAAAAAAGGGGGCACCATTAGAGCCCACTTTATTGGGACAGCAGTCACACAGCCCTAGTTAGCTGTTTAGGTTAGGTAGGGTATTAGTGTACTGTCTCTTTAAGGGAACGCAGGTTTTAGGTGGCCCAATAGGAATCCAGGGAAGTTTCTGGAAGCCAATGGGGAGTTTTTAAAAGGGGCTGCTGTGTGTTTTACTTCCTTTTTGCAGCACCTGATCAAGAAAGGAAGAAGTTGAGGGAGCCCCTGCTATTTAACAGATAGCAAGTGTCTGAGTTAGGATGGAAGAACTTGTCCGTGATTTTGTGGAGAGAACTGAGAGGCAGGGAGAAGAGGAGTGGATGCGCCGCTGCTTGGAGCTGCCTGCATGTGAGGAGAGACAGCATGGCGCGGTGGAGGCGTGTCACAGCCAGTACAGCCCTCCCCTCAGAGAAGGTCAAGGCGGAGCATGCCCCCAGAGCGTCTTTCGGCCGGGGGGGTGAAGAACGGGACGCCAGGCAGGAGGAGGAGCGGAGCGGCATTGCGGCAGTGCCCGTGGGACGGACGGGCAAAAAAAGGAGGACCGGTTCACAGCCACCAGCCAGGAGGCAGGGAAGAGGACGCTCAGCAGCACGAGGGGAACAGCAGGAGAGGACGGCGCTGCCTGCACCTGTTATCAGCGCTCCAGCGGCAGCTATCCCACAGCAGTCGGCTCCTCAGAGTGACCTGGTCCCAGGTGCACTGTTCCACAGGATACAGCCCAGCATCAGTGTTCCAGCTGCGGAGGCTTCATTAGCTGGACAGGGTGAGTTACAGAATAAGTCTACTGCTAATGATATATTGGTTTACCTGTCAGCTGTTTCTCATGCTCTCTCTGCTGCTGGTATTTCTTCTCCTGCTCTTCCTCCTTCTCTAGCTATCTCCCCCTATGGGTCTGCCTCTGCTAGCTCTGTCCTTGCACCTTTGAATGTACAGACAGCTCCTGTGTCACATAGTCAGTTAGGCAGCACACACTCTGGGTATGTACACATGTACACTTCTGTTAGGGAAAATTCAGTTCCTGAATCATGTTTTAAAGGAGTAATGCCGTGTGAAATTTCTCCATTGGGGTATCATCTCCCTATGGCGGTTAAGGAAAAAATCTGGCGGGGGGAATTTGTGGAGGTGCTATACCTTCTTCCTGCCACAAAAGATTTTATTTTAAAATCTGACAAAAAAGGGGATCAGGAGGAGGATAGTCGTAGGGTGGTACCTCGCTCGTTTAATAATTGGTTGCAGGCATTTTTTTGTGTTTGCCAGGGTTTTGGTGGAGAAGCGCCCTGCATTGAGCTGCGGTTTGTTTCAACACTTAGATCATGTTTTAGAGGCCTACAAAAATTTTGGCGGCCTGGGGTGGTTCGCGTATGATGAGTCATTTTGCCAGAAACTGGCTGTTCACCCATCTTTAAGATGGGGGATGAAGGAAGTGGGCTTATGGCTTAACTTAATTTCGCCCCAGAGAGTGCCTGCTATACGCCAGAATCCCGTTCACCCAGGTATCCCGGCTAACCTGGCGTATCGCAAGGGTTGTTGTTTTTCGTTTAACGAAAATCAGTGTTGCTTTAATACCGCATGCAAGTACCGGCACAAGTGTTCTTTTTGTGGTGGGCCTCATTCGGTGGTGAGATGTTTTAAGAAAACAGCTGGTCCTAGCATGTCTCAGGGCCATATTTTTCCCAAGAGCCTGCACGCCAGTGAGGCTGGAAAACATGCAACCTTGGTTGGAGCTGTACCCAAACAGGGAGAAGGCGCATATGCTAACTGAGGGATTTTCTGTTGGTTTTTCTCTTCCATCATTTTCAGGCTCTGGGTGCACTATTGTGGCTAACTTGAAGTTGGTCAGCCAGTTCCCAGACGTGGTGAGGGAAAAGGTTTTTAAAGAAATCGCAGAAGGTCGCATAGCGGGCCCTTTTAAATCTCCTCCGTTTAGCAATTTCCGCATCTCTCCGCTAGGGGTGGTACCCAAGAAGGAACCAAATTCGTTCCGATTAATTCAGCATCTTTCTTTTCCTAAGGGCGGATCATTAAATGATCTGATTGAGGAATCGCTGTGTTCCGTGGCGTATGCGTATTTTGAAGAGGCGATCGTTAAAATTAAAGCGTGTGGTCGGGGCGCCTTACTGGCAAAAGCAGACGTGAAGTCGGCTTTTAGGCTTTTACCGATCGCTCCGGCGGCTTTCAGTTCCTTGGGTTTTTATTTTGACGGATTTGATTTTTTTGACAAATGTCTTCCGATGGGATGCTCTTTGTCTTGTACATATTTTGAAACATTTTCTACATTCCTTCATTGGGTTTTGTGTTTTGAGTCCGGCAGGGATTCAATCGTACATTACGTAGAGGATTTTTTGTTCATTGGTCCAGCAAACTCTGACATTTGTTCTCGGCTCTTGCAGCTGTTTAGCGTTGTTACGGGTCATTTTGGGGTTCCGCTGGCCAATGAGAAGACTTGTCACCCGGCGACTTCCGTGTAATTTTTAGGTATTTTGATCGATACCGTGGCGGAGGAATTCAGTTTGCCGCAGGCCAAGATAGATAAAATGAGGACCTTGATTGCGTTTTTTTTACGAAGATGGAAGGTTTTGTTGAAGGAGATGCAGTCGCTACTGGGTCTCCTGGCCTTTGCCTGTAAAATCATGCCGGTAGGGCGGATTTTCTCGCGGCGCCTGTACATGGCGACGTCCGGTTTGAAATCTCCATTTTCTCACCTTCGCCTGACGGCTTCCCTCAAGGAAGACTTGGTGGTTTGGGCTGATTTTCTAGCGTCATTCAACGGCCGTTCCTTTTTTCAGTCGGATTTTATTTTTGCCCCTGATTTCCATTTGTTCACCGACGCAGCGGGTTCCAAAGGTTTTGTGGCAATCTGGGGATCGCATTGGAGCTGCGGAGTATGGCCAGAGGCGTGGGTTCGTCAGAAAGCAACTAAGAACGTGGTGCTTTTGGAGCTTTTTCCAATTGTGGTGGCAGTATCACTTTGGGGGAATTTTTTTGTGAACAAACGTTTTCTGGTCGAAACCGACAATAAAGGGGTTCTTTTCGCTGTGAATTGCCTTTCTTCCAGCTCTCTTTTGGTAGTAAAGGTCCTGCGTCATTTGTTTTTTTTATGTTTAAAATTTAACATCTGGATTAAGGCTAAATACAAGCCGGGGGTGTTGAATAACATAGCTGACGCTCTTTCCCGTTTCCAGATGCAGCGTTTTCACGAATTGCTACCGGAAGCGGATGTAGAAGGGATGCAGTGCCCGACTTACCATTGGGAACTGATCTAGCTCCGGTGGTTGAAGCCATCAAAGGTTCAGACGCTTCCAGGACTTGGGCGGACTACTCCGCAGCTTGGAGAAAGTGGATCCACTTTGCAGACGGTGCTGGTTTTGCTTGGAAGGCACCCACGGAGCAGGCTGTTTTGGCTTTTTTGGCCTCTTTAATGGAAGGTCGGCCTTCCTATGGTCTTCTAGCAAAAACCTTGGCGGGGTATCCTTTTTCTTTCGAATGCAGGGTCACCCGCCTTGCTCAAGTTTTTTTACGGTGAAACAGGCCTTGAAAGGCTATCGGAAAGCAAATTTTGCTCCGGATGGCAGACAGCCTATTAATTTATCGCTTCTTAAGCATCTTTGCGCTGCCACAGTTGGGGTTTGTTTTCATAGTTATGAGTCTATGCATTTCAGGGTGGCCTTTGTCCTTTTTTATTTTGGAGCCTTTTTCGGGTTTCTGATTTGCTGCCTGGGTCCAAGCAGAGCCCTTTGGGAATGTTAGCAGAACATGTGCTGGTTGACCAAGGCCAGGTACGCCTTTTTTTTGCGACGATCAAAAACCGGCCAACTGGGTCGTGGGGCTTGGGTGGCATTATCGGTACAGGATGACACTTCAGTGTGTCCGGTGACACTGGTCACGGATTTCCTCGCCATACGTTTGGGGTAAGCCATTTTCTCGGCCATTTAGACTAAAACTCTGTCTTAAGAATTTGGGTTTACAAAATTTTAGTTTTTCCTCCCATTCCTTCAGAATAGGAGCAGCCTCGGACGCTGCTGAGAAGGGTTTGCCGGCCAAAGCCATAATGGGTTTGGGAAGGCGGAGGTCCAATTGTTTTCAGAAATTATAAAATTATTTTAGGTTTTCAGCATTGCGTGTGGATTCTGGGCCACTCGTACATATATTGGACACGGAAGCATGCGGCTCAGCGCAGGTATGGTGTCAACCTGTCATTACAGCCGGAATCCTTCGCCATATACTGGAAAGGTGTAAGAGGGCTGCGGTGGCAGCAGTTATATTTTCATTTATCGCAGTTACTTCAGTTTTGGCCCCCACCTTCGATCCTGATAATTCATCTTGGTGGTAATGATTTAGGTTCAATTCGTACGCTAGATCTGTTATTTATGATTAAACGGGACCTTCATCGGTTCCATTTGTCTTCCCCGGGTACAGTCATCGTTTTCTCGGAAATTGTTCCTCGCCTCGCTTGGCTGTCTTCCTCGTTTCATAGAGTGCTGGAGAAGATGAGGAAGAGGGTCAACCGGACGATGGCTAAGTATATGCCACTTTTGGGTGGATTGGCATATCGGCACGTGGATCTTGAGGGTGGTATCCCAGGGCTGTACAGGCAGGATGGGATTCACCTTTCGGATGTGGGTGCCGACATCCTCAATCTGGGGCTGCAGAGCAGCATTGAAATGGTCGCGTATATGGGGTAGGCCGGACTGGTTACACAAGTCCGGCTGGTGGGGACGTTTTCTTTGTGGAATAAAAGATTTAGCCCGTGTTCTAAAAACTGGGCAAAGGTTTTGATGTTATTAAAGTTTATCTGAATATTTATTATTTATGCGTTTGAATAGATATGATGTAAAACCAATAAATTTACCGTGGCCAATTTTTTGCCAAAAGTTGATGTGTGTGTGTGTCAATTATTATTATGGCTTATGGTTGTATCCGGGAAACTAAGTTAAGGGGCAAGGTGTGGTCTGCTGTCCCATGAAAAAAGGGGGCACCATTAGAGCCCACTTTATTGGGACAGCGGTCACACAGCCCTGGTTAGCTGTTTAGGTTAGGTAGGGTATTAGTGTACTGTCTCTTTAAGGGAATGCAGGTTTTAGGTGGTCCAATAGGAATCCAGGGAAGTTTCTGTAAGCCCCTGGGGAGTTTTTAAAAGGGGCTGCTGTGTGTTTTACTTCCTCTTTGCAGCACCTGATCAAGAAAGGAAGAAGCCCCCCCCCCCTCTCCCTGTCGCGGTAAATTTTATGTGGTTGGGTCACCTCGGATTCTGGGGGGACGTTTTCTTTGTGGAATAAAAGATTTAGCCCGCGTTCTTTACCGTGGCCAATTTTTTGCCAAAAGTTGATGTGTGTGTGTGTCAATTATTATTATGGCTTATGGTTGTATCCGGGGAACTAAGTTAAGGGGCAAGGTGTGGCCTGCTGTCCCATTTCTCTTAGGGTCCTTTCACACGGGAAAGGGTCCGTGATGATCCGCCCCGTGAACATCCGCTTGCTCAGCGGGGATCGCTCCATCCCGCTGAGCAGGGAGATGACAGGTCCGTCTCTGCACACTGTGCAGGGAAGGACCTGTCAGAGCGCCATTCTCCCCTATGGGAGATCGGATGTCCATCGGAGTCCATCGTCACCCGATTCGATCCTCAGACGGATGGAAAAGTCGTTTTTTCCTCCGTCACACTTTTTCGGATCGGAGCGGGTCGGATGTCAGCGGACATGTCACCGCTGACATCCGACGCTCCATAGAGGTCTATGGAGCATCCGTTCAGTTCCACCTAAAAAACTGACAGGCGGACCTGAACGGATCAATCGTGTGAAAGAGGCCTTAGATAAAAAAGCTGTCCAAAAAAAACAAGCCATTGACTCTGATATAAAGCACCTGTGCAGATAAAGGAAAATCTGCAAACATGGCCTGTTGGGAGGCACTTGAGGACTGAGGTTGAGAACCACTGCTCTATCACATGTAATGCCTTTGAAATGTAGCAATAATCCTCTGCATAGCTATGAATAAGGCTTCAGCCGGAGCATGTTACTGCTGTATCCTGCTATGTAGCCAATAACAAGTTGTTCCAATGGATGTTACCAAGTAGCGGGCTTCATTGTATCAAATAATTCTGCTCCCATACCCAGCAAGCACAACATTTCGTTTTTACTAAACTGAAAATAATTTTGATGTAGGTAGAAAGTTTAAAAAATGATCCCACTCCCGGGTGCTAGGTACGCTACTACGTTATAGTGATCCAGTACAGTAAATGGACTTTGGAATCATGTGAAATTGCCACAGTTCAGTGCTCACATTGTCATAGCTAATTAGTCAATTAAGTCAGCCACTGACAATTGCATATACCCTTATTTGTAAGAAAATATTCCAGTATTTTTTTTAATTATATTATTAATTTGGCTATTACTACCTTGCATGCAATGCAGCAGTAAGTCTCTCCAAACCAGTGGCGGTGTGTCCATAAAGGCGCACGGGCACCGCCCCCTCTCTCCTGCCACCCCCTCTAGCAACAATATATAGATTCATGCATTGCATGAATCTATCTATGGCCGCCGCTGCCACACTCTGTTCAGGTGCTCGGCCCCTTTTCAGGCGTAAGGTGCCTGAATTACAGCGGCGAGGGGTGTTTTTGAAGTAACTGATTAGAGCCAAAGGGCTCTAATAGGCGTCAAAAAAGGTGACTCGCAGGTCACTCAACTGTGTTAGAAAAGCAAATGAATATTCGCTTTCCTAACACTAAACTGCTCTCCACCGATCAGGTGCTCGAATCTGTTACCTGTCACCTGATTGGCTGAAATGACAGGTGCTGTGATTGGACAACAGGCGTCCAATCATAGCAGAGGACGGGAAGAGAGGACGGGAAGAGAGGACAGGAGAAGACATCAAGGAGCTGTCCCACCGAGATAGGTAAGTGCAGGCGGCGGGGGTGGCACACTGGCAGCATTTAATATGGCACAGTGGCTGCGTTTGATGGGGCACAGTGGGAGCAATTGATGGGCACAGTGGCAGCAATTGATTGGCACAGTGGGAGCAATTGATGGGCACAGTGGCTGCATTTTATGGGGCACAGTGGTGGCAATTGATGGGCACAGAGTTACACTTCACTTCAATGGAGCAATCAATCAATAGCACAGGTGTCAGCATTTATAAATCATAATTATATGGGTAAAAAAAAAAACAACATTAGAGATAGCATAGCCTGTTTTTTTTTAGCCCTGTCTGAAGGGCTTGCACCTTGCAGTAAGAAAAAAAGATAAAAGGCACAGACAGGTAAGTAAGTAATGTAAGCAATGAGAAAATAGCTTTTGTAATGCATGTACAAAATTTCACACTAAACAAAGAAATACATTTTTAACCACTTCAATACAGGGCACTTAAACACCTTCCTGCCCAGACCAATTTTGAGCTTTCAGCGCTGTCGCACTTTGAATGACAATTGCGCGGTCATGCTACACTGTACCCAAATGACATTTTTATCATTTTTTTCCCACAAATAGAGCTTTCTTTTGGTGGTATTTGATCACCTCTGGGATTTTTATTTTTTGCTAAACAAATAAAAAAAGACCGAAAATTTTGAAAAAATAATATATTTTTTTTCAGTTTCAAAACTTTGTAAATAAGTAAGTTTTCTCCTTCACTGATGGGCACTAATAGGGCTGCAATGATGGGCACTGATGGGCACCGATGAGGTGGCACCAATGAAGTGGCACTGATGAGGTGGCATTGATGAGCACTGATATGTGGCACTGATAGGCGGCACTGATAGGCGGCACTGATGGGCACTGATAGGTGGCACTGATGGGCGACATGGATGAGCACTGATAGGTGGCACAAATTGGCATAGATAGCTGGCATGGATTTGCATGGATAGGCAGCATGGATGGGCATGGATAGGCGGCACAGATGGGCATGGATAGGGAGCACGGATGAGCATGGATGGGCACTGATAGGCGGCATGGATGGGCACTGATAGGTGGCATGGATGGGCACTGATAGGTGGCACAGATAAGCACTGATAGGTGGCACAGATAAGCACTGATAGGCGGCATTGTTTTGTACTAATGGATGGCAGTGTCAAACAATAATGCATGCCAATCAGTGATGCCCATTGTGGGCACTGATTGGCATCCATTGTGGGCACTGATTGGCATCCATTGTGGGCACTGTGTGTCATCCCTGGTGGTCTAGGGTGACATACCTGGTGCTGGGCATCCCTGGTGGTCTGGTGGCGTCCCTGGTGGTCCAGTGTGGGCATCCTCGGGGTGGCTGCGCTGATAATTGATCAGCACAGACCCCCCTGTCAGAGGAGCAGTCGATCGGCTCTCCTCTACTCGCGTCTGACAGACACGAGTGAGGAAAAGCCGATCACCGGCTCTTCCTATTTACACTGTGATCAGCCGTGATTGGACACGGCTGATCACGTGGTAAAGAGTCTCCGTCAGAGACTCTTACCAAGATCATAGTTGCGGGGTGTCAGACTGACACCCCGCAACAACGATCGCCGCAATGCGTGCCCCCTGAGGACGTCATATAACATCCGGCCAGGATTTTAAAACCACTTTGCCCACGTCTTTTGACAATAGGGCGGGCGGCAACACACATGTAAAAACACATAGGGGTTTATTTACTAAAACTGGAAAGTGCAACAACTGGTGCAGCTGTACATAGACGCTAAGGATGAGATCCTGAGACATTGTCCCGATGCGCGGCTGCAGAGATCGTAAATGTCTCACTGCCTGTGATTAGCGCAGTGCCGACTTCCTGGCGGGCTCTGCACGTGCTGTTTGCGAACACGCCTGAGGTCATTCTTAATAGATGCATATCAACTTCTAATTCCAGCTTGTTCAATTAAGTTTTGAAATAAAAATCCAGAAAGGTGATTGGTTTCTATGCACAGCTGCACCAGATTTTGCACTCTCCAGTTTTAACAAATCAACCCCATAGCAAAAAGACTACAGCTCCCCTTTAACCACACCTACCATAATGAATGCCTTCCTATACTAATTGAAAAGCCTTCTTCCTTTATACACAACTGATGCTCCATGTCTTTTCTAGAATCACTGAAACAGAAACTTAATTTTCAAATCTTTATATTGACTTCGGCTATAGTTATACATACTAATTAGATTGCCTTCATCCTAATTAGTGTCTTCACTTGAGTGAAGCTAGTGTTGGTATGGCCCTAGGGGTTCAGAGGAGCTATTTATAAGCCAAGGGCTACTAGTGAGTATACCTTAGAAAATTACCCATTAGTAATCATTATTCATATGATGAAAAGTGAAATCTTATTGGTTGCTGTAAAGATACTATGCTCTAACAATGTGTGTGCTGAAATATCAACCATTCAACAATTGTCTATAATTAAAAATGAAATCTGCTTAGTTAATGCATGTTCTTTGTTGTTTTTTTTTTTTTTTTTTGTGGTCTGTGCACTGTACTTTATCTTACTAATTAACCCTGATAGAGGAATAAAACTACAAATTAAAATGCAACAAGCAGTGCAATTCTGTTTTTAATTTACCACAAGTATAAGTTATTTACTCAAATACTTGCTGGAGCATGCCCACAGATCTCTTTATCAAACCTAAATACTGTTGGTACCCAGATCTCTTCTTCATACTCAAATTTCTTGTCAATCCACAACTTTACTAGTAAAAGGCTATAGATATATACACAAACAGTATACTATACAGTATACAGTAAAATTATACACTGTACAGTATACAGACAATGTATAACCACAACTATACTAGTAGAGGGATATATGTATATATATATATATATATGTAGTGCTGGCTCCTAAAGAGCAGACGCTATTATTTTAGAAAATTAATTTGCCGGAGGCCACAGTTGGGCTTCAGGCTAATTTCTCTAAATTACTGGTTTCTGTACCAGTTCAGCTGGGTTGCACTGGGTTCTCCTTGACCACAGGTGTCACTGCCACCGAAGGCAAGAGTGGAAATGCAGTCTAGATGGATGTATTGAATGCCACCTATTTCTCGTAACCAGCCCAGTGGGAGTGTTTTCCTGCTGTGCTTTCTGGGGGGTGGTATTTAAGGTACAGACGCCAGGTTGGTGGGGGAGGGGGGTTCTGTCCTTTTGGTTCTGGTGGTCCTCCTGACCCAGCCCCATGGCCCTCCTGGTCTGGGGTGCGGAGCTATGTATCCTGTGTCTCAGGGCCAGCTGGCCTAAGGCCACGCACCTGAGAGGATAGGTCCAAGCGGATCTTGGAGCCTATTGATCCAGGGATGGTCCGGTGCCGTCTCATCTGAATGGAGAGGCCTAGCAACTGGAGGATCCAGGGGAGGACACTTTCAGGAGAAGACCATGCGCAAGGCTGGTTTCTCTGGAGGAGCCTGGAGACTTAGTTGAAGGACGCAAACCCGCGGATCATTATACCTACAGTACCGCTGGTTCGGCTGAAAGAGACTGCTACTGTATGGAATTATTCTTCAATCTCTCAGTGACGGTTAAGTTTAAAATCACACGTCTGTGGCAGAGACTGCGTCAAATACCCCACCGGCTGCTAGGTCCAGTGAGAGGGGCTTATCCGGTGGTGGCTGAATCTAGTGAGTGGAACCATTACCTCAAATAACTATAAATAATATAATTATAAAATAATATATAATAAATAATCATAAAAAGGACTAAGTATTTGAGATTCACATTTTTTGGGCCACTTTCCACGGGATCCCCAAGATGGAGAAGCAAGCAGGTGAGGTAACGGTAAGCCCAAATAAAACCAGCAGCTCCTTTGGGGGTTAGTGCTACATATATATATATATAGTGCGCAGCATAAATAAGTACACCCCTTTTGAAAAGTAAGATTTTAATCAAAATCTCAATGAACACAAGAACAATTTCCAAAATTTAGAGAAAACTGAGTTTTATAGAACATTTCTTTAGCTTCATTATGTGAAATTAAGGTTAATAATATAACTTAGAAAACAAAATATTCAGTTTGACTTAAATTAGTTGATGCAAAAATTAATATACCCCACAACAAAAACTACTACATCTAGTATTTTGTATGACTTTCATGATTTGTAAGGACAGCACCAAGTCTTCTAGGCATGGAATGAGCAAATTGGCAACATATTGCAACATCTATCTTTTTCCATTCTTTTTCGATTCTTCAAGAACGACCTAGTTTAGAGCCTGGATGCTAAATGGAGAGTTATGCTCAACTTGTCTCTTTCAATATAGAGCAATAATTCTGTGAATTCCTGATACCATCAATTAAATGCAGCTCCCCGACACCAGCAACACTCATGCAGCCCCACAGAAGGACATTACCCCCACCATGCTTCACTGTAGGCACCATGCATTTTTCTTTGCACTCCTCACCTTTTCTTCTTTTTCAGTATGGGCCCTGGCAAATTTTAGGTGTTTTTTTTTATACATGGGCTTTAGGAGAGGCTTCCTTCATGAACGACACCCATGTATGCCATTCCTCTGCAGTGTACACTTTATTATGTCATGGAAAACGATCACTACAGTTTGGCTTTCTACTTCTTTAGCTAACTTCAGTGAATTTGCATGGCGGTTTTCTTAAACCCTTCTCATCAGAAATCACTCCTGTTGAGGTGTTAACTGTTCCATGGATGGCCTGGGGGGTCTCTGTGAGATGATTGCAGTTCCATCTTTGTTACATTTTCGTATAACTTGCTACAGTATTCTGACTGATAAGTAAAGCTTTGCTGATCTTCTTGTAGCCTTCACATGCCTTATGTAAATAAAGGATTTTCTTTCTCAGGTCTTGTGACATTTCTCTTCCATGTGATGCCATTGCAGACAGCATGAAATTGGAAGGGCTTTTCTTTGTTTTGTAAGGCTGCTTTCACACTGGGGCATTGGCAGCAGAGTTTTTGGCTGCTAGCGGGGCTCTTCTAACCCCCGCTAGTGGCCGAAAAAGGGTTCAAAAGGACCCTCAAAGCGCCACAGCAGCGGCGCATTGCCGGCGGTGCTGCCCATTCATTTCTTTAATACAAACGTTTTTTATTGAAAAAGCAATAAAATAATACAAACAATTGACAATAGGTATTAAGTATAATACACGTCTGAGGGTCAAAATATTAACGTCAATGCAAATGACATAAAAAGAGAGAAAAAAAAGAAAAACAGAAACACAAAAATAAACCGTGAAACATTCGAGAAAAGTGGACGTACACAACAAGACTACTGTAGGAAAAATGGTTATCCAGTGTAGATTTAGGGGTGAGGTAGTATGGCAGCGCACTATGGTCTAGAGCAGGAAAAGAGCAAATATAGCGATTATAATTGTGGTAACAGGTCTTGTCTATAGGATTTCCAGGGCGACCATCTTTGGTCAAATAAATGCATCCTATCATTTAATGTATAAAGAATTCTCTCCATTAACATAATGGCGTCCATCCTATGAAGGATGGAGGCGGTAGGGACAGTAGGGGCTTTCCAGTGTAGGGCAATAGCCCATAAGGTGGCAATGCAAACAGTGTGGATAAGGCATTCCTCCAAGCGAAGCACCCCTGGAATAGGAGCTCCGAGGAGGCCCATAGCTGGAGTAAGTTGTATCGGTGAACCTGCTATAGCAGATGCTATAGCCTTCACTGAGTTCCAAATGTGGGAAAGTTGGAGACAGTCCCAAAATATGTGCATAAAAGTGCCCGGAAGCTGACATCCTCTAAAGCAAAGATCAGAGGCCCCGGGGAAGATGGAATGAAGTTTGGATGGGGTATAATACCACCTGGTTAATACTTTGTATGCTGTTTCTCTAACAGCCAAGGATTTAGAAGCTTTGCGCAAATTGGTTAGCATGGTGTCCCAGTCCTCTGAGTCAAAGATTTCGTTACAATCAGCCTCCCATTTGTGCTTATAGGGAATAACCCCAGGGAAAACTGCAGTTAATGCTGATTTGTAAAGGGAAGAGATAAGACCTTTTCCTCTGGGGGAGTCACGGCAAATCTGTTCAAATATAGAAGGAGGAGATGAAGGGGTAAGAGCAAAGTGGGAGATGTAAAAGTGCCTAATTTGCATATAACGGAAATGTTCCCTTAATGGAATCTGTTTATGTGTGCGTAGAAGGTCAAATGAGGCAAAGGTGTTACCGAATTGTAGGTCTGCTAATGTGACCATAGAGTTAGTGATCCACCAGGAGAAACCTTCAGGGTTATGGAAAGCTAAGTTGAATAAGGGTTCTCCTAAAAAGGAGGAACCACGGGGTGCAGGGGTCACTAGGTCTAATTTGTGCTTGTATCGATACCATAGGATTAGAGAATGGGCAACTAGGGAGTTGAGGGAGATAAGTTTATGGACTAATTTGGAAAGGGACCAAAGAATAGAAGAAAGCATGTAGGGAGCAATGGAATGCGCTTCAAAATCTACCCAGGGTACTTTAGAGTTAGGGATATTCCATTGTGCAATTAGGGAGAAGCGGGCAGCTAGGTAATAAAGCCAGAGGTTTGGTAGACCTAGTCCACCATTTGTTTGTGGGTTGAAAAGGACATGTTTGGAGAATCTCGGCCTCTTGTTCTGCCAGATAAATTTATGGATATCCTGTTGTAATTTGTCTATGAATGTTTTAGGGATAAGGACTGGTAGGGCTCTGAAGAGAAAAAGAAGCTTGGGTAAGAGGGTCGTTTTGATTGCCGTGACTGTCCCAAAGAACGAGATATGGTACGTGCTCCATAGTCTGAGCATATTGCTGAGTCGGGACACACATGCTGGGTAATTCACTGCAAAGATAGAGGACCAATGCGGTGTGATATATATACCCAAGTAGGGGATTTTGTTGGTAGACCATTGCAGGGGGAAGGAGCTCTGGAGGGTCTCACACTGAGCAGGGGGGATGTTGATTGGGAGTGCAGTGGATTTTGACATATTCACTGTAGGCCCAGAAATGGAGGCGAAATGGGATAGTAAGGCAAATAGGTTGGGCAGGGATATGTGGGGTTGGGAAAGAAAAAGCATAACGTCATCCGCATACATACAAATATGTGATGTGGAGGAAGCCATCTGGTAACCTGATATATCAGGGTGTCTTTTGATAGCTGCGGCAAGGGGTTCCAGGGCTAGGGCAAATAAAAGGGGAGATAGGGGGCATCCCTGGCGGGTGCCCCTGCCCAGTGTGAAAAAACCAGAGCTGCAGCCCGGAATTTTGATTCTCGTTTGTGAGTTGTGGTATAGGGCTTGTACCCCTAGCAAGAATTCATCCCTGAAACCAAGTCTTTGCAACACTGCAAGTAAGTAAGGCCATAGTACGCTGTCAAATTATCAGGAGAGAAGCCTGAACACAGGCATCCAACACTAGTGAACAGATCGATGATCTGCACTAAAGGAATCAGACTCCAAGGGTAGGGATAAAGATATATATATTTATTAATAATAAAGACACACGTAAACACAGCAACCGTAACAAGCAAGAACACAAATAACAAAGCAAACCCCCAAGCCCTAATCTAACTAACTAACTAACAATACACTCAAGAAAATGGAACAGATATATATACATATATATATATACACAAGGCAGGGAGGAGAGACCAAGGGGGAAACAGGAAGTAAGGGAACATCAAGGCAGGAACCAGGGGACAGGTCTCAGGAACCAGGTAAGGGGGACAACCTCCAGGACAGGACAGGGCAGGAAGCAGATAAAGGGTCAGATAAAGGGTCAGGTTACAGGTACAGGTTTCAGGTCCAGGATCAGGTTTCAGAACAGGCAAGACAAGGCTACAGAAAGGAATACTGAAGCACTGAACCTCAGTGAAGGACAGGCTTATATACCCAGCAAATCCACAACAGGTGTAGCTTGATTCCTAGAATGTCCATCTGCAGGGAGACCCCCGCTGGTGGCCACAAGAACTGCACCCTTTGATGTCGAAGGAAGTGGTGACACCACCAGGCGGTTTGGGGTAATAACACCATTCCTGACAATGTCCATCGGCTGGGAGACCCCTGCTGGTGGCCACCAGAACTGCACCCTTTGATGCCAAAGGAAACAGTGACACCAGCAGGCGATCCAGGTAATAGCACCGTTCCTGACAGTTCCCCCCCCTAAGGAGTGGCCTCTGGACACTCCATTCAGCCTTAGATCTGGCAGTGCGTGAAAAAGTGGAAGAGTCCCAAAAAGTCTTCTCTGTGACGGCAGACCTCCTTGCGCTCTCTGGCCAGAGTCTCTTAACCTACTAGGAGGCGTGCCACCCGAGTCCGACAATGGGACATGTACCCCACCACCAGGGTCTGGAAGTTTAGATCTGGAAATAAATACAGACAGGGCAGCAGGCTCCGGGTCATCAGGCTGGGCAGCGGGCACCGGGTCATCAGGCTGGGCAGCGAGCTTCGGGTCATCAGGCTGGGCAGCAGACAGGAACTCCTCATCAGGCTGGGCAGCAGACAGGAACACCTCATCAGGCTGGGCAGCAGACAGGAACACCTCATCAGGCTGGGCAGCAGACAGGAACACCTCATCAGGCTGGGCAGCAGACAGGAACACCTCATCAGGCTGGGCAGCAGACAGGAACACCTCATCAGGCTGGGCAGCAGACAGGAACACCTCATCAGGCTGGGCAGCAGACAGGAACACCTCATCAGGCTGGGCAGCAGACAGGAACACCTCATCAGGCTGGGCAGCAGACAGGAACACCTCATCAGGCTGGGCAGCAGACAGGAACACCTCATCAGGCTGGGCAGAAGACAGGAACACCTCATCAGGCTGGGCAGCAGACAGGAACACCTCATCAGGCTGGGCAGCAGACAGGAACACCTCATCAGGCTGGGCAGCAGACAGGAACACCTCATCAGGCTGGGCAGCAGACAGGAACACCTCATCAGGCTGGGCAGCAGACAGTGGCTCACCAGGCTGGGCAGCAGACAGTGGCTCACCAGGCTGGGCAGCAGACAGTGGCTCATCAGGCTGGGCAGCAGACAGTGGCTCATCAGGCTGGGCAGCAGACAGTGGCTCATCAGGCTGGGCAGCAGACAGTGGCTCATCAGGCTGGGCAGCAGACAGTGGCTCATCAGGCTGGGCAGCAGACAGTGGCTCATCAGGCTGGGCAGCAGACAGTGGCTCATCAGGCTGGGCAGCAGACAGTGGCACATCAGGCTGGGCAGCAGACAGTGGCACATCAGGCTGGGCAGCAGGCACGGGCACATCAAGCTGGGCAGCGGGCACGGGCACATCAGAATGGAAGGCAGGCAGCGGGTCATCAGACTGGAGAACTGGCAGCGGGTCACCAGACTGGAGAACTGGCAGCGGATCATCAGACTGGAGAACTGGCAGCGGGTCATCAGACTGGAGAACTGGCAGCGGGTCATCAGACTGGAGAACTGGCAGCGGGTCATCAGACTGGAGAACTGGCAGCGGGTCATCAGACTGGAGAACTGGCAGCGGGTCATCAGACTGGAAAACTGGCAGCGGGTCATCAGACTGGAAAACTGGCAGCGGGTCATCAGACTGGAAAACTGGCAGCGGGTCATCAGACTGAAAAACTGGCAGCGGGTCATCAGACTGAAAAACTGGCAGCGGGTCATCAGACTGAAAAACTGGCAGCGGGTCATCAGACTGAAAAACTGGCAGCGGGTCATCAGACTGGAAAACTGGCAGCGGGTCATCAGACTGGAAAACTGGCAGCGGGTCATCAGACTGGAAAACTGGCAGCGGGTCATCAGACTGGAAAACTGGCACCAGGACATCAGACTGGAAGGCTGGGACGTCAGGCTGGAAGGCTGGAACATCAGGCTGAAAGGCCGGCACCAGGACATCAGACTGGAAGGCTGGGACGTCAGGCTGGAGGGCTAGGACATCAGACTGGAAGGCTGGAACGTCAGGCTGGAGGGCTGGCACCAGGACATCAGACTGGAAAGCTGAGACATCAAGCTGGAAGGCTGGCACCAGGACATCAGACTGGAAAGCTGAGACATCAGGCTGGAAGGCTGGTACCAGGACATCAGACTGGAAGGCTGGGACATCAGGCTGGAAGGCTAGTACTGGCTCTTCAGGCTGGATTGCTGGCACCTCCAGCTGGAACTCTGGCGCTTCAGGCTGGGACAGATTAGTGGGTGTGCAGGCAGATTGGATTACCGGCAGGATCGTCTTGGTTGGGAAGAACTTTCGTTTTTTCTTTGACTTGGTCGCTGAAGCTTTGTAGGTGGGGGGTGCAGCAGACAGGAAAGGAGGATTGGAATATGGCAGAGAAGAGGTAACAGTAGCTGGGGGAAGTTTTTGTGAATTTGTAGGCAACTGAGAAGAGGCAGGGGGGTTAAATGCAGGATAGGTACAGGGAGCAGAAACTGGATATGAGTATTTGGCTGTGAGCAGTGTATACTGGGTGGAAACTGGGTTTGGTATGGGTGATGGGGAAACATACATTCGGGTAGGCTGGTATCTGATGGCAGAAGTGGTTTGTTTGGCTGGGGCTAATTGCATCATGCCAGACCATGCTGAAAGTATGGGTTGTACAAATTGTGGATTCAAGCTTCCCTGTCTAACAAAAGACTGCGCAGACATAATGCATTCAGAAATCACCTGTGGGGAACAGCCAGAGTAGTGCTCACAAAAGTCGTCGGGATCATCTTCAAAAAGCCATATTAGGGATTCAACCTGATTTATATCAAAAGGGGGAGTGAAATCATCATGGCCCTCAGGAATACAGGGCAGGGCCAGCTCGGTACAAATCTGGATCAGAGGCTGCACGTCTTCAAAAAGAAAATGGCCCTGATCAACAAAAACATGGGCTATACGGATGCACTCCAGTAGTTGCTCCCTAGTATAGTCACCCAAAGTCTGATCACAAAAATCTCTATCTTCCATTGCCAGGAGTGAAAGATACAATATATCTTCCAGATGCATCTTGGCAATAGCAAGTGTCCAGACCCAATTCCCAAGTGCAGCCGATCTGTTTGTATGGCTTCAATATTCTGTCAGGAGAGAAGCCTGAACACAGGCATCCAACACTAGTGAACAGATCGATGGGCTGCACTAAAGGAATCAGACTCCAAGGGTAGGGATAAAGATATATATATTTATTAATAATAAAGACACACGTGAACACAGCAACCGTAACAAGCAAGAACACAAATAACAAAGCAAACCCCCAAGCCCTAATCTAACTAACTAACTATACACTCAAGAAAATGGAACAGATATATATACATATATATATACACACAAGGCAGGGAGGAGAGACCAAGGGGGAAACAGGAAGTAAGGGAACATCAAGGCAGTAACCAGGGGACAGGTCTCAGGAACCAGGTAAGGGGGACAACCTCCAGGACAGGACAGGGCAGGAAGCAGATAAAGGGTCAGATAAAGGGTCAGATAAAGGGTCAGATAAAGGGTCAGATAAAGGGTCAGATAAAGGGTCAGATAAAGGGTCAGATAAAGGGTCAGATAAAGGGTCAGATAAAGGGTCAGATAAAGGGTCAGGTTACAGGTCCAGGATCAGGTTTCAGAACAGGCAAGACAAGGCTACAGAAAGGAATACTGAAGCACTGAACCTCAGTGAAGGACAGGCTTATATACCCAGCAAATCCACAACAGGTGTAGCTTGATTCCTAGAATGTCCATCTGCAGGGAGACCCCCGCTGGTGGCCACCAGAACTGCACCCTTTGATGTCGAAGGAAGTGGTGACACCACCAGGCGATCCGGGTAATAACACCATTCCTGACAATGTCTATCGGCTGGGAGACCCCTGCTGGTGGCCACCAGAACTGCACCCTTTGATGCCAAAGGAAACAGTGACACCAGCAGGCGATCCAGGTAATAGCACCGTTCCTGAGACAAATGCTTTGTTAATGTCTAAGCTCAGAAGAAGAACCTGTTGTTTGCGTAAATTAGCATCTTGGAGGACATTTAAAGTCAAGCGAATATTATCCGTGATGAGTCTATTGGGTATGAAACCAGATTGGTCAGGAGAGGTTAGAGTTTCGATAATGGAAGCTAATCTGTCAGCTAGGGCTCGGCTAAAGATTTTAAGGTCGTTATTAATGACCGAGATTGGTCTATAGTTCTGGGGGAGGGAGTGGTCTTTCAGCGGTTTGGGAAGTAGAGACATGTTGGCTAAGGTCATTTCAGGGGGGAAATGTTCGCCTTTGAGGATCTTGTTGAACATATTAGTGAGGCGTGGAAGTAATATAGAGGCATAATGCTTATAGTAACTGGCTGTGAAACCATCCGGGCCAGGGGCTACAGAGCATTTCAGGGATTTAATAACGCCCAGCAGCTCCTCTTCAGTAAAGGGAGCGTTCAAAACTTCGGTCTGTGCATTGGACAGAGAAGGTAGGGGTAAGGAGTCTAGCCATTCCCGAGAGGGTTGGGCGGGGTACGGAGGGGGGTTCGAGAGGAGATTGGAGTAGAAGTCTTCAAAGACATTAAGGACCTCTTTGGGATGGGAAACAATTCTCCCTGATGAGTTGCGAAGCTTATAAACATGTGGGGGGCGTAGTGTGTGGTTTAGTTTACGGGCAAACATGGCCGAAGCCGTGTTGCTATGTAGAAGGAATTTAGCTTTGGACCATCTTAAAGATTTTTCGGTTTTAGCTGACAATAGGGTATCCAATTCCAGTCTCTTTTGGTCTACTAAGAGAGCGTTGGTCTGTGAGGGGTTCCCTATTTGGGTTTTGTGCAGGGCATCTAGTTCTTTCGTCAGCGCGAAAATTTGTTGCCACCTCTCTTTGTTGCGTCTCGATGCAATGCTAATAAGGCGGCGACGAAGAACAGCCTTATGGGCCATCCACAAGGTGCCAGGGGAAATGTCTGGGGTAGCGTTGATGGTAAAATATTCTAGAAGAGCGGTGGAGATTTCTTGACGTATTATAGGGTCAGTTAAGAGGGAGTCATTCAACCTCCATGTGTATGGAGTCTCAGAAAGGCCAATAAGCGTGGTGGACATGGCGACCATGTTGTGATCAGACCAGGGGCAAAGGTGGATTTCAGAATGTGTGGAGTTGGCGAGAATGATAGGTGTGCAAAATACATAGTCTAATCTGGCGAAAGAGTTGGGGGGTGGGAGTAAAAGGTGAAATCTTTCGCCCCTATGTTATGAGCTCTCCAAGTATCTGATAGTTGAAATGACTGAAGTGCCTTGGATAATGATTTAGGGAAAGCTGAGTTGAGTTGAGAGGTGGAGCTTCTGTCTAAGTGTGGGTGCGCTACAAGGTTGAAATCTCCCCCAACAAACATGTGAGTAGAGGCATATTTCTCAAGTATCTTGAAAAAGGTGGAAAAAAAAGTTGCCTGTGCGACATTGGGGGCATAGACATTGGCGATAGTAAGCTCCCGCCCAGCTATGAATGAATGAATGAATGACTTGTATAGCGCAACCTATGCGAACTGAATCGCCTCAGGGCGCTTTTTGCCACTGGTGTCAATCTGTGGTATAGTGCGGTCCTTGCCCTGTGGGGTCCTGACTCGCTTACAAACACATACACATACAACATACACATATTTGGCCAATTTTATCGACAGGATCTAATTAACCTACCAGCATGTCTTTGGAGTGTGGGAGGAAACCGGAGTACCCGGAGGAAACCCACGCAAGCACAGGGAGAACATGCAAACTCCAGGCAGAAGGTGTCATGGTCGGGATTTGAACCAGCGACCCTATTACTGCTAGGTGAAAGTGCTAACCACTACACCACTGTGCTGCCCTTGATTATAAGAAACCTACTATCAGGATCCTTATAGACCTGTTGGACTTCCAATAGGAAAGAATTGTGCAAGAAGATGGCTACTCCTCTGCATTTGGATTCATATAAAGTATAAAAGGCTTGCTTGTATGAGTTGTGAAAGAAAGATGGGTGTTTGTCGGTTGCGAAGTGAGTCTCCTGCAGCAAAAGGATCTTGGCCCCTAGTTTTTTATAGGATGTGAAAGCTTTCTTCCGCTTGTGAGGAGAATTAAAACCCTGCACATTATGGGTAATGCATGTGATCACCATTTATGCATGAAAGAGCGTCCAAGGCTCACCTGAGGGGTCCGAGGACCCAGAGGGTGTAGTGTTGAAAGTCTCCATCACAAGGGGAACAGCAATCTGGAAAAGTCTTAAGCAATAGACAACATCAAAAGCACAGTGATATGCTCTGCACCTGGAATACTTCAGCAATCTAAATAAAAAAGACAAAATAAGTAAAAGGACAACAAAAAAAAACACATTGAAACATAATGCCAGCTGGGCAATTGCAAGCTGGACTAACAGTGGGTCAGGTTGCATATAGCAGAGACCTGAAACATAGAAATATGCTCGGTAAGGGGCGAAAGCACCCTTAACTCCCCGAATCATATCCAAAGTTCCATGGAAGTCGGGATATGAGAGGAGTGGGGCGGCACGGCATCGACCTCAACCGGACTAGCCTGCTGCAAAAAAAGAAATTAAACATACATGCTAAAATGTGTGCATGCCATAGAGTGTCTATCTGATTTATCAAATCAACTGATGGTCTGAGCTCCAACAATCATTTGAACATGAGAAAAGGAAGTCCCGAGAACAACATCCTGTTAAAAAAGAGAGAAAAAAAAAAAACCCTTGTATGACCATGGAACATAAAAGCGTGCGTAATCATTGACAGAATGAG
This sequence comes from Lithobates sylvaticus, assembly GCA_028564925.1. Taxonomy (NCBI): domain Eukaryota; kingdom Metazoa; phylum Chordata; class Amphibia; order Anura; family Ranidae; genus Lithobates; species Lithobates sylvaticus. Next base: position 464,259,635 of record CM053026.1, on the reverse strand, counting down.
GACCAAGGAAGTCTGGAACGCCTAGGTCAAACCTGCTGGGTCAATACCATGCATGTTGAGACAGGACGAAGGGATTAGAAAAAATATCAGGTTAGTGATTCGGTAGTTCTCAGAAGGGACAGTAGGTGGTGCTCAGACATCCAAACATCCAGAACCAGCTCAGAATTTCAAAAAGAGCAGAAGGAACAAATATCCAACAGTGATCAAAAAAATGCCTGTGGTCAGTTCAGAAAGGCGTTTTGGCCCGCTTCATGCCTGAGTCGTCTGCGGTCACGTCCCGGGGAGGGTGTATTCCAGATGAGCATCGGTCTGGGTGTAGCGGGCTGGCGGGGAAGAGCTTCAGCATCCAAGAGGCCTAATTTAACGAGGATTTCAAGGCCCTCCAAGAGGGTGGTGGCTGTGTATGTAGTGCCATTGTGCGGAATGGAGAGTTTAAAGGGGAAGCCCCATCTGTAGCGAATGTGTGCTCTGGCCAGTACCATGGTGACCTCCTTCATCTTACGGCATCTGTCAAGGGTGGCGGGAGAGATGTCCGGGTAAATTTGGACTGGGGAGCCGTCCAGGGTGATGGTATGAGAGTTACGGGCAGCACGGAGGATCTCCTCTTTAACAAGAAAGTCCTTTAAGCATAGGACAATGTCCCTAGGAGGTTTGTCTGGTGGGGGTTTTGGTCGAAGCGCTCTGTGTATACGGTCGCATGTGAATGCATCCACTGCCCGATCTGGTAGGAGCAATAGGAAAAGTTTGTGCATGGCAGGGATAAGATCAGACGTAGTTTCAGGGACTCCTCTGACCCTAAGATTGTGCCTGCGATTTTGATTGTCGAGATCCTCGACTTGGGATTGTAGCTGCGTGACAGTCGCATTGAGGGATTTAGGTTTCATGGGCACAATTAACAGCCAAAGACCAATTTTTCAGCACCTTTTTTATAGGTGCATATCATTGCAATTTTTTACAGCAAGGCCAATTCTTGCTTTCATCAAGAGTACCTCTGTAGGGTTACGGTGGGAAGGCGCCCCCGACAACCAAAGAGTAATTTTAATGCACCTGTTTGACAGGTGCATATCAATGCATTTTTTTACAGCAAGGCCAATTCTTGCTTTCATCAAGAGTCCTTCTGTAGGGTTACGGTGGGAAGGTGCAACCGACACCCAAAGACCAATTTTTCTGGACCCGTTTGACAGATGCATATCATTGCAATTTTTTTACAGCAAGGCCAATTCTTTCTTTCATCAAGATTACCTCTATAGGGTTACGGTGGGAAGGCGCCACTGACACCCAAAGACCAATTTTTACGCACCTGTTACTTCTATCCAAAGTCAAAGTGACACCAGAATGTCTCTAATCTTGTTCCCAGTGCACTTGTGGCCTCATCATACACACTGGCTCCCCAGCTGTTGCTAAGCAAAATAAAGACAGTTTGCAGGGAAAAAGTAATTTTTTTTGGCTTTATAAATTCAATTATTGTTGCAGCAGATTCTAGACATGGTACAGATCTGCCACTTTACAAGTGGACTAAGGCGACTCCCCAGGCACTATATTGGAAGGAATTTTTCATTTTTATTCTTTCACTTTAAAAATAAAAATAAATCACTGCTCATTTAAAAATTAAGTTTTTCACAAACTTTTTTTATTGAAACATGTCCCCAGGGCAAGACCCAGACCCCTATAATCATTGTATGCCCAATTACTTGCATATAAGCCTTCAAAATGGGCACTTTTTCATTTTGACGTTCGGGTCCCATAGACTTTAATGGGGTTCGTCATTCGGGTCTGAACTTTCAAGGTGTTCAAAAGTTCTGGCGCAAACCGAACGGGATCCGTTCTAGCCCATCCATAGTCGAGGGGTCCCCCAATGCTTGCGTCCTTCCAGGAAAAGGGAAGCCAAGAGAACTGCCCAAGTTTTCCAGGTTCCAGAGGGAATTTCAGAGCAAAACAGATTTGGAGTGGGGTTTGGACTACCCGTATGTACCCTAATCTCTATCCAAGTTTATTCCCCTCAATAAAACATAACTTTGTTCGTGCTGTGAAGATACCGTGTGCCTGGCTGTGCAGGGTGGGGGATCCTTTCTACTTGCGGCTCCTTAGGGGGTGTGCTACATGATGTTAGACATGCATAAGAATAAGAGCATGCATGCTGTGAAAGGTTCCGCACCACCCCAGTTCTTCCTTGGAAAACACTGTGCACAACATAATGTAGTCTGATGGAGTGTACTTCCTGGAGAGAACACTATTGGTCCTGTCCATAATGGTCATTCTGCGAGCGCACTTACGTACTTCGGGCCACATAAGCGTGAACGAGTGCTGTCCACCTTGACCTGTGTGCATGCTCCACCCTGAGCCACACAACTATCCATTTTCATTCATTTTGATTAATGGACACACTAATGCATACAATTCTGCTTGTATATTAGTTTTAAATATATTTAGCAGAATTCCACCCTCCGTTTTTTTTTTTGTTTTCTTCCCCCTTTTTTTTTTCCTTTGTTGCCCAACTTTTTTGATCCTCTTTGTCTGGGACCATTAAGGATAGCCTTATGTCTTGTGTAGCTGTATGGAAGCTGCGAGGTCACACGCCGTGCAACATAGAGTGGCAGGAGAGGTCGACAGGGGCCACTAAGTGGTGAGCAGCACGGGAGTAAGTCCCATGGCACCTGTATCCCCCTCTCTCTTTCCCACCCCCCCTCCCCTGTCCCTGGAGTACCTGAAGAGACGCTGAGGGGCCTCCAAGTGCAGTACATGGGAAGATAAATCAACAGCTGATACGATGAGATGTCATGGAATGAAGGTAAGCAGAGGTCTGCACTGAAAGTGGCTGGGGGATAAAACAGCCAGGGCCATCCCAGAGGAGCAGAAACAAGAGGTAACATATATGGACTTTACAACTGTAACAGCTGAACTTTGATAGAATCTGTCGCTCAGGACATAGTTTGACTATGTGCTTGCCTTCTGATATATGAAATTCCTAAACCTGATGCTTATATGGACTGAAACTGCTGAACTTTGATATAGTTTGTAGCCAAGACATAGGTGGACTATTTGCTTGTCTGTTGTCCTATGAAAATCTCAAACCTAATGTCTATACGGACTGAAACAGCTGAATGTTGAAATAGCCTGTTGCTTAGGACATTTGTTGATTATCTGCCTATCTACTGAATTATGATACTATCAAACTCAAGTCCTATATAGATTTTGAAATAGTCTGTCGGTCAGGTCATATGTCGATTGTCCACCGACCTACGATACTATTAAACCTAATTTCTATATGGACTGTAACAGTTGAACTCTGAAAGAGTTTGTCATTCAGGACATATGAAGATTATCTGCTGATCCATAACACTATCAAACCTAATTTTTATATGGACGGTAACAGCGGAATTTTGAAATAGTCTGCCATTCAGGATATAAGTTGATTTTTTTTTGCTTTTCGGCTGTTCTATGATACTATCAACCCTAATTCCTTAATGGACTGTAACAGTTGAACTTTGAAATAGTTGGGTGTTCAGGACATAACTTGACTACCTGCCTACCCGCTAATTTATGATACTAACAAATCTCATCTCTCAGCAAGGAAAAAAAAGAGAGATCAGGGAAAATCAAAACATTAATAGAAGACATATATAGAGCTGAACAATAAAAAACAACAGGGTCAACACCATGAACTGTATCAAAAAATAGTAATGAAAAGAGACGAACTTATAGTCAGAAGTCAGAAGTGAAATTTAAGATAAGCAATCATTATAAAGAATGTGAATAGATGAGTAACGCTCAGCCTGACTTGACTTTGTCCTGGGAACAGGACAAGAAGTCCTTGTACTGCTGCCGAAACACAGAGCTATATACTGTGTGTTTGGCAGAAAACATGGAGTTAGGCTTTAACAAAAATAAATGTATTTTCTGTTACATAAAACAAGTAGTAAAAGCAATAGACATTGTAGAATTATTGAATCACCACTGTATAACTTGAAGTCTTTATATCCTCTTCATTTGGATTTATTGTCATGGAAGGTGAAACCCAAAGCTGACATTTATGAGAAAGATCGGTGTTAGAGGTTAAAAGTGATCTCACTTGATGCTGAAAGGGCTATAGAATAAATGTTTAATCGTCCACACATAAGTCTATTATAATGTGATTGGTAAGTACAGATCTCACTGCTACATTTGTGAACCATTGACTTTTCTATCAGAGAACTTGCTATTGTGTGGGCCGATTATATACCTTGAGATTCCTCTCTTGCTTGATATCCCATGATGAAATGCCTCTTATGTGAAGACAATGCTGAAGAAGAGATTCCTAATACAGAATATGCTGTGCAACTCATCATGTAAAAATAAATTTATGAGCCGGCTGCTAACATTTATGAGAAATAGATATTAATAATGTTTTAATAAAATTATTTATACATATGCATATATATTTTACAGACACATATTTTACTCTGAAATCTGTCAGGTTAGTAATGTCGTTATATTAAAATCTATGGTATTTGAAAGTTGAATGAAATATAGGAAGATTAAATCAGAGTTATGTTACAAATGCTTTACAGTATACTGAATTAATATGCCTCACATGAGTGGATTGTGTTAAGATTAACTGACTAATATTAAATTGAGTCTCTTACAGTTTCTGAACCAGTCTTAACAGCCAAATACATATTTATCTTTCAACTTTAAAAAATAACGACAGCATTTGTGATAGATAATCAGACTTTAAAAGGTAGCAAACAGAAATACATTTGAATAGAAACGAGTAGATTGTATTTTTAACGACATATATTACATTATGACAGAGCATTGGTAAAATGTTCCCAAGGTAATAAATTGCTTTATTGTGTATCACTAACACCATTGCCTATGAAATGCCTTACACAATTGCCATTGTATATGCTTATGTAGCTCTTCTATCTTTAACACAATGGTACTACAACATCCTGTATATAAGATCATCCTGGCTAATGGCAGGATTGCATCCCATTTCAATGTGTTAGGCCCTTTTCACACATGCGGACCATATGTCTGTTTTTCATCCATCCGTTTTTGGATGAAAAACGGACATACATGTACCCTATGGGATAGCGGGTGTCAGCGGATGAGCATCCGCTGACACCCGATATCGTCCGCCTCCGCTATTGTCTGATTCTACAGTGCCCCCCCTGGAATCAGCAAGGTGTCCACACACTAGGGAAGAAAGTGCAGGAAAGTAAAGTCAAACATGATAAGAGAACGCTCACTTTTTTTTTTTATTAGCAAAAAATAAAAATCCCAGTGGTGATTAAATACCACCAAAATAAAGCTTCATCTGTGTGAAAAAAATGATAAAAATGTTACTTGGGTACAGTGTTTCATGACTGCGCAATTGTCATTCAAAGTGCGACAGCGTGAAAGCTGAAAATTGGTCTGGGCAGGACTGGTGAAAAGTGCCCTGTAGGCAAGTGGTTAAGCACAGCAACATAGCATAACAATGTTATTGTGCCCATAAAGCTGCTGTTGTGCCCATAAAGATGCTATTGTGCCCATATAGAATTTAAGATCTCCACTGGCTTAAGCCAATGCTGCACCATGCAGGTGTAGTTTTTTTTTTGTAATTGATCAATTGCCTAATTGTATGTTTATTTATACCTTCACTTGCTGTGGTAGCAGCATATTTTGCATGGTTTTGTATGTGGCTCACAGCAAAACCAGGTACATTCTCCAGCCCAAAAACTGCCAAATGTGGCAGTGGAAGGGGGGGGGGGTATATCACACTTTATGTGATAATGATAAAGCCCCTCCTCTTCATGAAATTGTCAAAAAGGGGTGGAGCATGGGTGACCTAAAATGATGCCCGCCCTTGAAAAAAGTTCTGCCCATGTATATCTAATTAAGGTGGGATTACTCCAGCTTCAAAAAGAATCCCTAGGCTTACAGGCTCACATTGGGATGTAACTGAATAGACTTCAGATGAGATAAGTGTAAGGATACGTTTATCAAATATATGTATGTGGATAGGAATGGAGGCCCCATATATTAGATTGGCTGGTCCAATTGCATAATTATAAGGGGCTCATATCTATGCCTTTATATACATTTCCAGTTGAGATGTATATTCTATCATTGTGGATCCCTGTCCAGCAATTTTTCCATTTGCCCCTGTGTATCTGCTTTGATACAAACATACACAGCACATTAAAATCATAAAGTATGTATGGTATAATACACATCTGACATACTAATGTATTATATAGTTCCATAAATATCATGTTATATACTTTGTTATATGACCTTTTCAAAAGTTACTGTATATATATATATATATATATATATATATATATATATATACTGTATCTCACAAAAATGAGTATACCCCTCACATTTTTGTAAATATTTTATTCTACCTTTTCATGTGACAACACTGAAAAAACGACACATTGCTACAATGTAAAGTAGTAAGTGTACAACTTGTATAACAGTGTAAATTTGCTGTCCCCTCAAAATAACTCAACAGACAGCCAATAATGTCTAAACCACTGGCAACAAAAGTTAGTACACCCCTACGTGAAAATGTCCAAATTGGGCCCAAAGTGTCAATATTTTGTGTGTCCACCATTATTTTCCAGCACTGCCTTAATCCTCTTGGACATGGAGTTCACCAGAGCTTCACAGGTTGCCACTGGAGTCCTCTTCCACTCCTCCATGACGGCATCACAGAGCTGGTGGATGTTAGAGACCTTGCGCTCCTCCACCTTCCGTTTGAGGATGCCACACAGATGCTCAATAGGGTTTAGGTCTGGAGACATGCTTGGCCAGGCCCTATACCATCAGCTTCTTTAGCAAGGCAGTGGTCATCTTGGAGGTGTGTTTTGGGTCGTTATGTTGGAATACTGCCCTGCGGCCCAGTCTCCAAAGGGGGGATCATGCTCTGCTTCAGTATTTCACAGTACATGTTGCCATTCATGGTTCCCTCAATGAACTGTAGCTCCCCAGTGCCGGCAGCTCTCATGTAGCCCCAGACCATGACACTCCCACCACCATGCTTGACTGTAGGCAGGGCACACTTGTCTTTGTACTCCTTACCTGGTTGCCATAACTTACGCTTGACACAATCTGAACCAGATAAGTTTATCTTGGTCTCATCAGACCACACGACATGGTTCCAGTAATCCATGTCCTTAGTCTGCTTGTCTTCAGCAAACAGTTTGTGGGCTTTCTTGTGCATCATCTTTAGAAGAGGCTTCCTTCTGGGACGACAGCCATGCAGACCAATTTGATGCAGTGTACGGCGTATGGTCTGAGCACTGACAGGCTGACCCACCCACCCCTTCAACCTCTGCAGCAATGCTGGCAGCACTCATATGTCTATTTACCAAAGATAACTTCTGTATATGACGCTGAGCACTTGCACTCAACTTCTTTGGTCGACAATGGCGAAGCCTGTTCTGAGTGTAACCTGTCCTATTAAACCACTGTATGGTATTGGTCACCATGCTGCAGCCCAGTTTCAGGGTCTTGGCAATCTTCTTATAGCCTAGACCATCTTAATGTAGAGCAACAATTCTTTTGCCTTTTCTTGGTGCCATGTTGAACTTCCAGTGACCAGTATGAGAGAGTGAGAGCGAAAACGCCAAATTGAACACACCTGCTCCCCATTTTCACCTGAGACCTTGTAACACTAATGAGTCACATAAAACTGGGGA